>OX327003.1:33085000-33685000 GCA_946800695.1 Geum urbanum | reverse complement strand
GTATAAATTCTTGACACATAAAAGCATATTCTGGGAACTCCCGTACTAGCCTAATTAAGTTACCAATCAGACACTACATAGATGTCATGCACATAGAGAAGAATGTGTGCAAAAGTGTGGTGGGCACAGTGCTGAATTGGGAAGGGAAAACTAAAGACGGCCTTAAGGCATATATTGATCTGAAAAGAATGGGTTTGCGGAAACATTTATGGTTGAGAGAAGGGAAGAAAAAAAATGCCTCAAGCTCTTTACACCGTCAAGCCTAAAACTAAGAATGGAATTTTTGGTTGGATGGATATTGTCAGGTATCCTTATGGCTATGCAGGAAATATAGGCCAGTGTGTTAATTTTCGAGACAATAAATATATGGATTAAATAGTTATGACTACCATGTACTGCTTCAACGCCTCTTCTCTGTTTTCAATCGAGGGTACCTGCCCAAAGAGGTGGTAGAGCCATTAGTGGCGTTGTCAAGATTCTTTCAGATGTTATGCACCAGAGAAGTGAAGCGGTTAAATTTGTGGGAAATGAAACAGGACATCATTTTTATCATGTGCAAATATGAGAAGATATTTCCCCCAAATTTTTTTGACATCATGCCTCACCTGATGATCCATCTTCCAGAATAATTTTCTTACCGTTCTGGTACACTACACTTAGATGTATCCTATGGAAATGTACATACAATTCAACATTTGAATTTGGCTTTATTTTTAAACATTAATACTTATTGGAGTTAATCATAACATGCACTTTTCAACTGATAGATAACTGGGAGACTACAAACACTATGTGAACAATAAATCTGTAGCTGAAGGGTGTATCGCTGAAGCATATCTTGCGCACGAATGCGTAACGTACACCAAGTTGTATTTGGGAGATGAACCCGAGTTCAACCTTTCTATCATCTCCAATGATGTTGAAGTATATGGAAATTTGCCAAAGTCGTACAAGTTGGAACCATATGAGTTAGTCATTGCCCACTAATGGGTACTGATTAACTGTCCAGAAGTTCAATACTGGAAAGAAATCCATCTTCAACACCCTTCTATTACCGGTAATGTTAAGTACCACAACAAGGAGCTTTATCCTAACTCCTCGGATGAAGAGCTCACCCAGTACACCTCTCAGATTGATACATCTGATCTGATTGTAGCGACAAGAATAATGGCAGCCGCGATCCCTCATGAGAAGAACACCTTATACGTCAGGGGTATGGGCAAGAAGGGCCAAAGGGGTCTTAAAGATGACTCCCGAATTTTCCTGCGGGTCGGGATCTTCTAGAACCTCCCACCTACAAGAGCAGCTCCAGAGGCAGACGAGGGAGATGGAGGAGCAACGAAGACGGCTGGAGGAGATGGAGGAGGCGATTGCATTATAGAATATGAGATTAGCCGAGCAACAAAGATTAGCCGAGCAGCAGGCATCTATAGCAGCATGGTGGCAGCAGTGTATTCCATAGTTCAAGCTGCTAGAATCCCGCTCCCACCTCCGAACTTTTTCACTGCACCACAACCGTTGCCACATGGGGATCAGCAAGACAAGGGTAGTCACCACTCTAATTACATTAACAACATAGATTTTGATCACTCTTAGTGTAGTTGTGTTTTGTTTATATGGATGCAAATGTTGTTGGAAAAATATGTGTTGTATTTTGCAATTGTAGGTTCTGGAATTGGGCCCAATCTAGAATCAACAGTTTTTTTTATTTTTATAAATTCACCAACTATAGCCGACGACATAAACAAATGTCAGAACCCCTTCATGGAGTTGAAGAAGGCAGTGTTGGAAGACCCGTTACTGGCTATACTGGATGTCACCAAATGTGACGACCCGAGCCAGAATCTGATGCATATTCGACACGATTCTCGAGATTGAGTTTAGTCGCAGTTTATCGCCGTAATTGTGGTTGCAGATTCGATTCGCGACTTTATTTTCAGTCGAGAATTTGAGTTGGGTGTCTTCACGGAAGTTGTAGAGTACGTGATTTCGAGCTTGTGGGCGGTTCCGGAAGATTTTTCCGATTACCGAGGAATATTTTATGATTATTTGAAGTTTCGGTATCCGACGAGTTTATCCGATTGTTTCGTGTTTATCCGAATCATATCGTACATTCGTTTTGGACCGTCGATCGACCCGAGGCTCGAGTATAAATATCGAAAATAGTCGTAAAATCGTCGAAAAACACTGTTTTGCGTTGACCGGCTTTGACTTTCCATTTTTGGAAACTGTTGACCGTTGACCGAGGGAGGAAACTTTCCGTTTCGGTTCTTGCCGTCCGATGTCGATTTTCCGGCCACCTCCAATCGTGAGAGGGGTATGGTTCGCTTCCTCTGGTCATTTCGAGTTGTTTTATGTTTGGAATTTTAGAAATTGATGGAGATTTGAGGTGACCCGAATCGGGTTAGGTTTTGGATTTTCGTCGGTGATGGGGGGAGGTGTTCCAGCGAGCCTCGGTGGCGGGGAGGTGGGGGTTTCGCCTCCCCTTGGCTTAGGGATACTTTCCCTATGATTTGATTGGGTTGATATTGAGTTTTCCGGCGAACCCGTGGTGGTTGCCGGAATTTGATTTCGTTCGGATTCGAGCTAAATTGAAGGGGTTTCTTTGAGATTTGGGCTTTGTGTCAGAAGGGAAACATGTTCAGCACGTTGAGATCTTGGGAACTGGAGCTTTGGGCCGTGAGATTTCACCGTTGACGGCGCGCCGCCGCCGGTCAACGGCGGAGCTCCGGCCAAAAGTTGACTTTTTGGATTTCGACGTTCTTAGTGTCGTTTTTCTCGAAATCGCGCCCTGGTTATCGTACAGAGGTTTTTGGGTTGATTTGGTTAGCCGATTTTCAGTCGAGGTTTCGAGTGGGGATTTCAGGATTTCCGTAATTCATTTTGTACTGCATTTCGTATTTCCGGGAACGGTTGGTTTCCGTGCATCAGTACAGTGTTGTGGATTACGATATTGATCAGTTATGTTTTGTGAATATTCAGGAGATCGAGATCGAGATCTGGATCGTGATCGTGCTTCAGGCGAGGGATCTTCCGCCGGACCACGAGTTTAGCGCGAGTGCGCATTACGCGAGTCTGTGAGTGGACATTTCTTTTCACGGATTGATTGCGAGTCCTGTTATAAATGATTTACGAACTTGAGCATGCGGATTGATTATGATTTTACGAGCATGTGTTTTACGATTATGCATATACGAATATACGTATACGAGTATACATGTATATATATTATGTTTTAAGCATGTGCATAGAAAAGATTTATGATTTGGTTTACACAGAGTACAGTCTCAGTATATGTTGTGGTATCGATACACATTGGCTTCTCGGCTGATCCCCGAGTACGCCCCGGGGGGGACAGATATCCTGACCCGAGGCCTTTCTGGCTAGGAATCACGTGTGGGTCTGGGATCCCGTGGTTCAGACTGTGCTATCGCGTGGTAGTCCATGAGAGATTCCGCGATACATTTATGTTGCATGCTCTGTACGTGAGTGGTAGCTGATGTCTCCTCACGTACAGATGATAATACATGTGATGCAGACTCCCGCTGATGTCTACCAAAATGACTCCCCCTGATTGTTAACTCAATCATAGAGTTCAGTTAAGCGTCGCATTTCAATGTGTTTCACATGTTTCACAAATGAAGATTTTGGAAGTAACTTGGTGAAATAGTTCACAATATTATCTGCATAACCAATATGGCTAACATGGAGATTCAAGAACTGTTGATGTTGCTAATTGTAGAAGAACTTTGGCGAAATATATTTTGTATTGTCACCCTTAATGTAACCTAACCTCATCTACTCAATATAAGATGCATTATTCTAAAAAATGCAGGTTGGTGCTATTGTAGTTGATTGTAATCCACTAGACCCTCAAATATGGTGTATTATTGACCGAAGACAAACACACTCTTTAATAGCTTTATGCAGAGCTATGATTCCAGAATGATTCGGAAAAGTAGCAACAAGCGTTTTCTGTGTAGATCTCCAGTAAATCGTTGTGTTTCCCAATGGTGAAAACATTACTAATTTGAGAATTTCCTTTATGCGGGTCATGGAGATACCTGGCATCAGTAAATCTTACCAATGTATCATTCAATATGTCGGAATAGAGGACTACATTACAAGAAGAAGTAGTGTCGGCAGCTGAGTTATCCCTCGACAAGTCGAAGGATTCTCTCGATGGGTCAAGAAGCTTCGAATGATCTATCCAATGAGTCTTGTTCGATAGGTCAAGAGAAGATCTTGATAGGTCAAAACTCCCACAATCAGAAAGCTACGTTTATGGAGTTCCTTTTACCAGAATTTCGAGTTTCTATCTTGTTTTTTCTGTAGGGAAAGAATAATCCCAAACCAATAGACCCCTTCAAGTACCTGAAGACGTGTTTTACTAAATTTCAATGACATTGTGTAGGCGCTAAGCTAAATCTAGCTAATAAGTTCACAAAGAATGCAATGTTTAGACGTATGCACTGAGCTAAATACAACAAATTAAGCTCCAATCACACTGAGATATGAAATCTCAGGTCCCTAAAATTACTCATCCTCATCTTTCGAACGAAACAGATCATTTTTGGGTTTTAGACTGTGAACAACCATTGGTGTGCTTTGTCCATGTTAAATTGCCTAAGCATCTTTCTGAGATAAGCAGACAAGTAAATAAGAATTCTACCAACTCAATGTTCTAGTACTAAACTAGGGCAAAATCGAGTCCTACCAAGGTCTTTCATCTCAAACTTGGATTTCAAGTATCCAACTGTCTCATTATTCTTATGAAGATACCCGATGATGCTCATATCATGAACATAGACTGCTATAAAGGAAAATCCTAAACTTAATTATTTAATGAACACACATAGGCATAACTTATCATTCTTATATGCCTTCCAAATTAAGTATTCACTTAGAAGTGTATACCACATCCGACCGAATTAGTTCAATCCATATAGTGAACGTCTCAATCTTATCACATGATCACTGTTATGGCCATAATTATGTACTTATTATGCCCTAACTTCACGCTTCTTGTTTGCTTTTCATGAATAAAACATCATTCTTATGACGTTTCTCATTCTTGCTAAGAAATCATGGTTTGACTCGAAAGTGCACTAAAGAATGGAAATTACACACTTATTTGAGAAGGCGGGAGCATTTTCGAAGTCGCGAGAGAAGATGGAGCATTAGCTTGAAGATGAAAAAGGGTCGCCGGAGATTCCAAGATTCTGGTGGTCAACGTCGATCAACAAAAGTTAACATGGTCAAGTTCTAGGTCAACACTTCAACCCGTGGCTATACATACCAATATATTTACGGATCTATATGCTTCGATTGGAACAGGATGTTCCAGAACAGGCGGCTGGTACATACCACCATAATAAAACTGCCTTTTATTTTTTTTATTCGGATTGGATTTATGCTGGCTTCGTCGAGAGCGTCGCGTAGTTTGTTACGTCACATGGAAGATATTTTGGGGCTAAATGTAAATGAAATTTAAGTGAAATGAAAACACATGACATGTACATGCAAGGCGATTTACATATGGGACACAGCACCTAAGGACCACATTTATCTCTAAAATTGTGGATCATATCCCTAATCTTTCCACATTTTGAATTTCAAATTGAAACCACAAAATATCATTCTATCCCTTATAATTTCGAGCTCCTCTCTCACCTCATATTCCACAGTCTTCATTTTTTATATTTTCAATTTTTAGCTAGACTTCTCTCTCTAGTTTTGCACTCCCAACCTTCTCAAATACTTTCCCCCCTCTCTCACCTTCATCTAGGCCAAATCACTACCATCTCCATCCATCGTAGAGACCTAGTCTCCTCCCTCAAAGGAAGTCGAACCTCTTCACCACCACACTATTATTTTGGCCTAGTTTGGGTGTTCCTTCTCTCACCTTTGCCTCTTAGGGTTTGGTGTAGTTCCTAGAGTTTCAACAGGTGGGTAGTAATCTCTCTACCCCCTTGAAAGTTTGAGACAAGAAAGTGGAGCTTTAAAGCAAAATGTTGACTTTGTGGAGCTTTGGCTTGCTTCAAGAGCTCTTGGGTTATCTCTTTACTCTTCTAGCTCTAAACATGTATTTGATTTCTCTTTTAGTTATGTTTAGTTTAGTAGTTGCTTTATGAGAGGCTAGGGGGTCAAACCCTAGCCACTTGATGTGAACAAAGATGCCTTGATTTATGATATAAGTTATGATTTAATGTATGTTGTATTTTCAATGAGCTTGATATGTTTGCGATGTGATTGTAACATGTTTATGCATTATGCACAATGAATGGTTTCACTTATGCATGTATTGGCTTTGGCGAAATTAGGATATGTTGAAAGGAACTAAAAATGGCACTTAGGTGAAGTAGCCACTCACTTAGGTAAAGATGTCCTTATAAACATGATTAGGGTTCAAATTGAGAGGTTAAGATTTGAGATTTGGTTTTCTTATGCACAAGCAACGAAAAGGCCTTCTTGAACTCCAAAAAGCTCAAGGACCTTTAGTCAAGGTCACATTGATCAAAAAGACTGTTGTGGTTCATAGTTAATTTTTTCAATTTGTATCCTAATTGGTGTAGATTGAGAGAATCCCTTAGAACATTCTTCTGGTTCCTCCACAAGAGGTTTGGGAAAGGAAGCCATCCACATCTATCATATTATTTACTTCTTGAGCTCATTCTACGTGACATAAGGTTTGGGTGTGAGTCTGAAATATCTTAGGCATTAATCTTGGTTCACCAAATGCTTAAAGGTTTGCCCAAAAGTCTTCTAGGGTCCTAAATGGCCTAGGACCTTTGGTTCAAAACAAAATTTGACTCGCAAGATCATAATTTGGACCTTATTGTGTGAAACGGACAAAAACAACTCATAATCGAATTGGGGCATTGTTTATGAATTTTAGTGGTTAGTAGGGACATCCCTTGCCAACTATTCCCTTACTATGAATTGGAATCATTAAATTTGCTCTCTTTTCATTAGTGTCATGAACCAATCAACCCATTAATTGTAATCACTCTCCATAGTTTAATCACCTCTTCCAATGGTGAGCCTTTAAAGGGTACAACATTGTAAGATTCACTTCCGCAATTTTGTTTGTTTCGTGCTGCATTACTTGTTTACTAATAATGTAATCTAGGGACTTAATCGAAAAATCTATGGAATTAGGATAGTCAATCCTCGTGGGTTCGACATCCGACTTCTTAAATATATACTCAAATTTAACACTTTACACTTGCGGTTTTAGAGAGTTTCACTTACCCTTAGACTGATTCATAGTTCAAAAGGTTGAGGGGAGGAATTTCTGTTACAAGCACTCAGTGGTTTAGAGATACTTGATTTGGGTAAAAATATGACATTTATCACTCTCATATGTATCTCTAACTTAAGATCCTCATAGAGATATGATGTTACCACATCCATAAATTCCATACTCAGTTTTCCGGACACTGCAAAACTGACCAGGTAGCGAAAAGTAAAGATGCCTATGATCGGAGAATACATTTCCTCATAATCAAAGGGTGTTGATGAAATCCTTGCGCCATATTCAAGGTTTATACCAGAAGACTTCATTCTTCTCATTTTCTTCCGAACAAAGACCCATTTATGTCAAACTAGCTTAACATTCGGTAGGTATAACACTACTAGGCCGAAAACTTGCCTTTTTTTAATAGAGTCTAGTTCAGCCTGGATTGCATCTTTCCATTTTGAAAAATCTGTTCTATGCTGACAATCTGCAATAGAGATAGGTTCCACTTCATCGCCGTCAATGATTTCTTGAGTGACAAAATAAGCAAATGCATCATGAAATAACAAAGAAAATCTTTCCATAATAACGGGCGCACTTATGTTACGTAATGAGATTTCTTTGATCACCATTGACACTGAAGTGTTCCCCAATGCTGCAAATTATGGTTTTAAGACATAATTGTTGTTAAGAACAATGTCATGTAAATGATTCACAGTGTTGATGAAAAATGGATCACTATATGCTGGGATGGCCTGTCTTTTAACCGGCAGCTCATCTGTGGATTTTCTTCGTCTCCCCTTCTTACAAGTAGGACTCGAGGCCGACGTCATAGCTCCACAATGGGCAAGAAGAACACTGCATTTCCCGAAATATTTGATCTCCTCACTTTTGTGATATCAATAAAGGAGAAAGGCATCGAATATGCTACTTTATGAAGGTTTAGAATATGTCACACCTCTATCTCACTCTTGAGATTGGTGGGGATCATGATGAGGCATAGTGAGGACAGACCACGTCAATTTTTAACGTTCAACTGGCACTACCAGCATAAGTACTATAGCCGACAAAAAGAGGAAATACAAGCCGACGACATTTCAAACGGTCGGCTATACTATACTTTAGCCGACGGTAACAACCGTTGTCGGTAAAAAACACTATAGTCGACAGTACAAAAATGAACGGTCGGTTATAATAAAAACGCATCGTCGGCTATAGTAATACTGTACCTAACGACCGATTTTGCAAAACACCAACGATATGGTCAACTATAGCCGACGACCATTTTTATGTCATCGGCTATAGTTTCTTATCTAAACAGATCGGGCAACAGCTCGACCATTCAAAAAAATAGAGGAGAAAAACTCAAAATGCTCTCAAATTGTTGGGTGTTGTCGGTAGCTGTTCAAAATAAGTTCATGAAGCTATTTCCCGCTATATAGGTACATATATATATATATGAATTTTGTAGATTGAGCTTATTCAATTAGATGAAAATATATATGTATAAATTTTGGAGATTGAGTTGATTTAAATGTGTTATATATATATATGAATTTTGGAGATTGGGTTGATTTAATTAGATGAAAATATATATGTATAAATTTTGGAGATTGAGTTGATTTAAATGTGTTATATATATATGAATTTTGGAGATTGGGTTGATTTAATTAGATGAAAATATATATGTATAAATTTTGGAGATTAAGTTGATTTATGTGTTATATATATATGAATTTTGGATATTGAGTTTATTTAATTAGATGAAAATATATATGTACATATGTGTGTTTATATGTTAAGTGTTCATATATAGCTAGTATGCACATATGTGTGTGTGTAACTTTGTAATTATGTAGCTAGCTAGCTAGTAGATGATCGAATTAAATATGTATATATATAAATTATGTTGAAATTTTCAGGATGGACAAGAGTTGAATTTTGCTTTCAAGGTGGGATCGTAATTATAAAATTGGAATGAAGAGTTTTGTGAAATATGTGAAGGCTAATTCTAATGTAATTGATATTCATTATTGCCCGTGTAAACACTGTCAGTGTTGAAGTGATATGTATCGTTTTACCATTAATACAGATTTTGGGATAAGTACATGTGTTTGATTTATCATGGTGAAACATCATCAACGGGTCAGCATGATCATGGGAAATATCCTTAAATAGCCAGTACATCCAATGATCCAACACCGTGGTTGATCAACGATGTGTTTCCTTATGAGAGCGGTGTATTAGCTCAAGCACCAGATAATGATCCCACCATTGGGGGCTTCCCTCATATTGAGCTTGTCCAACAATTACCTACAACTGTTAACACTACCAGTATAGACAAGTACAACAACCTGATTGCATTCCAACAGACCGCATTGTACAACGGGTGTAATAAGACTATTCTTGAAAGTGACATGGGAGTAATGAAGCTAAAAGTGGAGAACAAAATAAGTGTCAAGGATGTTGATGATTAGCTAGAGTGGACTGCTTCAATGAAGCCCCACGGTTATCATCTTCCTACCACTCATCGTATGGTGTGACATATCCTGAAACATCTTGGTCTTTCTTGCATCCAAATCCATGCATGCAGATATGATTGCGTTCTCTTTTAGGGTGAAGATGCTTACAGGAATGATCTTGAGGGCATTGATGCCTACTCGATATGTCACACGAATAGGTATAAGTTGACTCCTGTAGGGAATAAGAAAACTGTGAAGATACTTCAGTATTTCCCGCTGATTGATAGGCTGGAACAGTTTTCATGTATGCACACATGACTGAAGCTAATAGATAGTGGGATGAGAGGAATTTGCCTGACAATGATACCCTTATACACCCTGCTGACGGAGAGGTTGGAAACACATGGTCAGAGAGTTTTCTCATTTTGCATCAGAGGTCTGAAATTTTTGGCTGGGGATCTCATCTGACGGATTCGACCCTTTTGGCCAGTTATTTTGGTACCGTACAATCTTCCTCCATGGATGTGCATAAAGAAGGAATACAATATGCTCACTCTGTTAATTTCAGGGCCGGGTTATATGGTAAAATGTCTCGATGTGTATTTGAGACCCTTGATTGAGGAGCTTAAGTACCTGAGTGAATTTGGCCATCAGTGATTTTCCTGCCCATGGGATGTTGGCAGGCAACGTTACCAGGGGATACAGGGCTTGTTCAGAGTGCATGACTGTTGAGTGTTGCAGACCTTAATGTAGGAAGATTGTCCAGATGCGTCACCGTTGTTGGCTTTCACATGATCACCCATGGCGGCAGGATCCCGAGGCTTTTGATGAGACTGTAGAAACGGGTGTGAAACCCAGGATATAGAGGCGGGATAAAATTTTGGAAGTGTTGAATGAATACGATTTTGAGCAGCTGAGCAATCATCCTGAAATAGTGGCGTCAATACCTAACAAACCCGACAGGTATAAATTCTGAACACACAAAAGCATATTATGGGAACTCCTGCATTGGCCCAAGTTGCCGATCAAGCACTACCTAGATGCCATGCACATAGAGAAGAATGTGTGCAAAAGTTTGGTGGGCACAATGTTGAATTGGGAGAGGAAAACTAAAGACGGCCTTAAGGCAAGTATTCATCTGAAGAGAATGAATTTGTAGAAACATTTATGGTTGAGATAATGGAAGAAAAAAATCCTTCGAGCTCCTTACACTGTCAAGCCTGACTAGAAGAATGAAATTTTTAGGTAGATGAGTAATGTTAAGTATCCTTCAGTCTATGTAGGCAATATAGGCCCGTGTGTTAATTTTCGGGACAATAAGATGTACGGATTAAAGAGTCATGACTTCCATATACTGCTTCAACGTCTTTTCCCTATTTTCATTCAAGGGTACATGTCGAAAGAGGTGGAACCGTTAGTGGCGTTGTCAAGATTCTTTAAGAAGTTATGCACTAGAGAAGTGAAAAAATCAGACCTTGGAGAAATGCAATTGGACATCATTTTTATCATGTGCAAATTTGAGATGATATTTCCCCCAAATGTTTTTGATATCATGCCTCACTTGATGATCAATCTTCTCAAAAAATTGTTGCTTACCGGTCCGGTACACTACACTTGGATGTATCTTATGGAAACGTACATACGATTCAACATCTGAATTTGGCTCTAATTTTTTTTAACATTATTTGGAAATAATCATAATATACACTTTTAAACTTGATAGACAACTGGGAGATTACAAAAATTATGTGGCTAATAAATCCGCACCTGAAAGATATATAGTTGAAGAATATCTTGCGCACGAGTGCGTAACATATACCAAGTTGTATTTAAGAGCGTGGAAAGTTGTATTTTGACACTCCTCAAAATATGCCTGCAGATGAACCACAATTCTAACTTTCTACTATCTCATATGATGTTGAAGTTGGTGGAAATTTGTCAAAGTCGTACCAGTTGGAACAATATGCGCTAGTCATTGCCTATTGGTGGGTATTGATTAACTGTCCTAAAGTGCAATAAAGGAAAACCTTCCATCTATACTGTCCTCAGGTTAGCAGTGATCTTGAGTACCACAATAAGGAGTTTGCAAACTATTTTGGTGGTTGGGTACGTCAATATATATATACTTATTGATATATATAATTTAATATCATGACGTTTGTCATCTAACATGATGGGTATTATTATTTCAGATGAACCACATAGAGTATAATGGTAACCCAAACTGGTCATAGGAATTGAGGCTTTTGGCGATGAAACCGATAACTTCAAGAGTGTATCCGATGTGTAAGCAAAACACCCATGTTATTTGCTGTAGGGTTCATCTTTTTGTTCACTATAGGAGGACTCACTGGAATAGTCCTGGCAAATTCCTCACGATTTCGATAGCCATACCAGTGATTGTCAATGGCATGCAATTTATATGTGCACATAGAGACGTGAAACGAAAAACACAGAACTCTGGGGTAATGGTGCATGATCAACAAAATGGTATTGACTATTATGGTGTTCTCCATTTCGTGGTTGAACTAATTTATGGGGAAGGCATGACAGTGCACTTATTTAAGCGTAGATAGTTTGATACTAGCCCTCAGAACACAAGGACCGATGACTACGGAACATTTTCGATGAACACTGCTACAAGATGGTATGAAGATGACCCTTTTGTTTTTTCCACAGTGGTAAAACAAGTGTTTTATCTTGATAATCTTGTGCACAAAGGCACTTGTAAAATAGTTAACCATGTTTTTCTTAGAAATATATACAGTGCTGCTACACTCGGTGATGCCGCAGAGAATGAAGAAGTTACTGCATACCTAAAGGCGAACGCAATTAATATTCAGATTTCTCAAAAATTTGCCTTAACAATGTGAGTCCGGGTAGTGTGGTTCGACTTCCTCAAGCAGAGCTTATTGATGTCAATCCAAATGTAGACAACTAAGACTCCGGTGAAGAGGAGCGGCACATATTACCAGAAATTAACACGGACACCGAATCAGACTCAAGTGATGATTCTGATTATGCGCCTTGATTAGTTAAAAATGATTGTGTTAAATTTACGTGTTTGTTGAAGGGTGATGATCCAAAATTACTTAAACAGGTTTTTGTGTGAATTGTGTTTTGAAATGATCGAGGCTAATTTTTCAAAATATTTTTAGGGTAGACCCGACTATTTTTACCATTTGTTGTCAGGTATACTTTTTCATCTCAGCCCGAAAACAGAGCAGCCCGTGCCATTTCTCTCACTCTAAACCTCCAAAATCTCTATCCCCCATAGCCACCGCCCATAATTGATCGCCTTCCGCCACCAAATCACCCATAAACCCACATCTCTCTCCTCTCCCCCTCCTAGACTCTCCAAACCCTAAAAACCTAAAAATCGTCCTCTCCTCCACCGCCGCCTGCCGCCTACCGCCTGCCTCTTGCCACCAGCCACCTCCTCTCTCTCTCCCTCTGTCTCTCTCTCAATTACAATTAATTGTTTGTGATGATGAGATTATGTTTGTGATGTTAATGTATATGTTAATTGATGATGAATAGATTTATTGGTTTGTTGAAGTTGATGATTGATGATGATGATATTTAGTGTTTCATGTTAATGTTGATTGATGATATTTAAGTTCTATTTTATATTAATGTATATGTGGATTGATGATGATATAGGTTTGTTTTATTTTAACGTTGATTGATGATGATATTTAGGTTCTATTTTGGTTTATTAAGGTTTGTTGAGGTTGATGATGAATTATTAAATTTTAGAAATGATGTTTAATTTATTGATGTTGATGAATGATGATGTTTAAGAAATATAGTAATCGGATGTTTATTGAATTTATTGATGTTGAAGATATTTAAACTATGTGAGTGAATAAAGGGAACATGATGCTCAACATCAATCCAAGCTGACATGCAATAATCATGAAAAGTGATTGATGTGAAGTCTCTTGCATTATCTAATCGAATAGACTTGATTCGGTGATTCGAATGGTGTGCCCAGAGCTTAATTATCTGAGCGAGGAGTTTTACAAATGCATCATCCCCTTGATGGGTCCACAAATATCTCCTTGGATTCGTTGTAAGAATGGAATGTTCTCAGTTGTGCCTACAACAAAAGAAAGTCGTTCCTATAACTTTGCTAATGAACAACCTTTGCAGAACAAGTAGTATGCATCAAAGATTACCACAAAGAAATCTCATGGGATAATGCACAACACCTCAGCACTAAATAGTCGAGATGGTGCTGCACTCGCCTTGGAGACCGAGCTTGGACCGAGAGGGGTAATCTCAGCCCCTCCATCTAAGCTGATGGTATTTTGTACTCCCACATGATTTTTTTATCTAAAGAATGAATGACTATTGTGTGTGACTCTGCCTCATATAAGCTTTGGCATTATCGTCTGTGTCATCTAGGTCGAGATATAATGGTCAAGATATTGAAAATTCAATGATCCGAATTGAATTAAGATATAAACTACTACGAATGCTTATAAAC
The DNA here is from genome assembly GCA_946800695.1 of Geum urbanum. Taxonomy (NCBI): domain Eukaryota; kingdom Viridiplantae; phylum Streptophyta; class Magnoliopsida; order Rosales; family Rosaceae; genus Geum; species Geum urbanum. The sequence goes on along the minus strand of OX327003.1, from coordinate 33,670,806 downwards.
TTCTTCAAAATGTGCTTTCTGCCACATTCTACGGAGGTTACATATAAAATTCTTTTCCATTCTTACAATATGTTTCCAAGTAAAAACCATTGGCACGAATATTTTTTAAGCTTAGATGGTTTGATTGGCCTTTGGCGCATTGTTGAGAGAATTTTACTCCTACACTTGTGAACTTTTATCTAGCCCATAAGTGTAGAGAATTCCTCTACCCGCAATTATACAGGGTCAAGTTATAGAATTTGTAAGAAAGTCGAGTGTCGAACCCACGAGGATTGACAACTTAAACTCCTTAACTTCACTCAATTAAGCACTCAAATTACGGATTAACTAGAGACACTAAACATGACATTAAAACTAAAATAAAATATGGAAATGTATCTCACAAGACTAAGTCATTTGGAGACTTAGCATTGCAATGGGTGGTTCAGATATGGTGAGTAATTAAATGAAGGTTGATTGATTGATGTATTAATCTAAAGCAAGGAAACTAGATAGCAAACAAATTCACAATAAGAAAAAATGGTTGGCTAGGGAAATCCCCACTAACCATTTGATGCTCAAACAATATCCCAATTTATGTATGTAATTAAAGTCTGTTTCACACAAATGAATGTCAAAATCATAACCTTTTGGGTCACGTTTGGTTTTGAACCCAAACTCCTAGGCCATTTCAGACTGTAGATTACTTTAGGGCAACTTTGAAGTATTTAATGAACCGGGATCAAGACCTAAGCAATTTTGGGCTTACATCTTGACCGTATGTCATGTGAGTGAAGTCAACAAGCATACAATGTGATAATTATGGAAGGTTTCCCTTCCCGAAACTCTTTTGAAACACCCGGGAGAAAGTCTAAGTGAATCTCCCAATCCGCACCTTTTGAGTTACGAATCGAAAGACCCAACTAGTAGCCACAACAACCTCTCAATTCAATGTGTGCTTGACCAATGCCCCTTAAGTCAATTAAGACTCAAGGAGGCTCTAGTCCTTTCTTAGTACTAAGAAAACCAAACATTAAGGTAAACTCTCTTGGAATTGACCCTATTCATGTTTACATGCTCATCTAGCCTTAGGTGAGTAGCTAATTCAACCAAGGTCCCATTTTTAGTTCTTTAATGCATACATCAACTTAGTTAAGATCAAAAAATACATAAATGAAACCATACATGTAGTTCAAGCATAGAAACATCCACAAAGACAAAGTAAACTCATTCACAAACACATGCTTCACCCAACATGCACTAAAATATAAACCATACGTACATCAAATCATCATTTGTTTATATCAAATAGCTAGGGTTCTAACCCTAACCTCCTAAATGTGACTACTCACTACACATAATTAAAATAAATTTAAATACATTAATATAGTAAATAGGATGAAGAAATAACCAAGGAAAATCCCCAAAGCAAGCCAAGCTTCTACAAGTCCACCCTTGTGCTTCTAACTTCACATTCTTTGCTCCAACGTGTCTTCAAGCTTGTAGAGATGGAAATGGCAACCTCTAAGACTTAAAGAAGTCAAGAGGAAGAAGGATTACTTCCTACTTCAAAGCTCTAGACAATCACCCAAACCTTGGAGGCAAAGATGAGAAATGAAAGTGATAGATGGTGGTAAGGGAGAGTGGAAGAGGTTCAGCCAAAGTTTGCAAGGCGAGGTGACTTGGATTTTTAGTGGGTTGGAATAGAGGAATAATAAAAGATAAATCTAGCTTCTCTCTAGAGAACTCAACAAAGAACCCTAGAGAGAAGCTAGAGAGAAAACTAGAGAGGGAAAGAGCTCAAAACATGGAAAATGAGTAAAAAAAAAAGTATTTTGTGTATGTTGGTCCCCTTGATCCCCTTTTCTTGGCGTCTAGCTAGAGTCCAAACCATGCCTAATAGATCCAAAATTTAAAATGTGTGACACCCTAACCAAATCAGTTAGGGTTCCTATCTAGGTAGTTTGGGACTTCGCTTGGGCCTAGCTTGGAGTGTTTGGGTTATACTTGATAGTCTGGTCAATCATGGATAAATCCGGCGATTTTTCGGCAGCTTCCAATAACTTTCGGCGACCACTTTTCGTCCTTTTTTCAAAGTTGCTCTAAATGTTCTTGTGACTTAGGAAGTGTGCTCGACTTCTCTAAAAAGTTATTAATTTCCATGTCAACTCCCATTTTCCTAGCATGAACAGGAAATGTTATAAGTACGACCCTTTATTCATAGAAGATAAGAAATAAGCATGGAGTTATGAATATAATTAGAACACTATTATGGACCTAACACGCATATAAGGCATCAATGATATAAATTCGAGTGTCATTTGGAAAAAGAATTATGTAAAATCATGCCCTTGTATAATCAATGTTGAACCAATCATGGTTGTCACTGAGGAACTATATGGCGTAAGATCTATAAACAATTATATATTCCTCAGAATAGTATGGGTAGTACCACTATCTTCTAAACAATCAATCTCACATTTAGATATCTACAAAAGAATGTAAATCAATTAGTCTTTGAACTCAAAACATTGAGAATACTTTAAGTAAATACAAAAAGATTTTCAAAATATTGTGACCCTTATAGAATGCTTGATGTGGCAAGACAAAACTGATATACAAAAAATATGAAATGAAAGGACCCAACCCCGATTTAGCTCCCTAAATCGGAATCAAACCCTTTCGAAAACACGAACCAACAAAAACTTTTCGAAATTTGGGCAGAGTTTCGTTATTAACGTTGAATTACCATTACCTGCACGCGGAAAATACACTTCATCCTATGCCACAAAAAGCAAACCGTGGGCACCAATCCCATCCGGATTTCTCAATATATCAACAGTAAAGTAAAACAATACATATAATAGTACTTTACTGAAATCCGGAGTAAATCGTATAACATATTCAACAGAAAACTCAGAGCGACCTCTAATACATAATCATATACGTATACGACAGTAGGTAGAACAATAAACATACTGAACGAAACAAGGTAGCTCGAGCACTATGCCTCCGACCACGACGTGCGACACCAGAGTCCGAACTGCAAACTGGGCACGGAAACCGAAAAGCCCAGGGGAAAGGCAAATAAAAACGTTAGAGTGAGTGGACGAAAATATTCATATGCCTTTCACCAATTATATACACAATCAATATAAAACAGTGCGAGTTCGGAAAACACAACACATATATATATGGAGGTTGTCGGGCGACCTCTCAAACCCGACGTCAGGTGAATCGCTCAAACCTGACGGTGATAGGCCAGGGGACCTCTCAACCCCGGCGGCACTCAGGGGAATCTCTCAACCCTGCTTCAGAGGAATCTCTCAACTCTGGGCCAGAGGAATCTCTCAACTCTGGTACATCGATGTAATAAATGCCATCACCCATAAACATATAACAATACCTCCGAAAATAACATATATCTCAACATCGTATAATTAAAATACGGAAAATCATAAAATCCACGAACTCGCAAATCAACTGTGAAAATATAAACTTGTCCACTCACAGACTAGCGTAACGCTGATCGCGTTAACCCGTGATCCGGCGGAAAGTCCCTCGCCAAACGTACGTTCACGAACACCTGAATATTCACAAAATCTATTTCTTAAAATCATAACTCGACAATACAAGTCAAATCACAAGAAACCATTGTTCTCGGAAACACATAATCTGATCACGACAAACTGTCAGAAATCCGGAAATCACACCTCTATACCTCGTTGTAAGTTCGGACGCTCAACTCGAAAAACGAACCTCCCCACTGCGATCGGAGCGCGATTTCGAGTCAAATGACATGCAACTTGTCGAAAATCCCAAAAAGTCAAAGTTTGACCGCCGTCCATGGCGACGCCGCCACTGACCGAGAGATTTCACGGCGGAGCAATCTCCATTCCATGCAAAATCACCCACCGAGCAACTTTCATAACTGCACCGAAGTCCAATTCTCACTCTAACCATGTCAATTTCATGAAAAACCGAATGTTCACACAAATTTCAAACCCAAAATTCTCCACACACAAATCAAATTGGAACACCATACCTATATGGTTAGAATCATGGTGAAGAGGGCCACAAAACCCAGTGTTTGATTAAGCTCGAATCCGCCGAAATCGGAATTCACCATTAAACCCAAAAATCCCAAACTTTGGTCCATGGTTTCTCTCTCCACCGTGAGACTTACCGGAAAATGAGGCCGGGGATGAGTAAAGGACGTCGGGGCGAGTTGAATGGGACACGGGCCGAGCCTAGAAGTGGCCGGAATCCCGTCGCCGGCGTGGAGGCCGTGGCACCGTCGAAGGATTCTTCTCCCACCGAGTTGACTCATTAAATGAGTCCTTGTTGACTTTCCAAAAAGGGAAACCACACTATTTATACTTTCCAAAATAGGAAACTTCATAATTATACATTTCGACGAACTTTGAACACCCGTAACTTTCTCCTCGTAATTCCGATTCCTATAATTCTCACAGCCACAAACTCATCTCGACCTATTCTTCAATAATCACCCGAAGTCAAACACATCGACCAAACGGATAAAAAGTCAACAGTTCAAAGCAACACACATTAAATCGACTAAACAATCGATAATCGGAAATATTCACAACTTAAACTCCGTAACTCAAAATCATGCTACGGAAGTTCCCACAAACTCGAAATTAAATTCCGAACAACTTCCGTGAAGAAGCTGAAACCAAATTCTCAACCGGTAATTTAGTCGCTAAGTAGCTCGCCATATTAATCCGTTTCCGTCGAAACTTCAAATATTCATAATTAATTCCTCGGTCGTCCCAATAACGATCCGGAACCGCCCACGAACTCGTAATCACACGTACAACGACTCTCGAGAAGAGACTCAGCTCCAATTCTCGGCCAATAATTAAGTCGTTATCAAACCAGGCGAGTAAATCCATTATCGGAAATCTGTGATTAACTTATAATCTGACGGACCCAGCTGATGACACTGCTCAATCTGTTTCGGGTCGTCACAAATCCACCCCCCCTCAGAAAAATTTCGACCTCGAAATTTCCGAATCTGTCGGCTAAACATAGGAGCACTGCCTCTGCATACTGCTCAACTCTACAACGGCAATGTCGACTGAACAACTCTGATAACAAACTCCACAATAGGAGATAGCTCCGTGCTGAAATCTCTGTACCCACAAATCACAAATCTGAACTGGCTCTACACAATCGCCAAGTGTTCCTGCATAAGGAACAGATAGGGTACACAACACATAACAAACCTAAAACACAGTTCCGCAACACGAAACACAACACACACAAAGCCAACTATATAGGCGATGCCGAACTATACGGCACAACACACACTCGCCTATGACCACATACGGATCAAAATCACATGGAAAATCACAACTCAGTCTACATACATCAACACAGCATAATATCGAATTCAAGCAATTTATCAACCCATTTCCGCTAATCTGATAGTCTGTGGTAACACATTCCACAAAATCAGAATCAAACATCAACTCAAACTCAACCAAACTCGCTCCAGCATAATGGAGTACGACAACATCCCTCAAAACGACATCACGCAACGTCAATATCACAGTGGTCAACAACCTGGTACTGCAAGCAAACTCGAACAGCTAAAACTGCTGGTCCCGAATCCTCCGGAACTGCAATACCGAGGTCCACAACATGCCCTCCAAGGCCTGAATAGTCCTCAAAGATCGCTCATAAATCTGAGGATAAGAACCGGTACTAACTTGTAATCTGGTCCCCAATGCTCACTGCAAAGCTTGCCAACACATAGTCGTAGCTGATTATCTCAATAAGCGAACTGGGACATTGGCACATCACGAAATGGACAATCTCCACTAAACACAGCTATGCCAGCCTACCACTGAAATCATCTCTGAATGTACAAGGAAATGTACCGAGTTCATCAAACGATCCACAAGGTCTAACAACTGGTATCACAAACCAAATTGTACACATACACACACAATTACAGCAACAATCGCCACGTCTAACTGGAAATCTCAAATGGCTGGCGTCTCCCGACAAGTCTCTGCCTCATAATCATGGCCAGTCGACAAATCTGGCATCTGTACACCCAAGCTACTACATTGCTCTTCATGTTACGTCGCAAGCAATAACTCGGAGTATCTGATACATTTCCGCATCACTAGCGCTAACCCCGCGCAAAATAATGAGCTTCAACATCATCACACTCGAACTCAACTCCCGTAGCGCATAACTCAGCTAACACGGAAACTTGAGTCGCACACACATGAAACACTGAAGTTCTCGATTGCCAACTGAATGTATCAGCAACAACATCCCAGACGGACGGTCAACGTACAACCTCAAGCCTTTTCCGAACAAGCTCAAAAGTGCAGCCATAGTCGTTAGTCGACCCCATACATCTACACTGCCTCAAGCCCAAATGTGGCCGAAAATGCAAGTGGATGAAACTCAGTGGTCAGTGTACATCCTACACCGCGCTACACGCCATAGCAGTAGTGTCTCGAACTCTCTGATGCTAACATAAGGACAGCTACACCCAAATCATACATAGGATACATAGCTACACAAAGTTCCACTGTCTGGAACCACGAGCCACCGCTCTGCTACACAGCATCAAAACATAGCCAAATCCAAACCTCGATGCATCGCCATAACCCACAAACTCGTCACGATCGTCAGGTAAGGTCGAAACCGAAGCAACGATCAACCATCCTGCAGGAATAAGTAACTCTCCTTGCGTGCATCGAACCACACGAACTCAACGCCTTCTTCGTCAATCCGGAAAAATCCTGCACAAGCCGTCGGTAATAGCCTGCCAAACCCAAGAGACTCCCGATCTCTTGTACAATGGTAGGGCAATCCCCAAATCAATACAGCTTCAATCTTGTCAGGATCCACGCCAACTCCCTCGAATAACATCACACAGCCCAAAATCGTCATGCTAATGGGCCAAAACTCACCCTGGCTGAATTTCGTAAACACCTGGTCATCTCGCAAGGGCCGCAAAACCGCTCGCAATTGCTTCAGGTGCTGGTCCATACTCCTGGAGTACATCAGGATGTTGCCGACGAACATGGCCACATCTCGTCCAGAAACCGTCTGAACACATGGTCCATCAAATCCACACGATCTACGGGGGCATTGGTCAACCAAACAGCGTGACCAAAACTCCTGATGCCCGCACCGAGATCCGAAAGCTAACATAGCCACATTTGACTCACCGATCCTCAACTGATGGTATCCGAATCCGGAATCAATCTCTGACCGGACTGAAGTTCTCGCGAGCTGAACAAACCACTCGCCAGTCTGAAGCGAAGGATACTCACTCTCCTCTGAAGCAAATCAAGCTTCCGGTAGTCAATGCACCACCTCGACAAACCATTCTGCATCCACACAAACAATGCAAAAACACCCCACGCACATACGCGGGGTCGCACGACATTTCCTGAAACCTCCTCCAGCAACTCCTGGAGTCGAAATTGTAGCTCCATCAGCTCCGCTGGCTCCGAACGACAAAATGCCGGTAAAATGAGTCCAGTGTCCGGTACAAGCTCAATGGTGTAGTCAGTCTCCCGAACTGGAGGATCACCTGATAACTCCTCCGGAACACACCTGGGAACTCGGAAGCCACTTCAATGTCGCCAATGTCAGGCACAGTAACTAAAGTATCCACAATATGAGCTAAGTAAACTACACAACTCGTCTCCATCATCCGCTCGACTAACACCGCGAAATAGTGTCTCGGGGAAACCTGGTCGTCGAAACACAACCTCCTTCTCGAGGTACTCGAACATAGCCAAATGCGTCGTCAATAAGTCCTTACTCACAATCATATCAAAAACCACAATGTCCAGCTATAACAGATCCACGGCTAACACATAACCTCCAACAAAGATCTCGCAACCTCCGGATGTACGCAACACTCTCCAAAACCTCGGAAGTGGAAATACAAGTACAATAGCCATGGATAACCAGCAACAGTAACCTCGGAGAAAATCTATCCTTAAACAAGGTCATGGCACGAACTCTGACATGCCCAACTAGCCGCCCACATCAAATGCGACTTACTAAATAATTCATCCTGAAGGGTACATTGATCAGACTACAAGTACAACATGAGGATCTCCTCGTAAACTCTGAGCTACCGAACCGCTGGAACAGCTGGCTAAGGCACTCCCTCGTAAAACGTGACCCTCCTGGCCACCACAATAGCAACTGAGAGTACACCACGAACACAAGTCACCGCAACACTTGCTGCGTGAAAGGATCACCAACGATCGCCCAAACTCATGCCACAGGAGCAAGTCCGCTACTCCGTGATCTCCACCATCGTCAAACGGATTCCCTGCTTAATCAGATGGCCCATCAGCCTGATGAAGTCACTGATCTCGAGGTGCCTGAACTCAATCTCATCAAAATCTCGACTAGGTTCACTTTCCTCAAACCATCACATCGGAAACCGCGTACACCTTTCCTTCTCAACAGCCTCGCCACTGAGTGCAACACACTAATCTCCTCACGGCTATCTCGAGGCACATCAATCAGACTGACTCACATCTTTTCAAGCATTTAATTAAACACTCAATTGAACACAAACACAATTAAAACCCTTTTTTGTTGATGTAGCATTGGTAAATAGGGTATCGCTCTTAACCGGGGATTGAGGGTGCATGCATGACTACGCTATGGTTAAAGGGGGGTTTATAAGTTGGTTGTTTATAATCTACGAAAATAAAGACAGAAAATGGTTAGTAAACACATAGAGAAATCCTAGGTTCTATCATGCTTCACTCATAGACAAGTAGAAAACAAACAAGAACAAAGAACCCTAAACATGCTTACTAGGCCGAAAAATAAAAGCTATCCTACATATGTACATGATCAAATCGTCATACTTACCTCATTCCTTTATAACCTAATCATATTATATGCAACCTAAGTTTTATCTAGGCCTTTACTACGTGGTTCACATGCATCTTTCATAATTAAGTGACTAAACCAAGATTGCTCGCATTTAGACACATCATTAACCTAAACCAAGATTGCTCGCATTTAGATTAAAGCATTAAGTGAAGAAGACACATTATCTAACCTAAACCAAGATTGCTCGCATTTAGATTAGCACAAAGAAAAAACTTAGACTCGAAATAGATGACATAAAATAGAATTAGAATTATATTACAAAAACACGTCTTTACACTCTACACAAAACTGAAATTCATTACAAGGAGAAAGTAGAGGGATCGAAATACACTCTTTGTGTCGTGATTGCAGTCGCAAAGCATGTACAAGATCCTTCTATGGATGGCTAGATGAACCCTTGGATTGCCTAAGGTTGCTCTAGGTGGAGGCCGAGTGTTTATGGTGTGGAGGGTGGCGTTCCTTGAAGAAATCTCGAGTATTTGTGGAGAGGAAGTGTTTAAGGCAGAGACTTGGCTTGTATGATGAGTTCTATTGAGAATGAGGACTAGCTCTTGTATTTATAGGTGAAGAATTCCAACTTTCCTCTCGAAACTAGGTTTTCCTAGTGTACCCGGGTAGAATTGACAGCTTGTAACAGCCTGTCTTGAAACGTCTTTTCCGGGAGTTCTAGAGCTCAGAAAATTACGATTTTGGATTCTTTGGAAAGATCAGCTCGAGAGCTTGAAGAAGACATATATGATCACTATATTTAGAGTTGAATTACAGATTCTGTGATACGTTGAAGATTGATGAGCTAGCAGGCATATCTTCCTCTTCCTACTAGGAGTAGGGAAATCTTGATCTTTCCATATCTTGTATTTCTTGAGCTCCAAGTCATTTTGGCCAAACCTACCATATATTGTAGGATATTTTGATCTTTAAATAAGGCACTTTTGAGATATACTTAATACTTTTGATCCTCCATCTATTCGGTAATATCTTCTTGCTTGATTTTGCCCAAAATGCTTGCTGATTTTCGATCCACCATTTGAAATGTCTTCATTTTGCCTTGCGTCATTTTAGTAACTTGAGAAGACCATTTCGGATCCATATTTTGCTACGTCATTCCTAGTTGATTTAAGACACTTCTCCACTTAGCTCATTTTATGCTCCAAATCACCTCCTTTATTGTACTCCTTTATTTAAAACCTAAAAACAACAAAGTAAGTAAGAAATGATAGTACTAAGGTCAAAACAAAGCTAAATGTAAAGAGAAAGACGTTAAGAATCAAGCATAAAATGCGTAGATCAAATTCCCCCAGACTTAGACTTTGCTAGTGTGACGACCCGAACCAGAATTAGTTGTGTGTTTGGCACGATTCTCGAGGTTTGGTTTTAGTCGCAGTTTTGCGATATTATGTGGTTTGCCGATTCGATTCGCGACTTTGTTTTCGGTCGAGAATTTGAGTTGAGTGTCTTCACGGAAATTGTAGAGCACGTGATTTCGAGCTTGTGGGCGATTCCGGAAGATTTTTCCGATAACCGAGGAATATTTTATGATTATTTGAAGTTTCGGGTTTCGACGAGTTTATCCGAATGTTTTGAGCTTATCCGAATCATTTCGTATTTTCATTTTGGACCATTGATCGACCCGAGGGACGAGTATAAATATCGAAAAGTCGAGAAATAGTCGCAAAAATACGGAATTGCTTTGACCAGTCATTGACTTTCCTAAATTGGAAAGTTGACCTGCTGCCCGAAAGGGAAAGTTTCCATTTTCGGTTTCACTTTCCGGCGACCGGATTCCGGCCACCTTGGACTTCGAGGAAGGTACAGTTAGCTTCCCTTGGTGATTTCGAGTACGTTGATGTATGTTGTATTGAGTTTTGAGCTTGTTTGGTATGGACCCGAATCGGGTCTAACTCGTCTCCGTCGCCGGAGTCGGTCGGGATGGTTCCGGTGGGTAATTGTGCTTGGGTTGTTGGGGGTTTTGTTCCCCATCCCTCAAGGATGCTCCTTAGGTTGTTGATTTTGAACGAGGGTGAGTTTGGGATCGAACCCGATTGGGTTTTCCGGTGGGAAAAATTGCTCGGTTTTGCTTGATTTTGGAAGGGTTAGAGTTGGAATCGGCTTGCGTGGTAGAAAGGAGTTTGATTCGCCTCGAGGAGACCTTTGGATCTGGAAAATTTCACCGGGAAATTCCACCGTTGACGGCGCGCCGCCGCCGCCGGCGGCGGTCAACGACGGAGGAAAAGTCAACTTTTTAGATTTCGATGTAATTAGTGTCATTTTTCTCGTAATCACGCCCTGGTTATCGTACGGAGGTTTTTGGGTTGATTTGGTTAGCCGATTTTCAGTCGAGGTTTCGAGTTGGGATTTTGGGATTTCCGTAATTCATTTTGTACCGCATTGCATATTTCCGGGAAACGGTTGGTTTCCGTGCATCAGTACAGTGTTGTGGATTACGTTATTGATCAGTTGTATTTTATGAATATATTCAGGAGATCGAGATCGAGATCGGGTTCGTGATCGAGCTTCTGGCGAGGGACCTTCCGCCGGTCCTCGAGATTAGCGCGAGTGCGCATTTTGCTCATCTTTGAGTGGACAATTTCTTTTCACGGATTGTTTGCGAGTCTATTATATGATTTATGAACTTGGGCATGCATATGAGATTTCGGATTACATGAGCATGTGTTTTACGATTATACGATATACTTATACGAATATACGTATACGAGTATACATACATTTATATGCTGTTATTTGCATTTGCATCGAAATTTTTATGATTTGGTTTACACAGAGTACATTCTTGGTTACGTTGTTGTATCGATACACTTGCCTCTCGGCTGATCCCCGATGGTAGGCCATACCAGGAGGGGCGTATCCCCGACTGACCGGTGAGGGGCGTTTCCCCGGACCCGATGCCATTTCTGGCTAGAATCACGTGGAAGTCAGGGACTCCGTGGTTCTGACTGTACTAGCACGGTGTGTGTCCATGAGTGACCCCGTGGGATTTTTACTTGCATGCTCAGTACGCTGGAGGATTATGGTTTTACCTCGTGTACTTTATTGTTTCTATTTACCTGGACTCGCATATGTTTTTATAACATATATATTACTTGGTGAAAGACATTTATTTTCGTCCACTCACTCTAACGTGTTTATTGTCTTTCACCTGGGCTTTTCGGTTTCCGTGCCCAGTTTGCAGTTCAGGTTTGGTGTTTCACGTCGCAGTTTGGAGGCTAGTGATCAGAGTCACCTGTGTTTTCCAGTAGGTTCTTGTTTCGCCTACTGATGTACATATTGTATATGTTTTACTATAGAGGTCGCTCTGATACATCCTGATACATGTTGTGCAGATTTTCACAGATATACATATATACATAGTACAGTTTATTTACTGTTGATGATTATATTGATGTTGAGAAATCCGGATGGGATTGGTGCCCACGGTTTGCTTTTTGTGGCATAGGATGAAGTGTTAATCTCCGCGTGCAGGTTATGGTAATTCCACGCTAGTAACGAAACTCTGCCGAAATTTTGAAAAATTTTTGTTAGTTCGTATTTTCGAAGGGTTTGATTCCGGTTTAGTTAAGTGAATCGGGATTGGGTCCTTTCAGCTTGGTATCAGAGCATTAGGTTGTCAGATTCTGTAGACTCTTGTAGTTGTGACGCTTAGGGTATTTGAGTTGATACAGCATGACTGGAGTGATGACCCGACTGGCCAGCGGTACTCATCAATACTTCGGGTGTTGTGTGTCCTCAAATATTTGCGGTTTCATGATTACGTTCTTTCTGCTTATGCCTAATGCTTGTCTTGTATTAGTAGGATGCCTCCTCGACGTGGTCCCCGTGTTGATCGGGATGATGATCCTGATGAGGATCGCCGAACGCGCGACTTGCTGATGCGAGTGCTGCGTTTGGAAGAGCGTTTTGACCCTGTGGTCAAGGCTCAAACTGCGGGTGCTACTGTGTTTTCGGGTTCAGTTGATCCAGAGATATGCGAGGCATGGTTGGTTCAGATTGAGCGTGTTTGTGAGCGTCTGCAGTTTACACCTGAGCAGATGACAGTAGCCCCAGTTGGTTTACTTGAGGGGGATGCATACTTTTGGTGGGTTAGTACTGACAGAGTTCCTGTGGATACTCCGTGGACATTGTTTTGTGATCTGTTTATGCGGAGGTATTTTAATCAGGCTACCCAGCAGCGCAAGTACGAGGAGTTCACGAACTTGAGGCAGGGCAGTTTGTCTGTACTTGAGTATCGGGATCGGTTTACTCGTTTGTCTCGTTTTGCGCGGGATATGGTGGCTTCAGAGGAAGCCAAGTGTCGCAGGTTTGAGCTGGGATTGAATCTGAACATCAAGGCGACGTTGACTACGATGCCGAGGAACAACTTTGATGAGTTTGTCAGTGCAGCTCTCCGAGGCGAGGACATTGAGCAGGAGAGGCAGCGACAGAGGTACCAGCCGAGACGGTTTGAGGAAGGTGAACCGAGTCAGGGGCCTTCAAAGAGGCAGAGTTCTGATACTTCTGGCTCAGCTTCATCTTCAGGTGGTGGATCATATCGACCACCAGCTGGGGTACCGAGACAGAGGCCGAGATGGAGGAGAGATCGACCACAGCGGTCACAGGCTAGTGCAGGTTCCAGCGGTTCTAGTTATCCTCGGCGTACTGGTGGCACATTTGTTGTACCGAGGGAGTACCCATTGTGTAGTCTCTGCAGTCGACATCATGTGGGTCCATGTCAGCGAGGTCCTGTCACTTGTTTCCGCTGTGGCCAGGTGGGTCACTATGCGAGGGAGTGTCCTCAGTTATGTGGCGGTGACGGACAGGCGGCTCAGAGTTCCGGAGGAGAGCGAGGTGCCACTTCTGGAGCGCGACCAGCACAGTTTGCAGGTCAGGGCCGACAGCAGGGACAGCCCCAGCGAGGACGACCAGCCGGACAGGCGAGAGTTCATGCTATGACTATGCGTGAGGGTAGAGCTTCACCGGAGGTCATTATCGGTACGTTACACGTTTTTGGTATTCCAGTAGTTGCATTATTAGATCCAGGTGCCACACATTCATTCATATCATTTAGATTGTCATCATTGGCTACGGTACCTGCATCTCCACTTCCGGGGCTGTGGAGAGTGTTGTATCCGTCAGGTGAGGTTGTGAGCATCGGTTGGGTTTACCGAGATTGTGAGGTGTTTATCGATGGCCATGGTTTAGCCGCTGATCTATTATTGCTTGATATTGTGGATTTCGATCTGATATTGGGTATGGACTTTTTGGAGTCGCACTGGGCTATGTTTGATTGCCACAGGAAGGAGGTCGCATTTCGACGATCGGGGTTGCCTGAGATACTGTTTCGTGGTAAGAAGAACACTTCCCTACCGTGTTTGATTTCCGCGATGAGGGCGGATCGGTTGATGAAGAAGGGTTGTGTTGCTTACTTAGCCCATGTTGTGGACACTACAGCTGCAGTGCCGGATCTTGGTAGTATTGAGGTTGTGTCTGAGTTTCCGGATGTGTTTCCAGCAGAGTTACCTGGTATACCCCCTGTGCGGGAGATTGATTTTACCATTGAGTTATTGCCGGGTACTGGACCGATTTCCCAGACACCGTACCGGATGGCGCCTGCAGAGTTGAGGGAGTTGCAGATTCAGCTTCAGGAGTTGTTAGAAAAGGGATTCATTCGACCGAGTGTTTCTCCGTGGGGTGCTCCAGTGTTGTTTGTGCGGAAGAAGGACGGGTCCATGCGGTTGTGCATCGACTATCGGAAGCTGAATCAGATTATAGTGAGGAACAAGTATCCGTTGCCGCGGATTGACGACTTGTTCGATCAGTTGAATGGAGCAGCAGTCTTTTCGAAGATTGATCTTCGATCCGGATATCACCAGTTGAGGATCCGGGATTCAGATGTGGCCAGGACAGCTTTCAGGACGCGGTATGGGCACTATGAGTTTTTGGTTATGCCGTTTGGGTTGACCAACGCCCCCGCAGCTTTCATGGACTTGATGAATCGGGTGTTTCGACGATTCCTTGACAAGTTCGTGATTGTATTCATAGACGATATCCTGATTTATTCGAGGAGTGTGGGCCAACACAAGAAGCACTTGGTAGTATTGAGGTTGTGTCTGAGTTTCCGGATGTGTTTCCAGCAGAGTTACCTGGTATACCCCCTGTGCGGGAGATTGATTTTACCATTGAGTTATTGCCGGGTACTGGACCGATTTCCCAAACACCGTACCGGATGGCGCCTGCAGAGTTGAGGGAGTTGCAGATTCAGCTTCAGGAGTTGTTAGAAAAGGGATTCATTCGACCGAGTGTTTCTCCGTGGGGTGCTCCAGTGTTGTTTGTGCGGAAGAAGGACGGGTCCATGCGGTTGTGCATCGACTATCGGAAGCTGAATCAGATTATAGTGAGGAACAAGTATCCGTTGCCGCGGATTGACGACTTGTTCGATCAGTTGAATGGAGCAGCAGTCTTTTCAAAGATTGATCTTCGATCCGGATATCACCAGTTGAGGATCCGGGATTCAGATGTGGCCAGGACAGCTTTCAGGACGCGGTATGGGCACTATGAGTTTTTGGTTATGCCGTTTGGGTTGACCAACGCCCCCGCAGCTTTCATGGACTTGATGAATCGGGTGTTTCGACGATTCCTTGACAAGTTCGTGATTGTATTCATAGACGATATCCTGATTTATTCGAGGAGTGTGGGCCAACACAAGAAGCACTTGGTAGTATTGAGGTTGTGTCTGAGTTTCCGGATGTGTTTCCAGCAGAGTTACCTGGTATACCCCCTGTGTGGGAGATTGATTTTACCATTGAGTTATTGCCGGGTACTGGACCGATTTCCCAGACACCGTACCGGATGGCGCCTGCAGAGTTGAGGGAGTTGCAGATTCAGCTTCAGGAGTTGTTAGAAAAGGGATTCATTCGACCGAGTGTTTCTCCGTGGGGTGCTCCAGTGTTGTTTGTGCTGAAGAAGGACGGGTCCATGCGGTTGTGCATCGACTATCGGAAGCTGAATCAGATTATAGTGAGGAACAAGTATCCGTTGCCGCGGATTGACGACTTGTTCGATCAGTTGAATGGAGCAGCAGTCTTTTCGAAGATTGATCTTCGATCCGGATATCACCAGTTGAGGATCCGGGATTCAGATGTGGCCAGGACAGCTTTCAGGACGCGGTATGGGCACTATGAGTTTTTGGTTATGCCGTTTGGGTTGACCAACGCCCCCGCAGCTTTCATGGACTTGATGAATCGGGTGTTTCGACGATTCCTTGACAAGTTCGTGATTGTATTCATAGACGATATCCTGATTTATTCGAGGAGTGTGGGCCAACACAAGAAGCACTTGCGGGCGGTGCTGCGGACTTTGCGGGACCATCAGTTGTTCGCGAAGTTTAGCAAGTGTGAGTTCTGGTTGGATAGTGTGAAGTTTCTGGGCCACGTGATTTCGGCCGAGGGAGTTAGTGTTGATCCTGACAAGATCGAGGCTGTGCTGAATTGGAGTCGACCCACTACTGTGCCGGAGATCCGGAGTTTCTTGGGGTTAGCAGGCTATTACCGACGGTTTGTACAGGATTTCTCCCGGATAGCTACACCACTGACCAGATTGACGAAGAAAGGCGTCAAGTTTGAGTGGTCTGATGCGTGCGAGGAGAGTTATTTGCTCCTGAAGGAGAGATTGACTACCGCACCGGTCCTGACATTACCAGACGACAGTGGTGAGTTTGTTGTGTACAGCGATGCGTCGAAGTTGGGCCTTGGCTGTGTGTTGATGCAGCATGGTAGAGTCGTGGCATATGGTTCCAGACAGCTGAAACCGCACGAGGTCAACTATCCGACGCATGATTTGGAGTTAGCCGCTATTGTGTTAGCGTTGAAGAGTTGGAGACATTACTTGTATGGTGCTCAGTGTAAGATTTTCACTGATCACAAGAGTCTCACCTACTTGCGGACACAGCCGGATCTGAACATGAGGCAACGCCGATGGATGGAGTTGATCAATGATTATGATTGTACATTCGAGTATCATCCGGGGAAGGCCAACGTTGTAGCTGATGCACTTAGCCGGAAATCTGGAGCTTCGTTCTTTCACATGTGTGTGGCCAGAGTGTCGATGTTAGCCGAGCTTCGTGCTACGGGTGCTGTGTTTGGGTATGATGATGATGGAGCTTTGTTGGCCAGTTTCCAGGTTCGACCAGTGTTGGTTGATCAGGTACGGGAGGCACAGAATTCAGATCCTTACTTGCTGGGCAAGAAGACCATGATTCGGATTGAGCGACGACGGTACGTTGTTGTTCAGGGGCAGATTATGTGTACCCAGGGACGAGGATTTGAAAAAGGAGATTCTGGATGAGGCCCACAGTTCAGCGTATGCGATGCATCCCGGAGGTACAAAGATGTTTCGTACACTTCGAGCGTATTATTGGTGGCGCAACATGAAGCGGGAGATTGCCGCGTACGTGAGTCGATGTTTGATTTTTCAGCAGGTGAAGGCGGAGAGGCAGAAACCTGCAGGGAAATTACAGCCACTTGAGATTCCAGTTTGGAAGTGGGAGCACATTACGATGGATTTCGTCTATCAGTTGCCGCGTACTTCGGCGGGCAACACTGGCATTTGGGTTATCGTTGATCGATTGACGAAATCCGCACACTTTCTTGCACTTCCAGGGAAAATTTCAGTGGGCAGATTGGCCAAGTTGTACTTATCCGAGATTGTTCGCTTGCATGGAGTGCCTGTGTCCATTGTTTCTGACCGTGATAGTCAGTTCACTTCTGAGTTTTGGCAGGCTTTACAGCGAGCGTTGGGCACGAAGTTGCGATTTAGTACAGCTTTTCATCCTCAGACTGACGGGCAGTCCGAGCGGACCATTCAGACACTTGAGGATATGTTGAGATCGTGTGTGTTGCAGTTTCGTAGAAACTGGGATCAGCAGTTGCATTTGATCGAGTTCGCCTACAACAACAGCTATCAGGCCAGTATTGAGATGGCACCGTACGAGGCTCTGTACGGGAAGCAGTGCCGCACTCCATTGTGTTGGAGTGAGGTGGGCGAGCGTTGGCTCATTGGTCCGGATTTGGTGAAAACCACGATGGAGGACATTTAGGTTATTCGGGATCGACTGAAGGTCGCCCAGGATCGGCAGAAGAGTTACGCAGATGTGAGGAGGAAGAGTTTAGAGTTTGAGGTTGGTGATTGGGTCTTCCTGAAACTATCTCCGTGGAGGGGAGTTGTGCGTTTCGGGAAGCGTGGCAAGCTACGACCGCGGTACATTGGTCCGTATGAGATTACGGAGAGGGTTGGAGCTGTTGCTTACAGACTTGAGTTACCGGCTGAGATGGCTCGTGTGCATGATGTCTTCCATGTTTCGATGTTGCGGAAGTACATCTCAGATCCTTCACATGTTATAGCCCCACAGCAGTTGCCGATCAGGGAGGACTTATCGTATGTTGAGGAGCCAGTGCAGATTCTCGATCGACGTGAGCAGGAGTTGAGACACCGTGTGATTCCGCTGGTGAAGGTCTTGTGGCAGAACCATTCAGTTGAGGAGGCCACCTGGGAGACCGAGCAGCGTATGCGGGAGCAGTATCCTCATTTGTTCACATGACAGGTACGTAAATTTCGAGGTCGAAATTTCTTTAAGGGGGGTAGATTTGTGACGACCCGAACCAGAATCAGTTGTGTGTTTGGCACGATTCTCGAGGTTTGGTTTTCGTCGCAGTTTTGCGATATTATGTGGTTTGCCGATTCGATTCACGACTTTGTTTTCGGTCGAGAATTTGAGTTGAGTGTCTTCACGGAAATTGTAGAGCACGTGATTTCGAGCTTGTGGGCGATTCCGGAAGATTTTTCTGATAACCGAGGAATATTTATGATTATTTGAAGTTTCGGGTTTCGACGAGTTTATCCGAATGTTTTGAGCTTATCCGAATCATTTCGTATTTTCATTTTGGACCGTTGATCGACCCGAGGGACGAGTATAAATATCGAAAAGTCGAGAAATAGTCGCAAAAATACGGAATTGCTTTGACCAGTCATTGACTTTCCTAAATTGGAAAGTTGACCTGCTGCCCGAAAGGGAAAGTTTCCATTTTCGGTTTCACTTTCCGGCGACCGGATTCCGGCCACCTTGGACTTCGAGGAAGGTACAGTTAGCTTCCCTTGGTGATTTCGAGTACGTTGATGTATGTTGTATTGAGTTTTGAGCTTGTTTGGTATGGACCCGAATCGGGTCGAACTCGTCTCCGTCGCCGGAGTCGGTCGGGATGGTTCCGGTGGGTAATTGTGCTTGGGTTGTTGGGGGTTTTGTTCCCCATCCCTCAAGGATGCTCCTTAGGTTGTTGATTTTGAACGAGGGTGAGTTTGGGATCGAACCCGATTGGGTTTTCCGGTGGGAAAAATTGCTCGGTTTTGCTTGATTTTGGAAGGGTTAGAGTTGGAATCGGCTTGCGTGGTAGAAGGGAGTTTGATTCGCCTCGAGGAGACCTTTGGATCTGGAAAATTTCACCGAGAAATTCCACCGTTGACGGCGCGCCGCCGCCGCCGGCGGCGGTCAACGACGGAGGAAAAGTCAACTTTTTAGATTTCGATGTAATTAGTGTCATTTTTCTCGTAATCACGCCCTGGTTATCGTACGGAGGTTTTTGGGTTGATTTGGTTAGCCGATTTTCAGTCGAGGTTTCGAGTTGGGATTTTGGGATTTCCGTAATTCATTTTGTACCGCATTGCATATTTCCGGGAAACGGTTGGTTTCCGTGCATCAGTACAGTGTTGTGGATTACATTATTGATCAGTTGTATTTTATGAATATATTCAGGAGATCGAGATCGAGATCGGGTTCGTGATCGAGCTTCTGGCGAGGGATCTTCCGCCGGTCCTCGAGATTAGCGCGAGTGCGCATTTTGCTCATCTGTGAGTGGACAATTTCTTTTCACGGATTGTTTGCGAGTCTATTATATGATTTATGAACTTGAGCATGCATATGAGATTTCGGATTACATGAGCATGTGTTTTACGATTATACGATATACTTATACGAATATACGTATACTAGTATACATACATTTATATGCTGTTATTTGCATTTGCATCGAAATTTTTATGATTTGGTTTACACAGAGTACAGTCTTGGTTACGTTGTTGTATCGATACACTTGCCTCTCGGCTGATCCCCGATGGTAGGCCATACCAGGAGGGGCGTATCCCCGACTGACCGGTGAGGGGCGTTTCCCCGGACCCGATGCCATTTCTGGCTAGAATCACGTGGAAGTCAGGGACTCCGTGGTTCTGGCTGTACTAGCACGGTGTGTGTCCATGAGTGACCCCGTGGGATTTTTACTTGCATGCTCAGTACGCTGGAGGATTATGGTTTTACCTCGTGTACTTTATTGTTTCTATTTACCTGGACTCGCATATGTTTTTATAACATATATATTACTTGGTGAAAGACATTTATTTTCGTCCACTCACTCTAACGTCTTTATTGTCTTTCACCTGGGCTTTTCGGTTTCCGTGCCCAGTTTGCAATTCAGGTTTGGTGTTTCACGTCGCAGTTTGGAGGCTAGTGATCAGAGTCACCTGTGTTTTCCAGTAGGTTCTTGTTTCGCCTACTGATGTACATATTGTATATGTTTTACTATAGAGGTCGCTCTGATACATCCTGATACATGTTGTGCGGATTTTCACAGATATACATATATACATAGTACAGTTTATTTACTGTTGATGATTATATTGATGTTGAGAAATCCGGATGGGATTGGTGCCCACGGTTTGCTTTTTGTGGCATAGGATGAAGTGTTAATCTCCGCGTGCAGGTTATGGTAATTCCACGCTAGTAACGAAACTCTGCCGAAATTTTGAAAATTTTTTGTTGGTTCGTATTTTCGAAGGGTTTGATTCCGGTTTAGGTAACTGAATCGGGATTGGGTCCTTTCAGCTAGTCCCTAGCAAAAACTAAATAAAAGAAAGACTAAAAATATAAAACCAACGTTAGAGCTAGCCTCCACGTTGGGAAATGTTTAAGAAAATAAAAGACTCAGATTTTGAAAACACTTCTAAACCCTTAGCACAATTTGTCTCAGAAATTTTCTTAAGTATATGGCGATGGAGTCACAAGATTTCATAGTGAAAAGTTCACAAATTTTCGAGAGATAAGAGAAATATGATCATGTCATGAGCAAGTAGGACTTGGAGTAAACAATGGTGAAGTTAAAGCTATGCATGTTTCGAAAAAGTTTAAATCAATCTCACATGGATGCACTCATCATATTTTCACTCATGAAAAAGGGTTCACTCAAGATATATATATGAATTGAACCAAAAACCTCATGAATATGATGAATTACTTGCACAAATGAACCAATCTATATGCTTATTCATGCAATTTACTCAACCAATCGAAGGCTACTCATCTTAAGGATCATAAAGGTCTTTAGAAAGGTTGTAATGGGGCTAAGGCTAAGGCATTCGAAAATTTGGATGTGTGGTGGCTAAGAACATTCAAAAGACTTAGTCTAGCACTTAAAAATTCTCAAATTTCGTGGCTCATCCTTTCTACACTTCTTCTTGTGTCAAATTTCAGAATCCGGGGCCAAATTTCATCTTTTTGGGCCCTAACTTCATTCTAAACTTCCCTTGAGCTTTTGTAGACAGGACAAAGGCCATATTTCTTTACTATTGGGCCTTCAATTCATAACAAACTCCAAATCCACAAGTATGGGGGACATTAATCCAAACAATGTACCCTAAAAACCTATTGCCGGAGAGCTTTTGATTTATTTTTTTATTAATTTTTTTTATATTTTTTACTCTTTTCTTTTTCTTGCTCTTAATTCTTTTTTCTTTTCTTTTTTTTCTTCTATTTTCGGCAATTGAAACTCTTTTTTTTTTCAAGGTATTTGGACAAGTCTATCCCCATACACACATCTCCTCATGATTTTCACACCATCTCCATGATTCTAGCTTTAAAAAAAAAAATCTCCACCAAGTCTTTTGAACAAGGGTACGGATGTTCTGCACTAGGCTAAGTGTTTAGATATATATGTGGTCAATGAAAGAAAAGGCTTAACGTAGGCACAAAGGGGTAATCTAAGGGTGTCGCAACTCGTGCGCACAAAAGGACACATGGCTATTTGGTTTAGTGATGGAGAACCTAATTTGCCTTTAATCATATCCAAAATCAGAGCATATATCAACTTAAAAGCTTTGTAAATCTACATGAGTAAGTTCTAGTAATCTCTAGTTCATTAAAATCTATGGCAAGCAATTAGATGAAGCATGTTTTGTTCTTGAAAACCATATGCATGAAATTCACTCTCAAAGGGAATAATGTAGGCTCAAAAACTCACTTTTAAGGTTTGTATGATTTAAAACTCATTCTAACATGCGAAATCTATGCCATGTTTAAACATACCATATCCACTACATGTTATAACACTCAAAATATCTCACTTATCACAAGAAATCAGTTTAGTGCTTATTCAACGCCATATGTATTCTTTTTCGGTCCATTTTCATCATAGACTAACTAAGGGCATCCTAAAAATGAAAAAGACTCTTTAAAAACACTTAGTTAAACAAAAAGACACCAACTAAAATCTTTTAGGGCATCATCCGCCGGAAAGTTCCATTGTCCGCTCAGTTTTTATGATTTTATGACTCAAATAAAGTTGTAAACCCCTCCCCCACACTTAAACTCTACATTGTCCTCAATGTATTTAAAGGAAACATAGAACTAAGTATGAAGAGAGAGACCCACGAAAATTTTAGCTAAACAAAGAAAATAAACAATGAAATTAAAAAGATAAGGGAGGAGAGAACAAATCCTTGACGATTCCTCCATTGGGTTGCCTCCCAACAAGCGCTTGTTTTTTAACGTCTTGCAGCCTAGACGTAAAGTTCCTCATGTTGTGTTACCGATTTGGTGGTTGAGATTGAGGAGGGAGATGGCCAGATTCACGGAATTAACCCATGAAGTCCACGAGTTGGCCCATTTGCTTTTTGATTTCGGTGATATCTCGGCCATGTGTTTCCAACGTCTCATTTGCTTTTGCTTGTCCCTCCAAGAGAACTTGTGTTGAAGCGGACAATTGAGTGAACATCTTGTCATAGTCCGAATTTGTATATTGTTGTTGAACTGGAGGAGATTGTTGCATAGGTTGCATTGTTGGAATGGGAGCTTGATGTATTGGTTGCCTTGGTTGGAAGGGAGCACGTTTGTAGCCCTGTTAAGGTGCCGGAGGGTTTAAACATCCCTCATTGCTGCTCCACTTGAAACCTGGATGATCTCGGTTGCCAAAATTGTTATTGTTGTAATTGTTGTAATTGTTGTAACGTTGGCCTCCTTGATATCCTCCAATTGCATTAACTTGCTCTGCCTCAGTGTTTTGTTCCTTTATATTTGGACATTCATCATTGTAGTGCCCTTGCATATGGCAAACGCCACAAACAGGTCTGAGGCTTGCCTTGGCTCTTTTGGTCTCTAGTTCAAGCACTTGTTCTAGCATAAATGCTAATTTGTCATACTTCTCATCCTTAACTTGCGTTGAACTAGCTTCATTCACTTATTTTCGTGGAGCCATCCCATATTCAGCATCATTATTGGCTCGGTTTCCAACAAAGTTCGAGCTTCTATCTCATCTAAATCCATGAATGCTCTGGTTGCAGCGGCATCAAGAAGCTCTCTATCAATTGGTTTTAAACCATCATAGAAGTAGTTCATGAGGTTTGTCTCGGAAAAACCATGGGAAGGGCAGGTGGCACATAGAACTTTGAAACGGTCATAATATTGGCCAAAAGACTCATCCGATGCTTGTGTAATTCCCGTGATCTTCTTCCTCAAAACAGTGATCTTTGAGGCCGGAAAGTACTTAGCCAAGAACAGGTCCGCAAGTTGCTTCCATGTCGTGATGTGGTTAGGCGGGAGTTCCAAAAGCCAAGTTTGAGCTCTATCAATCAATGTAAAGGGAAATGCTTTGAGCTTGAAGAGTTCTTCATCGGCATCCGTAGGCTTCATACTCATGCAAATGAACTGAAATTGCTTGAGATGCATGTTTGGATCTTCATTTGACAGCCCATGGAAGATTGGTAAACGGTGTAGGAAGCCACTCTTCAACTCAATGTCCTTCTTGTCCTCTTGAGGATCTGGAAATCGAATGCACGAAGGACCGCTACTCCATTCGGTTGAGCAAGTACGTTGGCGAAGAGATCGCTTCTCATTGATGGGAGGATTCGGTGGGTTGTTGCGTGCCATTTCTTGCTCTTCTTCTTGTGAGTGCTCGGTGGAGTGATGGGATGAATTCGGAGAGTCTAAATACTCCTCAATGAGAGGCTGCTCGAAATCTTGGTCCCTTGGAACTGCTTGAGACTTCAAGTGAGCTAAACGGTCCGTGAGTGCTTGAAGATTGATCTTAGGAGTTGGATGGGAGCTGGACATTCAAGGTTAGCTATAGAAAAACTGCTCATCCAACAAAGATCAAGTGTTAGTATCAAAAGGATACAAGGAATGCAAGATACTAACCAAAATTGTAAAACAAAAGAAAAACACACGAAAACACACTAAACTCACGAAAACACACCAAAATGAATTACATAAAAAAAATAAGGCACAAACACACGAAAGCTTGTAAAAACACTAAGGTAAGACACTTCAAGAATTTTAAACGTGAATGCAAGGCTTTAGACACCCTAAAATGAATGCATAGATAAGTTAGGACTCAATTTACACGTTTTCTGCAAAATTAAGCATATATACAATGCAAAGACTTAGAAACACATATATACAAGTAAGGTAATGCAAACATACCACGTTTCATTCAAATTCATGCTCAAAACACTTAAATCGTCATTCAAATGCATCAAACAAGAGTCTAAGTGAAAAATGACGTGAATGCATAAGAGAAAAACGTTAGAACCTGCAGAAAACACACAAAGTTACGTGCTAAATACATGATGCAAACGTGACCTTTCTTTTGGCCTCATGCCCCTAACTTCACTTAGGTTAGGGTGTGTGGTGATGAAATCCACACATCACAAAGCCGCCAGAAGGTTAATGCAATCTACAAATGCAAGTGGTTAATCCTTTACAAATTTATGAGTATAAAAGTATAAGTATACACAAAACACACGAAATATGTATAGTAATATGCACAAGTATTTTGTTCATTGGGTTTTTCGTCTCTCTTCAAAAGAAATGTACAGATTTGATCTTTCGGTCGTTCATTGGACGTGCGACCCGCGCGATAAAGTATAAACTCTCAATTAATCGGCCTAGGTTCAATCGAAAAACATGGCCAGTTAGGGATAGAGATAACGCGAGAAGTAGGACTAATTTCGACATAACATCCCGAGGCTAACCCGGTCAATGGTATGTACTCCATTGATGTTAGTCTTTCTTAGATCCAAACCTGTCACCAGTCATAACCCGGTCTAGACACCATGTCCGACATTCAGCCAATCTTTCGAGAATTTACACTCCCTGAAGTCCTTCGCAAACTCCGCCCTCAACCTCATGTCCATAACTTCACTTAGGTTATGGTGTGTGGTGATGAAATCCACACATCATGAGGGGTTAAGGAGATAAGCACGGAAAAGAGGCGCCATCTATTCCAATGAGTGTGACCTAATGAACCAAACCGATCCACTCTTTCAATTTGAGACACCTTTAACGTGATAATTATCTACATGGCTGCAAAAACAGATTTGTTAGTATGAACAAGTATTGGTTACGTATAGAATTATAAAAAAATAATAATAAAATAAAAAAAGAAAATAATAAAAAAAAATTTCAAAGTTATTTACATGCTTTTGTAATATTCACACAATTTCACACATATACAAACGAAATCACACACTTAATTTACAATCCCTGGCAACGGCGCCAAAATTGACTCGCATCTTTTCAAGCATTTAATTAAACACTCAATTGAACACAAACACAATTAAAACCCTTTTTTGTTGATGTAGCATTGGTAAATAGGGTATCGTTCTTAACCGGGGATTAAGGATGCATGCATGACTACGCTATGGTTAAAGGGAGGTTTATAAGTTGGTTGTTTATAATCTATGAAAATAAAGACAGAAAATGGTTAGTAAACACATAGAGAAATCCTAGGTTCTATCATGCTTCACTCATAGACAAGTAGAAAACAAACAAGAACAAAGAACCCTAAACATGCTTACTAGGCCGAAAAATAAAAGCTATCCTACATATGTACATGATCAACTCGTCATACTTACCTCATTCCTTTATAACCTAATCATATTATATGCAACCTAAGTTTTATCTAGGCCTTTACTACGTGGTTCGCATGCATCTTTCATAATTAAGTGACTAAACCAAGATTGCTCGCATTTAGATTAGCACAAAGAAAGAACTTAGACTCGAAATAGATGACATAAAATAGAATTAGAATTATATTACAAAAACACGTCTTTACACTCTACACAAAACTGAAATTCATTACAAGGAGAAAGTAGAGGGATCGAAATACACTCTTTGTGTCGTGATTGCAGTCGCAAAGCATGTACAAGATCCTTCTATGGATGGCTAGATGAACCCTCGGATTGCCTAAGGTTGCTCTAGGTGGAGGCCGAGTGTTTATGGTGTGGAGGGTGGTGTTCCTTGAAGAAATCTCGAGTATTTATGGAGAGGAAGTGTTTAAGGCAGAGACTTGGCTTGTATGATGAGTTCTATTGAGAATGAGGACTAGCTCTTGTATTTATAGGTGAAGAATTCCAACTTTCCTCTCCAAACTAGGTTTTCCTAGTGTACCCGGGTAGAATTGACAGCTTGTGACCGCCTGTCTTGAAACGTCTTTTCCGAGAGTTCTAGAGCTCAGAAAATTATGATTTTGGATTCGTTGGAAATATCAGCTCGAGAGCTTGAAGAAGACATATATGGTCACTATATTTGGAGTTGAATTGCAGATTTTGTGATACGTTGAAGATTGATGAGCTGACAGGCATATCTTCCTCTTCCTACTAGGAGTAGGGAAGTCTTGATCTTTCCATATCTTGTATTTCTTGAGCTCCAAGTCATTTTGGCCAAACCTACCATATATTGTAGGATATTTTGATCTTTAAATAAGGCACTTTTGAGATATACTTAATACTTTTTATCCTCCATCTATTCGGTAATATCTCCTTGCTTGATTTTGCCAAAAATGCTTGCTGATTTTCGATCTACCGTTTGAAATGTCTTCATTTTGCCTTGCGTCATTTTAGTAACTTGAGAAGACCATTTCGGATCCATATTTTGCTACGTCATTCCTAGTTGATTTAGGACACTTCTCCACTTGGCTCATTTTATGCTCCAAATCACCTCCTTTATTGTACTCCTTTATTCAAAACCTAAAAACAACAAAGTAAGTAAGAAATGATAGTACTAAGGTCAAAACAAAGCTAAATGTAAAGAGAAAGACGTTAAGAATCAAGAATAAAATGCGTAGATCACAGACTCTCTCTGATGCTCAGGTTCAAACTCATCTCGTACCTCGTGCACTGCTTCCTCTGAAGCCACACAACTCGTGCAAACGGAAACAAACATATAAACAAAGCATCACTGCCTCAGGTGGGTAAACACACCACATTCGATTGCTGGGTAGCCTGATAAAACCATTACCGTATAAACAACTCCCTGAACGTAGGCCATGGAGTCACAACAGGAACTCACACAATAACAGCCCACCAAACACAACAATCTGACTCAGGCAAACATCACTGCCACAATTCTCAGCTCTGAGGCAACATGTAGAAGCTCACACACACACAACTAGGCAAACCGTGCCACACAAATCTCTGAACTCAGAATACTCATCCAAATCCACAGTTCACTGGCAAATCGCGCGTCGATTGATCCTCAACAGGATCCACAACCGAAACGACACGGAAAGCATGTCAGGGTGGCATCCTAATGAATAAAACATCGTTCACAACAAGTGGAACGTTTATCATGAAACCGCAGATATTTGAGAATACACAACACCCAAAGTATTGATGAGTACCGCTGGCCAGTCGGGTCATCACTCCAATTATGCTGTACAAACTCAAATACCCTAAGCGTCACAACTACAAGAGTCTACAGAATCTGACAACCTAATGCTCAGATACCAAGCTGAAAGGACCCAACCCCGATTTAGCTCCCTAAATCGGAATCAAACCCTTTCGAAAACACGAACCAACAAAAACTTTTCGAAATTTGGGCAGAGTTTCGTTACTAATGTTGAATTACCATTACCTGCACGCGGAAAATACACTTCATCCTATGCCACAAAAAGCAAACCGTGGGCACCAATCCCATCCGGATTTCTCAATATATCAACAGTAAAGTAAAACAATACATATAATAGTACTTTACTAAAATCCGGAGTAAATCGTATAACATATTCAACAGAAAACTCAGAGCGACCTCTAATACATAATCATATACGTATACGACAGTAGGTAGAACAATAAACCTACTGGACGAAACAAGGTAGCTCGAGCACTATACCTCCGACCACGACGTGCGACACCAGAGTCCGAACTTCAAACTGGGCACGGAAACCGAAAAGCCCAGGGGAAAGGCAAATAAAAACGTTAGAGTGAGTGGACGAAAATATTCATATGCCTTTCACCAATTATATACACAATCAATATAAAACAGTGCGAGTTCGGAAAACACAACACATATATATATGGAGGTTGTCGGGCGACCTCTCAAACCCGACGTCAGGTGAATCGCTCAAACCTGACGGTGATCCAGGAGACCTCTCAACCCCGGCGGCACTCAGGGGAATCTCTCAACCCTGCTTCAGAGGAATCTCTCAACTCTGGGCCAGAGGAATCTCTCAACTCTGGTACATCGATGTAATAAATGCCATCACCCATAAACATATAACAATACCTCCGAAAATAACATATATCTCAACATCGTATAATTAAAATACGGAAAATCATAAAATCCACGAACTCGCAAATCAACTGTGAAAATATAAACTTGTCCACTCACAGACTAGCGTAACGCTGATCGCGTTAACCCGTGATCCGGCGGAAAGTCCCTCGCCAAACGTACGTTCACGAACACCTGAATATTCACAAAATCTATTTCTCAAAATCATAACTCGACAATACAAGTCAAATCACGAGAAACCGTCGTTCTCGGAAACACATAATCTGATCACGACAAACTGTCGGAAATCCGGAAATCACACCTCAATACATCGCTATAAGTTCGGACGCTCAACTCGAAAAACGAACCTCCCCACTACGATCGGAGCGTGATTTCGAATCAAATGACATGCAACTTGTCGAAAATCCCAAAAAGTCAAAGTTTGACCGCCGTTGACCGTTGACCGCCGGCCATGGCGGCGCCGCCACTGACCGGGAGATTTCACGGCGGAGCAACCTCCATTCCATGCAAAATCACCCATTGAGCAACTTTCATAACTGCACCGAAGTCCAATTCTCACTCTAACCATGTCAATTTCATGAAAAACCGAATGTTCACACAAATTTCAAACCCCAAATTCTCCACACACAAATCAAATTGGAACACCATACCTATATGGTTAGAATCATGGTGAAGAGGGCCACAAAACCCAGTGTTTGATTAAGCTCGAATCGGCCGGAATCGGAATTCACCATTAAACCCAAAAATCCCAAACTTTGGTCCATGGTTTCTCTCTCCACCGTGAGACTTACCGGAAAATGAGGCTGGGGATGAGTAAAGGACGTCGGGGCGAGTTGAATGGGCCACGGGCCGAGCCCGGAAGTGGCCGGAATCCCGTCGCCGGCGTGGAGGCCGTGGCACCGTCGAAGGATTCTTCTCCCACCGAGTTGACTCAGTCAACTCGGTCAACTTCATTAAATGAGTCCTTGTTGACTTTCCCAAAAGGGAAACCACACTTTTATACTTTCCAAAATAGGAAACTTCATAATTATCCATTTCGACGAACTTTGAACACCCGTAACGTTCTCGTCGTAATTCCGATTCTTATAATTCTCGCGGCCACAAACTCGTCTCGACCTATTCTTCAATAATCACCCAAAGTCAAACACATCGACCAAATGGATAAAAAGTCAACAGTTCAAAGCAACACACATTAAATCGACTAAACAATCGATAATCGGAAATATTCACAAATTAAACTCCGTAACTCAAAATCATGCTCCGAAAGTTCCCACAAACTCGAAATCAAATTCCGAACAACTTCCGTGAAGAAGCCAAAACCAAATTCTCAACCGGTAATTTAGTCGCTAAGTAGCTCGCCATATTAATCCGTTTCCGTCGAAACTTCAAATATTCTTAATTAATTCCTCGGTCGTCCAAATAACGATCCGGAACCGCCCACTAACTCGTAATCACACGTACAACGACTCTCGAGAAGAGACTCAGCTCCAATTCTCGGCCAATAATTAAGTCGTTATCAAACCAGGCGAGTAAATCCATTATCGGAAATCTGCGATTAAATTATAATCTGACGGACCCAGCTGATGACACTGCTCAATCTGTTTCGGGTCGTCACATGAAAACACCACCATTTTTGTCTACGAACGTCGACATGTCTTAATTTTCTAGTTTTGAGTCTAGGTAATCTAGCTTGACATCTTGAGGACCATCTTCAATGCGTCAAAGAAATACAAGGAAAAAATTTTGACGGTTCAAAAATGTGTTAAAATCATTCCAAGGTGATTGGTTCGATGGGTCGAAAGAATCCTTCGACGGGTCAAATCCTTAGGAACCTGAGTTTTCCTCTCTTTTTTCATTTTGTTCTTTTGTTTGGGTGTTATAATTCCATGGAGTATTGTATATCACTGACCATTGAGGCATTATGATGTAAAGTAAAATTCTCAACACTTTCACATAAACAAAAAATAGAGAAATTTAATTACTTGTCAACTGAATTACATCAAAGATGTCTTATTCCAAAACGACTAAAACATGGTCTCAAAAAAACATGACTAAACAAGCCAAAAACTAAACTTAAAAGATTACATAACAGAGATAACACTCCAATACATAGACTTAATCAAAATCCGGAGTCTCAAGACTCTCCTTCTTGTTTTCTTCTACAATGAGATTGAAAGAACCCAACCCTTGTTTAGCCAGTAAACTAGAATTAAATCCTAACAATTAACCAACTCTGAGAAATTCTATGAAAATTTTGACATATGAAAGGACCCAATCCCGATTCAGTTACCTAAACCGGAATTAAACCCTATCGAAAATACGAACCAACAAAAAATTTTAAAATTTCGGCAGAGTTTCGTTACTAGCGTAGAATTACCATAACCTGCACCTAGAAATTAACACTTCGTCCTATGCCACAAAAAGCAAACCGTGGGCACCAATCCCATCCGAATTTCTCAACATCAATATAATCAACAACATTAAATAAACTGTACTATGTATATATGTATATCCGTGAAAATCCGCACAACATGTATCAGAATGTATCAGAGCGACCTCTAGAGTAAAACATATACAATATGTACATCAGTAGGCGAAACAAGAACCTACTGGAAAACACAGGTGACTCTGATCACTAGCCTCCAAACCGCGACGTGAAACACCAAACCTGAACTGCAAACTGGGCACGGAAACCGAAAAGCCCAGGGGAAAGACAATAAACACGTTAGAGTGAGTGGACGAAAATAAATGTCTTTCACCAAGTAATATATACATATAAAAAAATCGTATGCGAGTCAAATGCACGAAAATCAAATGGCACGTGAGGAGACATCAGCTACCACTCACGTACAGAGCATGCAACGTAAATGTATCGCGGAATCTCTCATGGACTACCACGCGATAGCACAGTCTGAACCACGGGATCCCAGACCCACACGTGATTCCTAGCCAGAAAGGCCTCGGGTCAGGATATCTGTCCCCCCCGGAGCGTACTCGGGGATCAGCCGAGAAGCCAATGTGTATCGATACCACAACATATACTGAGACTGTACTCTGTGTAAACCAAATCATAAATCTTTTCTATGCACATGCTTAAACATAATATGTACGTATATGTATATATTTGTATACGTATATTCATATAAGCATATTCGTAAAACACATGCTCGTAAAATCATAATCAATCTGCATGCTCAAGTTTGTAAATCATAAATAAGGACTCGCAATCAATCCGTGAAAATAAAGTGTCCACTCACAGACTCTCGAAACGCGCACACGCGCTACACTCGTGGTCTGGCGGAAGATCCCTCGCCTGAAGCACGATCACGATCCAGATCTCGATCTCGATCTCCTGAACATATTCATAAAACATAACTGATCAAAATCGTAGTCCACAATACTGTACTGATGCACGGAAACCAACCGTTCCCGGAAATACAAAATGCAGTGCAAAATGAATTACGGAAATCCCGAAATCCCCACTCGAAATCTCGACTGAAAATCGGCTAACCAAATCAACCCGAAAACCTCCGTACGATAACCAGGACGCGATTTCGAGAAAAACGACACTAATTACATCGAAATCTGAAAAAGTCAACTTTCCGGCCGTTGACCGCCGCCGCCGGCGGCAGCGAGCCGTCAACGGTGGAATTTCTCGGCGAAACTTTCCAGATTAGACCATCTCAACTAAACCAACCACTTTCCCTTCTATCACATAGACCAAAACAGCCCGGAACCACCTCAACCTACTAAAATCCGATCGGAATTCCAACTCCAGCAACCCATTCGGGTTCACCGGAAAACTCCACCAAACATCAATCAAACCACATAAGAATCTTCCTTGGGGCAAAACGAGTCAAAGCCCTCACCCCTCGGCCACCAAGGGTCACCGGAAAGCCTCCCCCCATTAAGGGCGAATTCCGGCAAGATAACCCAATTCGGGTTCCCCTAAAATCTCACCAATTCACATCAACACATACACCAATCAACTCGAAATTGAAGAAGGAATCGAACCATACCCTTGCCGACGTCGGAGGTGGCCGAAATCAAGGTCGTCGGACGGTGAAGACCAAAACGGAAACTTCCCTTATCGGTCAAACTGGTCAACTTTCCCGAAATAGTAAGTCAACGATGGTCAACTCAAAACAGTGATTTTACGACAAATTCTCGACTATTCCGCTATTTATACTCGAGCCTCGGGTCGATCGACGGTCCAAAACGAATATACGAAATGATTCGGATAAACACGAAACAATCGGATAAACTCGTCGGAACCCGAAACTTCAAATAATCATAAAATATTCCTCGGTTATCGGAAAAATCTTCTGGAACCGCCCACGAGCTCGAAATCACGTACTCTACAATTTCCGTGAAGACACCCAACTCAAATTCTCGACTGAAAACATAGTCGCGAATCAAATCGACAAACCACACAATATCATAAAACTGCGACTATAGCCAAATCTCGAGAATCGTGCCAAACACACATCTGATTCTGGTTCGGGTCGTCACAACATATTTCCCCTTCACTACCGGAATAAGCAACATTACCGGCGAGATTTCCAAAAACAAGGCCGGCGACCGGAAAAGTCACCGGTAATGTTCATCATTACCGGCGACTTACTCCGTCGCCGGTAATGTCGCCGGAATTTCGCCGGTAATGTTTCAAAACATTACCGGTGACCTCCTCCGTCGTCGGCAATGTCAAGCCAAACATTGCCGGCGATTTTCCGGCCGGAATTTCGCCGGCAATGTTTGGCTTGACATTGCCGGCAACGGAAGAGGTCGCCGGTAATGTTTTGAAACATTACCGGCGAAATTCTGACGACATGTCGCCGGTAATGTCTCCATTTCCGGCGATTTAATGAATCGCCTGCAATGCCTCTTATATTAGATGCCGATCGCAGCAAGTCATTCATTAAATCGCCGGCAATGCCTCTTATATTAGATGCCGATCGCAGCAAGTCATTCATTTGGATCGAAAAAAATTCGGTGAAATCGAAAGAAGGAAAACGCTCTGAAATCGATCCTTCGGTATTGTCAAAATTAAGGCGCGCGTCGAAAACTCGATCACTCGGGAAGCTATATATATATAGGTACGTGTATATATACGTATATGTGTATGTATATATATGTGTGTGTGTTGATCAAATCCAATTCGTGAGATATGAAATGTTGTTGATGTCACCGAAACGAGAAAACTGCTTGTAGTTAATCTTATCTTGTGTCTGAATCAACGACTAGTATTATCGTAGTGCTATTGGAGCCAGGCTTAAGAGAGCCTCCTACCTAGTCAAATACATTTTGAACTGAAAAAAGAAGAATACCATCATCGAGTACTGAATCGAATTCAGAGATTAGATCGATATATATATATATATGCATGCATGTGTTGATTTAATTAGAGTTGAATTGAGATATCGCGTCGATTATTAGTAGTGAATGTGTGTATATATAATACGTAAAATTGTTAGAATTTTCAGGATGGACAAGAGTTGGATTAGCCTCGAAAGATGGGATGTCAGATATCACCAGGGAATTAGGAGTTTTGTGAATTTTGTGAAGGCTAATTGTGGAGACACTACACTTCATTATTGCCCGTGTAAAGAATGTAAGTGTTTCAGCGATCGATTTCGTTTTCCCATTGATAAAGTCCAGAAGCACCTGAGTAAATACGGGTTTTGGGATAAGTACACTTGTTGGATTTATCACGGTGAAACATCGTTAGCGGGTCCGCATGATCATGGACAATTTGGTGAGAGGGCCAGTCCACGCTATGATCATGGAGATTTTGCTGAGAGGGGCAGTTCATCCTATGATCCAACATCGATGTTAATCAATGATATGTTTCCTCATGAGAGCGGTGTATTTGCTGATGAAGCACCAAATGTCCCTCCCGTCGTTGAGGGTTTCCCCCATATTGAGCCAGTCGAGCCATTACCTGGAGCTCAGGTCAACACAAGCGGTATGGAAAAGTACAACAACCTGATTGCATTGCAATAGTCTCCGTTGTACGACGGTTGTAGTAAGACTATTCTTGAAAGTGTGATGGGAGTGATGCAGCTCAAAATGGAGAACGAAATGTCTGTCAAAGCTGTTGATTCTTGGTTGAAGTGGACTGCTTCGCTATTGCCACCCGGTCATCGTCTTCCTACCACTCATCATAAGGTACGACATATCCTGAAAGATCTTGGGCTTTCCTACATCAAAATCCATGCAGGCAGATATGATTGTATTCTCTTCTGGGGAAAAGATCTTGAAGACCTTGAAGCCTGCCCGGTATGTTTTACAGAAAGGTATAAGTTGACTCCTGCAGGCAACAAGAAAGCTGTGAAGATACTTCGATATTTCCCGCTTATGGATAGGCTGGAGCGGTTGTTCATGTGTGCTTTCACGGCCGAAGCAATGAGATGGTGGGCTGAGAGGAATTTGCCTGACGATGACACCCTTATACACCCTTCCAACGGAGAGGCTTGGAAGCACATGGT
This sequence comes from Geum urbanum, assembly GCA_946800695.1. Classification (NCBI taxonomy): domain Eukaryota; kingdom Viridiplantae; phylum Streptophyta; class Magnoliopsida; order Rosales; family Rosaceae; genus Geum; species Geum urbanum. Next base: position 33,635,544 of record OX327003.1, on the reverse strand, counting down.
CAGGGAGTTTGATCATTTTGCAGCAGAGGTCCGAAATGTTTGGCTAGGGCTCTCATCTGACGGATTCAACCCTTTTGGCAACATGAGTCTTCAATACAGTATATGGCCAGTTATTTTGGTACCGTACAACCTTCCACCATGGATGTGCATGAAAAAGAATTACAATATGCTGACTCCGTTAATTCCGGGCCCGGGTTATCCAGGAAAGTGTCTCGATGTGTATTTGAGGCCTTTGATTGAGGAGCTTAAGTACCTCAGTGAGTGTGGCCACCCCACTTACGATAGGTTCAAAAATGAGATGTTCCAGATGCATTCCATGCTTGTTGGCACCATCAGTGATTTTCCTGCCCGCAGTAATGACATTCCCACGACTTACCTCGTTGGTAATGTCATTGCCAACGAGTTACCACGTAACTCGCCGGCAATGGTGGCGGTATTTCCAGGGCAGCTCGAGCTGCTCCCCATTTCTTCACATCTCTCTCATCTCTCTTCCCTCTCAAACCCTAAAACCCCTCTCTCTTCATCTCAATCAATTTCCTCATCTCCCTCTCCTCAATCCTCTCTTCCTCTCCTCCCCTCTCCCCTCCCCTCACCTCCTCTCCCTTCTCCCCTCTCTGAAAAAAAAACCCCAAATATCTATTTCCTCTCCTCCCCTCCTCCTCTCCTCCTCCTCCCCTCCTCCTCTTCCTCCTCCCCTCACCTCCGTCGCCGGAAAGTCACCCCTCTCTCCACCATGGCAGGTGCAAGCTCACTCTCTCTCCCTCTTTCTCTCTCTCTCTCTCTCTCTCTCTCTCTCTCTCTCTCTCTCTCTCTCAATCCACATTTTATTTTTATGCATTTTAATTAGCTTGATTAATTAATTTTTGATAATTGTGGGATGTATGTATGCATCTGGAAAATATTTGGAAAATGTAATTAAGGTATGTTTGAAAAATGTGGCAAATTAATGTGGATAATTGTGGGGTGAAGGAGAAATATATGTGATGTATATATATATGTGAAAAATTAATTAATTTATATGCAATGTATATATATACGTATGTTTGAAAAATGTGGAAAATTAATTAGCTAGGGTGATTTGGAATAATATGTGATGTATATATATATATATGTGAAAATTAGGTGAAATTGAGATGCATGATGTATACAAAGTGTATATGTGATGTATATATATATATGTGGAAAATTTAAAGCCGGAAATGATGTATGTATATATGTTAAGTTAGGTGATATAGTTGTTAATTTAATGTATAATAGGTGAAAAATCGGAATCGGAATTTAACGTGTTTGGATTAAGGTGATATAGTTGTTAATTTAACGTATAAATTAAGGTGAAAAATCGGAAATCGGAACGGTTTGGAACCAGAACGGTTTTAAACCGGAACCGCGTGGAACCGGAACCGTTTGTAACCGGAACCGTTTGAAACCGAACGGTTCCAGTTCCAAACGGTTCCGGGTTCAAACGGTTCCGGTTCCGCTCGGTTCCGGTTACATTTGGTTCCGGTTCCGATTTTATATAGAACCGAATCCATGACTATTACCGTGTCCAGGAGGTTTTGTGGCAAATTGGCTTCGGAGAGGTTCCCGAAATAGTGGAGGGAGCAGTAGTCAAGCTTCCTCCTCAGCCGCAGCCGCAGTTAGCAACACGCGCAGTGGGCCAATGATGAATGCTCGCACGAGAGCCTTGCTAGTGGCACGAGCTGAGGAGGAAGCTGCACGATTCGCAACCGTGCAACCGGAAGTGGAGCCTCCTCGAGCCTCAGTCCGCAGACGCTCAGTCAGCAAACGTCCCTCCGTCAGCAGACCCTCAGTCGAGCGACAGTCAACGGGGGCATCAGAAACTCCGTTGGTGTATATTCATCAGAAGTGAACCCGTTGGGTTGGTCGACTAAGGCGCAGCAACAACAAGAAGTGAACCCGTTGGTGTATATTCATCAGAAGTTCTATCCGCAGTGCCCTGAAGAAGCGGTAAGTCTTTCGCCTCTCCATGTGTTAATAAAACTATTTTTTGATATTAATTTATTTTGTTAGCTAATACGTTATTCATTTTCGGTTTTCTGGAATTAGGCGAGAGTGGAGGAGGCGACCGCAGAAGTGACCATGAATATAGCTCGGACTAACCATCCTGACTGCTCCGAGGAAGAAGTCACCCAGTATGCCTCTCAGATCGATCCGCTTGATCACCCTATAGCGGCTCAGATCATGGCAAAAACGGGCGGGACTGGAAAGAATACCTACTACTGTAGGGGAATGGGCTCGGCGGGCGAAAGAGTATTGAAGAACACTTCAGAATACTCTACCGGGTCAAAAAGTTCAGCTTCTAGTCGTAACCTCGCAGCGGAGCTTCAGAGGACGCGGAGGGAGTTGGAGGAGCAGAAGAGGCAGATAGCCGAGCAGCAGGCAATCAGAGATGCCGAGTACCAACACATGGTCCAGCAGCAGACACAGATGTTCACATGGATGCAGACCATGTACGAGGCTCAGACTACCGGACGCCCGTTCCCCACACCTCCCCCGCACCCTGTGTTCCCTAGTTATCCACCACCACTACCTCACCAGTCACTGCAATAGCAAGATCAGGGTAGCCACCGGAGTTCAAATGAGTACATGGATTACTTCGACCCTAACCTGCAAGTTCCTCGACCCTGACGTGTAGTTGTAGTTAATTTTCGTATCGTCGTTGCTATTTGTACTGTACGTTGGACATTTATGTGTACTGTTAAACTTGTATGATTGTACGGTTTATGTCTTTTAATGCAAGTTCTGGAATTGGGTCCAATCCAGAACCGTGTTTTTTTTTCAAAATTTTTCCAAGCATTGCCGGCGACATGGACCTAAGTCGCCGTCAATGTCTTCAAATTCCGGCCACTGCGGCGCTGACATTGCCGGTGACTTGAGTCGCCGGTCATGTCTTAAACATCACCGGTAATGTCTTGACATTGCCGGCGACTTGAGTCGCCGGTGATGTTTAGGACATTACCGGCGACGGTGTTTCCCGTCGCCGGCAATGCTATCTCCGGCGGGCAATTTCCGGCGACGGCATTGTCGGCGACTTATCGCCGGTAATGACAATTCAGGCGAAAAAAAACAAGGAAGTCGCCGGCAATGTCTCTTAATCCGGTAGTGCTTGAAAACTGGACAAACCAAAAACCTGCAAGAAAAGAACACTTCTAAACCAAATTCCCACAAACAAACCATGGACCACCAATTGAATCCTAACAATTAACTAACTCTGAGAAATTCTATGAAAATTTTGACATAATTCCCTTTGAAAACTGGACAAACCAAAAACCTGCAAGAAAAGAACACTTCTAAACCAAATTCTCACAAACAAACCATGGACCACCGATTGTCTAACTGAATTTCTTAACAAATAACATAAACAAAAACCAAGAATTTAACTCATGAATTTAAAAATGTATTTACAATATGTCTGTTCTGAATACAAAGAAAAACAACTCGGCTGCTACTCAAGAGATTGAAAATAAAATAATACAATTAGAATTTAGAGCGACTTCTATAACATATTATACAGAAGAAAATGTTTAACACTAGTATAGTACCTACTAAAAGAAGAGCCGGCAAATGGACTCAAAGCCTTCGACGACACCACGCGAACTCAGGATTTATACTGCAGCTTGAGCAATGAAAACCGAAAGGCCTAGGGAAAGGAATTTTAAAAAAATAAAACATTAGCGTGAGTGGACAAAGTCTAATAATAATTTTTGAAAAAATAATTTAATGTCTTTCCACTGATTTCTGTAAAATAAAGCGAGTTCAAGTATAAACCTAAAATATCATGGACGCAGCCGCCCAGGAGTTTTTCCCTAACCTAAGTCGACAATTTGAATAAAAACAATGTAGGTGATGGGCTAGACGAAGCAACCTGACCTCCCCTGACTTGATTATCCAGTGATCAGCCAAACAGTCAGTGCATCGATGCAACTAACTAAAGCCATCAGAAACAAAAAACCTCCAAATTTAATTTGTTCTAAAATATACTATAAATTAAATTGAAATACTGAATTACTGAAAATTGAACTCGCTAAGACTGTGAAAATAAAAGGAGCCCACTCACAAGTCTGTTACTACTACTAGGGTTTAGCGAAATTTCCTTTTCTGCTAGGGTCATAATCACGATGCTCAATAAATACGAATCACATACAATATCAGAATATGCATAAAACTATGAAAATCGGCCCCAAAAATAAACCCAAAACTTTCGCTGATGATTCCTACACACTGCCTCACTGGAGCACCGCTGTGGGCGGCGGCCTGTGACCCTCATGCGCCTCCAAAGGTGGCGGCACATGGGTTATACGTGCCTCCGATGAAAGTTCTTCGATGGGGGAAGTTGACCTCTTGTTAGAATGTTCACGGCGAGCCCTTCCACTTTTAGAATTGGACCGAGGTCTTATTCGACAATGTTAGGCTACAAATTGCCGAAACAGACCGAAAAATCATTTTTCGGCAACTACCACCAATGGTGGCGATTGACCCCTGAAACTCTCCTCTCATCAAGCCCAACCTAACTCCTAACTCTACGCGTACCAACTCGCCACCACATGGCCGGAATAGCTTCCAAAGTCCACATTTTGAACCGGCTGGAAAACACGATCCGTCTAATCTATATCGCCGAGCCATGACAGAGCTCGAGAGCACCCTCAATAGACTCAGTGGAGGGAGGGCTCCATATCCCTCCGATCCCGATGCCGAAAACCCACAGAAGCACCGCCACTGACGGCGACGACTCCCACTGTGCAAACCCGTTTCTGGTGTCCAACAAAACCTGCAAATTTCTCAAAAAAATCTCACAAGGAAGCAAGGAGCTTCGATTTCATACCTTGAACGAAATTGATGGTAGCCAGAAAATGGCATACTGAACGGGACAAGGAATTCGGGTCAGCGAGGAGCAAAACGGGTTGAACCCGTGGTGATTTTTTTATTTTTTCTTGAATTTCTGATTTCAAATTTCAAAAATTACCTATTTATACCTCTAAGCTCCTCAATAGATCGACGACCCAAAATCAATCTTATCACGATCGAACCTTCAATATTTAACCGAATAAAAATAATTTTCTTTTTAATAATAACTCGTGCGGACTTCTGATAAACATAAGAAATAGCTCACTTATTCGTAAAATTCCCTGAAAATTTCTGCGAGCTTGAATTAAATAATCTACAACTTTTGTGAAGAAAGTCAAATCAAATTCTCGCCCGATGAAAAAGTCGTTAACAACTTCATTAATGCGACTAATCCATGATAAAGCTTAATATAACTCGATAAGCGCATAATTTCTGTTCGAGTCGTAAGAGAGATGGACATTAATGTCTTCTTCCATCTCATAGTCTCCGTTAGCAAAGTTAGTCTCTTGTGCTAAATATTGCTTGTGCCTCTTATAGATACATTGAATTTCCTTACTTGCACAAAATTGCTTGTGTGTATGCTTAGTAGAGCCCCATTTAAGACATGGATACTTTCTGGATGAAGCAGTGTGAAGAAGAACCTTTATTATTGGAACCTGATTGGTTCTTGTTAGAATTGGCGTTATGATTTCTATGCCAAGTCAGGTTTCGACTTTGGTTTCTACAATTGTCATACCCTCCTCTCCCACCACGTGGAGCATGCCCTCCATGGTTGTAAGGCTCAGAACGATTGTTCATCCTCCAATGTTGTAATTCTTAGGTGTTTTTTAGGCTCTAGCGAGTCTTGATGTGTTGTTGAGAATTATCTCATGATGTCTCTATTTGTTAGCGAGGATATTCATGAGATTATTGAAAGTCTTTTTTCTTCCTTGTTCATACTCAAGCCGATATTGGTAGGCAGGTATACTCAGCTCATAGAAGAAGGGAATGTGTTTAAGGACAACTTGATCATATCTTGATCGCTCTTGTCAACCTCACAGAAACTAAGCTCAGATTGAAGTTATAACATGGGTTAGTTGTAAGCATAAAACTTTGGATAATACAACAAACAGATGGTTTCCTATATCTCAATCAATTCTGGTAGTTGTGCACCATTCACATTGTGGAAGCGTTGCTTTAGAACGTTCCATAAATCATTGAGATTTTCCTTTAAGTACTGCTTCTTGAGAGTTGAATGGATATGATGCCTAAAAAATAAAAGGGTTTGAGCTTTAACTTCCTCACTTAGGGAGACTGCATTAGGTACAGTTGGTGAGAAGATGGTGTTGGTGTATATCTTTCCAATGAAAGTATTTTCTACGTCAGAGACACAACAATGATACTCTATTCCTTTTGAATCAAGGATGTTAAACTCTGACCTAGCCGGTTCAGCCGTAGTCAAATACAATAAAGATAGTATCGACCATTACTAATGTCAAGTTTAGGAAATAAGAACGTGATTCAAGATATATGGTCACAAAAATTGATGCTCGATAAACGACGGCTTTATACTGCACCCAAAAGTTGTGATGTTCATAATCAATCACTTATACCGATTTTTCCTTTTTTTTCTTTATCTCATGACTCCCCCAGGACCGTCACTCATCAAACTTGGGTTATGAAATCCCTTTTTCTCGATTCACAATATCATATCAAAGCAATAAACAACCTAATTTCTAGGGTGCTGGAGAGATTAAGTTTGAGTCCTAAATCTAGGGTGTTGTAGAAAATAAGTTTAGCAACCTAATTTCTAAAGCAGGATGTTAGAAAAATTCACCTTGATTGGTGTTATGCTTGGTATAGTTACAATTATGGCTTGTTGACGACGAGATGGTAACTCTCTCCTGACGCAAGATTTTGGAAGTCGAGTAATTGTGTCAAAATTTTGACAAAATGATCTTAGAAGGTGATGACCAGTGGCCAGTGGTGATTGGTGACGATGGTGGTGAAGGTTATCAGAGATGGGTTACACTACCGGAAGTCTTACTATAGCTGACGATACTATGTCGTCGGTCTATCCCATTATCTCGTCAGTTATAGTCTATAGCCGACGATGAGTCGTCAGCTATAGTATCGTCGGTGTTGCACCGTCGATGATACTATAACCGACGACAAGTTAGGGTTGTCGTCGGTTATAGTATGGATCTATAGCCAACGATATTAGGTCGTCAGTTATAGTTCCATACTATAACTGACGACTTCATCATCGGTTATAGTTCCTCCCCTGGTCAAACTGGTTGACCATGGAGGAAACTATAGCCGACGATATTAGTTTATATCGTCGGCTATAGTGTATAAGATTTTAATTTTTTTTTGCAGGTTCTGGGTTTTATCCCACAACCTGCATTCCCAAAAAGTCACTAATATTGTTCACATTGAAAATCAAGAACTATTGAAACTATAGTAGTAAATAAAATAAAAAACCGAAATCATTCAAATCTATATACATATGCGTACTACGTACTACGGGTTTCCTAAGTCTATGTGGTCAAACGGATCGTCAAAACTTGGTTGGTCCTGGTCTGGCGCCTGCGGCTGAGGCTGAGGCTGTGGCTGTGGCTGTGGCTGTGGCGCACCGAAAATGGGCGGAGGAGCTATCTGGATTCCAGATCCATGCAACTGTGCATAACAGTGCTGCATCCATGTCCCCATCATCTGCTGCGTCTCGCGCCTGCTCCATCTCCTCCATCCGACGTTGTTGAGATTCCATCTCAATCGCTTGCCTATAAAACTGCTCCTGTAGCTCATTAGCCTTCGAAGATGATCCCGATCCGCGAGAGAATTCAGGGGTCTTCTTCAGCAGCCCTTGACCCCACTTTCCGAGCCCCCTGCAGTAGAAAGTGTTCTTCCTGGAGGGATCGCAGTTGACATAATCCTGGCCGATACGATCGGATCAGATTGATCAATCTGATCAATCGGGAGTTCCGCATCGGGGGTGTTGGGATAACGCTCTCTCGCCACTTGAGTCAACACCTCCGGAATCACCTCCTGAAGTCTCGCCTAATTGACAAAGAAAAATAAAATGTTAATTAATGTAAACAATCTAAAAAAATAAGAAATATGTTTATTTTGTTATAAGGACACTTACAACATCTTCGGGGGACTGCGGATACGCGTGATGCATCGTATAGACAAGCGGAGGGACTTCTGGGTAGTTGGCTGCCTCCTCGATCCAACCCGAGTATGATCTGGAACCGGCATGATGATTTTTTGTGTTTTTGGCCCGGTTCCTTGTGTTGACTTCAGAAATAGCCTGCTCGATTAATCCAACATCAAAAAAATATTAGCCAAATAATTTGGGGGAAGTACGATAAAACAAAAATTTAATCGATCGAAGGTTGCGTACCTTCAATTTCGGATTGTTGAAGTGACCCACAAGCCATCGCCACTCGTACTCCCTATAACAAAACTTGCTAGGGGTACCGGAACGATCGTCGCCGTACTTTTTCTAATATTTTTTCAGCTCGCCCTTCCACTCCTTATACCTATATTAATAAAATCAATCGTTAGTAACTTACAACATTTTATGAACATAATAAAAAAAACGAAAAAATCGAAACAAATGAATCTAGTAACCTGCTCCCCTGCACTTCATCCACCCACATGGGTCTAATGTCGTTGTCCACGCGGAACCACCTCTGCAATGCATATATATATATATATATATATATCAATAATATTAAAAATTTATATAGAAAATATACATAATGAAAAATATAATTCTACTCACCGACAACGCATTATTCAGCTCATATTTGACGGATTGCGGCACTGAATTCCAATCTGGCCACAACATTGGGACTCTATCCCGTATGATCTGCCCGCCATCCCTGCGTACTTTCGAGTGACATTTCCCTCGATCACCTGGCCTCTATCCCAGGTCGGAATCATAACTTGGCCACCACCGCTAGCCTGAATGGCGTCGTCTAGTAACTTGCCGACGACGGGGCCTCTGGTTCTCTTTTGTTTGTCACCGGGCACGATCTCGCCTATCACATATATATGTAGACGATTTTTTAAACATCAACACCTAATTGAATTTAAATATTACTAAGTAAAAAGATATCACTAATTAATATTTACCTGATTCGTCGGTGCGTTGTCCCGGGATCCTCACACTCCAGAGAGGTTCCGGGAAAGGTACATACTCGTATACCTGGTCCGGGGTAATGAACCCTAGCTGTCCTGGAACAGGCATCCCCGTGGAATCGACGAGAGGTATCGTCGGGATTTTCAAGGGTAAGAATAAGGTAGACGGCGGGCATAGTCGCATCTTGGCCGAGGACTGAGTCGATCCACCAGCCTCCTCGGAAGAATGAGGAGTCTGATCGGTGGATGGGGAAGGGTCCTCGGGATGAATCTCCGGCATTCGGACCGAGGATTAAGTCGCACTATCCGTTGAAGGTGTGCGACTGTCCTCATAAAGCCTCCTCGCACTGGAGGGTCGACGAGGCTCGACCTGCTGTTGCTGAGGTTGTCCCTCACCCAGAAGTGTATGGTGCCGAGAGGTTGGAGGAATGTTGTAAGTGTTGCCGATACTGGCGGATCCTGATGCGGACCGACTTCCGGTGTCCTCATCCCCACGTCCCGATCTCCCTCTCCCTCTCGACCTCCCTCGTGAAGCACCGCAATTCAACCAATTCATCGTTGCTATAAAAGTTACGTAACATACTCAATTTTATACAGTTTTTAAAATCAACAATAAAATTAAAGTTAATTCACATTCATCTACCAAATGTCAGAATATATTAATTCACATATTTCCATATTTAACTCACAATAATTCCATCAATTACTGAAAATTCAAATGAATTCATATATATATATGTTCATAATAATAATCCACAAATTACAACAATTCAAAAAAATTTCAGTAAATTACAAAAATTCATTAAAAATCCTTCCACTCACATAAAATTTCCAAATTGTTCAACAAATTTCATTATATATTCGTTCATATAAAATTCCATTAAATTACAAAAATTCAAAATAATTCCTAATTCATCCAAAAATTCGAATTCGTAATCCAAAAATTTGAATAATTCCAATAATTAAACTCCAAATATGTATATATATATAATCCAAAAATTAATTAAACTCCTCTATATATATAATCCAATAATTAATTCCATAAATCCAAAAAAATGTGTAAGCATTATTCCTACAATCAACAAAATTCAACAATAATATCCAATATATAATCCAATAATTAATAAAGCTCCTCTCTATATATATATAATCCAATAAATTCAAAAAATTAACAATAATTCCCACAATCAACAAAATTCAACAATAATCCAATATATATTCACACAATTCATCCAAACATCCACATTATCGATAAACAAACTAAACAAATTAAAATCTAACCTAAATAAAAAAAAATCGAAATTGGGGATTTAATTAGAGATTTAGGGATTTAGAACCTGTTTTTTGGGTTTAGAATCGATGTATGTTGGCTTGATGATGGACGACGGCTTAAGGAGAAGACCTTGCTCTTACTTGATGGACGGCGGCGGCGGAAACGAATCGGTATGGAGGAGAAGAAAAGGTTTGGGCAGTTTCGTTCTGCCCAAAACGGCTGCGCCTGCCATTATAACCCGTAAACTATAGCCGACGATATAAGTATTATCGTCAGCTATAGTATAACCGACGATATTTATTATGAATATCGTCGGTTATAGTTTGTTTCATTTTTTTTCATATGCATTATATATTTATACAAAAAGGCTATGAGTTTTTTTTCCTAACTTATAAAAAATGCTCATTAAACAAAGTATCTACTTTAATTAATTACATCGATCCAATTAAGTTAAAGTCGATCATCTTTGTACACATCATTTTACATTGCACGTTCAAACTCAAATTAACATATATATATATATACATACACTAAGGCGCATAGTCAGAATCATGGCTTGAGTCTGACTCGGTTTCCGAGTTAATTTCCGGTAAGATGTGTAAGCCCTCGTCAGTTGAGTCTTTATTGTCTTCATTTTGATTAACATCAATAAGATTCAGTTGAGGAATTCGTACCACACTGCCCTGTATCACATTATTAAGGTGAATTGTTGAGGTTTCAGGAATACCAGTTGCGTTCGGCTCTTGGTTTGCATTAACTTCTTCATTATCCGAGGTCACACCAAGGGTGGAGGCACTGTATATGTTTCTTGGAAGAACATGGTTAACCACTTTCTACGCGCCTTTATGCACAAGATCATCAAGATAGAACAATTGTTTCACTGCCGTGGCCAAAACAAACGGATTATCTTCATACCAGCTTGTAGCAGTATTCACCGAAAAAATGTCGTATTGATCGGTCCTTGTGTTCTGAGGGTCGGCATCAAACCATCTACACTTAAATAAGTGCACGGTCATACCTTCCCCATATATTAATTCGACAACTGAATGGAGAATAACGTAATAGTCAACTCCATTCTGCCCACCATGCACCATTACCCCAAAATTCTGTGTTTTTCGTCTGACATCTCTATGTTCACAAATAAATAGCACGCCATTTACCTTACACATAGGATAAACTCTGGAAGTTACCAGTTTCTGCGCCAAGAGCCTCAATTCGTGTGACCACTGAGGGATACCATCATCTTGTACATGGTTCATCTGAACATAATCATTTATTAACCTAACTATAAATATGATACAAGACATGCAATTAAATTCATATACAAGTCAATATATCTATATACGTACCCATTTGCCAAAATAGTTTGTGAACGTCTTGTTGTGGTAGTTAACATCACCGGAAATGGCAGGGCAGTAAAGGTGCATATTTTTCCAATATTGAACTTCTGGATAGTTTATCAATACCGACCAATGGGCAATGACTAGCTCATATGGTTCCAAATTGTACGAGTTGGGCAACTTTCCGGAAACTTCAACATCATCGGAGATGATTGAAAGGTTGAACTGTGCTCCATCTACTGGCATATGTTGTGGAGGGTCCTCGAACGCTCCCAAATACAATATGGTGTACGTTACGCACTCGTGCGCAATATATGCTTCAGCGATACACCCTTCAAGTGCAGATTTGTTCATCACATAGTCTTTGTAGTCCCCTAATTGTCCATAAAATTGGTAATTACAGAGCATGTTATGAATATTATAAAATAAGTGAATAAATAATATTAAAGACATATATAGCCAGATTCAGAGATGCATTACGTACCTTTCCATATGATATATCCATGTGTAATGTACTGGACCAGTAAGCAACAATTGTTCCGGAAGATGGAGCATTAGGTGAGGCATGATGTCGAAAAAGTTTGGAGGAAATATCCTTTCAAATTTGCACATGATAAAAATGATGTCCTATTGCATTTCCAACAAGTCCGATTTCTTCACTTCTCTCGTGCATAACTTCTGAAAGAATCTTGATAAAGCCATTAATGGGTCCACCACCTCTTTGGGCAGGTACCCTCGAATGAAAACAGGGAAGAGGCGTTGAAGCAGTATATGATAGTCATGACTCTTTAGTCCGTACATCTTATTGTCTTTGAAGTTAACACATCGACTTATATTTCCAGCATAGCTTGAAGGATACCTGACATTACCCATCCAACCAAAAATTTCATTCTTCTGGGCAAGCTTGACAGTATAAGGAGCTTGTGGCATTTTTTTCTTCCCATCTCTCAACCACAAATATTTTCGTAGTCCCATCCTTTTAAGATCAATGCGTGCCTTCGGGCCGTCTTTAGTTTTTCCCTCCCAATTCAACACTGTGCAGACCACACTCTCGCACACATTTTTCTCTATGTGCATGACATCTAAGTAGTGTCTGATCAGCAACTTGGACCAATACGGAAGTTCCCAAAAAATACTTTTGTGTATCCAGAATTTATACCTGTTGGGTTTGTCAGGTATTGACGCCACTATCTCAGGATGATTGCTGAGCTTCCCAAAATCGTATTCATTTAGCACTTCCAATATTTCATCCCCCGTCCATCTCCTCGGCTGCTCACCTGTTTCCACAGTCCCATTAAATGCCTCCATATCCTCCCTAAATGGGTGATCATGTGGAAGCCAACAACGATGACGCATCTATACAATCTTCCTGCAATGAGGTCTGTAACACTCAACAGTCATGCACTCTAGACAAGCCCTGTATCCCCTGGTAACGTTGCCCGACAATATCCCGCATGCAGGAAAATCGCTAATGGTGCAAACAAGCATGGCATGCATCTGGAACATCTCATTTTTGAACTTGTCATAAGTGGGATGACCATGCTCACTCAAGTACTTAAGCTCCTCAATCAAGGGTGGGTCTCAAATACACATCAAGACACTTTCCTGGATAACCCGGCCCTGGAATTATCATAGTGAGCATATTGTATTCTTTCTTCATGCACATCCATGGAGGAAGGTTGCACGGTACCAAAATAACTGGCCATATACTGTATTGAAGACTCATGCTGCCAAAAGGGTTGAATCCGTCAGATGAAAGCCCCAGCCAAACATTTCGAACCTCTGATGCAAAATAAGAAAACTCCTTCACCATGTGTTTCCAAGCCTCTCCGTCAGCAGGGTGTATAAGCGTATCACCGTCGGGCAAATTCCTCTCGGCCCACTATCTCATAGCTTCAGCTGTGTGTGCACACATGAACAACCGTTCTAACCTATCTATCAGCAGAAAATACCGAAGTATTTTCCCAGCTTTCTTGTTTTCGGCAGGAGTCAACTTATACCTATCTATACAACATACCGGGCATTCATCAAGGGATTCAAGATCATTCTGATAAGCATCTTCACCCCAGAAGAGAACACAATCATATCTACAAGCATGGATTTTGATGTAGCAAATGCCAAGATGTTTCAGGATCTGTCGCACCTTACGATGAGTGGTAGGAAGACGATGACCGGGGGGCACCAACAAACTAGACCACTTCAACCAATGATCAACAGCCTTCACGCTCATTATGTTCTCCACTTTGAGCTTCATTACTCCCATAACACTTTCAAGAACAGTCTTATTACACCCGTTGTACAACGGGGTCTGTTGGAAGGCAATGAGGTTGTTGTACTTGTCCATACCAGCAGTGTTGACAGCTGTAGGTAATTGCTGGACTGGCTCAATATGAGGGAAGTCTCCAACGGCGGGAGGGATATCCGGTGCTTGAGCAAATATACCGCTATCATGAGGAAACATATTGTTGATCAACCTTGTTGTTGGATCATTGGATGTACTGCCACTCTCAAAAAATTGTCCGTGATCATGTTGACCAACTGATGAGCTCTCACCGTGATAAATCCAACATGTGTACTTATCCCAAAACCCGTTTTTCTTCAAGTGCTCCAATACTTTATTGATGTGAAAATGATATCGCTCGCTGCGACACTGACATTTCATATACGGAAAATAATGAATTGTCATCCCTCCACAATTAACCTTCACATATTCCACAAAACTTCTAATTCCACGGTGATATCTTACATCCCATCTTGGAAGACACATCCAACTCTTGTCCATCCTGAAAATTATAACTGCATGTATATATACCCATGATCTTATTAATTAAAATTTCATAGATGTATATATATATAAATATATATATATCAATATTCAAACTATAAATTACATAATTTAATTATTCTACTGATACAAGACAAGCATTAGGCACAAGCAGAAAGAACGTAATCATGAAACCGCGGATATTTGAGGACATACAACACCCGAAGTATTGATGAGTACCGCTGGCCAGTCGGGTCATCACTCCAGTCATGCTGTATCAACTCAAATACCCTAAGCGTCACAACTACAAGAGTCTACAGAATCTGACAACCTAATGCTCTGATACCAAGCTGAAAGGACCCAATCCCGATTCAGTTACCTAAACCGGAATCAAACCCTTCCGAAAATACGAACCAACAAAAATTTTCAAAATTTCGGCAGAGTTTCGTTGCTAGCGTAGAATTACCATAACCTGCACCCAGCAATTAACACTTCGTCCTATGCCACAAAAAGCAAACCGTGGGCACCAATCCCATCCGGATTTCTCAACATCAATATAATCAACAACAGTAAATAAACTGTACTATGTATATATGTATATCTGTGAAAATCCGCACAACATGTATCAGAATGTATCAGAGCGACCTCTAGAGTAAAACATATACAATATGTACATCAGTAGGTGAAACAAGAACCTACTGGAAAACACAGGTGACTCTGATCACTAGCCTCCAAACCGCGACGTGAAACACCAAACCTGAACTGCAATCTGGGCACGGAAACCGAAAAGCCCAGGGGAAAGACAATAAACACGTTAGAGTGAGTGGACGAAAATAAATGTCTTTCACCAGTTAATATATAAATATGTTTAAAACATATATGCGAGTCCAGGAATATAAAATATAAGTACATGAGGTAAAACTCATACTCCTCCAATGTACTGAGCATGCAAGTAAAATCCCACGGGGTCACTCAAGGACTCCACCGTGCTAGTACAGTCTGAACCACGGAGTCCTTGACTACCACGTGATTCTAAGCCAGAAATGGCCTCGATTCCGGAGAATACGCCCCTCACCGATCTGGTTGGGAAAACGCCCCTCCAGGCGGCCCTCCGTCGGGGATCAGCCGACGAGGCAAGGTGTATCGATACAACAACGTAACTGAGACTGTACTCTGTGTAAACCAAATCATAAACAATTCGATGCAAACGCAAGAAACAGCATATAAATGTATGCATATTCGTATACGTATATCCGTATAAATAAATCGTATAATCGTAAAACACATGCTCATAATAAACATAATCCCGTATGAAATCTCATGCTCGTAAAACCATAATCATGCTGCATGCTCAAGTTCGTAAATCATATATAAAAGACTCGCAAGATTTCCGTGAAAATAAACTGTCCACTCATCGATGAGCAAAACGCGCACTCGTGCTAATCTCGAGGACCGGCGGAAGATCCCTCGCCAGAAGCTCGATCACGATCCCGATCTCGATCTCGATCTCCTGAACATATTCATAAAACATAACTGATCAAAATCATAGTCCACAACACTGTACTGATGCACGGAAACCAACCGTTCCTGGAAATACGAAATGCAGTATAAAATGTATAACGGTAATCCCGAAATCCCCACTCGAAATCTCGACTGAAAATCGGCTAACCAAATCAACCCGAAAACCTCCGTACGATAACCAGGGCGCGATTACGAGAAAAACGACATTAAAATTATCGAAATCTGAAAAGTTGACTTTTTCCTCCGCCGTTGACCGCCGCCGGCGACGGCGCGCGCCGTCAACGGTGGAATCACACAGCGGGAAGCTCCAGATTTCATGGTCTCAATGAGCTGAACTTGTTTCTCTTCTACCACAAAGCCCAAAACTGACCGGAACTACCCCAATTCATTCAAAACCTAACCGGAAAACCAACTCCGGCAACCCATTCGGGTTCACCGGAAAACTCAATAATTCGTCAATCAAACCATATAGGAAGCTTCCATGGGGCAAGGCGAGTCGAAGCCCTCACCCCTCCGCCTCCAACACTCACCGGAAAATCTCCCCCCGTTGAGGATGATTTCCGGCGAACTAACCCGAATCGGGTTCATCCTATACCTCATCAATTCTTCCCAAACCACACACCATCACACTCGAAATCTCAAGGGAAAACAAACTGTACCTGTCCCGTGGCCGGAGGTGGCCGGAATTGGGTCGCCGGACTTGAAAGCCGAAACGGGAAAGTTCCTTTCTCTGGTCAACAGTCAACAGTTTCCCAAAACGGAAAGTCAACGCGAAACAGTACTTTTCGACAATTTGCGACTATTTCCGATATTTATACTCGAGCCTCGGGTCGATCGACGGTCCAAAACGAATATACGAAATGATTCGGATAAACACGAAACAATCGGATAAACTCGTCGAAACCCGAAACATCAAATAAGCATAAAATATTCCTCGGTTATCAGAAAAATCTTCCGAAACCATCCACGAACTCGAAATCACATACTCTACACTTTCCGTGAAGACACCCAACTCAAATTCTCGACCGAAAACAAAGTCGCGAATCGAATCGGAAAACCACATAATATCCTAAAACTGCGACTAAACTCAAATCTCGAAAATCGTGCCAAACGCACCTCTGATTCTGGTTCGGGTCGTCACAGAACATATATATAGTCGTCTAATTATTCTACTCGATCCATAATTATTCATATATATATATATAATTTCGTCTAATTTAACTTGATCAAAATCAAAACATTCGATCAATCAATTAATATAAATATTTATTATTATAATTCCCATAATTTTAATATATATATACACACCCTAACTATATATAATCAATCACAAAAATCTAAATATATATATATAACCACATGCACTATAATTAATCACAATTAACCGAAACATCACAATAACCACAATATATATATTATACCCCTAATTAATAATCACAATTAATCCTATAATAATCACAGTATAGAATCAATTAAATAAATTAATCACCCTAGCTATATATATATATTCACAATAATCAACACAACAATTACGTACTACTCCAACTCAACTATCAATCACGTACTCAAAATCAACCATCAATTAATCAAACTCAACAATCAATTAACTCGATCAATTCAAAATCAACATCAACAATCGATCAACACACACACATAGATATATAATATTAAGTACGTACGTACGTACCTATATATAATGAATCACGAACTCATTCTTGACAGTTTTCGACATCATCCAATGATTTCAGAGCATTTTCAGTTTTCGCGGGAGATTTTTTTTGAATGACAGAGCTGCTGCCCAGAATAGATCTGAAATAAGAATCTATAGCCGACGATACCACAAAATCGTCGGTAATAGTTAAAAAAATCGTTGGTAATAGTGGAAAACTATACCCGACGATTTTCCAGCTACTATAACCAACGACAATAATTCATCGTTGGTTAAAAAAACTATAACCGACGATGTACCCTAGTCATCATTATAGTTCACTATACCCGACGACAAGGGTTCTCGTCGGTCTATTTTTTGCCATGTCGTCGAGTATAGTGTTTATGCTAGTAGTGTTATATGTGTTTAGGTTTAGGGTTTCTTCATTTTTTGTGTGGTTATGACTAGCTATCAACTCAGAGCTTGTTGATAACGTGTTAAAGGATGAAAGGATATGCAATAACTGTAGACTGAAAACTGTATCTTTATTCATTGTACTACCAAAAAAGCACACTTACGTGACCAAACCTTTAAGGTTTCATTGCCTAAATGTAACTTAGATGATCGAATATTTTTTTCGTCTCCTAAAAATATTTTTCGTCGTCTAAGTTAAACATAGACGACGAAGCATGATATTCGTTGTCTAAGAAATACCTTAGACAATGAATAACATAATTCGTCGTCTAAGTGTGTATTTAGATGAAAAAGTATGTAATTCGTCATTTGAGACTTACACAAAGATGATGAATTATATAATTCATCGTCTAAATTTGACATACCTAAAGGATGAAACTATTTTCGTCATCTAAAGGATGACTTAGATAATGAATTATATAATTCGTTGTCTTCAATTTAACAACCTAGACAACAAAAACTCGATCCGTCGTCTAAGTACATACCTAGACGACAGATAATATAATTAGTTGTCTAAGTGGTCACTTAGACAACGAAAATAGTTTTCTCGTCTAGGTAAACACTTAGATGACGAAGCTTTACTCTTAGACGACGAATTATTTAGATCAGATTTCCTATGTAGATTACTCATTGTCTCTCTATCATCTCTCTCAACATCCCCTTCATCGAAAATAATCTCTCAACACCACCTACAACCAAAGGTCGATTAAATATAAAGTTTTCCCACCTCCGGAGCTCAAGTTTACCAACTAATCTTCTTATCAGTGAAAGCATTAACTCGTTTCTCCCGATTAATTTTTTTGAATTTAATTACGCACGTAATAATGTACGGTTATGGAGTTTTTTGGTGAAATATTCCAGCGATGATATAGTTTTTGGTGACCTTATTTGTATATATATTGCATTAATTCATTGTTTTATTGTTAAGCTAATTGTATAGGCCGGTTAAGCTGATTGTATGTTTAATTGATTAGTTGAAAAATGTTAGATTAAGCTAATTGTTAAACCTAATTGTATGTTAAACTTAATTGTATGTTAATTAAGCTAATTGTTAAGTTAATTGTTTAATTAAGCTAATGAAATGTTTAATTAATTGTTAAGCTAGCTAATATAATATATGTATATTAGTTGAAACATGTTATACATATAATATGTAAATGCATCTGAACTTAATAATATATAATATATTAGCTAGATTAATTATAGTACCTATATTAGATTATATCATATTAACTTAATTGTGTTATGTAATTTGACATTTGATAATATATAGTATATTTGATTAATTAATTGGTTATAAAATTATATAATATGATAATTAACTTATGCAGAAATATGAACAAGAGTTGGATACACTTGGCAGATAAAAGTGATGTGAGGTATATGGATGGAATTAGAGAGTTTATATTGTTTGCCATCGAACATGGTAAAGGAAAAAAGCGTTATTGGTGTCCGTGCAGAAAATGTCTTAACCATCAGTTTGTGGAGATTACTATTATGTCTCAACACTTGTATGACCATAATATGATGTGGAGTTACACTACATATAGTGAGCATGGTGAACTAGTAGACTACAACTCAGGATCAAACTTCAGCTCAGGGTACAGTTACTGCGATGCCTAATCTAGAGGTAGCGGTGTCCCTTCTTGAAACCCCACTGTGGATTTGGTCCATGATATTTTTTTGAGATTTAGTCATGGCAGACACCAACTAGGAGAGGGATGCTATGATTGTTACCCTGAAACATAATTACACGATAATCGGAACTTATGTGGTAAGTCGCTAATTTATTACGTTAATTGTTGATGGTAATTTTCTTTATCGTTGGTAACTTTTGCTGGAATTTCGTCGAGATTTTATCCATTTTATTTTTTTCAAGAAATTTCTTTAGATAAATTTGTAGATTTTATCAATATGAGTACGTGGCCACGTCATGTGTTGAAATCAGAATTACGACGAAAAAGTTATGGTCAGCGAAATTTTTATGAAAGTATCGAAAAACGTTTTCTCGAAAAATTGCAGGTTTAAATATAGGTTTCTATTTTGGGAAGGTCAGCGTTTCCTTTTTGGGAAGGCCAGGCTGACCCCGCGTTGACCTTCCTCTCCCGAGTGGTTTTCTCGCCGTGAGGTTCTCATCGATGGTGCGCCTCCGACCGGCCACCTTTGGCAGTGATTCTAGGTGGAAATTGTTGGGATCCCTCTTCTCTATCGTTTGTTGGTAACATCACCGGCGTTAGTGGCGGGAGGAAGCAGAATCATCACGGTAAAGTTGGCCGATTTCAGTGGTTTTTTCTCGGCGACAGTGGCGGCACTCACGGTGGCGTTAGACATAAAACCCAAACGGGTTTTGAAGCCTTGGAAGAGATGGATCGAATGCAATGAGTCTCAACCCTTGCCATGGTCGGATGCCAGCGAATGAAAGAAGATAAATTTCAGTTGGGTTTTCTAATTTTTCCAGCAATTTTGTGCTTCTCCGGTTTGAATTTTGCATTATTATCTTCTTGATTGTTGTTGGACTTGTTGAGTTGAACAGCTTGATGTGCAGGATGATTAATTTGGTGTCAGTGGGATTTCGACCGCCGCAAACGGTGGCATGTGACCCCACACGCAGCCATGCGCCTCGGAGCTCTGACAAGGTTTGATTTTTGGCAAAATTTTATGTCGTTCCGCTTATCATTTTGTGCCGAATGCAATGGTGAGGTTCTTGAATGGATCTAGACTTGATTTATTTAGATGTTTTTTTAATAAGGTAATAATTAATTGATTTTACGATAATATTAACGAACGGTCCAACTATTGATTTAAATTCGAGTCGCTCGATGTTTGAGATTTATCTTGCGACTCTAAAATTGATTTACAGTGAAGTAATGCAAGGAACTTAATTCAAAATTTGATTAAGTTCATTTTTAGACGGAAAATATGTTATTCGAGAATGTGAGTTTGTCGACATTATGCTCGTAGGATTACAAGCTTAGCTATTCCATATTGACGAGTAGATATTAATTATAATCGTGTTTTCAGGATTACGAGTTCGCAGGCCGTGTCGAATGATTATTGCGCCGATTAGCAGGTTACGGCTTTATAAATATCCCAGCATAGTACGGTGAGTGGACTCTTTTTATTTTCATAGTCGTAGCGAGTTCAATTTTCAGTATTGTAGTATTTCAATTAAATTTACAGTATAATTTATACCATATTAAATTTGGAGGTTTTGTTTATTGTGATGGCTTACAGGTTAGCTGCATCAATGCACTGACTGTTCGGCTGATCACCAGAGAGTCCTTGGTCAGGGGAGGTCAGGTTGCTTCGTCTTACCCATCACCTTTTTTTTATTTGTCGTAGCTACCGGCCAGAGGAGGTCAAGATACCTAGTATGGCCCATTGTTTTATTCATCGATCGTAGCTGCTAGTCAAGGGAGAAATGGAATCCTCGTCTGACTACCTCCATGATTCTTACAGTTTTATAATTGTTGAACTCGCATGATTTCACAGAAATCAGTGAAAGATACAGATAGAATATTTTATTGTTTTACACTAATTGTGAGTTTTTGTCCACTCACGCTAACGTTTTTATGTTATTTTTTATCTGCCTTTTTCTGGATCTTTCAGTTTTCAGTGCCCAAGTTGCAATACTTCTCCTGAGCTGGATTTTGATCCCTAGAGACCCACTAGTAGTGTATTTTCATATGTTTTATTCTACTTCTAGAAATTGCTATGCACACTAGTGTTGTAAATATTTTTTCAGTGCTGCTTGTGAATCGTTAGTATTGCTAGATTGTGAGTTGTCATGTCCTATATTATTTTTCAAGCATTTTAATTAATTTACTTACCGGACTTTATTAAGAAATTTGGATGGACATCGGTGGTACATGGTATTGTTTGTGGGAAATCTGAAGTGTGATTTTTCTTGCAGGTTTTTGGTAGCACACTTCGTATAGGAAACTATGTTAACAATTTTACAAAAAAATCTTAGTTTAATTCTTGTCGTTAGGGCATGATCCTTGGTTACTAGTTAATCTAGGGTTAGGTCATTTCAGTTGATATAAGTGCATTAGGTGACAGATTCTCTAGACTTCCTTAGTTAGATAAGTTTGGACATTTGTTAGTGTATAACACTCCCCGGGGGGATGGTTTGACCAGCTGACAGATCAGCATCACTTTTAAGTGTTGTGCATTGTTAAGTGTTCAGAGTCTTCTAGTTGAGCAAGTTTTCTTGGTCTGATTTTGTGGGCTAATTATTTGTGGTGGACTCGTAGATCAGTATACCTCGACAACCAGCTCCTCAGAATGAGGCGCAATCATTGGCCTAGAAGATGCGTGAGCTATTTGCAAGCTTGATTTTAGCACCACGGGAGGACCGTACCATGACGATCTTGTTACTCGGGCGAAGAAAGTAGGTGTTGTGCCTTTCCTTGATTCTCACGACCTGGAGGTGTGTGAGAACTGGCTTATCGAGATTGGTCGAGTTTGCGACCGTATGCGTCCTCAACTAACACCTCGTAGGCCAAGATCAATAATTTTTGGAGGACCATGCATATTGTTGGTGGATGAGCACTGAGAGGAAGAAGGTTACTACCTCATGGGCCAAGATTAACAATTTTTGAAGGTGTCCCTTTCAAGTAAGGCGGATGAGGACAGGAAGCATGTAGAGTTCGTGAATCTATGGCGAGGAAATTTGTTACTTATGGTGTATCGAGACTGCTTTTATTGCCGGTTCTGATTTATATTATGTTCTATCGAAATAGTGAGGGAGAAATGTTTAAAATCTGAGCAAGGCTTATGACCTGTAATTCCTTCATTTATGGCAAGTGTGCTATACACGGACTTCGATGAATGTGTCTGAGTTACAGTTTATTGTGAGATTTGACCTCGATTTGTGTGGGGTGTTATTTGACGATTTGAGGGATGTGAACCTCGCCAGAGATATTCAACTAGTAGAGGTTACAACATAATTGGTTCCACATCATCTTCTGGCAAGGAGTTTCATACGTCATCTTCTAGTGCCCATCTTTCAAGTTGTTTTCCGAGATGGAGGAGGAACCAACACGAGAGACAGTAGGTTAGAGTAAGTTCCAGTGGATCTAGATTTGTTTCCCCAGTGCCCAGAGATTCTCTTTTATGTAACATTTTTCATAAATATCGTTATGGGAAGTGCTCGTTGGGGATATCAGTATGTTACTACTGTGGTCAGGAGGACGACTGGCAGGATTGTCAGGTCAGGATTGTCTTCACTGGATGATTCAACGGGAGCCTCGAGCATCTTCAGACGTCATTATTTGTACGTTGAATGTTTTCGACTATGTTCTTTATATTTTCTTCGACCTGGTGGGTGACGCGTTCTTTTACAGCGGTAAGGCTAGCATCTATAGTTAATGTACCTACCACATCTTCTCCGAAATTATGGTGCGTAAATTTATTCCTCTGGTGAGGTAATGTTAGTTAAATTATTTTACGGAGATGTTGCCTCCTTTGTAAGAAGCTCTTGCAACCTCATTGTTAATCTTTGCCTCTTCGGAACATCTGCCACATTAAAAGCACGGCTCTGGTAGTCCTCCAACTGCCGTTGGACTTCCACCATTTCGGATTTCTTGCTCCCATACTCCACATTTGCCCAATCATTCAAGCAAAACTGGGTATGCTTGAATGCGTGTCATCATCTGATATTGAGATGTTTTGGATTCCGTAGTTAGTGCCAACCACCATGCTCCCGCCACCACCTCCTTACTCTTCTCATTCTCCACGTACCCTCATAGCTTCAAATCGGAAGAAATTTTGGCGACCAAAAAAGTGAGTCATCCGAGTCTCCCTCATGGTGATCAACAATAGAATGTTGTCTGAATCACATGGAGGGAGGTGCACTACTTCCGCTGCTAAGAACCTCTGCCTCCATTTAGCCATGGCCACCGCTCGCTCGGTCAAGCGTACATTGGGCACGTGAGTTATGACACGTATAGGGAATCCCAGTATACCCAATGTCAACCAGCTGGCATCTGTTCAAACATGTTGCCATGTCATCCATCTGTTAATTTGCTCGATCATACCCGACGAATTTCTCCTTTGCACTACCAACATAAACACTTTAGGCAACGAATTTGAAAACAACGCGCAACGAGCTGGTAAATTCGTTGCCTATAGTATACTATAGGCAACGACAAGGGTTTTCGTTGCCTATAGTATACTATAGGCAACGAACTCGTTGCCTGTTGATGTAAAATCGTTGCCTAATGTTTGATTTATAGGCAACGAAAAAAATCGTTGCCTAAACCCTAAACCCTATACTATAGGCAACAAGTTCGTTGCCTATTGAAGTGAAATCGTTGCCTAATGTTTGGTTTATAGGCAACGAAAAAAATCGTTGCCTATGCAAATCGTTGCCTAAAGTATGGTTATAGGCAACGAAAAAATCGTTGCCTATAGTTTAATAGGCAACGAAAAACAATATAGGCAACGAAATAGTAATTCGTTGCCTATAATTATTATTATATCAGATCTAGCCAGCTCCTCCATTCAAATCAAAATCGGTGGAAAAATCTGAAACGTTCTGGAATCGCCAGTGCATTTCAAGATGGACAAGAGTTGGATGAGGCTGGATAGAACTGATGCAAGATATGGGCAGGGAATTAGGAGATTTCTGGAATTTGTGGCGGCTAATTGTGGAGAGTTGCCAGTGCATTATTGTCCATGTAAACAATGTCGGTGTCGCGGCAATCGTTGTCCCATTGCTACAGTTGAGCGACACCTTCATAGAAACGGATTTTGGAATAAGTACACCCGTTGGATTTATCACGGTGAAGCAACAGCAGCCGATCCGCATGATCATGGACAATTTGCTGATACTGCGAGTTCATCCAATTATGATCCCACCAGGAGGTTCATCGACGATATGTTTCCTCATGAGAGCGGTGTATTTCATGATTCTCAAGCACCCGTATATGTTCCTCCAGAAGTTGAGAATTTCCCTCACATTGAGCCAGTCCAGCCATTACCTAGAGTTTATGTCAACACACGTAGTATGGACAAATACCACAACCTGATTCAGATGCATCAAACTCCGTTGTACCACGGATGTCCTAAGACAGTCCTTGAAAGTGTGATGGCAGTGATGCAGCTAAAAGTGGAGACCAAGAGCACCGTGGCAGCGGTCGATAGGTGGCTTCAGTTGACTGGTGATCTGCTGCCCCCCGGTCATCGTCTTCCCCCCACTCATCGTAAGATACGACATGTCCTCAAAGATCTTGGACTTTCCTACACCAAGATTCACGCATGCATGTATGATTGCGTTCTCTTTTGGGAGATGGTGTGTGGTACGGGAAGGATCTATCAAAGCTTGATTACTGTCCGGTGTGTGGTACGGAAAGGTGGAAGTACACTCCTGCAGGAAACAAGAAAGCAGTGAAGATACTTCGGTATTTCCCACTTATTGATAGGCTGGAAAGGTTGTTCATGTGTGCATTCACGGCGAAAGCTATGAGATGGTGGGCTGAGAGGACTTCGCCTGACGATGATGTCCTTAGACACCCTGCTGATGGTCAGGCTTGGAAGCACCTGGTGAATGTGTTTTCTGATTTTGCAGCTGAAGTCCGAAATGTTTGGCTGGGGCTATCGACTGATGGATTCAACCCCTTCGGCAACATGAGTCAGAAGTACAGCATATGGCCCGTTATATTGGTACCGTACAACCTTCCTCCGTGGATGTGCATGAAGAAAGAATATAATATGCTGACTCTGTTGATTCCAGGGTCGGGTTATCCAGGAAAGTGTCTGGATGTGTACATGAGGCCATTGATTATGGAGCTTCAGCACTTGAGTACAGTTGGTCATCCCACTTACGACAGGTTTAAAAATGAGATGTTCCGAATGCGTGCTATGCTTGTGGGCACAATCAGTGATTTTCCAGGTCGAGGGATGTTGTCGGGAAACCCAACCAAGGGGTACATGGCCTGTCCAGAGTGCATGACTTCCATGTTTGGACAAGCTCATTGCTCGAAGATTGTCCATATGCGTCACCGATGTTGGCTTCCACGACATCACCCATTTCGCCAGGACGCCCAGGCTTTTGACGGCACTGTAGAAGAAGGTCTGCAACCCATGGGATGGACTGGAGATGAAATCTTAGAAGTCCTGAATGAGTATAATTTTGGGCCATTGAGCAATCATCCTGAGGTTGTTGCGACTATACCGAAGATACCCGACAGGTATAAGTTCTGGACACACAAGAGCATCTTCTGGGAACTCCCGTACTGGCGGATGTTGCCTATCAGGAACTATCTAGATGTCATGCACATAGAGAAGAATGTGTGTGAAAGTGTGGTGGGCACCGTTCTAAATTGGCAAGGTAAAACCAAAGATGGCCCTAAAGCTCGCGTTGATTTGGAAAAAATGAAACTGCGGGAACATCTGTGGTTGAAAAAGAAGGGGAGAAAGATGCCCCAAGCTCCTTACACGGTCACGCGTGACGAGAAGCATGAATTTTTTGTGTGGATGGCTAACGTCCAGTATCCTTATGGGTTTGCTGGAAATATAAGTCGGTGTGTTAACTACAGGGACAATAAGATTTATGGATTAAAGAGTCATGACTGCCATGTACTACTTCAACGCCTCTTCCCTATTATGATTCGAGGGTACTTTGATGATGAGGTGGTAGAGCCGTTAGTGGCGCTGTCAAGGTTCTTTCAAAAGTTATGCACCAGAGAAGTGAAAATGTCAGACCTCGAAGAAATGCGAAAGGACATCATTTTTATCATGTGCAAGTTGGAGAGGATTTTCCCCCCAAATTTCTTCGACATCATGCCTCACTTGATGATGCATCTTCCCGAGCAATTGATGCTCACCGGTCCCGTTCACTACACTTGGATGTATCCAATGGAGAGGTATATACCTTGCATTTGTATGATGTTTGCTAATTAAGTCTTTATATATTAATTTATTCTTGTTCTACGTACAACAATAATAACAAGCTGTTTTCATCTTTGTAGACAACTGGGAGACTACAAAGGGTATGTACATAATACATCTGCACCTGAAGGGTGTATCGCCGAAGCATATCTTGCGCACGAGTGCGTAACGTACGTCAAACTGTATTTGGGAGCGCTTGAGGACCCACATTCGAATATGTCGGTAGATGAACCCCAGTTCAACCTTTCTGTAGTCTCTAATGATGTTTACCCACAGAGTAGGTTGCACGGGGAGTGGGAGTTGACACCATATGAGTTAGACATTGCACACTGGTGTGTACTCATTAATTGTCAAGAAGTTAAATATTGGAAAGACACACACCTTGGAAGTCCACAGGTTCGCGGGGATGTTGCGTACCACAACCGGACCTTTGCAAATTTTTTTGGCACATGGGTGAGTATATATTCATTTAGTCATAATATATATGACGTGTAAAAGCAAATTGTGACGGTTATTTATATGAAATGTTGTATCTAATGTTGACGGTTATTTGTTTCAGATGAACTATGTAGAAGATGATGGTTACCCACAATGGTCACACGCATTGAGGCTCTTGGCTATGAAACCTATATCATCAAAAGTTTACGCGATGTGTAGGGTCAATGACGTGAAATTTATGTGTCAAGAAAGAGACAACAGGGTGAAGACACAGAATTGTGGGGTAATGGTGCATGGTGGGGATAACGACCCTGACTACTACGGTGTACTCCATTCAGTGGTTGAACTCATGTATGGTGAGCGCATGAAAGTTTACTTGTTTAAGTGCAGATGGTTTGATACTCGTCCGGAGAACGTTCGCATCGATCAGTATGGATACATTTCCGTGAATACTGCCACAAGCTGGTATGAGGAGGATCCTTTCGTTCTTGCCACATCGGTCAAACAAGTGTTTTACCTTGACGATCTTATGAACAGACCCCCGTGGAAAGTAGTAAACCCTGTGCAAGCTAGGAATGTGTACAGTGCTGCCACACTTGGTGAGAATGAAGATGACGAAGAAGTTGCAGCATACCAAGAGGGAAATGGAATTGACATTCCGGAATCCGATACAATTCGCCTTAATAATGTTCGACCTGGTATTGTGGTTCAAAATTCTGGAGCAGCACTTCTAAATGTTAATCCAAATGACTTTGATGAAGACTCGAGTGACGAGGATGAGGAGCGACACCTATTACCAGACTTCAACTATCAAACTGCGTCAGACTCTAGCGATGATTCTGATTCTGATTATCAGCCTTAGTTAGAGATGTAATTGAGTATAGTCTTCGAGCTTGGTTCACCCTGGTTCACCTTGAATTGGTTCACCCTGGTTCAGCTTGGTTCACCCTGGTTCATCCTGTGAACTTGAATGGCTATGTAGACTTTATGAATTTCGTTGCTTATAAATTGAAGTTCGTTGCCTTTAATAATGAATTCGTTGCCTATACTATAGGACACGAAAATTTCGTTGCCTATAGTATAGGCAACGAAATTTTCGTTGCCTTTAACATTGATTTCGTTGCCTTTGATATTTGTGTCGTTGCCTATAGTATAGGCAACGAAAATTTCGTTGCCTTTAATATGGATTTCGTTGCCTATACTATAGGCAACGACACAAATCATTGCCTAAAGTATTGGTATCGTTGCCTAAAGTCCTCCTCGTTGCCTAAAGTATAGGCAACGACACAAATCGTTGCCTAAAGTATTGGTATCGTTGCCTAAAGTCCTCCTCGTTGCCTAAAGTATAGGCAACGATTCTCCCATTCGTTGCCTATAATAGGTTGAATAAATGCCCAGTCGCGACCAGATTTCTGCCCTCGCCCTCGCCGCAACGACCGCCGCCGCACCTATTACTCTCGCTTGAGTATATATTCTGCCCTCTCCCGAATATAGGTTCGCATTCTCTCATGATTCTCCTTACTTGAATATATAAACAACGTGATTTAGGTTGATTTTAGTTGGATTTGTGTTGGATTTGTCTTGTGATTTATGTTAGGTTGTGTTGGATTTGTGTTGGATTTAGGTTAGGTTGATTTTAGTTGGATTTGTGTTGTTATTTAGTTTGTATTGTTGAATTTAGGTTTTATTTAGGTTTGATTTTGGTAAGGATGATGAACTATGTTGGATTGTTGATTTAATTAGGTTGGGATTATATTGTGGATTAGAGGATTTAATTTGGTTATTTAGTTTATGTAAGGTGAATTGGGAATATAAGTGTGATTTTAGTTTGGTTATTTAGTTTAGGTAATTAGAATTGGGAATAAGTGTGATTTTAGTTTGGGTTGTTCATTTTAGTTAGACAAAATTTAAATTTAGGTTAGTGTTGCCTCAATTGTAAGCTATTCATTATGTTATTTTGTTGCAGACATTAATAAAAATGTCGGTGTTCAAAAGATTGATTCCCGGGAAAAGTGGGAAACAGAAAGGAGCTTCCTCCTCGTCACCTCAAGGAGCGACACCTCAAATGTCCTCCGGGTTGAACCCTCAAGGACCCAGGAGTGGGTCTAGGTCCGTTGGTCAGAGTGCTGGAAGCACCGTACCGGACAGTCTTGAGACCGTCTATGTACATTCCAATCGTCACCTCCAACTATATACAGCATCCCAGGATCCCCAAGGTCCACGTCACTCGGTGTCTCATGAACGACCCTCCCGCAACAGCAGCCGAAACTCCACCACGGAATCCGGTCATCACTCAGTCAGCAGCGAACGCCCAAATAGTACGAGGGTACTATGGCCAAACCAACAGGACCCACCGCGTATGCCACCTCTTCCTCCCAATCCGGCGACGCCACACCCTAATTCCGGATCATCTGGGCCATCCGGCAGTGCATCCCGCACGGATTCTGTGCACTTATGCCCGCCCAGGGACTTGTTCTTCCCTACGGTTATTCCGAAGATACCTCAGCTCGACCCTAACAACGTGGCCATATATGATGAGGACCCGTTCACGACGCCTGAGGAAGCATACACATATGAGCCGTTCTCTCAACATCTGTTGAGTGTGAGGGTTAAGGGCCAGCTCACTTACGAGAATGGTAAGTTTATGTTCTTTTAGTAGATACAGTACATTAAATTAGGTTCTATTTCTTAATTTCCTTCTTTTGTACCGTGTCTTAGGCACCGTCGTCAACCCTAAAGCTAAAGCGAGCAGAGGTACCACAACCGGGAAGGGTATTGAAGATCGAGTTCGTGACAATCGGGCTCATATTGATTATGAGGACGATGGCTCGGCTATCGAGTATTCTGACAAAGGGATGTATGCTAGCCAAGCAGGATTTGTCATACATGATTTCGTCCCGATGTTGTGGGACTCGTGGGGTTCAGTTGATGCTCAAGTGAAGGCCCGAGTGCATAATGCACTGTCGGTGAGTTAAATTTACATTAATTTGTCATAAAAATATGGGCATTCTTATTATTATAAGCCACCAAACATACATATTTATGAGGCTAATTATGTATACGTGTATTGCAGCAATGGTTTATTATTGACGATCGGCTGAAGCAGCCCGGGGGGTGGTGTGAACGAAAGCTCGCGTCTAGGTGATGTGATTTTGGATTTATATAAGGCTAAGTATCCTGAATACGTTAGATTTGTGAATATAAAGTGTTGGTTATATGATATTTTTGTTGCATCAATATAGGTATCGAGAGTGGAAGTCCCACTTGAAGACGTTCTGGGAGGAGAACATAGATAAAGGCCGAAATGGCACTCCAAGTGAGTTCAGATACCGGGCGTATGAGTGGAACTGGCTTATAGCCCACTGGAAGCATCCCAAACTTGTGGTATGCACATGAATTGATTTGCGTACCTAAATCTAAACTAATATTATTATTATTAATTTACCTACATTTTATGATATATTATTTTATATACGCAAGAGGTAGTAGGTAAATCTCTATCTATGTTATTAATTTAATATGTAGGTAAATCTCTAATATATTGTGTAGGTAAATTAAATGGGTTGGATTTT
The DNA here is from genome assembly GCA_946800695.1 of Geum urbanum. Classification (NCBI taxonomy): domain Eukaryota; kingdom Viridiplantae; phylum Streptophyta; class Magnoliopsida; order Rosales; family Rosaceae; genus Geum; species Geum urbanum. Next base: position 33,604,625 of record OX327003.1, on the reverse strand, counting down.
AATCAAAAAAATTAATGTTGCGAGAATATTCTCTAATTTATGCTATATATATAATTGGCTAATAATTGTGCACATTTTCTTATGGTCACAAGCACATTTCGAAACAAAATGCTAAAAACCGAGCGCAGAACGTGAACCCACATCATTGCGGTTCCCGAACGTATGAGAGATGGACTCGTCGTGGGGCAAGGTTGGAACCAGAGACCGATCCTCTCGTGTATTCCATCCAACATGGGTATCCGAACAACCCTGAATATGTTGTAAGTATCTAATAAATATTTGTCCATATTTGATACATCTCATGTTTAATTAATTCTTGTATTTTACTCAATTATTAATGCGTCACCGATTTTGCATTGTCTATTAGGAGAGATTGGTTGAGTCGATCCCGAAGGTGCGTGCTAAAGTAGCTCGAGAGATGCATCAGGGGTGCACGGAGGAGGAGGTGACCCAGTATGCATCTCAGGTTGACCACATGACGCCCATTAATGCGGCGAGGTGCGTGTCAGATGCGCTTCCCGTTGGAAAGAACAAGTTTTGGGCCAAGGGGATGGGTTACAGAGGAAATGGAGTCTTGAAGATGACTCCAGAATTCTCCAGCGGGTCCAGCAGTTCTAGGTCGTCCGGCCAACAAGAGCAGATTCGGAGGCAGGAGGAGCAGATTCGGAGGCAGCAGGAGGAGTTGGAGGAGATGAGGCGTGCCAGGGAAGCCATGGAGCAGGAAAGAGCCCGTGAGAAGGAGCAGCACGACCAAATGTGGGCATTCTTTCAATCTCAGCAACCTCGGGGGGCTTCGCAGCCGCACCCACAGACTCAGCCAAATCTGTTCACGCCTACAGCACAGCCGCAGTATTTTGGGGGTCACCAGCAGCCGCCGTTATATGGGGACCACCAGCAGCCGCCGCAGCAGCATCAGTTTTTTGGGGACGCCGAGCCGCCGCTGCAGCATCAGTTTTACAGGGGTGACGACCAGCAGGAGGGTTCACACGAGGACTTCCTCAATTGTGTTAACTTTGATCAGTAACACGTAGCTAGTTTTTGATTTAGGTTGGAATGTGTACGCTTTTGTGGTTTGAAATGTAAATGTTGCAGATTCTGGAATTGGGCCCAATCCAGAATCAAGTATTTTTTTTTAAAATAACACAAACTATAGGCAACGAAATTGGACCAATTTCGTTGCCTATAGTTTGCCACCAAAAAAAATTTCAAACTATAGGCAACGAAATTGGTCCATTTCGTTGCCTATAGTTTGCCAGAAATACAACAATTCAAACTATAGGCAACGATGTTCTTGACTATAGGCAACGAAATTCTTCAGTATAGGCAACGAAGTCGTTGCCTATAGTTTCAAAGTTGGTCAAAGTTGACCTGTTGGTTTAGCGTTTAGGCAACGAAGAAGTCGTTGCCTATAGTGAAACTATAGGCAACGATTCACTCTAGTCGTTGCCTATAGTACAAAACCCTAACCCCTAAACCCCGAACTATAGGCAACGAATCGGTTTTGTTTTTCGTTGCCTATAGTATAGTCAACGATGAAAAGGCAACGACGGTATAGGCAACGAATTTTCGTTGCCTATACTTATAGGCAACGATTTTTAAACTATAGGCAACGATTTTAAATCGTTGCCTAAAGCTGTTATGTTGGTAGTGTTGTCTGAAGAATTTCATTGAGATCCTCTAACACTATCCAGGTCGATGGCCCTGCGTTGGCAACCTAATACCAAAGCAAATCTCATGTCTTCTTCCTATGTCGAGGGGTCAGTTCTCTATACAAACCAGGGATTCGAAACCAATCTCCAGACCCCGCCGGAACCCTAACCTCCGCGTCAATAAAGTTATTTCCCCGATCGGGGTTATGATAACGAAGATGAAGGTCAATTTCCTTCAACCAAAACATCATCAAACCCTCTCCACACTACCACATATTTACCCATTGCAAATCGCCGGCAATGTTTTTTATCATTACCGGCGATTTTTGCCGGAAAAATCGCCGGTAATGTATTTTTTTTTTTAACATTACCGGCGACTTACATTTAAGTCGCCGGCAACGTCCCGTCGGTAATGCAAAAAAAAAAAAGACATTGCCGGCGACATACATTTATGTCGCCGGCAATGTCTTTTTTTTTTTTTTGCATTACCGACGGGACATTGCCGGCGACTTACATTTAAGTCGCCGGTAATGTTAAAAAAAAAATACATTACCAGCGATTTTTCCGGCAAAAATCGCTGGTAATGATAAAAAACATTGCCGGCGATTTTTCCGGCAAAAATCGCCGGTAATGATAAAAAACATTGCCGGCGATTTTTCCGGCAAAAATCGCCGGTAATGATAAAAAACATTGCCGGCGATTTAAAAATCGCCGGCAATGGGTAAATATGTGGTAGTGCCACCTCTAGATGAACAGGGGCGCATCACACCTTCATCAAACCCTAAACTCCTTATCCATCGATCAAATCATGCTTCATCCGCTATCTTCGTCTCATCGAAAACACGATTGATTGGTTTTTGGTGATAACTATTGACCTCACAGAAGACAACATCGCAATCTCTTTTGTACCCCAATTCTTCCAGGAAACGACCTTCATAGTCGCTCATACTTTCTCCATTTCCTCTCAACACCGTGATCCCTCCCTACCCAAATTGTCTCAACACAAAGAAGCAACGGTGTCACTTTAAAATCTTCCCCTCGCGTCATTAGGGTTTCATGGCTTCTTCGGGAATCTCGGTGCTAGGTTACTTACCAATTTCCCAAACACATTTTTTAAAAATATTTTTAACTACTTGATTACCGCATTCAAATTTTTAACTAAGTTAGACAAACTATATTCATATCTTTAAATTATGTATGCAACAAATAAATAATTAAAAAAAATCCAATTGTGCTATTTTTTTTCACAAGCACCATACTTGAATAAAAATTTTAGAGGAGTGATTTCAACATGGATCGAGTTATTTTATCAGTTTTGTTTAAAATCACAAGGTTGTTTTATTTAGCATAAAGACTTATATTGCAAGAAATAGTGAAAGATTTATGGATCGAGTGTTTCTTGCCCTAGCTAGCTAGTTTCCACTCTAGCTTTGGTCATCAGGTCAGTAGTGTATGCTCTTTTCAAGACAGTTTTGTAATAATTATTTCTTTAGGTTTATTAGACTTTGTGGAGTAAAATTAGCTTGACTCCGACATTTCATTAGACCTTTATGCAAAGTTCTAATATTTTCTAATTAATGTATGTCCCCCAACAGGTGCTACGTGCCACTCCGAGCGAGTAACTGCCCACCAAGCCATACTTTTAGGCTTTGTTAGGCATATATAATTATATACAGACAGAGTATTTTCAACTATCGATTGATCACTAATTGATTATTCTTTTTAGTCTGTATCATGATGACTAGGTTTCACAATTAATTGTATCAACGTCTTTTTTATGCTACATCACATATTATGAACAAAAGTTTAATTTCAGATCAGTGTTTTAGTGTTTTTGGGGGATCCAGGTGAAGGATTACGGACTACGGTGGTGTGGGGTGGGATTCAGGTATAGTTCTTCGCTCTTTTGTTCGCTCGTTATTTTGCTTTGTTCGTCGTTGTTGGTGAGAGCACAATATGGCGACAAAATAACATATGGTGGTCAGCTAGTTTAGTATGTCAGGATTCAGTGTTGATCGACAAATGTTTTTGTTCTTCACCGCGTATTGGGCTCTAAGATGTATGAATTGATTCGTATTATCAATTATTGGGACGGGTACTATTACTCATATAAAGAAGGGAAACAATATAATAAAGGGGCGCATATGGTCAAATAGGTGTGTAGCGTAGACATGTTAGATTTTATTAAACTTTCTCACGGATGGATTTAAAATTTAGAAATACGGTGGATTGTACATTGTTCGCGTAGTGCATAGATGTTTTTTATGTTTGTATTTTTATTAGGAGACTCATTTTTATATATTTATTGTTATAATAATGTAATATAAGAAACACATCAATGACATAGAGATATAAACTTAAATTCCGAAAATAAAAAAATTTATATTGATATTAACCAACTATATCTCACTCTGCGAGATCAACTTGCTTGAAACTCAACAAAAGTTAAATTATTATTAATATATACAATCAATATATATAGAGACAATGAAAGTACATGTATGCGTTTTTTTGTTTAATATTTAGGAATTAATTGATGAATAATCGAACTATAATAATCAAGTGAGAGACGAAAAAATAGACAAATATATTTTTGTTTATTTTTTAATGAAAATTTATAATATATATCTATATTTTTAATTTTTTTAATTTACTAAAAATTTGGGTGCGCTGCAGCTGAACCACATCCTGGTTGGATCTGCCCCTGCTTGCTGCATGTTTTTTTTTTCTGCCATTTGTTGAATAGATTCATATATATTGGTGTCTGTAACTAGTCCACTACTGATTAATACCATTTTTTGCGTTGAATGAAATGGAAATCTTCTCCGATGAATGAAATGGAAATCTTCTCCGTTGCATCGTACATGATCATAAATGCATCTATAATTAATATAATCACTTGCTCTCTCTTTTTCAGTCGAACAAATAATTAAATGTTTTTAAGTAGTTCAAACCCCCGACTTTCTTGTTGAAAAGTTAGGTAGCTAGTCAGCTAGCCACTATATCATCGGGAATAAACCTAGGGATAGGGCTGTTGAAAAAATAGTGATTTCTCTCTATTTTAATGGAACAATTTAAACAAGAAAATTAAATTAAATTAAGTGTATTTAATATTAATAGAAGAGACACATTGATTTGTTTTCTCCTATAAGAGTGATAAAAATTATGTATTCACTTGTTTAAATTGATTTAGAGGTGAATGAGAAATTGTTACCCAAAATTAGTCAAAACAAACAAAAGGAAGGAAATTTATCCTACATGAGAAAAATTAGAATGTGAAGGTCTTTAAATATGATTCCACTATACTATGCTTTAAGTGAGCAAGTATGGAGGCTCTCTGTTGTTTGAACCCGACCCCGATTTAGTTTCTTAAACCAGGATTAGGCCCTTAATGACCAATAGTACCTAAACATGCTAATCCAAAAGACGACCGAATAAAAAATCAATAATCAGAATATCATGAGTTAAAGAAACTCTATTTCAGAAACAACTCTTAATAACAGAATCTAAAACTATCATGACACTAAAGTCAAGGTAAGAGAAGTACATAAACTCAGATGTACTGTAAATTTATTAAGGGTAACATTTTACATTAGACTTACAAGAAGAGGTTGAGGTTGGCGCACACAAGGCATAACGACTAGGACTCAGAGTCACAGGCTAGGATTGGTACTAGGTCACATTTGCCACATATTCGACGAAATTCAACACTTTGAGTATTCGATGGGGATCCGCCAGTCGGTCGAGCCATCACTCGAGAGATGTTGAGCATAATCAAAGGAAAAAATGAAAGCAGCGTAGTACAGTCTCCAAAATCTATATATAACCTAAAACTCTGATATCAACTGTAAAAAACCGACCCCGATTTATTTTCCTAAACCGTGATTAGGCTCTTAATGACCAATACTATCTAAACATACTAATCCAAAAGATGACCAAATAGAAATAAATAATCAGAATATCATAATTTAAAGAACTAAATTTCAGAAACAACGCATAACAACAGAATCTAAAACCATTATGATACTAGAGTTGTTAGACTCTCTAAACTAACTATTTTATCTTGATTCCTAAACTGTAGGATCATTTTCGTTGCTATGGTGGATATCTCTATACCTCGATTTGCGTATGCTCCTGATCTCTAATAAGACTCTGCAACCTGGGCATTTGAAACCGAAAGACCCAGAGGAAAGACATAACAGGAAAATCGTTAGAATGAGTGGACGAAAGTAAATATATGTAAGATACTGTAAATCGTATGCTTATGTCTTTCACCAAAATACATAAAATAAAACTGAGTGAGTCTAAGTAAAAACATATCATAAATGTGTGTGGAGGCGTGCATAATATAGTGACTTGGTCAGGTGTTATCGTGACACCTAGAAGCATACTCGATGATCAGTCGAGCAGCTAATGCATCGCACTACAACATTCTTACCCATTGCCGGCGATTTTTTAATCGCCGGCAATGTTTTTTAACATTACCGGCGATTTTTGCCGGAAAAATCGCCGGCAATGTAATTTTTTATTTTTTTTTTAACATTACCGGCGACTTAAATGTAAGTCGCCGGTAATGTCTCGATGGTAATGACATTACCGGCGACTTACATTAAGTTGCCGGTAATGTTTAAAAAAAAAAAAAAAAAACATTATCGGCGACTTAATGCAAGTCGCCGGTAATGTCATTACCATCGAGACATTACCGGCGACTTACATTTAAGTCGCCGGTAATGTTAAAAAAAAATAAAAATTACATTGCCGGCGATTTTTCCGGCAAAAATCGCCGGTAATGTTAAAAAACATTGCCGGCGATTTAAAAATCGCCGGCAATGGGTAAGAATGTTGTAGTGTCGATGCATAAACATGTACATGACATGCACAAAATCATGAAATGTAATACAAGGCCTCAATGCATAATCATAAAACATATAACATGACGTGTCATAAAATCATAATATTAATCATGAACATGCAAAGTCAAGAATTGCTAACGACAACAAAAAACAAAGTGTTCACTCACCTAGTTAGCCTGAAACGTAATTAGGCTCTTATTAAGATTGAAAATCTTAATCGACGTTCCTAAAATAAAACAAGACCCTAATACTAATTAACGACCCAAGCTATAGTCGTACGACTGAAGTGATAAAGGAATCGAGAGAAAACATCCAATGGAACCTTACATTTCAAAAATGATAATCTCAAGTCGCTACATACCCTAACTCCTCGTGACAATAACTCCAAACTTGATCCAAATCATCATGTCTCAAAAATAAATCTCGTCCGAAGATAAGCCTCGATTCGACACACGCATCCTTAAAATAGCCAAAACATTACCAAAATTTTTTAAGTCTTACAAAACTTCACAAAAATTCGATCAAAAATGGACTGTAGGAACTTCCCGTGACTAAACGGCTTTCTTCTCGTCAGAGTGCCATCGCACACAGCGACGCGTGGGGCCTATACACCACCACAAGTGGCGGCTAGAATCCTTCTTGCACTGATTTCTCTAACCTGTACCTCAAAATATTCATCTCACAATTTCCAAGAACATTTCAGTACAAGGAAACTTCGAAATCACACCGGAAAACATCCAAATTTACCTTTGAAATCCCGAACCCTAGCTAGATTTTTATGTTCACGGATGGACAACATAATCCCATGGTGAGGCATGAGACGGATCTCAATCGACTCCTTGGTTGATGGGCTTCAAAATCCCCATAGGTTCGCTATCCGATTCCAACCAAAATTCTATCATCGACGACGAAAAAATTTGGTCAAATCTGGGGCTTCAAGTCTTCGATTCGATCAACATAACTAGGACATGGAAATTTTGTGGCTTTGGAATGGAATAGGAGAATGGGACGAAGGGTTTGACACCAAGACTGGCCAATTTGGTGGCTGGTTGGTGGAGCTTCGCCGACATCAGTCGATGTGAGGAGAGAGATAAGGAAGAGAGAAATGTTAGGCTTTTTACCCAACCCAGGTAAAATACCCACATCACCTTAACCAAACAGATGACCCAGATTAAATTTAAGGATGATCAAACGGTCCTCAAAAATTACCCAATAGTAGGTTTATGATTTAATTACTTTTCAATTGAAACTTCCAAAATTCATAATAATTAGCTCCGACCTCCGAAAAATACAATAAAAATATGCATGAACTTGAAATAATTTCATTTATGACTTTAATGAAGGAAGGGAGTCCAAACTCATAATTTATAAAAAATCGATTATTAGTCGCGATTAAACTCGATAAATGTGACGCAAGTTGTCTAGCTAGCTAGTTAATTAGCGCGACTAATGACTATAAATTCACTAAGCTAGATTCGGGTCGTTACAAATAGTTCAATAACTCTCAACCTTTTGGCTGGCCAGCAATGATGATGAACCTTTCTCTAACATGTATAAATAGAGGCTTCCTCCTCCTTATTCTTAATCCCATCAGAAAGCAATCTCCTCTTCTGATCTCTTCTCTCTGGCCCTCTCAAGCCACTACCAAAAAAATGCACTTGGACAACAAAATACACTTCGTCGTCTAAGTTTTTAAACGACAAAAGTTTACAGAATAAATGACAAAACTGTTTGTAGTTTTACTGAATACTTAGACGATGAATACAACAATTCGTCATCTAAGATAAACCAATTAGACTACAAAATTAGCGCAGTAGTTTAGGTATGAATTGATTTAAGTTTTTAGACGTCGAACATTTTTTAGTCTTAAATGAATTTCTGATGTTAAATAAATTTTTCAAAAAATCCGCAAAATTTGTTGACTTAGACGACGAGACATAGTAGTTTCATTGCCTAAGTGATTTGAATTCTGGTGGAAAAAAAAATGTCAAATTTTTTTACTTAGACGACGAAACCTAATAGCTATATTCTTCGTCTAAGTATTTCTAGTTTTTTAAATTAATTTTCATTGCGTAAGTGTTCAAAAAATTTCCCAAAATTTTGGCGAAAAAATTAATTTTTTGATATTTTAAATAAAATAAAATAAAATTCACTGAGGCGATGAAACTATAGAGTGTTGTCGTCTAAGTGAATATTTTTTTTAATATATGAAAATTAATTTTGGCTAATTTCTCAAAAATCATCAAAAATTAACCGTCAGATGTAACCATTACATTTATACAATATTGTACAAAAAAAAATTAACCCAATTTGGATTAGTTTAGGATTCGATCGAATGAATTTAGTGATTATCGTAAAATAGTTAAATGACGAAAAATAATTCCTAAACCCGTTTCCGAAGTTACGGGTGTTTGTCTTGTTGTAAAAACTAAATTTATAAACTAGATAGAAATTAATTAAAATTTAACATCACAAATTTATTTGAGACTAAAAACTTGTTATATATGTACGAGTGTTGTATAATTAAAGTGTTTGTATGTCTATATTCACTCCACATCAATATTAACGTATTGAATTTTGACAAAAAAACCGTTGGACATATCCATCATAATATAATATGTAAGTTGACGAATTTTCAGAAAATACAAAGTTTGTTAAGGGTTTGATTGGCGTACTCAAACTATAAAACCGAAATTTAAACAAAACAGAAACATTGATATACGAATCTTCGTAACTCCGATTTCCGAACCGTCGACACTTACAGCCCAAGTATTGTTTACTTTATGCCATCGACAAAAAAAATATGCATTTTAAGATGGTATACATGGTCATTCTCTTAGAGTTTAGATTTAAAACTCTACTTAGACGATGGAAGTGGTTGGATTTCGTCATCTAAGTAGTACTTAGACGATGAAAAATGGGTTTCATCATCTAAAATTTTTCGGGTTTAGGGAAAAGTGATTAAGGCTTAGAGTTTAGGGTTTAGAGTTAGGGTTTAGGTTTTAGAAATAATCTTAGACGACGAAATGAATATATCTGTCGTCTACGTACAAACTTAAACGATGAATTCTATTTTGTCTTCCATGTGCGATTTCTAAGACGGCGAAAGTATTTTCGTCGTCTAAGATCTAACTTAGATGACGAAACCTGCTTATTTCATCCTCTAAGCTAACTCTTAGACGACGAAAATTTGTGTTATTCGTCTAACACATTTCTTAGGCGACGAAAATCAATTTCATCGTCTAAGTTCATGCTAGAAGAAGAAATCTTCTCTTACTCGACGAAATATTTTTTCGTCGTCTAACAGCTACTTAATTAAACGACAAAACTATTAATGTTTTGTCGTCTAAATGTGATTTTCTGGTAGTGAGCTCTCAAGTTTGATTTCGGTGATAAAATAAAGTACTCTTCAGTTGGACAAGAAGTACTTGTGTTGTGGTACATGAACATAGAATTTGTTTTATCCTTGGAGAACAACGACATACATGCCTATGAGCGGCGTAAATTTTTTTAAGGAGAACGAGTGATACACGTGACTCAACTTACTTTTTCATCTTCAACCTTCAACCAGTTGGTAACGAATTTTCAGATTTTGTTCTTTACATTTGTTTTATATTTACTAATTATTTAATTAGTATTTTCGGAATTCATTTAGTTTAATACCACATCATTTTCCTACAACGGCTGTGATGAAATAAGTTCACCTTTTGAACCGGTCTCAATATCAGTGTCTATACCACATGCATGAACGGTTGATGATTCGATTTATGGTGAATTAATACAGTCTCAATCTTCCTATTTTTCCAAATTTTGCATTCATTCATGGTGAATTCCGGTTCGTAGAACTTTCTTAAACCTAGAGTAATTTAACGCAGGTGGTAGTGGTTGACCAGGCCGGATTGGGGTAATACATACAACCTTTGTTTTTCTTTGTTGAAATGGCATTGTCTTAAAAGATTGAAACATATGAGTATGTAAGTTGTATAAACGTAGTCTGATATCAGCTTATTTTCTCATAGGAAAAACGTATTCAGATATCACCCAAACAAGCCAGCTTGACCTGGCATTAATGAACAGAAATTGATCACATATCTACGTAGTTTAGTTTAGTGCATCAACCTGCGTATTCCATGTTCTGTGTTTAGTTAATTAAGCTATCATGTACAAATAATTCAGTACGTAGAGCTAGCAGTTATGCGTAAGACTAAGAAAGTCCTACATTATAAAAGTCGTATACTTATAATATGATTTTTAATTTGTCAGCGATCGGATTCGCAAGATGGCAAAAAATGAGATGGTCATAATATGTACAATATGTACTCAAACCCGCAGCTTTCACTCGACGGTTTACTAATTAAGAGATCGAGGTCAATAATGGAGACTTAATTGGTTGGCCTGGACTCGTGAAACCGGAGCTCGATCATTAGGGACAAAGGAAATACGTATCCAGTACAATAATCAAGCTGATTCAATCTTTTTAAAGGTGAAAGATGTGAATATATAAATTAAAAGTTAATTAACTCAAAAAATTAATTCACACATATTAATATATGTAAATGTCCGCATTTAAGAATTTTCATATATATATATTTGATTCAGACCGGAGTTTCGTTTTTTCAAAATACGGTGCGAAGCTTTGATTTTTATAAGATTGACAAAGTTGTTCGGTGATTGAAACTATTCATTGTGTAGACTATTGTTCAAGGATCACACATACAAAAGATCTGCCCAGTTGAAGATGATTTGATCATTTGAACAACACATTAAATTTTTGGTTTACACAGCTCATCCAATACAGCTTAAAAGTTGAGTGTGACGATCAAATAGTCAAATCTTCACTGATTGATCTAATTTGTTGTAAGCACGATCCTTGCGCAGTAATCCATATACAATGAACGAACAACTTTATCGATATCGTAAAAATCGTAGGTCCACTTTATTTTTTCAAAGCAGAACTGCGCTATTAGTAGGGACATACAGTGTGTATATAGATATACATTTTTTTTTCTGTTCCATGTTGAGTTGATTTGGTAATATACTGGTTTGACTTTTTATAGTTAGCCACCACATGAACAGTATTCTGATGATGAAAATAAAAAGTCATCTCTGTCAAGTTATGAATGAATTGGTTCAATTTGTGCGGTTCTCGATCGTGAAAAGTATGGTTAAGTCAATATAGATATCACAATTACACAGCCATATCTTATTGATTATGATGAGCTAGCTAGGCTAAATATCAATGTGACTAAAATAACAAAATTTGAATTTTCTATATAAATACACACGGGCTAATGATGTAATGATAGAGTACATACGTGGAAAGGACTATTATCATTTCCCAATTTCCATTCTCTTAGCGTCAAGTATCCACTAACAACTATCAAGGTAAATGAAATTAGTTCATTTAGCCCGTGTGTAGTTACGTTATTTACGTGTATATTATTTTTTGAACTTTTTTGTTATTGTATAACATATGTTAAGTAATTTAGTAACATCGGTGAGTTGCAGTACAATAATAATAACAATTTGCACTGTACGTGATCATTGAGAAAAACAACAGAACTTTGTTGAAGATATGGAGCAGAGTGCGAGAGTAAGAGAGTAGATAGCTAGCTAGATATATATACCTCAGCTCCGTTACTAATTGGAAGTTGAAACTTGAAACACTAGCTAGCTAGTGTACGTGAGTATGTGATAGCAGCAAGTAGGGGTGAAATTCGGACTGTTTGGTTCGATTTTTGTTAAAAATTATAACTAAATTGAAATATTTTTTTCGGTTCGGTTCGGTTCGGTTTGATTTTTCAATTTTTAAAAGAAAAACCGTGATTATTCAGTTCGGTTTGGTTCAGTTTTTTCTTTCGGATTTTTTCAGTTTCTTTCGGTTTTTTACATAATGCATAAAAAATAACTTTTGAATAAATAACTAAAACATTGTCTATAAAATTTCTTTTTTTGAGTTGTCTGACATTTTAATTATATTCTATGAGAGAAATTGAGAAGAATTGTACATAAAGAAATTAGGATTTTAGGAGTTTAAGGTTTTTGTTTTGCATATATTTCTATAATATATTACAAAATTTCTAAAACGATATCTATTTATACATACTTCGGTTTTTCGGTTCGATTCGGTATTTATAAATTAAAAACCATAACTGAACCAAATATTTTAGTTTTTTTCGGTTTGGTTTTTATCGGGTACAATTTTTTTCGGTCAGGGCTCGGTTTGGATCATTTTTTTTTTCGGTTTTCGGTTCCAATGTCCCACCCCTAGTAGCAAGTATATATGATATCAAAAATTATATAGTACTTTGGAGTACAAAAAACTTTCTAGTTTTGAAACGCTGAATAACTTCTGCGGTCCTCACTTTTTGAAGAAATGAAGTTACACAACGCTCTAAAACCAAAAAGTTTTTATACTCCAAAGTCCTACAGAACACCCATTTGCATATCAAGCTAGCTTCTTCTTTTCTGAGAATGACATATATGTATATATGGTTTATGTTGTTCTGCTCCATATATGTAAATTGGGGAGTCCATCTTTGTTTGGCTCCAAAAATTTCAGAGTGCTGGGAAGCCTTCAAACTGTCTATTTTCTCTACTGCGTGTGTGTATGGCTCGGTGTGTCTGCCTTGGGGCAGAATGAAGTACGTAGCGTTGCCGCTACCTGACTTCTAAGAAGCGATTCTGATGGGGAGAGCACCAACCCCGTATGGAGGATCCTTTTTGACTTGGTCACCTAGGACTTCAGTGCTTTCGTGTCTCTAGCTGAGCCACGAAAATTGATACTTTATACCTCATTTGGTGTAAAGCAGAGCAACTTCCTTGACAAGTATTGAGAAAACAGGGTTTTTGCTTCCTTAAATCTTCGGACGTCCATGCTCCTTCCTGTGAATGTCTTCTGATTGCTAGTTGCTAGGGTTTCTCTAGATGAGAAGGTTGTTTTGCCGAGAGTAAAAGTTGTATGAGATGTGGATGCACTGATTACGTAAAGATTTCCTCTAAATATAGGAAAATATGACAACTTGTTGTAGTGGACTCAAGATTCCTTGCGCTTAGACTCATTTAATCCCTAATTGCTCGAGATCTTACCTCCTAGGTCTTTCAATCAGAATCTAAGACTTGATGACAAGATCTTAGGAAATCCTTCCCTCCTTTGGAAGGTCAGTGTTCCTCGCGCGGGCCGCAGGCATCGACCCATTATAATGAAAACCCATAAAAAAAAAGAATGTTTATTCTGGACCCAAACATTGCCCCTTAAGTCTCGAGATAAAGCCCAAGTGCAATCGGAGAGGTTTGTAAATGCGACACGTCGTCTGGGGTCAAAAGGTAATTCTCGCTCGCGACGCCACTTTAATTCATTTCTGAAATGTCACGCCCTTAATGATACGACACTATTTAAGTGCACACGATTTGCCATAATCTCATTTCCCCAAATCACTCTTCTGCCTTTAATCTCCCTAATCGACCCAACTTACTTTTGAAGCTTTTCTCTTTCTTTTCTAATTAACTTTCTGATCAACACCATGCAACTCGGTGCGTTCTATTATAGAAAGGAAGAACCGCGGCTCCACTGTCACCCTGATGCTATCTGACAACGCGACCAGTCGATTCGGTATGTTCATCTGGACACTATTCAACCTAGCCCCCTTGCAAACTCTTCACTCAAGCATTTGTCGTTATGCTCTTATTTTTTTAAGAGGCCCAACTACACCAGCTGGGTGGAATCACAAAGATGTCCTTTGTCAATTGGGTAAATGGTCGTTAACCTCCACAAAGGAAAAGGCCTGGTACCATGCTCGCAAGAAACACGACCGCCATTGCTGGGAAATGGCCGACATCTCACATTTCCTATACCTCTGTTTCGCCCTGCCTAAAGGTGGAAATTGGGCACCATTCACTGTCGCCTTGTGCTTTTGGGATGCCAGCTGCAATTTCTTCTGATTTCCTTGCGGAGATATGAGCATCACCTTGCTTGACGTGGTGACAATTTTTGGCATTCTAATCACAAACTCAGCATTAAAGCAAGGAGATCCTTACTTTGCTAATTAAGGAAATTGCTAGCCCCATAAGGCTTGGTTCCTACATGGCTTGCGTCACCAATTTCAAGGACAATGCGACACCCCATTGAGGTATTGCACTTCATAAGTATTGGTTGTCAAAGTATATATTCTGCATAGCTTCCACAAAAGTCAACAAAAGCTCGACTAGACTTGCTGAAAACCTATTCGAACGCACCAAGACTGGTCTCGCTCAATCCATCCTCGCATGCCTCTATCACAACTTGAGATGGAATTCTCTGTAACCAATGAAGTTTGATTTCCCCGGTCCACTCTGGATGATAGACCTCTGGTTCCAGGTCTACTTCCCAGTAATCTGTCCTTCGAATCTACAGTCGTTCAAAGATGGAGTTCTCCTGGGAAACACAGTCACACGACTCCTCCATGATAACCCACTGACCTATCAGAACAACTTTGTCATGTTGTGCTAGCTCTATGACTTCCCGTCAGATACTGTTGAGTTAATCATCGAGTGCCTCTTCCCGGAAGATTTAGTGACTGGCTTCCTCCCCTCGCCTGACCAAGATGATGTGGCAAGGATCATCTTTATCCATAGCTATACCTGTAGGGATTTGGGAGTCCCTGATGGCACCAAGATCCACTATGAGTTGTACGCTCCTAACTACTTCACTAGGAAACTCGGGATGACCCAAGTTTCTCCAATACCTTTGGTTAATTCTGCCAACTGCTACAACAATTGGCGAGCACATAAGTACCCCACCGTGGCTAACATGGAAGATCCTCATATTGGCTTCCCCATCGTGGTGCTGCCATATGAAATTTTCGATGTTCCCCTTACACTATCCTTCGGTGTAACTTCACATTACCAAACTTGGCGAGATTAGTTTTGGGACCTGATTCGTATCATGAAACCTATGACTCTCTTTGTCGCGATCTTCAAGGACTTTCACTCCTTCTTTATTTTTCCTTATGACAAAGGGGATGTTTGATACGATACACCAGACAACACCAATACCCCAACACCTTGGCCCATGATAAGTGTTCTAATCCTTTGGCATTTCCTTCTTGCCACTGATATTGGCAATTTTAATAACTTACAACTTTCGCAGCCCCAATGCCTAAAGAAACGCAATCATGCAATCAATCCCGATGTAGGTCCTTTACAGAGAAACCGAATGCGTCGTCTCTTCAGACTCTGATCACAAGATAGGCAACACTAGGAATGAAGTAGCTGAACCTATAAGTCATTGTTCATATTACATCCTAGATTAAATCCATATCATGCAAAACTTCAAATGCCCAATTTAGGTTTTCTCAGGCTCCTCGCAATAAAGATCGGCATTCCTCCCCTGAAGGTAACGCCAACAACCTTCAATGAGGTCAACAATGTCATCACCTTCATATTTGTTCCACCTCCACACCCCTATCTCAGCATGGCCGACGCTTTGGGGTGGCAAACAAGATTGATCTTCAGTGTGATCAATAGGACCAGCCCCAACACTGAGCTGACAATTGGCAAGGGAAGTCCATCCTACTTGGCCATCCCGAAAACTCTCCTAACCTCTAGCCATCGTATGAAGAAGAAGAACTTCCTCTTATGAGCTAGTGGCAGCAATTGTCTCTATTTAGATCCTCTACTGACCCAGCTCTTGAGGTAGCACCATTATGTTACATACATGAAATAGATAAATGTCTTTTTCCCTTGAACTTGATTTAAATTTGCAGGCCATGAATCACGAGGAGACCCAACCTGAGGCAAGTCACTCAGTCAACACACCTCCTAAGGAGGCTATTGACATAGACTCACTTGAAAACGAGGTCGTGGCTTCCTAGGCTAAAAAATTCATGGACCAAGCAATAGATGATGATCACGAGCAAGAAGAGGTGACTTCCACCTTTGCGGATGGTCCTTTCACCTAGCATGCCAAGTTCTACCTTCCCAAGGAGAAAATGGCAGCTAATCTTAAGAAAACCTCTACTCCAAACCTTCTCAGAGAAGAGAGAGCAAAGAGCCCTAGTACTGTGCCTTCAAATGATGTTAATGACGAGCATGATGAACCCCCAGCCAACTGCTCACCAAAGGTCTTGTCCTTGCCTATTCAGAATGCCCCTACCGTGACAGAGGTAAGTAACAAGGGTTAATTTACCCAATTTGAATATCTTATGTCGTTACCCAGATCTTCATGCTTGACCCCTCTCTTTATCCGACCAAGGTCCTAAACCTTCTCCCTCCTCGACTCCGATCAAGGACGGTCCGGAGAAAATCCTGGAAAGTGTTCCGGAAGGAAAAGACATCGTTAAGCTTCCTTCCACTCTAGTCAGCACTCCAACCAAGGCTGAAGGGTCAACAACTGCCGAGCATGACAGCCTCGCAGCCACTATCCATGATGCTCTTAAAGCATATACTTTAGATAACGAGGACATCTATGATCCTAGGGATGAATTCTCCGAAGCCTCAAGTTCATCTGGGCCTTCCACTGATGTCACCGCCATCTCTTTTCGGACTTGCGAACTTAGGATGTTATTCAAAAAGTTCACACTCACAGCTCTTGATCCTGCAAAGATTTCCCTCGCCAAGAGTACCATTTGAGCAGTCTTCAAGATCGATTTTGACGACCCTAAAGTCCTCAACGTAATCCTGGGTAAAGTCAAAGAGCTGCTACAAATTACTCCCAGTGAGCTTATTCCCTTGATGACTCGGTACCACCAAAACTTCTAACACCTCCAAGAGCTGCAAGCTAAAAGGATGACATATCCCATCGCCTGGAATAACATATTGATATCAAAAGTGTCGAGGATCAAGACAGAGTCTTGGCTGAGAAAGAGGTATAGCTAGCCAGACTCCAAGCAGAGGTTGTTCCCCTATGTGCAGCATCTGGCCCAACTCGTGCATCTGTCAAGCAATTGCTGCAAGGAAACGCCGCCCGCGTCGATGCTCTAAAAGAAGCTGAGAAGAATGTCTCCTCGTCCTTCGAAGTATTTTCAGAAACGTGGGCCAAGTATGAACATGCTAAAGTGGAGCTTAAATTGATTGTCATCCACATGTGAACTTGGGCTTTTTGTAAATCAATATTCATTAATGCTATCGCGCCATAAATGTTATTAAGCCCAATTTTGAACTTATAACAATATTAACTTATATCAAATTGTGTTCAAGCCTTTGGCGTATGCCCATAGACAACTTTGGTATATTCAAAGTGGGCCTCTAGCACAGGCCTTATTTGGGACTTGTGACTTGATTTGCAGAAAACCGACCAATGGGCTTAGCCCATTTAATCAATCAATTAATTCCAAAATTTTAATTTGAAAACGTGCCATCAAATCATTCATGTTGCTCTCCGACTTCTAAGAAACACGCCCTCTCACCCTTAACCGTATGGGAATAAATGGCAATAATCAGCCTTTCTCGGAAAGGAGGAACCGTCATTAAAGAGATTAGAATCTCGGAGCGAACGTTCCTCCACCATTAATCGGTGCTTTGAATCGATACTCCTTATTGTTTCGTCTTCGTGTAGAGCTTCTAGGGTTAGGCCTCTTATAAATACCCCTCTTAGCCAAAACTCAGAACATCCATTCCTTAGTCATAGTCAAAGAGAAGATGTTCTCTGCAGAGGTATTCCTTTAGTTATCTCGAAAGGGATTTCCACCAGATTTCATTCCTCATTCCTCAAGCCATAGATAGTGATATTCATGCCAAAACCTGGACTAGGTAGTGATATCTATGCCTAGGTTTAACCTTGGTAAGGCTTCCCCTAATATTTTTGGGAGATCTTCTCAACACCAGAGAGGGCTCCTCGTCTTCTACCTCACTAGCAGTGGTTTCGTTGTTGTCTTTCAAGGAAGCTAGAGGCACTCCATGTTCTTGCTTATCTTGGGGAAAGAACAGGGAGTTGTTATACTACCACTCCCTATTTAGGAAGATGGCTCTAGGGGGAGTTGGTTGACGAGAAGTTGACGACAACTGGCACGTTTCTGAGGAGATACCAAGGTCAAGATTGCCTCATCAGCACTAATGATAATAAACCAACAAGGATGCCTTCTGCCCCTTTTGGTGGTCTTTGGCCTGGTGTTCCAGTCCCATTTTTTATTTTTGTCGTCTGCATCCTTCTTCTTTAGCAGACCTTTTGGCTTGGGCTTGCATGCCCGTTTTTCATTTCCATGGTATCAGAGCATAAGACCACAAAGCTTTTGTAACAGTTTGTAATTTTAATAAACTTGATTCCATGTACTTGCTTGTTTATTTTGTAATACTCTATTACTTTTGGTTTAGCATGTCTGTATCACATTTGAACACTTAACAAAATAGAACAGATTCGTATTACTGAACTTAGCCACACATACTGTCTTTACAACATAAAACAAAATAGAATGATCAGCAGTTTTATGATGTTTGGCCACAGGAATTAGTGACATATCTAATTAAACTTAAAGCAAATTTTACAAGGAAATTGTAAAAATGTAAGTTAGAGAATGCCCAAAGAGATTGGCTTTCATAGTCTACTGTATGGTTGCCCCTAGAGTGTGGTCAAACGAGTAATAGTAAGCGAGCATGAACAAACTCATTTATGCTGCATCAGGCGGGTGATCGTACTCCCACACCGGAGAGATGAACTTCTTAAGGAAATGGTTGTAGATTGGGTTCACATGGATTGTTCCATCGCAATCGCGAAGATGAACTGCACCGCATCCGAGGATGTGATCAATGGCGTACGGTCCTCCAACTTGTTGGACCACTTGCCGTGACCTTGAGGTTCTTTTCAATGGGTAACACCACCTTACAGACTAACTCGCCTTCTACAAAACTCATGCCCCTTGTACAATCATTGTAGGATCAAGCCACCTACTTTTTCTCAGTACACAAGTGTTTGTAGGCTTCTAGACGCTGCTCGTCCAAGTCTTCGAGCTCCTGCCACATCGCTTGAACATAGTCCTCCCCAATTAAGTCATGTTGCTCCATAATCCTCAGAGATTGAACGTTGAGTTCTAAGGGTAGCATGACATCATGCCGAAACATCAGAGCATAAGGAGTTGTTCCTGTGGGATTATGCTTATTCGTACGGTATTCCCAAAAATGTATTGAACAAGTATGCATGCCACAGATAAGTGTTACTGACGAGCATGCGTCTGAGATATGAAAGATAAGCTTGTCACTAGCTTCAGCTTGACCATTGGACTGAGTTTAATAAGGAGTGGAATGAAGGAAGTGAATGCCTAAATCCTCCATGCGCGTCTCGACCTCTCCAGAATGTTGTCCCTCTATCTAATATGAAGCACTCTAGGATACCAAACTTGCAAATGATGTCTTCAAATAAAAAATTTCGAATGGTACCCACTGAAGACACATTTAAAGGCTTAACTTCCACCAATTTGTCGAAGAAATTTGTAGCCACGATAATGGACTTGTACCCCTCTGAAGAATAGGGATGAATCATCCCAATCAAGTCCAATGCCCATCCTCGAGCATGCCAAGGTCTTTATGATGGGTTGTATAGGGATGTTAGCAAGTGACTGACTGGGCCGTGAGCTTGACAATCTACACACCCCCTTGGCAAAGTACAGTCCTCGAAGCCTTACCTTGGGTATATAATAAATGCTTATTCTTACAGGTAGTTGAGGGAGACAACTCCTGTTGGTTTTTGGTGTGGGACTAGATGCTATACTTTTTTGTACAAGCTGACATAAGGACAATGGCTGATATGGTATTTGGCAGCCTTGTCTTAGTTAGTCAGTTGATTCATGCGTGAAGTGGCCTGCAGTGTGGAGCGCGTGCCACATTCATATGCTAGGTGGAGTGACGGGTTTGCGCCTGTCAGCTTCCAGACTTAGTTATTTTTTGCCTTCCTTTCGTATTATTTGTTGAATGAGGCTAGCTCTACTTTGAGTTAGCACGTGGTGTACTAAAAATTCCCCCAAGTCCCCGAGTCAAGGGTAGCGGTCTTGATTTGAGAGTTGAAAATTGAACAACAAAGTCCAAGGGAGCGTTATCATTCAGCAACAATCTGTTAGGGCAGCGTGGCTTACCCTGTAGTCCCCTCAACTTCCGGATAAAGAGCGGTCTCTTGGATCACTGGACGTGTGACGGGTAGTTAGGTCGCAAGGGCATTCGTGCCACTTGGGTGTCCTAATGGGAAGGGGTTACGTTAGAGCTTTTTCAGGCCTGAGGGGAGTTTAAGTCGGAAGGGCATTTATGCCGATGCTACTTAACGTCACGTTCCACGTAGGGGATGTTCTTAAGATGATCATTCGTTTAGAATATCAGTAAGGGCGATCAGCCATGCTCGGAGCCGCGACCGCCTACCGCCATGAGAGGCCTTCTGACTTTTGGTTACTTTCAAGGGCAGCCAGTTCATGGGCATTCAAGTCCTCAAGTTACCGAGCTATTTGATGGACTGTGTAGTCAAGGGGACTACACTATTGGGGGGATTAACCGCCAAAGGAGTTCATATATTAGCGAATGGGGCTGAAGGGGCTGGTCAAACACGTGCATGTTTGAGTTAGTCATTTGAAAGTTCAGCCATGGGTGGTCGCACGGTGTGGAGGCCATATGGGTAAGACATGTGAAATGACTGTTTGATAGATATGGCTGCATGCGTGCCACATGGTGGGCGACATGCAACTCAATGAGTTACGCTTTATGTGCCTTGATAAAGAATTGAGTACGGGTTTTGAAAGAGATGTTTTTTGTTTGAATTCAGATGCAAAGTGAGGCACCTGACAATGATCAGCGGTAAGTAAAGGTAAACCGTGAACAGTTGACATACGTTCTCCTATTTTGGTCTTTGTATAAAAGACTTTAGTTTCTCTCTCTTGGTAGAATAGTTTCATATTCACAGAAGATCGAAGAGTATTACTGAGAGAGGAGCTTCAAGTTTTCCAGAAGAATTGGTGTGCTACTTCGTCGGTGATTGTCAATTTTGTTCATCTATAGTATAGGTAACCTTATTCAAACTACATTTATATTTCTAATGCGGATTTCATTGCTTTGGTATGGGTGTTACTGTAATCTAGGTACATCAGGGGTAGGTTTCTGTAATCTAGGTAGATTAAGCGTTAATAACCATAATGTGGGTAGAATAAGTAGAAGTTGTCGTAATGTAGGGGATCGAGTAGTAATCGCCGGAGTCTGGATAGATTGTTATTTGTACTTGATGTCGTTTAGGTTAGCGAACACTGAGGGTGAGTGGGTTCAGGAGTGTACAGCGGTCGAGATGCTGATTGTGTGGTTTTCTATGATAGGTCAGCCGTTCTTGCACTATGATCCCATCGTCGCCCATAGACCTGTCTAGGGACGAGTCATCCTTTAGGATTGTGGATGGGAAGAAGCATCGCCCTAAGGATCACATTCACATGAGTGAATTGTCACATATATTAGGGATACACCTATCCTCCTTTAGTTGTAGTCATACATCAGATTCGTTTCGCTATTCTTGGTCGAGCACGGGGAGGGCGGTCTTAAGCCCTGAGTTGCTTAACAACATGTTTCTTGACGCTCAACCCATTTTATTGACTACAACATCTGAGATGGATTCAACGAGCGAAGGTAGGGTTAGGGCGTCAAGTACCATGGAGCGACAGTAGAGTGGAGCAGCTACCTCTACTTCGTCTGGCCGTGGTAAGAAGAATCAGAAGGGCCAGAAAGGTCAAGGAAAGAAACAACAAGGAAGACGTGTTGTGAAGCATTTTGGGAAGCAAGCGGTACAGGAGCCAGAAGATTCCATTATCGAGGCTCAAATTAAGAAGATGTATGACTAGTATGGTATCCCCAAATCGATAATTTTGAGATCGTTGGGTGAGGGTGAAAGCTTTGTAGTCCCACCGACCAGATTTACTTATGGGGCCGAGTGGCATTTAAAGAATGGGATAAATTATCTTCTACAACATGTTCATGATGTTCAGGCTGGAAGAGCCAATCATTGCAGAGTTGGCAACATTTTGGATTGTGACATATACTGACCATGAGTGTGATAAAGGTACCATGACGGTCGTGTTGAAGCCAAAGAAGAATAAGTGGAGGCTAAGTGAGGTGGACAACTTGCCGAGCATTTGGAGGCATAAGGCATTCTTGGTATAGGGTAATTGGGAGTTTGAGGACCACCAAGGTGTAGAAGGGTTACTCCGGATGCCGACCGCGTTCCAACCTTTAGGTTTGAATTGTTGTGTAGTGTACGTAACGGTCTGGTAAAGTGTACATTCTTTATTTGGCAGTGTTGCTTCTTATTTGCAGTGAACTACCGCTTTGATCTGATCACGTTGGAACGACGACGCCTTGATCGCTTTCGTTTCGCATGGGAGGTAAAAGGTGCGTGTAGGAATTATTGGGTTTGGATCCATCCTGAGGTTAACGACCTAACTGGAATTTTCAGACGTCCTGGTAAGTGTTGTAGCCCTGGGTTATTCTTTTGTGCTCATTTGATATGTATGTTGAATGGTGAAGTTGAAGGTTTCATGTGTGCTATTTGTTGTAGCCGAAGTGGCCATGTCAGCCACAGAAGAGAGGATGAACAAGTCAGCGGCTTTCTTGAATGACTTGCTGAAGCGGGCCATGGAGGCCAGGAGAGTGACAGAGTTGGGGGATAGAGAATTCCAAAAGGGGAAAGAGGGCAGTCCGGAGACAACTATTGCTGCCCTGAGCCGTGGAGAGGTTAACTAGCGAAAGGCCATGGTCGACCAAAACGCTCAAGTGGAGGAGGGAAATGCTCAGGAGGAGCTCCATGTGGGTGGGATGGTGGCGCGGAAGCGGCCAGAGATAAGGAAGCCGGAGAAGAAGAGGGAGAAGAATAAGGCCAGAGCAGTCGAAGGGGAGAAATACCAGAAGAAGAAAGCCAAGGTGATCGTGGTCAAGCAGACCGTTCGAGCCAAAAAGGGTGGAGGGAAGGGCGTTGGGGTTGTCCATTATGCTGAGAGGAGCAAGAAGAGTGCTTTGGTGATGAACCAGATGAAACAAATGTGTAGCACTCCGCACCGTGGTCTGAGCCGCAAGAAGGGCTGGAGACTACCATTGATTATAATGACCAGGGGAGGCAATATGCAGCATGTTCTTGATTGCCCCCACTAGCTGAGACGAAGAAATCACTGGAGCGGGTGGTCGTGTATATTATTGACCGTTATTTCCCTCCAGAAATAGAGATGGTGCCTGAAGTGGTGCCCCATGCAGAGAAATTATGCATTGGTGAGGCAAGGGCAGAGTGGACGCCAGATGTGGTGATGGAGGAACGGGTATCTGGGATGAGAATAAGGCCGCTTAGGCATCTGCTCCAATCGAGGGAGATTTTGTAGAGAAGTTGTTCAGTAAAAAATGGAGCTTATAGTGAGCGTCCAGACGGCAAGCTCGGCTGCCAAGGGAATAGCAACTGTGGAGCGTTCACCGGGTGGGTCGTCCGTGCCACATGTTGATCTTTGGGAGACCATGGGGTTTGCCGAGATGTTTGGGGGAACTCGTAGAAGATCGTGATGAGGGATGTTATGCAAAAGCTTTGGTCAAGGACTCTAGAGCGGTCGGTTAAAGATCGTCGGTCGGCCACACTAGGAGAATTGCTCTGGGTGTCCGTAGACCTATACCAGCAGTGGCTGCTGGACCCTGAGCCTCTGCCACTAAGCGAGATGGCCAAGTTGCAAGTTGAGGTGGGCGAGCTAAGGATTGTTAATGACAAGCTGGAAGAGGCTTTGATGGTCATCCAAGCCACCTACAAGAGGGTTAAGGAGCAGCCCAAGCAGTGGAAGACCGAAGTCCAGTGATTGAAGGCGATGCTGAAGGGGGAGCATCTTGGGCTGATCAAGACTAAGGAGGACTTACGCAAGCTAAATGCGACATTGAGACCGGATTAGGAGAGGTTGGAGGGGTTGTTAAGAGACCGCGATGAAGCTTTGGACCTGCTGAAGGTTGAGAAGTAGTCCCTTGAGCATGAGTGCAGCCATCTAAGGAACGAATTGGAAAAAGCTTCGTGGGAGCTTATTGATGCGAAGAACGGTAAGGACATGGCTCAGATGTCTGAGGGGCTTTTGGAGAATAAAGTGGCAACCTTGAAGTACGATTGCAACACTCGTGAGCAACACCTGTAGAGAATGGAGGAGGAATCAATAGAGTTTGGGGGCAGGCCATGAGTGAGGACTTCAAGCAGCGTTTGAGGGAGGAAGCGGTGACCGCTTATAAGAAGTCACTAGCCTTCCAGGGAGAGCTGCAGAAGGCGGTCGAATTCTGTAGGAATTCCTAAGTGTTCGAAGGTGAGCTAGCCAAGGTGGTCAAGGACTATAAGTGCTCTCCCGCGTTTGATGATGAATTTAGTGAGGCGGTCAGCTAGTACTAGTGGGCTCCTGCATTCCAAGCGGAGATGGACATAGCGGTAGGCATTTATACCCGGTCACCTGCGTTTGCAGCTGAGATGACAAAGGTCGTGGAGGACTACAAGGTGTTCCCAGAGTTCAAAGTTGAGCTAACCAAAGCGATCGATGCCTTTAAGTAGTCCCCTGAATTTTAGAGTGAGCAGGCCAAAGCGGTCGATGCCTTCAAGCAGGGTTAACCGTTCGAGGCGGAGGCAGACAAGGTGTATCAAAAGTTAGTGGCAAAGACATTCGCATCTGTAAAGCGGTCAAAGTACTTTAATGCGGAGCTCTTTGATGTAGGCGCTAAGGCTGGGACCCCTAGAGTTGCTCCAAGACAATGTGTAGCGTTGTGCTATCTGCTTTGCTTTTTTTTTTCCTGTTTTTTGGTTGTCTTGTACTGGGAACAAGTTTTTATGGTGTTTGTAAATTATTATTTAAATATATATGGATTGCTTAATTGATCAGTAATTAGTGAATGCTAATTTTTGTGAGGACAAAAAAGTTTTTACTCAGTATGATTTGAGCGTCGTGTGAGTATGTAACTGTTTAAAGGAGAAACATGTGCTGTTTAGAGCGTTGGTCCATCTGGTCGATTTGCAAACTTATGAGAAATTGGCTTAAGTCAGATTATTATTGTGATGTAAACTGGCTAGAGGTCAAACGGATAATAGACAAGAGAGTTTGAATAAAACGTATAAATTTATAACATAAGGAAGTACAAAAGATACTACAGAGAATTTATGCTCGAGGTGGTACATCAAAGCAAACTATCCTAGGAGGCTACTAATGACCAAGTCGTGCTAATAATAGTCATTCCAGAGGTGGATAGATCGAGTTCCAAGGGAGAGTCAAGATGCAAGCCGGTCAGCCTCAGGCTCTTATGTGTGACTTTGAGAGAAGGAAGAGCTTCTGTACCGAAGGTGAGAGAGTAGGGCGTCTCACCCTTAGTGGCCGTTGTGGTGGTACGGATGGACCAGAGGCTACCGGGGATGAGTTTAGGCCATTTCCCAAAGTTAGGGGTGCCACATCTCATGTTCTGGAGGCCCTTCTTGATGATTTTGTTGGCCGCTTCGACCTGGTCGTTGTCTGAGGGTGAGCCGGAGAAGAGAAGAGGACGTTTGTGCCTTAGCGTTTATAGAAGTCAATGAACTCTAGGTTATTGAACTATGTTCCATTGTCAGTTATGATGTTATAATGGGCACCATAACAATAGTAAAGTGTTCGCCAGAGGAACTTAGTGACGTTGGCCATTGAAACCTTGACCAAGGGCTCAGCCTCGATAAATTTCGTGTGGTAGTCATTGATGACGATCACATATTTGTAGTGGCCTTTGGCTTTATGGAGTTCCTCAATGAGATCAATGCCCCAATGTGCAAACGGGATGGGGGAGAGTATGATCAACAACGATATGGTGGGTGAGTGGATGTGATCAACATGGAACTGGCAAGCCTTGCATTTTGTGGTTATCTCTGTGGCATCTCGATGTATAGTGGGCCACCAGGAGCCATACCACAATGTCTTATGAGCGATCAATCGATAGCCGACGTGGTGGCCTTACTCACCACTGTGTATGTCATCTAGGAGGGAGTGTCCGACAAAAGTGGACAAGTAGTGTAGGTTAGGCCAAGTCCGACCATGCTTGTAAAGATGGCCAACACAGACGCTGAATTTGGTAAACTGTGCGATGATTGTTCTGGCTTTAGTCTTGTCTGTAGGGAGGGCACTTGAGGTCTTGTAAGTCTGGTGTGACGGTCAAGATCTCACAAAAATTTCTCTGGATGCTGGGTTTATCCAGGACTTCCACCTTGGGGTTGTGTTTGGTACCGATTGCTGGGGTTGTTCCAGGCGGGCCAAGGTGTCTGCGTTAGCATTCTGCAACCACGGGACCTGAATGATGTTATAGAATTTAAACTTGGACAAGTATTACTGGGTCATGGAAAGATAGGCCGCCCTAGTTCCTTCCTTAGCCTTGAAGTCTCTAGTCACTTGGTTCACCACCAAATGTGAGTCACTGAAAATATTGATGCTAGGTGCGTCCGATAATCGTGCTAGTTGGAGGGCGACAATGAGGGCCTCATACTCTGCTTCGTTGTTAGATACTTTGAAGTTGAAGCGAAGGGCATATTCTGCCTTAATACTCTCTTGGCCGGTCAGGATGATACTGGCACCACTCGCTTCCTTGTTGGTGGAACCATCCACGTACAGGTTCCAACCAGACAGAGGTTTGCCAAGGGCAATTTAGGTTGTGGCATCCTGAAGAGGCTCTGGTTCGTAAGGGGCAGCCGGGGATTCCTCCTCTTTGTACTCGGTAATGAAATCTGCCATGGCCTGGGCCTTGATGGCCATCCTCGCCTTGTATTCAATATCAAACTCGCTAAGTTTGATGGCCCATTTGCTGAGGTGGCCGCTATAATCTAGAGGCTAAAGCACTTGCTTTAGGGGGAGGTTGGTGGGCACCTATATCTTGTAGGCCTGGAAATAAGGGTGTAGCCTCTTAGCTGTCATGACTAGGGTGAACGCCTATTTGTCAAACGTGGGGTACTGTTTCTCAGCTGTAGTGAAGCCCTTTCCTGTAAAGAAGACATGGATCTTGTTATTAGTGTCGCGTCACACTACGGTAGAGCTGATAGTTGTAAGCGAGATAGCAAGGTACATGTAGAGCGTTTTCTCTTGTGCTAGATGTGACAATGTTAGGATAGAGTTTAGATAGAGCCTTATTTGGCGAAAGGCCTCCTTGCATTTTGGCATTTAGTCAATGGAGCGGTCACGCACAGAAGCGTTTGCCTTGTGTATAGGAGCGTTTGCCTTGTGTGTGAGACGAAGTATCTTGAAGAACAGTTTGCACTTGTCAGAGAAATAGGATATAAAACGGTTGAGGGCAGCAAGCTTATCTTTGAGGCTCTGGACGTGCTTCCTGTCTGGTGGCGTCTTCATATTCATTATAGCCTTGATCTTCTCAGAGATGGCCTCGATGCCGCATTTGCATATAATGTAGCCCAAGAATTTGCTGGTTGTGACCCCAAATGTGCACTTTGCAGGGTTTAAGCGAACGCCATGCTCCATTAAAATTTGGAAAATGACACGTAGGTTGGACGTGTGATCAGCTGTCGTTTTACTCTTGACTAAGATGTCGTCAATGTAAACTTCAACTATCGAGTCATTTACATCCCCGAATATGTATGTCATGACAGCCGGGTCCAGCTGGGCTTTAATCCGTACTTTGCGGTTGGGGAATGCTGGGTCAATTTCGACTTCCACAAGGGAGTCCCAGTGTCAACCAGCTTCAGGGAGTTGATGTCGTCCCTTGGGTCATCCGGTGTGGCTGCTATGGGATTTTCCAGCACAACAACATCATTTTTTAATTCCATTACATCTTGACGAACTAGGTGACCGATCTCGGAGTCAACAGGCTACTCGTCGAAGTCATAGCCGCGGACCCTAATGACGAATGGGGAATCTGTTGGGGGTACACCATGTTCGTCTGCTTTTGAGAAAGTAATTGGGTCTCATGAACCGCGTTAGATTTTGTTGCCTGAACCAAAGGCCAGGGAGAATATCACTCGAGGGGGAGAGGACGTTCTACGCTTGCCAGCGTAAATAGTGGAAATTTCATATCGGGCATCCACGAACACAATTTCCTTAAGAGCGCCCACTCTGTACTTTGTTAACTTGTTCTTCTCGAGTAAATCATGAATGATCTTCTTGAGCTGGGCATAGTCCTCGGTGTTGTGAGACTCTGTCTGGTAGAACTTGCACCAGATACCGTTGCTCTTGAGCGGCCCCTTATGAACCTTGGGATTGGGCAGCTTTATAGAATGCTTGTTGTTGTTGAGAATTTCAACCTGGGTATCGTTTCTCATGGTATACACTCGGCGGTTAGGAGAGATGTTTTTCCAGCCGCTGGTGATGGGGAGGTTGGCGAGGTAGAGAGCGACGGTGCCTGGGTGACCGCTGCCATCTTTGAGTAGGACGTCGCGCAGGGGTCTTGGATCAGTACTGTCACTCGAGAAGTTTAGAAAGTTTGGAATGCTGCGGGTGACTGCTCTACCGTGAAGTTGGGGAGGATCGGGTAGTGGTATGCTGATGATCCTTCTATCCCCAGACGGAGGTGTGGACTTCAGCCTTTTCCACCGTCAGTTCCATGACTGCTTCATAGCTGAGGTGCTCGCGGAGGACGTGTTTTTCCTTGAAGGTCGAGGGTAGTAAGCCGTTAATGAGTGCCAACATGAAGCTTTCTTTGTCCAGGCTGCGGCATCGGTGGCCGACAGATTGGAAGCGAGTAATGTAAGAAGAGATGGAATCATTCGGTCCTGGGTGGATAACGTGGAGGAAATGCGTAGTATGCTGGCGTCCCTTGAGGTGATACCGCTTGATGAAAGCTTTAGTGAAATCGTAGAAGGTGTTAATAGAACCTGGGGTGTGTTCGAAATACGAGTTAAGCGCGTCCCCCATAAGAGACTCCAGGAACAAGTAACGCGTCCCCCATTATATTGGCATTCTGTAGTAGCAGATAGGAAGCAGTCGAGGTGAGTCCCCGGGTCACTGCATCCATTGTAGCGGTCGTCTTTCCACGTCTTTGCCTGTTCGTCGCATCCGACATTGGTGATGACGATCAAGAATGGGGTCCACCATAGGTTGTAAGGGACGTGCGGAACCGTGTTCTGTTGCTGTCGGATCTCACCCTCCAACTCTATTAGACACGCCAAAATTTGCTCCGCGGCTGGCAAGGGCCCATCAGGATGCTCAATGGGCGGGGGAAATCGTGCAGATACCGATTTTGAAGTTCGGCGTTCATGTGGATACTATTAAGCCACTGTTTGAGTTGCTCATTTTGCCGCTGAGTGGCATTGTGGTTAGTTTTGAATGATGCAATCTCTGCCAAGAGGTAGGCATGTTCGCCCTGGGGGGTGACGTTGTTTACATGACCGGAGGTGATGGAATTTTCATCGTTGGGGTTGTCCACGGCTGCGCTATGAGTTTATGGGGCAGTGTTTCCCACAGAAAGATAAGTGAGCAGTGGCTCAAGGCCACGGATATGTTGGCCGGCCAGCGTGACGAGGTCGAACATGGGTGGGATGTGAGGCATGGTCAGAGGCCGTGACGAGATGATAAATCAATGGCTTTTGTTTTTGTTGTGGGCAGTTTGCAAAATTATTAACCTCAAAATGGCGCCAATTTTTTCTACCGAGATCTGTTATGGTATTTAGATAGAAGCGCAATAGACAAGTAATATAGTTACTTCTAGCGTTCGATCCCATGAGGTCAGAACGCTGCCCGGTTCCCTGCAAAACGCTAAACTCTAAGGTAAGACGTTGAGACGGGGTTGACCAGCCTTCAACAGTATGATGCCTAAGTCAGATGATGTTTAGTCAGGAAAAGAATTGGATAGTAGAGTCCTCGAAGTCTTACCTTGGGTATGGAATAAATGCTTCTTGTTATAGGTAGTTGAGGGAGACAACTTTTGTTGGTTTTCGATATGGGACCAGATGTTATCCCTTTTTGTACAAGTTGACATAAGGACAATGGTTGGTCCGGTATTTGGCATCCTTGTCTTAGTTCATCAGTGGATTCATACGCAGAACGGGCGACAATGTGGTGTGTATACCGCGTCCGTACATTGGGTGGAGTGGCCAGTTTGCCCCCGTCAGCTTCTAAACTTAGTTACTTTTGTCATTCCTTTCGTATTGTTTGCTGAATAAGGCTACCTCTACTTATGGTTAGCACGTAGTGTACTAACAGAAACTGTCACCCCCATGGGGCAGCCCTTCTTGTCGACGCCACATACCTCCAATGGCATTAGGTCTCCATTGTAATAGTTGGCATCCAACGCGTTGGTTGACACTGAGTATGGCCAAGGGTCTACATTGATTACCTCGACTTTGCCTGTCTCTATGTTCCACAAAACCATTTTCTGATGGATGAAAGATGGAACGGAATAGCTTTGATGAATCCACCCTCATCCTAGTATTCCACTGTACATAGTCGTGTATTCTGCCACGAAGAAAGTATGCGTCATCGCTGCTGGTCCAAGCTACACGTGAAGAAAAACAATGTCTAGGGTTTTATATATGCTAACTTAGAAGTTCCGGACATTGAGTGTTGTTTCTTGAATGGCAGACATAGGAATGCCCAAGAGTGCCATTGCCTTGACAGTGATGATGTTCACAACTGCTCCTGATTCCACCAACATTTTGTTGAGGGATATCCCTTGAACTTTGGAAGTGATGCAAATGGGTCTCATGTGCATAGCCATATTTAAGGTTGACTTGTTGAATAACATATTGGCTTTCCTTAATGACAAATCGATCGTCAGCTGCATAGAGAGTAGCTATCTTTCTACTGATTCTTCTTCATGAGTGGTCATCACCAAGTGGTTTACTAGGCTAAGCTGATCTAAAACTACTTCTCTGGTAAGGGGAAGTGCTGATGTAGAGGGTAGGACAAACACTATGTTCACGTTGTATTCCTCACCATAAACCTGTGTTTCTAGGTCCTCGTCCTTGCCATAGTCAACTAGTCCCTCATCATCGGCCTCCTCTTTGTTCAAACTTACAATCTTCTCTTATGGTCTGGTATCTGCCATGTCATCATTGACAGAAGTCATTGTTTCCAAAGTTTCCACAAGTATTTCTTTGAATGGAACCTTTGGTAGTGGTTCTACACTAGCAGGGGGAAATAATTCATTGCTTTTGCTTGCCGAGGAAGAAGTCGTTCTGGACTGAGCCAGAGCTTTTTTCATTCTTCTTCCACCAATGGCTTTGGCCTCCTCCTCAGCCCTCATGCTTCACTTGAAGTGATTTGTGCTTCACTCAACTCAGTTGCTCAATGAAGGCTTTTAAGTACAACAGGTCTTGGGTCCTTGTTGGTGTTGACAGTCTGTCTGTTGCTTCTAGGTTTCCTATATACCCGTTGAACCTCAGTGATAGGTTTTGAAACTTGAGCCTTAGAAAGTAACTCCGGGTTCTGAGAGAAGACGCTGGGTCTAGCTGCTCGGACCTTAGGTTCGTGAGACTTTTTACCAAAGACCACGATGGGGTCAGCTGCTAATGTATTAAGTCATTTCTGCAGCTACTCATGTGTATAAGCCAATTGCTCTAGTTAGAAGAGACCCATATCTAGAGCCTCTAATGCTCTCTTGGCTTGTCAAAACCGATGCTGTAAGTTTCGTCACTTGCTGGGGGTGACCTCTATTGTTTTCCCCTTCTCCTTGACATACCAAACATTCTCCTTTATAATATTTCTTGATGCAAGTGGGATGTAAGGCTTGGTAAGGTCGTTGTCTTCAATGACCTTCACTGCTACTACTGAGTTTAGGAACTATTCAGTTGCTCGCATCTGTTTATAGGCTTGTGAGTCTCTCGAGTTCAACTCTTGTGGACTGGTGGGCTCGTTATGATCAGGGGAAAAAGATCAAATCTAGGCATACATTGACCGCATCGGATCAACTCCTCATACGATATCTTCAAGCCACAATAGATCTTGCAGTGAAAGGAAAGTTCTACCGGAGATTCTGCTTTCGGGTCAGTGTTGGAAGATTTATACCCCACACTTAGTAAGCTATTGGCTAACTCATAAGTGCAAGAACGATCTTCACCCGCAAGTATACGAACAAGTAATAGTATAGAAAAGGAAATCGAGTGTCGAACCCACAAGGATTAAGCACTTAGATTCCTTAGGTCGGAGTGAAAAGCACAAAGGCTACGACTCACTAGACAATACTTCACACTAAAAGGAAATAAAATGTGAAAGTGAATCTCACACTACTAAATCCTTTGGAGACTTAGCGTTGCGAGGGATGGTGAAATTAAGATGAGTGATTAACGAAGTTTGATTGGTTGGTTATTACACTAAAATGCGGAAACTAAATAACACAAATTTAAGATGAGGAAAGTATGTCGGCTAGGGAAGTCCCGCTAACCATATGATGCACCAAACAATGTCCTAGTTTATGTAATGGATTAAAATCCATTCACACAAGTTAATGTCCAAACCGTGGCCTGTTGGGTCAAGTTTGTTTTGAACCCAAGTTCCTAGGTCGTTTTAAAGTCTAGATGACTTGACCCCAACATTGAAGTATTTCGTGAATCGGAACCAAGACCCAAGCCATATTGGGCTTGCATATCGATTGTATATATGTCACATTGTGAAGTCAACAAGCATATCGTGTGATATATGTGGAAAGGTTCCCCTTCTCGAATCTTTAGTGGAGAATCCGAGAGAAAGTCTAGTTCAATCCCTCAACTCGCAGCTAGTGAGTTACCAGTCAAGAGATTCTACGATTTGCCATAATAACCTTCTTAATCAATGTGTGCTTGATTAGAGTCCTTCAAGTCTATAGAGACTCAAAGAAGCTCTAGTCCATGCTAAGTGCTAGGGAATCAAATCTTAAGATAAATCTCATATATAATACCCTAATCATGTTTACATGCTCATCTATCCTTACATGAGTAGCTAATTTATTCAAGGGTTATTTTTAAGTCCTTTAACACATACATCAACCTAGCTAGAGTCAACACATGCATATAAGAGACTTAGACAACAAGCTCAAGAATACAAACATACCACAATCACACAATAAACTCATTTACAACACAAATCGTCATAAAATACACTAAAACTATGAAGAATACATAATCCAAGACATGTTCATCACATCACATGGCTAGGGTTCTAACCCTAGCCTCCCAAAATTATCTACTCACTACCCATAATAAGCATAGAGTCTAGATACTTGATTGAAATACAAAATAGGATGAGAAATAACCAAGAGTCCCCAAAAGCTCCAAGGTCTTCTAGCTCTTATCTTCTTCTTGCTCTGACCTTGCTCCAAAGCTCCAAGAGTTGAGTCACCCACCTAAAGCTAGAGAGATGGTAATGTAAATGGATGTATGATGGTGGTCATGGAGATTTCTAGTCTTTAAATGGTGGTTATGGGTGTTTAAGAGGTAGATGACATGGCTATATGGGTATGGATGGAGGCCTAAGAGAGAGACTAAAACTATGAAAATCTGAAAATTGGAGCGAGTTATGTGTGTGTGTAGTGAGGACCTCGACCCCTATAGCTTTGGATCAGATATTTTGGCATCAAATAATTCAAAATTAGGTTTGGACATGATCCACAGTTTTAGGCGTTACTTAGTGGTCCAAAGATAACTCACCAAGCATGTGAGTGATACATGTTTCTACCAAAATATCTTCTCCCTTGGGCTTATGGGATTGGACTTGGAATTCTTGGGCCTTCAAACATTCTAGCAAGGGGTTGTAGGAGTTGACCGTTGACCGGCTGGAGTTGACCGTTGACTGGCTGGAGATGACCGTTTATCGGCAGTTGACTTTTCGTCATTTTCTCGACTTTGCTACTTCTTCTCCCAATGCTGAGCAAACTTGCTTGGCTTCTCCAAAAAGTGGTTAATTTCCATCTTTTAACTCGTTTCCTCGCAAACTCTCCATTTTCTAGCATGACAAGGAAACCTATTAAAAACGATGCTTTATTCCAAGAAAGCAACATTTAAGCCTAAGGTTAGGTACATAATTGGAACACAATTATGGTCCTAACAATCAGCTTTCTCCTTACCTTTCATAGAAGGTGCTGACTTTGACACTTTAGCTGGTTACCCTTAAGTTTGTAGGTCCACGGTCTACTTCAGTTTGTTAGGGTTGGACCTTTGCACCTCTATCATGCCGATGACGAGGTTGTCACCAACGTTAGCGTCTTGAGCCATATTCTCACTTTGCAGCTCAATGGCTATGTTACCTTCGCCTATCCACCGCTGAATCATGAGCTTTAAGTTAGTGCATTGTTCAGTCGTGTGAGTCCACGCGTGATGAAAATGGTAGTAAGGAAGACCCTCAACACTTGCTGGGTCTGGCGAAGACCCGTTAGGTACTTTACCGATCTTCGCTTGTATAAGATAATCTAAGATCTCTGCCACTCGCGATACATCATAAGTGAACCGCTACTTTGGTTTCCTTGCTATCTCAGGCTTTTGTGTTGGTTCTTCCCTTGACGTTGACACCACCTGCTTGAGCTTCTTGTGGAATGATGGCAAAGGTCTGGGTTCAGTGCTTAGACCTCCCCCTGGCCGAAGCCAATCACCCGGTAATCTAGCAGGCTTTCGATAGCATTCTTCAAACCAAAGCAAGAAGAAGTGGAATGGCTAAACTTGTTATGGTACCTTCAAAAGTAATCTCCCGGCCCCGTGTAGGCTAAGTCCTCCATGATCAGCTAGTCAAGGATTTTGTTCATGTGATCTTGATTGAAGGTGTATCACCTCAACAGCCTGGGTGTCTGAGTTCTTCTAGACCCTCTCGGCCTTCTCTCAGCCTTTGTTGTCCATCACCTGGCTGATAGTCCTTGTATCTCCACGATATTGACCTGTGGCACGGGGAAAAGGTGTGGATCAACCAGTGAGACCGTCTTTAGCGACGTTTCCAAGGAAAACTTCCCTTCGTTAATCCACTTCTGGATTGGGTCTTTGAGTTTAACACCGTCCTTAGTGGAATGGTTCCACATGTCATGGAACTTGCAGTACTTCTTCCCTTAGAGGTTGGCATATCAAAGTCCATCTTAGCCACTCTCGAACTGATCAACTCGTCCAAGATCTCCTGAGCCATGTTGGCATTATAAGTGTATGTCTCGAACTCTGGCTTAGTAAGAGCCACTATCGAGAGCTTTACCGATCCTTTGCTCTACTGGAGCTTCCGAGGTTTGAGCACTGTTTTAGAGGTTGGTTTGACGGTGCGAACATGCTCATCTCTGGACTCATACCCTTCTTTAGCAGTGTCTTCGATATAAGCCACAATAGTTGGCTTGCTCCATTCTGAATAGGACGACCTTGGCGTGTACGTCTCCTTCGAAGAGTTACTCTTGTTATCCCTCTCTTCCATAGCATTATGAGCCTTCGTCACTGTAGTGATGAACTCATTCAACGAGCCATGCTTTGTGCCGAGGAACAGACGAAGATACTGGTCTTCTAGGCCATTGATCGCCATATCTATAATGGCATCTTTTGCCAGAGGAGTCTTCCACAAAGTATATTTTAACTAGAAACGGTGAAAGAAAGTCACTGGGCTTTCAGATGGCGCCTGGCACATGGCTACCAGCTTGCCTATGCTGGTTTCTGGTAGTGTCATTCCAAAATGATCGACGAACAACTTCTCAATATCTTCTCACTCTGTTAGGGACTGTAGGTCCAGGCTAGTGTACCAGATCAAAGCTAAGCAGGACAAGGAGGAACCAAAAACCCTCAGTTTAAGCTGCGGGTCCTCTCCCCATGGTCCAAGTTGCAATGTGAAATAAGCCAAGTGCGTTGATGAACTTCTGCTTCCATCCCTACTGAAGGTTTGGAAGTTGATTATCTTGTAGTTCCTAGGTCATTGTCAAATGGCGTTGATACCCCCCAATGTAGGGAGGGGTCTCATACGTGTGGTGTGGCTTAGCGACCTGGATGTTGCATTGCTTCATGAACCCTCGACCTTTTCCTACCAGGCGGCTGGGAATGCATCGGCTTGTCATTGGGCTCTCACGAGGTTAGATATGGATTTGGTGAGCTGGACAATGTCATTGTACGCTCTTGTGAGCATATCAAGCATGTCCTTTTTTCTGTCGTCCTAGTGCAACCCCCACAACCTGCAAGAACTCAGCTTGCATCTTGTCTTGCCCTTCAACAAAGGTCGCAAGGTGAGCCTTCTGGGTTGCTTACTCCTCCAGACCTTTGGCGAATTCATCCCTTAGAGCAACCACCCCAGCATTTGTCCCATCAATCTTCTCGCCATTGGCAACGAGTAAAGCTAGCTGCTTGATTGGTTAATCATTGATTAATGAGATCGAGTTGTTCTTCCTGGTACTAGTCACACTTGGCGGCATACGACCGATAGTTCTAGTACGTTAAGCCCCTGATCTCGTCTTCAAATAGGAATGCAACTGCCATCGCTAAGCGACGTGCATTTCTAAATATCAACTCTACTGCGTTGTCGAAGAGTGTGCGACACTCAGCAGATGTATGCTCCCAATAAGGTGCTTAGACTCATTTAATTATTTTAATTGCTCGAGATCTTACCTCTTAGATTTTTTAATCAGAATCTAAGACTTGATGATAAGATCTTAGATAATCCTTCCTTTTTTAAGAAATATCACTGTTTCTTGGCGGGCCCCAAATATTGACTCATTTTAATAAAAATTCATTAAAATAATTTATGTTTTGTCTAAACCCATCTTCCATGCAATTGAGTCCAAAATAAGTAAAAACGGTCGGGGGCACTAGGGCTGGCCTGTGGACGCGATCGGCATGGTCGAGTTTTCACGTGTTTCATGCATAATAATGCTGGGAATTCTTTTGTGGTCGGTTATCTTAATTTGTTGCTCGTAGATCCGCGTATCCTTCCAGTTTCCTTATCAATCATTTGGGGCCAGAGAACTTTCTGTCATAATCATTACCTGTAGAGCCACTCTTCAAATTGGATCCAACAATGAGGACTACGTACGTGGCATTTGCTTGTGTGACTTTTCAGATTGCAGAACTATAGATTAGCTATAGCTAGTCCTGTGAAGCAGGACATGCAATCATATAGTTAGAGCAGTTAAGGGAAGTTTTTTTATTTTTTTATCTGTTGCTGAGGCACTTAAGGGAAGTTACATCTGTGCGATTCGATCAGATGGAAGCCATGGAACATAAATTGATTCACACCAAAAATACTAGAAGTAAGTACGTACACATTGGTGACCCATCAATATATCATCATATCTATATGGACGGAAAAAATCCAAAGATTCCTAACCAACTAATAATTGGATCCACCCACTGTTCTAAAAAACGGCCTCCTAGGCAGCCTAGGCACCGACTAATCGGAAAAAAACTATCTTATGGCCTAATTTTGGTCATGGGCGGGGTAGTTAGGCGGGAACCGACTAATCGGCAATTAGGCAGGCGACTAACGACTAATCGGCAGAAAAGCGCCGCTTAGGTGGGTTTTTTTATTTTTTATTTTTTAAATTAAGAGGTACAACGCAAAGGAATGAATTCCAAATAGAAAATCAAATCCAATTTCTTTCGCGAAACGTCGTCTCTCTCCTTTTGCAAACGCCGCGACTTGGACGCCGCTTGCCGATCACCGCCGTCGTCGCCACTTGTCGTCCACTGCCGTCATCATTGTTTGTTATATGTTGATAATTTGATATAATTAAATGTGGGCAGGAGCATAGTGTCTATGGCCATCACACAAACAAAACTTGATTCTGTGAAAGAGTCATGGTTGATTCCGTGAAACTTTATGTTTGAATGGTTTCCATAGTTGCAAGTTTATAATGTAAGCTTTATTGTCATAAACTCATAATGTACTGTGATTTGTGAATTATCAGCTTCGAAATAAATAATTTCATATTCTTGGGATTCTTGTTTATGCACATCTATTTCAAAAAATTGAGATAGATGGTTAATTGGATTTCTTTATAAACTTAGTTTAGAATTTTTATGATATTTCTTTATAATTTTTACTTTATATTTCAAATTACAATATACCATATAAATATGTAATTAATTAAATATATATAAAAAATGATCTGTCTAATTACAGCTTAATTACTGATTAAACTCAGCCTAAACGCCTAGGCGCTAGGCAATAACTCCACCGCCTAATTCCGCCTAACGCCTTTTAGAACCTTGGATCCACCACGTACCTTTTCATTTTGCATGGGGCTGATCGATCTATGTGCCATAGGGGTTGACAATGGGTCGGGCTGGGTCGTCCAAGTCCAAGTTCGTTAGGTTCTAGTTTGACTGAACTGGATTTTTTTGAAAATTTTAAGCATACAGGCCACCAATGGGTTTTTAGGGCTGGGTCGGGCTAAGCCCATAAGGTCGGGTCAGACCTTTTTTGTATTAAATGAAAAAACTTAAAATTAAGAATGTTTAGTTATCAATTATATCAACAATTATATACACTAAATAATATAAGACAAAAAAATTGATATTTCGTATATAAATGAATGATTTTAAGGTAAATTAAAGAGTTTAGAAACTAATTTTGATAAAATAATTTATAATATATACAATTAATGGGCTTGACTTTGACGGGCCGGGCGGGTCATGACTGGCTGAAATTTTTCGTGCCGGATCAGGCTTCAACTGTTCGGAGCTCAGGCCGCCCACAAATATTTTGGACCTATGAGACAAATGATAACTCCTAATTTTCTGCCCCACTCGCATCTAGTATTGCTCTATCGAGTTAAATGCACAATGGGTTCTTGACAAACTTCTTGTTCAAGAATTTTTTCTGCAAATCAAAATACATAGATTTTTGAACAAGTAAATACTCGATACTATAATTTTGATAGAATGATGAGATGTAAAGGCTGGACTTAATTAATTAATTGCTAAATATTCACTTCGTTGGTCTAGGGCTTTGTTTGTCTTGATTTTCTCAGTCCTCGCCACCTTGCATGCCTACTAATGTGCGTCATTGCCTTGGTGATGACTCAACTTGCCTTATATACTAACCAGGAAAAATGAGGGTATTCACATCTTGGCCGGTGAAGCATATTCACCAAAATGTCTGTGTGAAACTCGAAATCATTCTTATTAATTTTGTGGGTGGGGGCAATATGTTCCGGTAGCACTGGGCAATTGCTCACTGAGCCAGTGACTTGCTACAATCGATAGTAATTAACTAGGAATGGATCGGATTACAGCATCATATAAAGTTATCGTGAAAGCCGGGAATGGAATAATACCCCAAACTGAAAATCAACGTCAACTTTACTCTATACAATATAAGTTTGTCCTCTGTATATAAATTATATTATATATGTCTTGTCTTAATCGGATTTAATTTAGAGATTTTAGCAATTTTTTATTATTCTTTTATTTTTATTAAAAATAAATAAATCAATTAATTTATCAAAAATTAATTTGATGGAGAATTGAACCCCTGACTTCTCAGCCTATGAGAGTAATATCAGAATGGTCAACCCTGATTATTTGGGACATTGATCGATTTTATTGATTGTAATACCTGGATTTAAGGCCTCTTATGAACACTATTACAAAAACACACCTAGGCGACGAAGCAATTTCGTCGCCTAGGTTTCATCGTCTAACAATCATAGTCTAACTACTTAGACAACGAAACTTTTTTGTTTCGTCATCTAAGGTGCTACTTAGGCAACGAAACTTTTTTGTTTTGTCATCTAAGGTGCTACTTAAGCAACGAAATATGTTTAATCATCTAAGGTCCTACTTAGGCGACGAAATATATTTCATCACCTTTGTACTTAGACGTCGAAAAATTTCTGATCTAAACGACGAAAAATGTTCATCGGCTTAGATGCATCTTAGACAACGAATATTGATATTCGTCGTCTAAGTTTAACACTTAGACGATGAAACATATTCGTCGTCTAGGTTCAATCACTTAGACGATGAACATTGATCTTCGTCGTCTAAGGTATAAAACTTAGACGACGAATGATTCGTCGTCTTAGTGATTGAACCTAGATGAAGAATTATTCTTGTTTCGTCATCTAAGTTCAATTTTTATTTTTTTATTTTTGTTTCAGAATGATAAATTAAATTTAAAATATTAAATTATATATTAATAAAATTAATAAAATATTCATTAAATATAAAAAATGTACATAAAAAGTGTAGGTACATACATCGATCGAAATATACATAAACCAAACCACAAGGAGTAGACATCGCGGCGATTCCCCCGACGTCGCTCGCATCCGTTGTCGTCTTCATGCTTAAGAGTGGTGGTGGGGGACGACCTTCTGACGGAGGTTGCCACCCTATCGACGTGAGGTACTTGAGGTCGGCGCTCATCTGAGTGTTGGTCGTGTGAAGTTGATCCCGAGTTGACATCGCCTCCTCCTGGGCCAATCTAGCTTCTTCCCTGGCCGATCGAGCCTCGTCTTCTGCCGCTTGGACCTGTTCCTCGGCACTCGCCGCACTACGCCTACTCGTCGATACAGATGAATTGGTAAAATCTCTCTGCATCGCCCGTCCAAGCCCACAAACCTCCTTGCCAGCTTGGTGGCCGAAAACAAAATTGACAATATTGAATAGACTCTCCTTCGATAAGGGAGGCAGCTGTTCAGGCATCATTATCGGGTTTTCCAACTGAGTGTTCACCAATTTCTTCTGGGTCATTTGTATCAATCTCTCCTAAAGTTATTCATGTGAATAATACATAAATTTTTATATCTAAATTTTTTGTTTCCATAGTTTCCCCTAAAACTGGAGGAAACCAAAAACCTGCAGGAAAGAAAACACTTCGAATAACCAATTTCAACATAATAAATTCACCATGGACACCGATTCCCATCCGGATTTCTCAAGTTTAGAATTATAATTTAACCAACTAAAGCAAATTCTAAGAGTACAACCTAATTAAATGTCCTAATCATAATTAAATTTCTTCAAATCAAGAGTCTATGAAATGAAATTCAATAAATTTTGGGAATATGATAAATTCAATTAATTTCGGATAAATAGTTACACCACATTGACTCGCAGCATTAACTTGCCCGACTTGACATAAGCGGAGACACAGACATCCAGGAAACAATTCTTCAAACCCGCATCTATGTGCTCCTTTTTCATGTAGATGAACCCTAGCGAGCCCGAAGCATGGTGGTCAGTCTTCGTCTCACGATTTTCCTTGGTTGTCTGCGACCTTATCTGTTTCACAACAAAGAATATTAAATAATAAATAAATATTTAAAAGTAAGAAATTGTTTATTTTCATTACATTAAAGAAAATTA
The DNA here is from genome assembly GCA_946800695.1 of Geum urbanum. NCBI lineage: Eukaryota > Viridiplantae > Streptophyta > Magnoliopsida > Rosales > Rosaceae > Geum > Geum urbanum. The sequence goes on along the minus strand of OX327003.1, from coordinate 33,563,022 downwards.
AGACGAACCTTAAACTTTTTGGACTCAAAGTGCCTGACCAACCATTGTCACTCGTCTTCCCTTTCCGTTCGCAGCTCTTGTGGAGTAGGTGAGGCACCGTGTTGCTGGTAGTACGTACTTGTGGAGGTCGTACTTCGAATCCTTGGAAATGCGGGTAGCGGTGTCCTTTACATATTCGCACATCTATGGTCGGCCTTCAAAGTCAAAATGTACCTACGAAAAAATAAATTAAAAATTAAAATCCTAAGCCTTATCCCTTTATGCTTTGTAATTAATTATGAAATTAAATAAAATTAAATAGACCCTATTACCGAGAATTCACGGTACACCCTGAACTTTTTGGATTGGGGCAGCTCGTTTCAAGAAGAGGCATACGTATGTTGTTCCGTTTGATTGAGCTAATGTTATGCAAGCACAAACTGCCAAGCTCCTTGGTCGTAGGACCTCGAGTGAATTGTCTAACGCACCTTGATCTTCTTCCTCGTTGACTTAAATATGTGCTTGCCTTTAGCGTCCTTCCCAAGTCTCCAAGTGCATTTGGGAATCGGGTCGGAGGGCTACCTCCTGGTCTTGCGTCGGGCGCTATAGTGAATAGAATCGTCAACGAATTCTTGGGGAACTTGTAACGCTGCCGCCGAAGCAGAAATATGATGCTCGTTCAGTTGGAGCATCCTGGATTTCTTGTCCATCCGCAGGAGCCGAAAGAGCCCGAGGAGCCGTAATGGTCTCCTTTGAGGTTTGACCCCAACCCATTCTGGAACCTTATCTATTGTCATGCGCCTCTTCCTACCTCCAGGCTTCTTGATTAAGCTGTACAAAATCGGATATTAACAATAGAATATATATATATATATGTATATATCCATTATATATTCATCGAAATCATAATTTATAAATTCATCCAAAATTCATCCAATATATATATATTTCACATATTCATATCCATATATTCATATATTCCATTTATATTACTATGTAATCTAATCTATCTAGTCTTCCAAACTATGATGACGTCGTTGTTCAATGTAAATAGACCTTCCCACCTTGAGAGTGTCTCCTAACGATAATGAATTCTCTTCAGGTTCTGCCTCATATTCAGCTTCTAGCTAATAGAACATAAAAAAACAAGATTAATTTTACCTTGAACTCAATTATTTCCATCATTGTGACTATCTGAACAAGTGTAAGAGTCGATTTTACCTCAGAAAAAGAATGGGAATGGATAGATGTACCATCTACTACATGTATACCTTGAAATCAATTATTTGCATCATTGTGACTATCTAAACAAGTGTAAGAGCCGATTTCACCTCTGAAAAAGAATGGGAACGAATAGATATATTATCTACTACAAGTATACCAATAGAAGGTAAAGCTTGTGATTCATTTGTTTTACAAGAACATAGAGCTTGTGATTCATTCAAGTGTTTCTCGAAATACTTGAAGTTGGTTTCTCACTTTAGCAGTGGCAAGTAATTGAGGTAATGCATTAATTGATCCAATTACTGTATCACAAAAACTAAAATTTCCTATACTCATATCTTAAAGTTTACAAGAGCTTGCTTACCCATTTCCTATACTCATATATAACATATACATTTATAGAGAAAGTGATGAGAGAACTGTATCACCTTTAAGACTAAATAATCCATAAAACACCCTCACTTGAGTTTAGACACCCCAAATCCTAAGTAGTTTGTCACCATTCAATCTCTAATCATGTAATTGCAGTTAAATTTAACCCCAACAACTACATAACTACTCATCAACAAAGTAAACATTTCATCTTTGCAATCAAGAACAGTAAACAAGGAAAATGCATATATATAAACATTTAAGTCTCGATCAAATATTTAAGACTTGTTCAAAGTTTCAATTCAATCAAACTACCCAGATAAGCACCCAAAAATACAAACATATCAAAGGAAGATATGGAATTGTAGAGCTACCTACTAATAACCATGATCAATCTCACAGAATTAAATCGCGTAAATCTAGCGAGTGTAGTAAAACTAGAAAAGTACCCTAATGAGAGAAAGACACTTCTTCGACTGTGTTGTTCCTTCTGTGTGCTCTTTTCTCACTTTCTTCTTTCTCATTTGATTGTGAATCACTGGGGATGAGTACTTGGTATGGTTAGGTGTCTAAATTATGAGGATATTGCATGATCCTATGTCATGCAATATGCTAATTAATATCCTAACACATTTCACCATGGTTGTTTTCTATGTAAACTCTCACCTATTACATTCTTGCACATAGAAAATTCATGTATATAAAAAGCTCTAGCTAGAAGTAGCATCAATACAGTACCCAATCAAATTACCAAACATCAAAACATGCACACTGCTTAATATAAAACAGCACCCAAGTGTAATGAAACTAAAAAACTTCAAATACTGACCTTATCGAAATCATCACCACCTAAATGTGTATCTCGAGAGGTAGATAGCACTTCAATCACTCCATTCATCAACCTCAAACACTTCAACAAAAGATAACAAAACACTGGCATATCTGAAGCCTTCTCAACAAAGATAATCAAGTCCACTGCTTTATCTAACCTCATGTCCACATTCACCACCGCAGAAGCTCCTCACATGCTCACCTCCAACATCTAAATAAAAAGAAGTAATCAATCAATTCATAGATCCAAAGCACAACTCATATCAACTCCAACATAAAAATAATGTCATAGATTAGTTAAGAAAGTTATGCAACTCGGGAAACAAGTATAAGAGTAGACTGAGCTTTCCCTTTTTGTCACCAAAGACACGCTGAACCAGCTTCTTTCGCTCAAAGAGGCTGAAGAGCTTGTTCTTCACCAACTCCTCTGTTGTCGGTTTTCAGAATTTGATCTTGCCTCACCAAAATATGCATTGTGCATTGTACACGAGCTGTGACTGGGCATAGGGAGACTGATAGCAGAGTAACCTATTACACAGTGGAAAGAAGGAGGAGATCTAGTTTTTCCCCAGAGTTGTGTGGACAATACGGCTGTGTAGTGCTTTTAGCCGAGAATAAGACGGCGCGATGACGTGAGCTTGTGACTACAAAGTTGAGTGACAAAAGGTGGGAGTCCAAGGCTCCTAAAGGCTGCTGATCTAGGGTTAGAGGTGCAAATTTATGAGGCCGAGCCAGGTGCTATAGCGGTGCGACTCGAGAAGAGATGGTGGCGACACGTTGGCAAACAGGAGGCTTGCGTCGCGATAGAGGGCTTGTGGATGAGCTTCAGCATTGAAGGAGTCAAGGCACGGATGCAGTGAGTTTAGATAGGGACGACGGTGGAATCCCATTCCACTGCTACTACATTGAGAGAGAGAGAGAGAGAGAGAGAGAGAGAGAGAGAGAGAGAGAGAGAGAGAGAGAGAGTTACTATTTGGTTTTCATTCAGAATGAGCTAGGGTTTCTTTTGTTCACAATTAGAGATTGTGTGTAATGAAGTCAAAGTAAGTCTCATCATTTGTCACTTCGACATAGAGCCCCATCCTGCCCCGTCCAGTCTTTAGGGCTAAAGCCCAGCCCAACCTCGATTTAAGCAGGGTCGGCCCAGCCTATTGTGAAATAGAGTAGGGCATGGGCTATATATTTGAATCCCAGCCCAGCCTCTTGGCCCAGGCCATTTGAGTCTCTTCGACCTAGCCTAGCCTCAGCCTTATAAGCCTCGTCTAGCTCAACCTCTTTTTAAATAAAGAAATTAATTAATATGTAATTATATTTATATCTCTTTAAAGGCCTGGAGCCCAAACCTGGTCTGACCTATTTTGGCTCTTTTTATTAGAAAAAGTAATATTATTTATGATTATTATCATATTTTTTCTTATTTCTTTCATTGTTTTCATCTTATTCTCCTCAATGTTCTCTCCACACAAAAATATATATTTAAAATAAATATCATACATCAATAATAATCTTTGAGACCAGAAAGTACTTAGCCAAGAACAGGTCTGCAAGTTGCTTCCATGTGGTGATGTGATTTGGTGGAAGTTCTAGCAGCCAAGCTTGAGCTCTATCTGTCAAAGTGAAGGGAAACACCTTGAGCTTGAAGAGTTCTTCGTCAGCTTCCATGGGCTTCATGCTCATGCTTATGAATTGAAATTGCTTGAGATGCATGTTTGGATCTTCATTGGACATCCCATGGAAGATAGGCAAACAGTAGAGAAAACCACTCTTCAACTCAATGCCCTTCTTATCAGCTTGTGGTTCCATAATGCAATGCATTATAGACCACTACTCTATTCAGTTGAGCAAGTGTGTTGGCAAAGTGACTTGCGTTCACTGTTGTTGTTGGCCATTAGAGCTTGCTCTTGTTCTTCCTCAGAAAAGTCTTGTGACATCCCGTCCCGAGAATTCTTTATTTACAAATTATTTAAGGTTAATCCTAAAAAGTAGTTAGTTTTTACCGTATGTAATTATTGATGGCCTTTCTATCAGAATTTTATTCGTTAAGTTTTTCCAGAAATTTCTTTAAGAGAAGTCGTAGAGTTTATCGAGACGAGTCTGTAGCACATCAAGTGTTAAAATTGGAGTTTCAATGAAGAAATTATGGTCAACGGAAGTTTTTTACAAGTTACGAAATCGGTTAGTCGCAATTATAAATACCAATTTTCCATTTACGAAAAGGGGGCACATTTCCATTTTGGGAAGTAAGTGGGTTTTACCAGCATTGACCGGAGCTCCAGCGGCCAAAATCACCACCGAAGTCTGTGGCGGCAATGTTACGGATTTCGGCCACCTTCGGCCATGAAATACGACGGGATCGACTTGTCTTGTCATCCTCTACATGGTCTTGGCCTTGATTCCAATGATTAGAGGCCGAGGTGAGAGAATCAAGGGAGAGAAGGTTTTGGGTTTTGGGTGAAATTCGTCACCGTCCTCGGCATTATTTTCCACCAGGATTCAAGTATGGTTGACTTGTTGTGAGGTGTAGATTGTATTGGTATGTGAAATTTGGTGCGTGCAGATTGTTTCTGTAAAGGTCGGTTAGATCTCAGACGAGGTATGTTTTCAGCCGTCGTCGTTGGCGATGCTCGGCACCATTTCAGGCGGTGAGTTTAGAGAGGTTTTCACCCTTCCATTGTGACGAATTGATTGGGACCCACCGCGAGCCCAGTGGTGGCTCAACGATGGAGTTGGTTTGCCAGAGGGTTTTCCATCCAGGAATCTTTCGCAACCAATTTGGGCCTTGAAACGTGGGAATTTTGTTTAGGCATAGTTGGACCGATTAATGGGTTTATCGAGATCTTTGATTTGGTGGGTTAACCTTCAGCACCGATGATGGTTGCCGATGGTGAAGCGTGGGCGGCACGCACCGCCATCTGTGTCGGCGCGTCTGGCCAGAAAAAGTTTTCGAATTGTGTCAAGCTTTATATCATTGGATTCATTTCGACGCTACTAGTGTATTTGTGAGGTTACTAAACTCATTGGACGTACTTTGGTGTGGAAATAGAATTAACGTTTTTACAATTTTATTGTTTGGTCGAGTTGTACATCGATTCGACCTTGAGTCGCGCAACGTTTGAGGAACGTATTACGACTTCCAAAGAGAATTAAGAGTTCACAAATTATAATTGGAATTAAGCTTGTGAGAAGTTTAGAAAGTACGTTATTCGAGAATGCAAAATTCTCGACTATAATGCTCATAGGAATTTTGTTTAGGAATAGTTGGTCCGATTAATGGGTTTATCGAGATCTTTGATTTGGTGGGTTAACCTTCAACACCGATGGTGGTTGCCGGTGGTGAAGCGTGGGTGGCACATGCTGCCATTTGTGTCGGTGCGTCTGGCCGGAAAAAGTTTTTGAATTGTGTCAAGCTTTATATCGTTGGATTCATTTCGACGCTACTAGTGTATAGGTGAGGTTACTAAATTAATAGGACGTAGTTTGGTGTGGACTTAGAATTAACGTTTTTACAATTTTATTATTCTGTCGAGTTGTACATCGATTCGACCTTGAGTCGCGCAATGTTTGAGAAACGTATTACGACTTCCAAAGAGAATTAAGGGTTCACAAATTATAATTCGAATTAAGCTTGTAAGAAGTTCAGAAAGCACGTTATTTGAGAATGCAAGGTTCTCGACTATAATGCTCGTTGGTATATGAGCTTAGCTATCCATTATAATTTTTGATTATTAGTTATTAAATAATAATCGCTATTTCAGTACGACGTGTTAGCAGCTAGTGACAAACTGATTGAAACGTCGATAAACATGCCCTGGATTGATGGAAATCACGGCACAATACTATGAGTGGACCTCTTTATTTTTACAGTCAATAGCGAGTTCAGTTTTCAGCATTTTAGTATTTCAGTTTATTTTATGATATGTTTCAGAGCATTATATTATGAACGTTTTTTCTTTGTGATGGCATTAGTTAGTTGCATTGATGCACTGACTGTTCCGTTGATCACCGAATAATCCAGTCAGGGTGGGGTGCCTCGTCTGGACGTTAGGGAAGGTTAGGATACCTTGCTTGGCCCATCACCTACATTTTTTTATACATATATTCGACTTAGGTTAGGGAAAAATTCATGAGCGACCACCGCTAACAGGATAAAATTTATACTTGAACGCGCATTATTTCACAGAAATCAGCAAAAAGGCATACAGATATAGTTTTACAGATTTACACAATTTATAATTTTTTTCCACTCACTCTAACGTTTTATGCTTTTATACCTTTACATGGGCCCTTTGTTTTAAATTTCCTAGTTTGTAGGTTAGTCGGTTGAAGTCATGACCGTCTAGAGTATGAGGCATGACAATCCAAAACTTCTGCCTTTTTAGTTTACGTTCTCAGTTGACATTCTGGGTTGCTCATGCTAGGTTAGCTAGTATTGATTAGATGGTGCTAGATACTCTAATACGATGTTAAGTCCATAATTATGTTCTAATTATGTTCCTAACTCCATCCTTATTGCTTATTTTCTATGAATAAAGCGTCGTTCTTGTAACATTTCCTGTTCATACTAGAAATTGGGAATTGACATGGAAATTCTCTTAAAGATGGAAATTAATCACGTTTTGGAGAAGTCGAGCACATTTCCTAAGTCACAAGAGCATTTGGAGCAACTTTGAAAAAATGACGAAAAGTGGTCGGATATATCCATGGCTGATCGGACTATCAAGTATCGCACAAACACTCCAAGCCAGGCCCAAACCACCTAGATAGGAACCCTATATGATTTGGTTAGGGTGTCACATAAATTGAATTTTGGATCTATCAGGTATGGTTTGGACTCTAGCTAGAAGCCAACAAAAGGGTATCACAAGTTGTGACCCTTGGATCAAAATTTATGGCCACTCTAGCACATCCAAGGGCTCACATAATACCTCATTTTCTCTCATATTACTCCCCTCAATCAAGCTCCCCCACATCATCATACACAACACACTACATAGACTTAAAGAGCTTTAGTCGAGCACACATTGAATCGAGAGATTGTTGTGGCTACTAGTTGAGTCTTTCAATTCGTAACTCAAACGATGCGCATTGGGAGATTCACTTAGACTTTCTCTTGGGTCCTCCAAAAAAGGTTTGGGAAGGGAAACCTTCCACAATTTTCACATAGTATACTTGTTGACTTCACTCACGTGACATACGGTCAACATGTAAGCCCGAGATGGCTTAGGCCTTGCGCCTGGTTCACTAAATACTTCAAAGCTGGGCTCAAGTCATCTAAAGTCCGAAATGGCCTAGGAACTTGGGCTCAAAATCAAACGGGACCTAAAAGGTTACAATTTGGACATCCACTTGTGTGAAACGGAATTTAATTATATACATAAATTAGGACATTGTTTGAGCATCAAATGTTTCGTGGGGATTTCCCTAGCCAACCATTCTTTCTTATTGAGAATTTGTTTGCTATTTAGTTTCCTTGCTTTAGACTAATACATAAATAATCAACCTTCATTTAATCACTCACTATAGCTTAACCACCCCTTGCAATGCTAACTCTCCAAAGGACTTAGTCTTGTGAGATACATTCCTACATTTTATTTTAGTTTTAATGTCGTGTTTAGTGTCTCTAGTTAATCCGTAATTTGAGTACTTAATCTAGTTAAGTTAAGGAGTTTAAATGATCAATCCTCGTGGGTTCGACACTCAACTTCCTTAAAAATTCTATAACTTGACTCTGTATACTTGCAAGTAGAGGAATTCTTTACGCTTATGACATGGGCTAGATAATAGTTCACATGTGTAGGGGTACAATTCTCTCGAACAAGTTTTTGGTGCCGGTTCTAGGGAATGATTTCTTAGCTTCGGTTAGCATTTGATTACGGAGTATCCGGACGTGTGTGCAATATTAGTTTCTTAGCCTTGTAGATTTTCTTCATTTTATCACTTAAGACTTTGTTTTCTTTGTCTTTGATCTCTAGAATAATTTGGTAGGTAGCTTGAGTGTGAACTTGTGCTATACTTGAAATTTCAAAGCATTTGCAGGAAACCCAGTTCGACCAATCGAAATTTGTCCAAAACAAGGACAGTAGCTATCCTTCGACCCGTCGAGAAATCCTTTCAACCCGTCGAAGATTGACTGTGTTTGAAAGTGTTATTTTGGCCCTTGTTCACTTGCTCTAACTTATCTATATTCTTGAGAGTATATCTAAAGTAGTGTATTCTTTGTAGTCGCAAATCGGTATCTTGGATAATGTACGCCGTTTCCTAGATTCAGTTTGTTGTCCATTGCACAGTGAATACCACTACGCCAGGTACCGTTTTGTGTTATCATTTCAAGTCTTTTTCGTTAGCATATCTAACGTAGTGTTTTAAAGAGTTTTAGAGTCTTACTTCAAAGGTTATTGGTGACTCATTGTTGTGAGGAACCACAATCATTGAGCATTTAACGTTTTAGCTTTGTTTTTGCTTGTTAGATTGATTACCTTGAATCATGGATGAATGGTATAACGGTTGGAAAAATTCAAGTGGTTATGGGCAACAAGTACTCTACAATGGAGGCTATCAAGAGTGGAACCATCAAGCTGAGGAGTTGACGTATTCTTGTGTGGAGGCGTGTGCTCTATGTGATTTTTAATTACATTCACCTCTTTAGTACAACTTGAAATATGAGTATCCCGAGTACGTTCAAGAGTACAAGTATAATATAAGGATGCATCAAGCATACTCAATACCTATTCAGGAAGAAGCCCTTAGTTCAAATTTGGAAGCATTCATTCACACCCACTTAGCCTGAGTTGAGGAGCACCTAGCTCAAGGAAAGGAGACCCGGGCACACTTTAGGCAATTAATGGCACCCTCTCCACCTCAAGAAGAAAACCCTACTCCGAACTTCGAGGAGATGCTTGCCCACTTGCTTGCTCGATAAGAAGCTTCAAGGCAATATATGAGGAATAAATTCCAATGTATATAAGAACTTTAATGTGCAAGAGAGGAATTTCAAAAGGACATTCTAGGATTGGAAGCTCAAGTAATTATACTAGCCGAGAGAGAACAAGAGACTATTCAAGAAGAGGTGGCACCTCATAAGCCTTTCATCCATCATGAAGCTTCAATCTCTCAAGGAACCGAGTATGATGATTCCTCATCTGAGGAAGTAGAGCTAAATCCATATTGGGCCAAAGCTTGTCAAGGAGCTATAGATGATTAATTCTCATCAGATGATGATTACACGACCGTGTATGATGAAGCTTGAAGTGTGGAGGAAAATATACTTTTGGACTCATCTACATGACCAATTATGGGCTATTGTAAAGAATTGATGAATGAGTTAGATGAAAGGAATGCCTAAATTGACAAGAATGTATTTGTGCCAGGCATTGAAGACCAAGTTGAAGAAGCACCACCATTACTTCCCCCACCACTAAAAGAGTACCACCAAGAACAACTCATCGAGCAAGAAGAAGCATTGAGTTATGATCATGATGATAGGATTGAGACCAAGGTATTCTTGCCTCTTGATCCTCCATAAAGCAACCAATGTTTCTATGAAGAAGTGAAGGATTGGAAAGGAAGCTATGTTGTCAATTCTCCACCTTATATTGAGATACCATAACCACCTACTTCCTTCCCACATATCAAGTCCACATCAACATTGAAGGAAGAGTTTGGAATGCTACTTGGAAGACCGATTAAGAAGAAGAGGAAGACATCAAGGAGGTATCCATTTTGATCTACCTTTGGAAATTTCATGGCTCACTTTGATGTTTTCCTCTATGACAAGTCAATAAGCCCTCTAGCTCAAAGTAGTAGAGTGGTACTACTCAAGAATATGGACCATGTTAATGTCGATAAAATTGAAACCGTTATGGTCGGACACTATTGACATGTTAGACGAATAAGTGTGAGGTTGGAGAAGTATAGAACATTATGAAATGGGCATCGAAGTCAAGAACTTGAAAAAAGCCAAATCTGGCAATTTTCGACCCGTTGGAGCAAATTATTGACTTGTCGAAAAACCCACCCTAGACCAGTTCGACCCGTCGAAGGAAATCCTTGACCCATCGAAGGACACCCTCTGGATGGTGTCGAGCATCAAATTCGACCCGTCGAACGATTCCGCTGCACCAAGTTGACAATTATGGAGATTTGAAGACTAAGAGCTTGTAACCTTGAGGCATGGAGCATAAATTAAGCCTTTGAGGCCAAGATGAGTCCGAGAGAACCATTTGAGGATCATGATCAAGCCTATAAAACCTTGGATGGTAAGGCCTAACTTGGCATTCGTTGGTTTACATTCTAACGTATATGGAGCTTAGAAATGGTCTACAATGCGTTTGCATTTCTTTCTCCCTACCCTCTCTACTTTTCTAGCATGATATATGAATATGTTTGAGATTGATGCTATGTTAGGATTCTTAAGTTTAACTCTCATGCCTTATTAAACCAACCAACTCATAAAATAATCTTAGTAAAAACTAAGCTGGTTAGGAAGAGTACGTGCCCTTTCTAGACACTTGCCCGCTTCTGCTCCAGCTCCTCAATCATGTCCCACATGGTACTCCTTGAGGTCGAAAGCATTTCACTTCTTCTCAACCAATGATCCCGTCCTAGGATTCTCTAGCTCATATGACCTATTGCATCCTTCTCCAAAGATTCTACAAGGTCTTCTCCAGTTTGCCTCCAGTTTTCCCTCTCATGAGCCCTTGGTAGTTTCAAAGACTTTTCGTAAAATAATGGTGTTAGAGAGGAAAACTCTAGGTCTGACCTTTCTTTTGTAGTGAGCTTTTAACTTCTTATGGTAAGATGCTACTCTGACTTAAGGCTACTCCCTGCATTCCTCAAGGAGGTCGACCTCATGTCTCAAGCTTTTTGTGTTTCGCTCAATCGATCGTTTTGTGGTTTTCAAATTTTGGCACTCTCTGGTTGATAGGAATTATAGCTTAAGTCCCGTATATCATGGAAAATGGGGTCTCTCTAGTAGGTTTCCTCTTGGTCGTTCGATAGTCCCACAACACGTTTGACAGTTGCAACACCTAGTTGTCTTTTTCCATCTGATCTAACCACCTTCTCAAGTCTTGCGGTATCGTCTTATTAGATGCTTCTACCTACTCGTTCCCTTGTGGATACCTCGGGGTGAAAAATGCCAGCCTGATCCCTTGCTCCTCACAGTATTCCTTGACCTCCACACAATTGAATTGTGGTTTGTTATCAGCCACAATGGTCATAAGAACCCTAAAGTGACATTTAATCATATTCCATATGAATTTCTTCTCCACTGCCCTCCTGATCCTTGACAATGCCTCAGCCTTGATCCACTTTGAGAGATAATCGGTGGAGACCAAGAGGTATTTTGTATGTCCCACCCCAAGTTCCTTTGGAGAAGTCTCTCATAATGTCCAACCCACCCTGAGAAAAAGCACATGGTGCTGTGACTGAGTGTAACTCTTCAGGGTGCATGGGAGGTAGAGGGACATGCCTTTGGTAAGCTTCACAAGCGCATGCATATTTTAGGTAGTCCATCTTCATAGTGGGTCATAGTATCCTTCAGTTAAGCATTTGATCATAAGGTTCATGTCCCTAATGTGCATTCCACATATCTCTGAGTGTAGCTCCTCGATTATCGTACAAACTTGGGTGAATGTACTGCCAGCAAGTCTAGTCCACTAAAAGATCAATGGTACAGCTTACTGTTTTTGGTGTTGTACCGCGCCGCCTGCCTAACGACCCTCTTGGCATCTTATCTTCCTTCAGGTAAAACTCCATCCTCGATATAGTTCATTATTTCATCCATCCACGAGGACCCCAGCTGTATTGGCATAATCGTTGTTGACTCCTCTAAATCTGTACTTGGTGTAGGCAGATGCTTCAATGGGATCGTACGCCTCATTTGGCAATCTATGGATGAGGCAAGGTTAACCAGTGCGTCAGCGTGCGTGTTCTCTATTCGTGGGAGCTGCATAATCAAAAACTCTTTAAGCTGTCTAACTAACCCATTTGCTACCTTAAGGTATGCTTCCATGGAAGCGTGATAAGCCTCATATTCTCCAAGCACCTTATTCGCTATTAATTGGAAGTCATAAAATACTTTGATTTTCTTCACATTTAGTTCTTGTTCCAGTCGTAACCGTACCAGGATTACCTCATACTCTGCTCCGTTGTTTGTAGTCTTCCACCCCAAAGTCAGGGCTTGCTCCATCCATGATAGTACAATATGGGGTTTTGAGTACCAGACCTACCCCGGCTCCTTTATCTTTTGATGACCCATTAGTGTACAAGGTCTAATGGTTAACCCCCAGCTCGCTTGCCTCTGCCTTCTCCCCTTTTCCCTGAATTTGGTTCGGGAGTTGTGAATTTTTCCTAAAAGTCTGCCAATCTTTGATCTTTCATGGCCATCCATGGTCGGTATTCTTTATCATGCTGGTCAAGTTCTATGGCCCACTTTGTCACCCTACTAGAGGAATCATGGGTATGCAAAATCGTCCTTAGTGGGTACTCAGTCATAACGACAACCTTCAAGGTCTAGAAGTATGGTCTGAGTTTTCGTGACGACATGACAAGTGGCAGTATTAGCCTCTCCAACTTAGAATAACGGGTCTCTGGCTCGAGGAGAGCTTTCGAAACATAGTATATAGGTAGCTACCTCCAATATCTTCTTGGACCAGAGCTCCACTTACTATTACTTCTAAAATCGCCAGGTACTATTAGGACCATAATTATGTGCCTCTTACGCTTCTAACTTTATGCTTATAACTTATTTTCTATGAATAAAGTATATTTTTTAATATGTTTACTTATCATGCTAGAAAATGGAGAGTTTGCGAGGAAACGAGCTTAAATCGGAAAAAATAAGAAAAGTCAACCGCCGGTCAATGATCAACTCCGACGGTCAATGGTCAACTCTGGAAAGTCTTCACCCATCAATGCCAAGGTCAAGGTATGATGGCCCAATGCTACAAGGCCCAAGCCCTTAAGAGCCCAATTAGAGAAAATATTTTGGTGAGTCATCTTAGGACTACCAATTAAAGCCTAAAATTGTTGATCATGTCTAAGCTTCATTTTGAATTAATTTGCACCCAAAATATCTCTCTCAAGGCTATAGGCTCGAGCTCCCCACTACATCCAGACACAACTCACTAAAATACTAACTCGCAGGATCAACCTTGGATCCTACGGAGAATAGTGCAATGTCATGAACTGCGTGCACGCTCGACCTCAGCTGAAACTCTGCAACTTGGGCGGTTGAAACGAAAGGCCCAGGGAAGCCATATAAAATAATAAAACTTTTAGATTGAATGGATGAAAAGTAAAGGTTCATAATAAAATGAAAATTCATAACTATTATGCCTTCCACTATAAAATATACGAAAACTGATGCAAATCTAAAATATATGAAAACATAACTATTATGCCTTCCACTATAACTATTTCGTCGATTATTTTTGCACTGTGTTATATATTTCCGGGAACAGTTGATTTTCGAGGTGTGGTACAGTGTTATGGATTGTGATTTTGATCAGATATATTTTATGATTATTCAGGGGTTCGAGATCGTGCTTCGGGCGATGGATCTTCCACCGGACCACGCGATTAACGTGAGTGCGCATTTTGCTTATCTATCAGTGGACAATTTCTTTTCACTGATAATCGTGAGTCTTTATACACGTTTTACGAGCATGAGCATGCATATGAGAGTATGATTTATATGAGCATGTGTTATACGATTATGCCTATACAATTATACATTACGTATATGCATTTACATATTGCTTTATACATTTGCATCGAAATATTTATGATTTGGTTTACACAGAGTACAGTCATAGTATATGTTGTTGTATCGATACACTTGCATACCGGCTGATCCCTGAGGATGTTTACTGGGGGAGGCTGTGACCCCTGAGACGAGGCCTTTACCTGGGGGGCAGACCTCTAACCTGAGGCCTTTCTGGCTAGAATCGCGTGTGGGTCTGGGATCCAGTGATTCGGACTGTACTAGCACGGATGTGTCCATGAGCGACCCCGTGGGATTTTTCCTTGCATGCTCTGTACGCTGGAGGAGTTTAAGTTCACCTCGTGTACTATATCATATTTATTTATTTTGACTCACATATGTTATTATGACATTTATCACTCGGCGAAAGACATTTATTTTCGTCCACTCACTCTAACGGTTTTCATGTCTTTCCCCTGGGCTTTTAGGTTTTCGTGCCCAGTTTGCAGTTCGGATTCTGATGTCTCACGTCGCGGTCGGAGGCTAGTTGTTCGAGCTACCTGTGTTTTCCAGTAGGTTCCTTGTTTCGCTTACTGTTGTACATTTTGTATATATATACACAAGAGGTCGCTCTGATACGTTACTGCTACTTGTTTTATACGGATTTTCCCAGATTTCCTATATATTACAGTTATATTTACTGTTTATTACTATTGATATGATATTGAGAGATCCGGATGGGATCGGTGCCCATGGTTTGGTTTTTGTGGCATAGGATGAAGTGTTATTTTCCGGGCGCAGATAAAGGCAATTCCGCATTAGTAGCGTTACTCTGCCGAAATTTTAATGGTTTTTGTTGGTTCGTGTTTTCAGAAGGAGTTTGATTCCGGTTTAGGAGACTAAATCGGGGTAGGGTCCTTTCAGCTACTACTCTGCCACATCGCGAAATAAACAATTTCGTCATGATATGATCCCATGCTCCATAGAAAGGTGGACATCTACTCGACACAAGACAAAAGATCGCATCGAATGTCTCGAGTCGCATCCTAAACATACATAGAAACATTATACAAGCTTCCCAAAGTCTATGAAACTACTCAAAAATTAATACGAATCGACTAGCGAAACTTTCCATGAAAAATTACTCTTCGGGTTCACCGGAACTCAGTCACGCGCTGTGGTGCGTGGGGCCCAAGCGCCACCATCAGCAGCAGCCAAAATCTTACCAAATATGATACTTGAAATCCATACATAAAATTAAAGATCACAACTAAATTACGAACTTGAGACAGGGCAGTATGTCTGTGTTTGAGTACTGGTTTACGTTTACCCGCTTATCTCGTTTTGCGCGTGACATGGTAGCTACTGAGGAAGCCAAGTGCCGCAGATTTGAGCGGGGTTTGAACTTGAACATCAAGGGGACTCTGACTACGATGCCTCAGAACAACTTCGATGAGTTTGTCAGTGCAGCACTCCGAGGTGAGGATATCGAGAAGGAAAGGCAGATGAGGTATCAGCCTAGACGGTTTGAGGAGGGTGGACCGAGTCAGGGGCCTTCTAAGAGGCAGAGTTCTGATACTTCTGGTTCGGCTTCATCCTCGGGCAGTGGATCATATCGACCACCAGCTGGTGCACCGAGACAGAGACCGAGATGGAGGAGAGATCGACCACAGCGACCACAGGCTAGTGGGGGTTCCAGCGGTTCCAGTTATCCTCGGCGTACCGGTGGCACGTTTGTCGTACCGAGAGAGTATCCATTATGCAACTTCTGCAATAGGCATCACTATGGTCCTTGTCAGCGAGGCTCTGTCACCTATTTTCGTTTTGGCCAGGTGGGTCACTATGCGAGATAGTGTTTCCAGCTTGATGGTGCTGGTCGACAGGCGGCCCAGAGTTCCGGAGGAGAGCGAGGTGCCACTTCGGGGCTCGACCAGTACAGTTTGTGGGCCAGGGCGGACAACAGGGACAGCCTCAACGTGGGCGACCAGCCGGGTAAGCCAGGGTTCATGCCATGACTTTGCGATAGGGCAGAGCTTCACCAGAGGTCGTTATCGATACGTTGCATGTCTTTGGTATTCTAGTACTTACATTATTAGATCTAGGTGCCACGTATTCATTCATGTCGTATAGACTATCATCTTTAGCTACTGTACCTGCGTCTCCACTTCCGAGGTTGTGGAGAGTGTTGTATCCGTCTGGTGAGATAGTGAGTATTGGCTGGGTATACCGAGATTGTGAGATTTTTATTGGAGGCCATGGCTTAGCCGCAGATTTGTTATTGCTCGATATCGTTGACTTTGATCTGATCTTGGGTATGGACTTCTTGGAGATGCATTGGGCCATGTTTGATTGTCACAAGGAGGAAGTTGCATTTCGACGACCAGGTATTCCTGAGATATTGTTTCGCTGCGAGAAGAACACTTCATTGCCATGTTTGATTTCCGCGATGAAGGCGGATCAGTTGATGAAGAAGGGCTGTGTTGCTTATTTAGCTCATGTTGTGGACACTACGGCTGCTGTGCCGGACCTTGGTGGTATTGAGGTTGTTTCCGAGTTTCTGGATATGTTTCCGGAGGAGTTACCAGGCATACCTCCAATTCAGGAGATTGATTTCACTATTGAGCTATTACTGGGTACTGGACCCATTTCACAGGCACCGTATCATATGGCGCCAGCGGAATTGAAAGAGTTGCAGGTTCAACTTCAGGAGTTGCTGGAGAAGGGTTTTATTCGACCCAGTGTTTCGCTATGGGGTGCCCCGGTTTTGTTTGTACGAAAGAAGCATGAATCTATGCGATTGTGTATCGACTACCGGAAGCTGAATCAGGTTATAGTGAAGAACAAGTATCCGTTGCCGAGGATTGATGACTTATTTGATCAGCTCAAGGGAGCTTCAGTCTTTTCAAAGATTGATCTCAGCTCCAGATATCACCAGTTGAGGATCCAAGAATCTGATGTGGCCAGGACAGCTTTCAGATCGCAGTATGGGCACTATGAGTTCTTGGTTATGCCGTTTGAGTTGACCAATGCCCCCGCAGCCTTTATGGACTTAATAAACCGGGTGTTCAGACGATTTCTGGACAAGTTCGTGATTGTGTTCATCGATGATATTTTGATCTATTCCAGGAGTGTGGGCCAACATAAGATGCATTTGCGAGCGGTGTTGCGGACTTTGCGGGACCATCAGTTGTTTGCGAAGTTCAGCAAGTACGAGTTTTGGTTGGACAGTGTGAAGTTTCTGGGCCATGTGATATCGGCTGAGGGAGTCAGTGTTGATCCTAACAAGATCGAGGCCGTGCTGAATTGGAGTAGACCTACCACTGTACCAGAGATCCGGAGTTTCTTGGGTTTGGCAGGCTACTATCGACGATTTGTACAGGATTTTTCTCGGATTGCTACTCCACTGACCCAGTTGACGAAGAAAGGCGTCAAGTTTGAGTGGTCCGATGCATGTGAGGAGAGTTACTTACTCCTGAAGGAAAAGTTGACTACTGCACCGGTTCTGACATTACCAGATGACAGCGGTGAGTTTGTGGTTTACAGTGACGCGTCGAAGATGGGACTTGGTTATGTGCTGATGCAGCATGGCAGAGTTGTAGCCTACTGTTCCAGATAGTTGAAACCATACGAAGTCAACTATCCGACCCATGATTTGGAGTTGGCCGCTATTATGCTAGCATTGAAGAGTTGGAGACATTACTTGTACGGAGCCCAGTGTAAGATTTACACCGACCACAAGAGTCTCACCTACTTGCGGACGCAGCCAGATTTGAACATGAGGTAACGTCGGTGGATGGAGTTGATTAACGACTATGATTGCACTTTCGAGTACCATCCAGGCAAGGCCAATATTGTAGCCGATGCACTCAGTCGAAAATCCGGAGCTTCGTTATTCCATGTGTGTGTGGCTAGAGTGTCTATGTTAGCCGAGCTTCGGGCTACAGGTGCCGAGTTCGAGTGGGATGACGAGGGAGCCTTGTTAGTCAGCTTCCAGGTTCGACCCGTGTTGGTTGACCAGGTTCGGGAA
This sequence comes from Geum urbanum, assembly GCA_946800695.1. Lineage (NCBI taxonomy): Eukaryota > Viridiplantae > Streptophyta > Magnoliopsida > Rosales > Rosaceae > Geum > Geum urbanum. Next base: position 33,544,885 of record OX327003.1, on the reverse strand, counting down.
GCTCAGGATTCAGATTCCTACCTGTTGGGCAAGAAGACCATGATACAAAATGGTGTGTCTACAGAGTTTCGATTGAGTGACGACGGTACGTTGCTTTTCAGAGGCAGGTTGTGCGTACCCCGAGATGAGAGTCTGAAGAAGGAGATTCTGGATGAGGCCCATTGTTCGGCGTATGTGATGCATCCCGGTGGTACGAAAATGTTTCGTACACTTCGAGCGTATTATTGGTGGCGCAACATGAAGCGGGAGATTGCCGCATATGTGAGCCGATGTTTAATTTGTCAGCAGGTTAAAGCGGAGAGGCAAAAACCTGCAGGGAAATTGCAGCCACTAGAGATTCCAGTTTGGAAGTGGGAGCACATTACTATGGATTTCGTTTATCAGTTGCTTCGTACTTCGGCTGGCAACACTGGTATTTGGGTTATTGTGGATCGACTGACGAAATCCGCTCATTTTCTCGCACTTCCGGGGAAGATATCAGTGGGCAGATTGGCCAAGCTGTATATGTCAGAGATTGTTCGACTGCACGGTGTGCCTGTATCTATTGTTTCTGACTAAGACAGTCAAATTACTTCTGAGTTCTAGCAGGAATTGCAGCGAGCCATGGACACGAGGTTGCGTTTTAGTACAGCTTTTCATCCTCAGACTGACGGGTAGTCTGAGCGGACTATACAGACTCTTGCGTTTTGCAGTTTCGAGGGAATTGGGACCAGCAACTACATTTGATAGAGTTCTCCTACAACAACAGCTATCAGGCCAGTATCGAGATGGCACCGTACGAGGCCCTGTACGGGAGGCAGTGCCGCACTCCGTTATGTTGGAGTGAGGTGGGCTAGCGATGGCTTATTGGCCCTGATCTGGTGAAGAGCACTATAGAGGACGTCCACATTATCCGGGACAGATTGAAGATTGCCCAGGATCGCCAGAAGAGTTATGCAGATGTGAGGATGAAGAGTCTCGAGTTTGATGTGGGCGATTGGGTCTTCCTGAAACTATCTCCATGGAGGGATGTTGTGCGTTTCGGGAAGTGTGGCAAGCTTCGACCACGGTACATTAGTCCGTATGAAATCAACGAGAGAGTTGGAGCTGTTGCTTGCAGACTTGAGTTGCCAGCTGAGATGGCTCGTGTTCATGATGTTTTCCACGTTTCGATGTTGCGGAAATACATCTCAGATCTGTCACATGTGTTAGTGCCACAGCAGCTACCGATCCGTGAGGATTTGACATATGTGGAGGAGCCGGTTCAGATTCTCGATCGGCGTGAGCAGGAGTTAAGGCACCGTGTTATACCGCTAGTGAAGGTCTTGTGGCAGAATCACTCGGTAGAGGAGGCCACCTGGGAGATTGAGCAGCGTATGCGGGAGCAGTATCCTCATCTGTTCACTTGACATGTACGTAAATTTCGAGGTCGAATTTTTTTTAAGGGAGGTAGATTTGTGACGACCCGAACTAGAATCAGTAGAGTAATCAGCATAATTCACGAGTTAGCGCGTAATCATAGTTTTTCGATAATTGTGTGGTTTGCCGGTTTTGTTTACGACTTAATTATCGGCCGAGAATTTGAGTTGAGTCTCTTCTCGAGAGTTGTTGTACACGTGATTTCGAGTTCGTGGGCGGTTTCGGATGATTTTTCCGATGATCGTGGAATATAATATGATTATTCGAAGTTTCAGAATATCGACGAGTTTATCCGTTCGTATCGAGTTTATCCGAATCGTTATGGTTATCCGTTTTGGACCGTCGATCGTCCCGAGATGCAAGTATAAATATCAGAAATAGTCAAAAATTGTCGAAAATGCACTGTTTGGAAGTTTAACCGACGTTTGACCAAGGCTGAGGCATTGACTCACGTTGACCGAAGGAGGAAAACCGGCCACCGTTTGACTTGCCGGCGACCTTTCGTTTCTGGCCATCTCCGGCTTCGATTTGGGTATGAATCGATTCCTCTCTTCATTTGCAACTGTTTAGAACTTGGAATTGCTTGATTTGGTGAAAGGACCCAACCCCGATTTAGCTTCCTAAATCGGAATCAAACCCCTTCGAAAACACGAACCAACAAAAACTTTTCGAAATTTGGGCAGAGTTTCGTTACTAGCGTGGAATTACCATTACCTGCACGCGGAAAATACACTTCATCCTATGCCACAAAAAGCAAACCGTGGGCACCAATCCCATCCGGATTTCTCAATATATCAACAATAACGTAAAGTAGTAAATATATATGTACTTTACTGAAAATCCGGAGTAAAATCGTATAACATATACAATAGGAAGCTCAGAGCGACTTCTAATACATAATCATATACGCATACCACAGTAGGTAGAACAATAAACCTACTGGATGAAACAAAGTGGCTCGAGCATTATGCCTCTGACCACGACATGCGGCACCAGAGCCTGAACTGTAAACTGGGCACGAAAACCGAAAAGCCCAGGGGAAAGACATAAAACACGTTAGAGTGAGTGGACGAAAATAAATATCTTTCACCAAGTAATATATATTATAAAAACATATGCAAGTCGAAAGTGTAAATAATCAAATGGTACACGAGGGAGACTCTAACTCCTCACGCGTCCGAGTACACGAGGGAGACTCTAACTCCTTACGTATACGGAGCATGCAATAAAATCTCACGGGGCCACTCGTGGACACATCCGTGCTAGTACAGTCAGAACCACGGAGTCCCTGACTTCCACGTGTTTCTCACCGGAAATGGCCTCAGGTCAAAGGTCTGCCTCCCCCCGGTAAAGACCTCGGGTCAGGAGTCACAGCCTCCCCTGGAATAAAGCCTGCCATCGGGGATCAGCCGAGAGGCAAGTGTATCGATACAACAACGTAACCACGACTGTACTCTGTGTAAACCAAATCATAAACATTTCGATGCAAATGCATGAAATAACATATAAGTGTATGTATACTCGTATACGTATATTCGTATAAGTATAATCGTATAATCATAAATCACATGCTCATGCAAATCCGAAATCTCATACGCATGCTCAAGTTCATAAATCAAATAAAAGACTCGCAAGATTTTCCGTGAAAAGAAATGTCCACTCACAGACTGCCGTAACGCGTATCGCGTTAACCCGTGATCCGGCAGAAAATCCCTCGCCAAACGAACGATCACGAACCCCTGAATAATCACAATAACCATTTCTCACAATCATAATTCGACAATACAAATCAAATCATGAGAAACCGCCGTTCTCAGAAACACGTAATTCAAAGTCGACGAATCGTCGAAAATCCGTATATAACACCTCAATACCTCGCTTTACATTCGGACGCTCAACTCGAAAAACGAACCTCCCCACTGCGATCGGGGCGCGATTTCGAGTCAAATGACATGCAACTTGTCGAAAGTCCAAAAAGTCAAACTTTGACCGTTGACCGCCGTCCACGGCGGCGCCGCGGCCGACCGGAGAATTTCACGGCGGAGCTGCACCTATTCCACTCAAAATCATGCACTGAGCAACTTTCATAACTGCACCGAAGTCCAATTCAAACTCTAACTCATCCAATTTCAAGCAAAACCGAATTAGAACACAAAATTCAAACCCAAAATTCTCCATCCACAATTCGAATTAAAGCTTCATACTTACATGGTTAGAATCCTTGAGAGGAGAGCTACAAAACTCAGTGCTTGATGTAGTTCAATTCGGCCAAAATTGATGAACCCGAATTCACCTAAAAATCCCCATTTTCTTGCCGGAATTTCTCCCTCTCCGGTGAGCTAGGCCATGGGAGGAGGCCGGGGCTAGCTTCGGGACAACAAGACGGAAAGAACGGGACCAGAACTAGGTCGTGAGGTGGCCGGATCGTTGCGCCACCATGGACGCCGTCGTCACCGTCGAGAGCTCCTCCACAGCTCGCGTGGACCAGTCAATGTCAGTCACAGAAATTCAATGCTCCTTTGACTTTCCAAATCAGGTAAGTTACTATTTATACTTTCCCAAAAAAGAAACCTCCAATATTCACTTTTCGGCAAATTTCAAACACGCGTAATTTCCTCGTCGTAATTCCGATTCCGATAATTCTCGCGGCCACAAACTCGTCTCAACATATTCTTCCAATATCACCCAAAGTCAAACACATTGGCCAATCGGATAAAAAGTCAACCATTCAACCAAACACATATTTAACTTGACTAAACAATCCACAAACGGAAATAATCACAACTAAATCTTCGTAAGTCAAAATCATGCTCCGGAAGTTCCCACGAACTCGAAATTAAATTCTGAACAACTTCCGTGAAGATGCCAAGACCAAATTCTCGTCTGATAATTTAGTCGCGAACAAACCTGCCATTTAAATCTGTTTCCGTCGATACTTCAAATATTCATAACTAATTCCTCGGTCATCCAAATAACGATCTGGAACCGCCCACGAACTCGTAATCACATGTATAACGACTCTCGAGAAGAGACCCAGCTCCAATTCTCGGCCAATAATTTAGTCGTTAACGAATCCGGTAATCCAAACGACTGTCGGAAACCTGCGACAACGCTGTAACTCACGTACATAGCTGATCATACTGGTGATTCTGGTCCGGGTCGTCACATTTGGTTTCGATTTGAAGGAGATATTGTGGTTTGAAGTTTGGGAGTTTTCCGGCCGATTTTGGGTATGAGGGTTTCTACTCATGGGGCCACGGCGGTCCTTTTGGGACAAGCCTCGAAGGCTGCCGTGCGCCGTAGACGGTGGAACGACGGCGAACAGCTTCGCCGGAGGTCGTGGATCACCGTGACTTTCGAGTTGGTTTTGAGCTGCTTGCCATCCGATTTGGCCTTTGGTGTAGTTAAGAGATGTGTTGTACTTGTTGAGATGAAGATTTGGTGAGCTTGGCTGCTGGAAAATCTCTACGGTTGACGGCGCGCCGTCTCCGCCGGCAGCGGTCAACGGTGGAGCTCTGGCGACCCGTTGACTTTTTAGAATTTGATGATTTTAATGTCGTTTTACTCGTATTCGCATCCTGATCGTCGCCTTGAGGTTTTCGAGTTGATTCGGGTATCGGATTTTCAATCGAGGGTTTTGAGTGGAGATTTCAGGAATTTCGTCGATTATTTTGCACTGTGTTATATATTTCCGGGAACGGTTGATTTCCGAGCTGTGGTACAGTGTTATGGATTGTGATTTTGATCAGATATATTTTATGATTATTCAGGGGATCGAGATCGTGCTTCGGGTGAGGGATCTTCCGCCGGACCACGTGATTAGCGCGAGTGCGCGTTTTGCTCATCTGTGAGTGGACAATTTCTTTTCACTGATAATCGCGAGTCTTTATACACGTTTTACGAGCATGAGCATGCATATGAGAGTATGATTTATATGAGCATGTGTTATACGATTATGCCTATACAATTATACATTATGTATATGTATTTACATCTTGCTTTATACATTTGCATCGAACTATTTATGATTTGGTTTACACAGAGTACAGTCACAGTATATGTTGTTGTATCAGTACACTTGCATCCCGGCTGATCCCCGAGGATGTTTACCGGGGGAGGTTGTAACCCCTGACCCGAGGCCTTTACCGGGGGTGGCAGACCTCTGACCTGAGGCCTTTCTGGCTAGAATCACGTGTGGGTCTGGGATCCCGTGATTCGGACTGTACTAGCACGGATGTGTCCATGAGCGACCCCGTGGGGTTTTTCCTTGCATGCTCTGTACGCTGGAAGAGTTTGAGTTCACCTCGTGTATACTATATCATATTTATTCATTTTGACTCACATATGTTATTATAACATTTATCACTTGGCGAAAGACATTTATTTTCGTCTACTCACACTAATGGTTTTCATGTCTTTCCCCTGGGCTTTTCAGTTTCCGTGCCCAGTTTGCAGTTCGGATTCTGGTGTCTCACGTCGCGGTCGAAGGCTAGTTGTTCGAGCTACCTGTGTTTTTCAGTAGGTTCCTTGTTTTGCCTACTGTTGTACATTTTGTATATATATACACTAGAGGTCGCTCTGATACGTTACTAATTCATGTTTTTCACGGATTTTCCTAGATTTCTTATATATTACAGTTATATTTACTGTTTATTACTATTGATATGATATTGAGAAATCCGGATGGGATCGGTTGTGACGACCCGAACCAGAATCAGATGTGTGTTTGGCACAATTCTCGAGGTTTGGTTTTAGTCGCAGTTTTGCGATATTATGTGGGTTGCTGATTTGATTCGCGACTTGGTTTTCGGTCTAGAATTTGGGTTGAGTATCTTCACGGAAAACGTAGAGTACGTGATTTCGAGTTCGTGGGTGGTTTCGGAAGATTTTTCCGATAACCGAGGAATAATTTATGATTATTTGAAGTTTCGGGTTTCGACGAGTTTATCCGTTTGTTTCGAGTTTATCCGAATCATTCCGTATTTTCATTTTGGACCGTCGATCGACCCGAGGGACGAGTATAAATATCAAAAAGTCGAAAAATAGTCGAGAGTTAGTCGAAAAACTTCATTTGGGCGTTGACCAAACTGGAAATTGTGTTGACTTTCCATATTTGGAAAGTGAACTTTCGGACCGAATTGGAAAGTTTCCCAAACGGGAAGTTGATTTCCGGTGACCATTTTCCGGCCACTTCTGGTGTCGGCGTGGGTAAGGTCTCCTTCTCCTCTTGATTTCGAGTGGGTTTGTATTTGAAATTATGAGTTTTGGTGGAGTTTGATGGGAACCCGAATCGGGTTGCGGTGCCGGAGTTCGCCGGTGACGGTGGAGGTGTTTCCGGCGAGTTTCGTGGGGTGAGGTGTTGGGGGTTTTGCTCCCCACGCCTCATAGATGCTTCCTAGATGGTTAGTTTTGAACGGGATTGAGTTTGGATGCAAACCCGATTGGGTTTTCCGGTGAGAATTTCCGGTTGGTTTTCGTGATAATTGAGGGTGTTAGAGTGAGTTTTGGTTGTTTGGGTAGAAGAGTAAGATGCTCGAAATGATGAGACCATTGAAACTGGAGCTTTTGGCCGCAAAATTCCACCATTGACGACGCGCTGCCGCCTGCGACGGCGGTCAACGGCGGTCAAAAAGTCAACTTTTCAGATTTTGATGTAATTAGTGTCATTTTTCTCGTAATCACGCCCTGGTTATTGTACGGAGGTTTTCGGGTTGATTTGAGTAGCCGATTTTCAGTCGAGGTTTCGAGTTGAGATTTCGGGATTTCCGTAATTCATTTTGCACTGCATTTTGTATTTCCGGGAACGGTTGGTTTCCGCGCATCAGTACAGTGTTATGGACTACGATTTTGATCAGTTATGTTTTGTGAATGTATTCAGGAGATCGAGATCAGGATCGGGATCGTGATCGAGCATCTGGCGAGGGATCTTCCGCCGGTCCTCGAGATTAGCGCGAGTGCGCGTTTTGCTCATCTGTGAGTGGACAATTTATTTTCACAGATTGATTGCGAGTCGTTTATATACGTTTTATGAACTTGAGCATGCAGCATGATTATGGTTTTATGAGCATGAGATTTCATACGAGATTATGATTATATAAGCATGTGTTTACGATTATACGAATATGCATACACTTATATGTTGTTTCATGCATTTGCATCGATTTGCTTGTGATTTGGTTTTCACAGAGTACAGTCTCAGTTACGTTGTTGTATCGATACACCTTGCCTCGTCGGCTGATCCCCGACGGAGGGTCGCCTGGAGGGGCGTTTCCCCAACCAGACCGGTGAGGGGCGTATTCCCCGGAACCGAGGTCATTTCTGGCTTAGAATCACGTGGTAGTCAAGGACTCCGTGGTTCAGACTGTACTACCACGGTGGAGTCCATGTGTGACCCCGTGGGATTTTACTTGCATGCTCAGTACATTGGAGGAGTATGAGTTTTACCTCGTGTACTTATTATTTTATGTTCCTGGACTCGCATATGTATTTTAAATATATATATTAACTGGTGAAAGACATTTATTTTCGTCCACTCACTCTAACGTGTTTATTGTCTTTCCCCTGGGCTTTTCGGTTTCCGTGCCCAGTTGCAGTTCAGGTTTGGTGTTTTCACGTCGCGGTTTGGAGGCTAGTGATCAGAGTCACCTGTGTTTTCCAGTAGGTTCCAGTTTCGCCTACTGATGTACATATTGTATATGTTTTACTCTACAGGTCGCTCTGATACATTCTGATACATGTTGTGCGGATTTTCACGGATATACATATATACATAGTACAGTTTATTTACTATTGTTGAATATATTGATGTTGAGAAATCCGGATAGGATTGGTGCCCACGGTTTGCATTTTGTGGCATAGGACAAAGTGTTAATTTTCGCGTGCAGGTTATGATAATTCAACGCTAGTAACGAAACTCTGCCGAAATTTCGAAAATTTTTTGTTAGTTCGTATTTTCGAAAGGGTTGATTCCGGTTTAGTATCTGAATCGGGATTGGGTCCTTTCATCGGTGCCCACGGTTTGACTTTTGTGGCATAGGTTGAAGTGTTATTTTCCGGGTGCAGGTAAAGGCAATTCCGCGTTAGTAGCGTTACTCTGCTAAAATTTTAATGGTTTTTGTTGGTTCGTGTTTTCAGAATGGGTTTAATTCCGGTTTAGGAGACTAAATCGGGGTTGGGTCCTTTTATATACTACTCTGCCACATCGCGAAATAAACAATTTCGTCATGATATGATCCCAAGCTCCATAGAAAGGTGGACATCGACTCGACACAAGACAAAAGATCGCATCGAATGTCTCGAGTCGCATCCTAAACATACATAGAAACATTATACACGCTTCCAAAAGTCTATGAAACTATTCAAAAATTAATACGAATCGACTAGCGAAACTTTCCATGAAAAATTACTCTTCGGGTTCACCGAATCTCTGTCACGCGCTGTGGTGCGTGGGGCCCAAGCGCCACCATCAGCAGCAGCCAAAATCTTACCAAATATGATACTTGCAACCCATACATAAAATTAAAGATCACAACTAGCCCAATCACTTTGCAGAACAACACCAACCCAAAGTCTAGCCAAAAATTATCAATGTTTACCTTCAAAGAATGAAACCCTCGCCTTGAATTTCATGGCGACCGGCTGACGCCATCCAGCCATGGCACAACTCGAGACCAATTGCATTCGAATCCATGGAGGGTTGGCTCCAAAAACTCTTAGGTCTCAAGGACCAACTCCGGCCCAAGTTAGGTCGTCGACGACGATAGTGAGTGACCGGGATTTCCCATGCATGGTCGATTTGAGACCTCGAATTTGTTGAGGGGACAACGAGCTTCAATTTTTGGGAAAGACGAGGAGAATAATCGTCGGCTGGTGTTAACGTCGCTCTCAGTCGCCGGCGAGGAGAACGGATCGGTCGGGTCGTGACGGAGAAAAAGAGAAAATAATTGGACTTACCCAATTTGATATTTTATCCCACTTAAACTAAAATAGATGGACGGCCCTGATTGATTTGATCTAAATGGAATGGTTGAAAAAATTCCACAAATAGTAGTTTTCTAATTTAATTACTTGCTACTTAAACATCCAAAATTCGTAAAAATAAGTCCGGATCTCTGAAAAATAAAATTAAAAAAACTCACTAGTTCGTAATAAAATTATCTACAACTTCAGTGAAGAAAGCGAGTCCAAGATCATAACCTATAAAAAGTTGATTTTTAGTCGCAACGAATCTCGATAAACATGACGTATAACGATTAATTTAGTTCTTAACTCGACTAACAAAGACTAAGTCAGTAATTTAGGCTTGGATCATTACAATCTACCCCTCTAATAAAAAATTCGTCCTTGAAATTTATGCAGGTGTAACACGATAAACAACGATCGCTACAAATATCTATAAAGTCTCTCACACACAAAGCAACCCCAAAGTTACTAACAGTAGTCGTGTGCAAGACCACATAAAGCCTACGTTGTAGACTCAAATTGCTTAAACTCATCAAACGAAGCATTGATATGAAATGTTGTGAAGCACTTCAGTAAACTATTAGCTGCGAAAACTTTAAATTTTGAATTTACTGAATGCCAATTCTTCCTTAAACCTTAGCTTGAACTCACGATCAAAAAAGAAAGAACATCGACACCAAGAAACTATAAATCTAAAACACTTAACTCATGAAATATCTTAACTGTGGAGGATTCCATTTGTTCTGACAACCTGACATAAAAGATTCCCCTATTGATTCTTAAATAAACTACAAAACTATGACAGCAGCTCAAATTCAAAACTATTATTATGGACAAATCACTATGTTAGTAAATGACGAATAAGTATCGGTTATACTCCCAAAATTATCTGATCCATCTCTTATAAAGTCTGCTCGATAATCTCTGAAATGGAAATACTATTTAAGGAAGATGCAGTGAACTAAAATTAAATTTTCCAAAGGCATCAAAACTTGCATACACCACAATGTGAAGTGAAGATCCATACTCATCCATGAGAAATAACATCAAAATTTTAGACTAAAAAACTAGAAATATGTTATCCACGCAAACCGCATAGAAGATCATGTGTCGAAAAGGAACTAATGCTAACAAAAAAAAATTGAGTCCTTATGAAGAAAGTATTTGACCAACCCTAAAAACACCAGAAAAATGCAGTTGTACAAGCTCGCAACAAATTCAACGAATAACACCTACGTAATAATCTCGAAAAAGGAGCATAATAAGAAAGATTGCACGTCATATTCCACAATGCACGCAGGAAATTTCTTTGACTCGATCGAAATCTTACACAACCATGAACTGAACGGCCACGCAAAATTTGACAAGAATTTGAATTATTATTGTCCTTCAAGAAGTACTTGGTTATAACAAGATCTATGATCATGAAACGGAATCACAACATTTGAAGAAATCAAAATATGATGACCAAAGTACAAGTGACGACATTACAGAGAGCTACGCGTCTTCAGTATACGCATACAATATATTTTACAAGAAAAAATTCCATGACACCGCGAATATGAACAACAATCAAAGTTATCCCTCACCTCGAAAACTCAACGAAAACAAAACACACATATGTCAAATGTAACCAACATACACATCACGTGGGATGTCAATTTGCTAGTTAGCGATCACGCAATAGACCATCAATATGGTTCCATAGGATAATCGTAATCCAGAAAAGAAATGAATACAACGATCCTAAATCGAGAGAATTTCTACCGAAAATTCAGCATGACTTATTCGTTTATAGTCGAAACCAAAACCCGCAAAGTGGACGCATTTACACAATACAATTCCCAAACTCAACAATTACCAACCAATAAGAGTGTATGATATATAGAACGTCCCCATGTACAACTCCGACGTAATATACCTGAAATTAATCATTTGATCATGGTACAACAATGATGAATAAGTTTCATACTCAAAGCTCAATTGTCAAACCTTCAGCGCAATAAATGATTGAATTGCGGATCATTAACAGGGCCAACTAAAAGATGAAATGCTACCAAGACATGGAAAAGAAAGGTCCTGAAGGCTACATGATAGGATTTGAAAATGATTACAAAAGGAAACAATTATCTTGATAAAAGTGAACCATAACCTGTATAGTGTTGGATTTACTATGACTTGAGCGTCTTGATCCAATATAGACTCCATTAACATCAACAGTTATGCGAAACTAAGTGAATCAAAATAGCACATAGTTGAAGACAACCTTCAAAGATAAAGAAGTTACCACATTCTCAACGAACTATATCAAGAGATACAAACATAGAGAAATGGAAGAAGCAAGATGAAAATAATGGAATGAAGCGAAACTTTATTACTCGGAAGGAAACAAAATTATATGTACATATGACGATTCCACCAACAAATCATCTGCGATAGTCCCAAAGCTATTTCTAGAACTTGAAGTAATGGTGACGATATGCTTAAGTCTCATAGCTAGGCCAAAAATAATATACTAAACTTGTAAAGTTGATGATCAAACTCCTCCACACACATCATCCAAATAACCAATGGGTAGAAATATAAGAAAATAAATCGAAATGAGTTGAGGCTTAACGGAATGAGTTGAGGCATCAACAAACTCACATATAAATCATGGCCACCAAGCCATCCAGATTTCTCATAGCCTAACCACGTGAAACTTTGTACATCATAGCTAACAGAAATTCATTATAGAAAAGATGCTATTGTCGAAGTCTACCAACAGTCTCTCCACAAACTGAAAAAAAAGAATCACAAGAGCATAACAGGCTCGTTTGACTACTACATATCATATCAAGAACCTAAGAAGAAGAAATCTTGTAAATGTTGGTTGTGCAAGGCCGAAGGACACTACGCTAACGAATGTCCCAAGAAGGAGAAGAGAAGTTTGAGAGCTCTTCTGAAGGAGTATGAAGGAGTCATAAAGAAGAAAAACCTAAAAGGGTACGAGGTAGTCAATTCATGAGAAGATGATGAAGAAATGTCTGTGTATTCAGTCTATTCAGAAGATGAATCGTCAGAAGAATCAGATTCAGAATCTGAAGAAGAAGAACCTATAGAGGTTTATCTTCTTGAGATAAAGAATTGGGAAGAAAGCTTAGAGGAAGAAAAAATTTCTTCCGACAAAGTCAACAAGGGAATATTCATTTGCAACTTCTATCAATGCAAGGAGAAGAAAAGATTTCTCATGTTCTGTAAAGCAACAGGGAAAACTTATCACAAAGAATACTTCATAGCTGAAGCAAGGAGAAAAAAGAAGAAGAATAATTCATTAAACCGGATTATTGAACAAGAGTAAGAAGACTACTTCTATGAGATAGAAGAGAACCAAAAAAATTCTAGAAAAAAGATCTAGAAAGAGCAGAGGCTGATACTACTACAAACAAAGGAGTAGTACCTGCAGAAGATCCAGTCCATGATATGAAAAGAGAAGTAGTATCTGACTGTGAAGAAGAACAATGCAATCCTTTTATAAAAGAGAAAGCAAGTTCTTCAAAACAGAACCTATGCAACGTAGCAACTGTTTCTACAAGTAGATTCAGTAACTACATGGAGATTGGATTAAAACTTCCAGGATACAAGAAGTATCATCTACATGCCTTTGTAGATAACGGTTCAGGCTTCAGTCTAGCAAAAAAGTTTGCTATACCAGAAGAGCTGTGGATAACAGATCCAAAAAGAAATGCAATCGGAAAAACCGTAGAAGGAAGAAGAATCTTCATGAATACTTTTACAAAAAAGGTTCAACTCACGATAGGAGGATGAATCTTTGTCATTGAAAATATTTGGCAATCAGAAGACCAAGACTCAGATATCCTAATTGGCAATGACTTCATGTTACAACAAACTTTCATCTAGAAGCTAGAAGTGAACTTATTAGGTTTCGAGAAAAATCACAAATTTTTCTGGACAGAAAGGCTTAAAGAAGCCAAAAGTATTGTTGGTCCAGGATTCACAGAGCAATATCAGAGATCGCAGCAGAATAGTGGTGGATACAAACTACGATTCGAAAAAACTCTACAATACAAGCACCAAGACGAGTTGCTTATTGAAGAATCATCATCATAAGAAGAAGACTATGATGAAATGGAATTTTGTAAGAATTTTGTAGGTTTCACAGCAACAGAAAATTCAAGCATCCAAATGCTCCACCTCATGTCCCTACCAGAATCCAACTCAAAGAACACACTATCTACAACATTCTCAAGAGAGACTGTGACAAGTGTGAACAAGAGAAAATCCTCAAAAGGAAGCAAAGAACTCCAAAAAACCAAGCATGAAGACTAGACTTGAGAACGGAGATCCTACCATTGCGCCGCTTCATGGTCAAGACAAGTAGCATTACTATGTGTCTTATAAGGCTCCTAATAACTGACACACGCAACAAGAAGAGTTGCCCGGTGAAGAGTCATCAAAAGATAAAGATGAAACAATTGAAGCCACATTTATAAAAGAGCATAAACTCAAGCACTTCAAGGAAAAACTCGAGAAACAGAAGAGGCACACCCTTAGAGAAATCAAATAAATGCTTAGACAAAATATCAATATCAATCCTCTAAAGTTTTGGGAAAATGACCCAGTGGTCTGTGAGCTCAAGTTACATGACATAAATTCAATCTGTCACGTAAAAGCCATTCCCCAATACAAAGAAGAAGATCAAAAGGAGTTTAGAAAAGATATAGCGCGCTGAACTCTTGCAGAAATGATTGATCAAACCATCAAAAAGTCCTTATCATGTTCTAGTTTTCTATGTCAGAAATCATGCAGAAGCAGTTCATGGGAAAGCAAGAATGGTGATAGACTATAGAGACGTCAACAAGAAAACCGTAAAAGACGGTTATCAGATAGCACAAGCAAGAGTGTTAATCAACAGGCCCAAAGGAGCCAAAGTATTTTCAAAGTTTGACATTAAATCAAGATTTTGGCAAGTCAAAATGCATCCTGACAGCATTCCTCAAACGGCCTTTGGAACTCCACAGGGACATTATGAATGGCTAGAATGCCTTTCGGGCTAAAACAAGCTCCATCCATTTTCCAGAGAAAAATGGACAATATATTCAAACAAGTGGTAGACTTTTGTGTCGTCTACATAGACGACATTCTTGTGTTCTCAAAGAACAAAGAAGAACACATGAATCATCTCTTTGAAGTAGTCAAACTCATCGTCAAACATAGGATCATCTTAGGAGAGAAGAAAGTCTTTCTCCTCCTAGATGAAATTGATTTCCTAGGGATCAACATAAAGAATGGAGTCATCAAGCTTCAACCTCATATCCTGGAGAAAGTCTGAATATTTCTAGAAAAAATTTCCAATGCTAAAAGTTTACAGAGATTTTTAGGGGTCATAAATTATGGAAGAGACTTCCTTCCTAAAATTATTGGACTAACAACAATTCTGTCGCCCAAAACAAGCTCAAAAAGAGCTTGGAAGTTCACAGAAGATGATAAAAAGATCGTCAGGCAAATCAAAGACATATGCAAACATTTGCCGCCACTACATCAACCTGAAGAAAATGAACCAATCATCCTTCAAACTGATGTTAGTGACAACTTCTGGGCAGGTGTGGTACTGGCAAGAGAGCCAGGCACTAATATTGAGAAGATTTTGAAATTCTGTAGTGGAAAATTCAACGCTGCAGAGTAGAATTATCCCACAGGGGAAAAAATTTTTGGCCATCAAAAATTTTAGGAAAACCCTTCACCGTGAGAACAGATTGTGCCAGAGTAAAAAATTTTAAAAACTTCAAACTTGATAAAGCTGCAGATAGGGGAAGATTAGCTAACTGACAATTATTTCTTAACTAATATGATTATGATGTGGAATTAATTGCAGGAAACAAGAACTATCTTCCAGATGCTTTAACCAAAGAAATGGCCATGTATAAGAGAAGTGACGATGAATGACACAACCCAAGAAGCAGAAAGCCAGGAAAGGAGCCTAACCAACAGGAAGAACCAGTTGAAAAACTCCTCAAGAGTTTTTTGCTACATCCCAAAAGACTAGCCTTAACTGATCAATCCCTGGGAAAAGGATTGGTTAGCCCGTCTCAAACGGCAGACGGTAAAGGCAAATCAAGACTGTTAATGGCTGCTGCTTTGCCAAAAAGTAGAATTTTTCCTACAGGTTTTGTAAACATCTTCAAATATCAGCTGAACACATTTTCAGAAGTAGTCTTCCAAACTGACCAGAATCTAGCATCCCACCAGAGGGCACTACTAGATAATTTAATGTTTGTTTTCCAGGAGAATGACAAAAGGCTCATGATTAAGACCATGGACACCTTAGTAGTAGAACTAAGTCAGAAAAAGAAATCACCAAGCGTGGTCAATGAACCAGCAACATTGTATATTAGAACTCCAGAGAGTGCTAAAGTTACTATTCAAGCGCTAAAAGAATCAGAATGGTTCAAGTTCCACAGACATATTGACAAACATACACCCGATGAAGATCTCTTAAGCACCCTCTTCGTTGTCCTAGGAACCTTCCTAGGAAGATATTTAGTAAATGTTCAGAGTGAACATCCGTAGGAGCACAAGTTGTGGTTAGTAGAGAATGGATATGTCCATAATCTATGGACAAAGACAAATAAAGATCTCAAGGGATTGACAGCAATTGTCTACAATACAGTCAAGAATGTCAGGAAGAGAAACTGCATTATCAGACTAAAGTTCAAGTCTACATCTCCATAATGGATACAGAAGTCTAACGGAGAAAATGAATACATTCCTCCATATCATTACGTCAGAATCATCCAAGGACAGTATCTTGAGCCAGCATGCAACGGATATAATGGAAACTCAAATTCAAGTATTCCGTGGATGAAGGCTATGACATAAAAATACATCAAGAAAGTAATCGAAGAAGATCAAGAGATTACGTTTCTTGCATCAAGAGAGAAGATTATAGTCACCATGTACGACCATCCAGAGGCCATTACGAGTGATCTGTTCACAACCCTGAAATGGAGTGAAATAGATTCCTCCCTTGCCTGTACTCAATGGCTCGACAAGATCGAGAGAAACAAAAGCTACCAGATGTATAGAGATACAGATATGGAAGAAAACGGGAACAGAAGAAAGATAATAGAAGAAGACCCCTACATTGGGGATAACTCAGAAGATTACGATGACCTGTAAATACGGACAAAATCGTATTATCTTCTTCTCGAAGTGGGATACATCCTTATCCCAAAGAATCTGCTTTCCAAAAGAAGACAATGGAAGAAAGCAGATGCTCTGTCTGCATCAAAGCATTATCACTGGTAGAGTTACTATTTTTAGTTTGTGTTTCAATTTCGTTTTGAAATCCACTCTCTATATAAAGAGCTTTGAGTCTTAGTGTAGAGGCATCGAAATCAGAACAAAAAATCAATCTGAGAGTAGAAAAGCCAGAGAATTTTTAGTTTGTGAGTGAAGAATTGTCGCAACTGTTCAGCTTCATCATCCTCAAGTAAGTATGAGTGGCTATACAGCTTATAGCTGTTTACCGGAGAATGAGGCTCTGGATCTGCAGTCTGTAAGTTTTGTTTGAAACAAATAAACTATAGTTTCCCTCAAAGCTTCAAGTTTTTCATGCATCTTTATAAAAACTCATTTAAACTTCCCTAAGAGGCAGACTACCGCCCAGAAGGTGGAACAAATGAGTTATGTTGTTCATAATTATTTTAATCCCTTAGGAGGCGGACTACTGCCCAGAAGGTGGAAAGAAATGAACTGTCTAAATATTAATATTCATCGAAAAATGGTAGTAATACCTTCATTACATGTTAGTAGTGCAATATTTATCAAACAAAAATCTTTTTAAACCAAAGGCCATTCGGCAGTGAATCCACCAGCAGTAGACAGGCAGGAAGCCAGTAGGTGAAACATGGGCATGATGAAGGCTAATTTTGACTAGAGGTTGAAGAAATGTATGAAATTTGAGAATATTGGCAAGTGACCAAAAAAGGTGATCAATTATCTAAGTATGTGAACAATTAAATATGAATCACCTATAAATGATGTAATCATGCATATAGTCATTGAAGATTGATGGAGTTTCATTGTTTTAGAATACATAATTAATTAAAAAGTTGATTTTTAAATTGTAATCTAATGTTATCTTTTGTAGTTTAATTGAATTTTATTTCCTCATTAATCATCATTTACTATATATATAATTATATATTTATTTATTTTTGGGCCGGTCAGGCTTGGCTCTAATATTATTTGTATAGGTCGGGCTTTCAGTATGTCCAGGACTTCAAAAGCATCACTCATACTCTGTTCTCTCAAAGATGAGCCAGATAAAATATGCCTGAAAAATAGTGCTAGACATGGATGAATTTTGGACCGGATTTACATGCCTACTATATATGATCCACATTTTATTTCATGTGTATTTTTTTACGCTCACCTGGGCTGCAGCCCAATTAGCCAGCACATAGATCTGCGCCTATAATAAGCCATATGAGAAATCCTTGCCTTTCGAGGAGAAGTAACCATAATGGCTTGGAATCCTTCTCAGGGCATTGATAAGATTGATAACCATTAACACTTTGGTCTAGTTTGACCGTCGACTTTGTGAGAGCCCACAGTCCACTTTGTCAGAACTGACCTCCCGTCCATAGTCCAGTCTGCCCAGAATTCACCCCCGGGGCCATTTGCCTCTTGGTATATCGGTATATCCGATCTGCCTTTCGGTAAGACATTTCCAGATGGTTGCACATTTATTAATTATTCTAGACAGTTTCATAATTTCATAATCCGATTAATTCAATTCCATCCACAAATAGTCCAGGCCCAAATGCCCAATTAGTCTATCAGGGCATAGCTTCATGTATACAAACATTCTAGAGTATTCTTTAACTAATTAACCAAAGCCCGAGGTCCATCTATATAATCCACCTTTCGTGTTCATTTTTCTGCGCTCACAAGTTCCATTCAATACTCTTATTACCCTTACCCGTTAAATCAACTCAGCAGCTATTTTTTTCTCGAAAGAAATAAGATAATTGGATGAAATTAACTATGAATTCAGCAACTATTGTTAACAGTTTGATCTGAAAATAAGACGACTTTTTGTATTTATGTTTTGGTTACAAAAGGGACCTTAAAAGTTAAAACTAGTACTCAGAATTAGCTTAGTGTAGAGTAACATGCGACTGGAATTTTAAGATACGCAGTTCCAGACAATCCTCAACGTTTTCTTCCAGCTTTGGGCACATTAGTTTCCGAACACATACACTGCATTCGGTCACATGTCTACGCCAAGTAGGAAAGAAAGAGTCAGAAAGACTCGAAAGAACCGAGAAGGAGCTCGAAAATAAATGAAGAAAAGGTTGACGCACGTGGCTATGAAAACGTCCACTCTTTTAAGATTCTGGCACTGTGACGCAAATCAGATACCTTCACTTGCGGGTGGCGCACCCATTTCCCTTAGAACTTACCCCAATAAGAAATCCCTCCGCTTTCCATAAACGAACTTTCCTCTTCTCTCCCGTCAGACTAAAGCTTAAGCTCCGCCTGCACATACATACAACTTGAACCATGTATCCCTCATCCTCATCTTCTACCTCACAAAATTCCCTGGGCCCGGGCGACCCAACCGGCGGCGGCCTCACCCGCTACGGCTCTGCCCCGGGCTCTCTCCTCGCCTCCGCCGTCGATTCCGTCATCGGAGCCGTTGTAGACCGCGAATTATCCTCCCTCCGCCCTCAGCCGCCGGGATCTTTCGTCGGCAGGTACTTCCCATCCGGCGACTCCTCCGTCACGTCCGAGTCAACGTTCAAAGTCAACTCATCGTCATCCAACAAGGAGGCAGCGAAGCCGTTGCTCAGATCGTACGGTCTGGGTGAGATGGCGGCCGCGATGGGATCGCCGTCGTTTACGTCGGCGGCTTTGGTTCGCCAGAGAAGCTCTCCAGCTGGATTTCTAAGCCACCTCACCGATAACAATGGTGCACTCTTTTTTCCATTTGTTTTCTTGCTTGCTTGTGATGTTACCATAATGTCCTCGGATACTGTCACTGTTGTGTGGGTCGTTGGTAAGGGTACTTTTGGGATTTTGTAACTGTCACTGTCTGGCTTCTGTCATCGATCACTCTTAGCCTCAGTTTAGTATCGAGGTGTACTTAAATACGGTATACGATGAGAAAAATCAGTAATGAAATAAATTTATGGAGAGAGAAATACAGTGAACAAAAAGCAACTCTTGGCTGCTTTTAATTTCTGCTAACAACTTTCAGCGGTAAGATTGAGCTATTTTCTTTCCCCCAGACTCAATCCCAAACTGGCCTTTAATTAATCTTCTGGGTCGCGGAAAATAATGTTGACAAAACCTGGAATTGACTGTAATGTCTATTTGTGTTATTACAAACTGTGCAAGCAGTTACTATTCAGTGATTGAATGAGGGCGTAACACGTGTCATCTTCGAATTACGATTTCGACAAAATAAATATGATGTATTTTTTTACAAGTAATTTCATAAAGGTATTGCAATTTTATTTTTCGAAAATTTAAATACATAATGGAAAGATAATGGAAACATAAATGACAAAATTTTTCTTAATACAACTGCTAAATATACTCTAGAAAGAGTACGCGTGGTTGATACAATCGGCAAATGTATTATCGACAACTTCATCTTCCTTATCTTCTGCTTCCTTAAGGATATCTTGTTTCCTCTTGGTAAAGTACATTTTGGAGATCGGGGTCATAGCCTCCAAATTCATTGTCATGATCTTTGTTTCTTCCTCTTGTTTCTTGAGTTGGAGCTCACTTGCCGCCCTTGCTTCTTTTCGTTGTTGAAATTGTATATACTCTGTAATAATTGAGCTCAATTTCATTATGCATCTTCCTTGCGGAATGCCACGATGCTTGATCACTTGTCATGGTTTGCAAAATCTCAGTGCGTTGATCAATAGGAATCTTACCTTGTTTCTTTTGACGCCTTGCTTCCTTTGCCGTTTTGCATCCCATTGGTTTAACCAGACTCGACGGACCAGTGCCAACGTAGGCGGGTGGTGCTTCATGCACTTCCTTCTCGCCCAAATTTATGATTGGAGATGATTCGGTAATGGAGGGATTCTCTTCATATGAGCTTACATACGGAGACGGAGTACTTGGTTCAACATCTAGGTAACTTGGATGGTCCTTAAGAACTTCATAACATTTAAAGTGGGTGAACGGTCTTTTCTTAGCGGCATAGTAGTATGCTTGAGCTTGCTTAATCTAAAAAAATGTAGTAAATTAATTAGATTAAAATGACATATAAAAAGTTAATTAAAAATTCACTAAATTAATTACATGGTAGAAATTAAATAAAAATGAGATGATGAGTATAAGGAGTTACCTCATCCATGTGAGAAGTGCCGTTAGCTCTACGCTTATGTGCGTCTCGCAAACATTGAGCCCATTTTTGTAATGGTATCTTGAATTTATTGTAGTGAGACGCAAGCGCAATTTGAGACCTACGCTCCTCTCGAGGTGTTTCTTCTTCTGATGGCACCCAATTTTGCATGTAATCAGCATGAATTTTCTCCCACACTTTATCCTTCCTTTGTTTGTTGCCATTGAATTCATCAATAGTATGACGTGCGAAAAATATGCACATTTATAAATCTTCGGAATGAAGTCAATGGGTGGCCATTTTTTCTAAAAAGGCTCAAGAAAATGAGAGTAGAGATGGAGAAGATGAGAGTAGAGATGGAGAAGAGATAGATGGAGATGTGAAATTTGTTGTGCACAAATTAGTGTGAGTTGTGAAATAAATGGTGTAGTATTATAGGAAAATATTATGGAGTGTTATGCAATTTTTTTGGATTTTTTTGCAATTTTTTAGAGTTTTTTTTTGCAAATATTTTGGGTATTCCCGTTTATATCTGTTCTGAAAAATAAGTTACCGTTCTGTTTGAATATCAGCCGTTGGATTAGATTTTGATTTCAAAATCAATGGCCCAGATCAACTGGTCCATTGGTTTTTTTTTTGGTTCGGTAAGGCCACGTGTCAGCAACAGATTGGTTGGTAATTTTTTTTTTCACCTTTTACTGGGGCCAAAAAAAAATCCTACGTCAGCTGACGTCACTCACGCGCCGGTGGGCTCTGCCAGCTGCTCAAGCAGCAGCCCGCCCTGGTTTTGCTCGATCCGGAGCTCGAGCTTAGGTCAACGAGCAGTCCGCCGGATTTTTTTCCCTCGCTGCGTTCCGTTTTTCTTCGTGCTCGATCAGTTGCCGACGGGTCCCGCCTTTGCTCGAGCAGCTCAGCGAAGTCTTACTCACCGATGCAGTTGTTCTAAGAAGCTATGAAAAATATAGGAGTTCACATTAAGCAGGAGCGGGTCCAACGCTCATGGATCACGTGTAAGAATGGGTTCCTTAGAGCAACTCCAGCAGATTCTCTATAAGTCATTTTTTGCTAAAATATAAAGATTTTCTATTAAAATTCACTCCAGCAGCTCTCCTATCTTAGAGCACCTGCAGCGCAACGAGCTCGAGCAGCAGCTCCCGAGCTCGTCAACGAGCGGTCGCAGACGACAGAAGCTACCGCTGCACGGAGCTGCTCGTGTTGCTCGCCGGTCGGGCCCACCTCCCCCCCTCTCACCCACTCTGTGGCCCCCAGAGCTGCTCGTGCCGAGCGGTCGCCGACGACTTTGGCGAGCCCCCGGAGCTGCTCGTGCTGAAATCCTCCCCCGGTGCAGGTGCTCTTATTGGCCAGTTTAGGGATTCCCTATATTTCATGTTTTCATCCCCTATTCTTATACCGAAAACATGAATTATAGGTAACGAAACAATCAATATTGTAATTAATTCTTTCCTTCTAGATTGCAAATATAATTAATAATTATATTAATAAATAAATATTTTATTATCAACCAATCAAAACTAAGCATGTGTTTAGAACTAACTACATTTTAAGTGATATTGTTGGAATAAATTTATACAAGTGACTAGCTAAAATAAGTTTAGACTTTATTTTTGAACAAAATAAGCAAACTTTCCATGACATTGTTGGAGTTGCTCTTAGGTGGCTAAGTGGCTTCTTCATTATTCTAGTTCAAGTACAATTAGGATTTAGCATTGGTCACATTCCGAGGGATAATGATGTTTGTTAGATTATTATTATTATTATTATTATTATTATTATAAGTTTCACTAGTTGTTTCTTATTCTTTCTCAAAAAAAAAGTTGTTTGTTATTAAGCTTTTTTTTTTAAAAAAAAGGTTGTTATTATGTTTGGAATTTTAATAATTTTTCTTTAATTTTCACCGTTTCAGTTTCGAAAGATCAAACCCAAACAAACATTTTTTTTTTGTGTGTGTCCCTGTCTCTGAAAGCAGGACTCAACTATGTGAGTTGTAGTATTGTGCAGGTTGATTTTCTGTTTAAAGTGTTATGATATTGGAGGATTTAACATGTTAAAAAATACGTGTTAGATTCTTTTTATGGTCATGGTCATGAAAGTGGTTTAAAGGTCCTCTTTCTATTTTGACCATATCAATAGGAGGATTTTCAGTTACACGGGGAACTGGAAGCTATAGCTCACAAGGTGGGCCTAATGTTGGCCATGGAGTAACAAGGTTGAAGTCTCAGTTGAGCTTCACTAGGCAAGATTCTCTCTCTCAAATCTCTGAAGTTGGTGAAAATGCTGCTGACGGTGTTAGCTCTAGCAGCCACCATAATGCCATGCATTATCCTGCTACTAGCTTTGGGATGGACTCCTAGGATAATAGCAATTCTATTGTCTTCTCTGCTCCACAGAGTAAACGAGCTAAAAATATGGATGGTGACATCTTTAACTGCCTCAATACTTTAGAATCTCAGGTAAGTTGCATTTAGTACTTATATTGGGCCACGTGATTTCGGCCGAGGGAGTTAGTGTTGATCCTGACAAGATCGAGGCCGTGCTAAACTGGAGTAGACCTACTACTGTACCGGAAATCCGGAGTTTCTTGGGTTTAGCAGGCTATTACCGACGATTTGTACAGGACTTCTCTCGGATTGCTACACCATTGACCAGATTGACGAAGAAGGGCGTTAAGTTTGAATGGTCTGAAGCATGTGAGGAGAGTTATTTGCTCCTGAAGGAGAGATTGACTACCGCACTGGTTTTGACCTTGGCAGATGACAGTGGGGAGTTTGTAGTGTACAGTGATGCATCGAAGTTGGGACTTGGTTGTGTGTTGATGCAGCATGGTAAAGTTGTAGCCTACGGTTCCAGACAGCTGAAACCACACGAGGTCAACTATCCGACGCATGATTTGGAGTTAGCCGCTATTGTGTTAGCATTGAAGAGTTGGAGACATTACTTGTACGGAGCCTAGTGTAAGATTTACACTGATCACAAGAGTCTCACCTACTTGCGGACGCAGCCAGATCTGAACATGAGGCAGCGCCGATGGATGGAGTTGATCAATGATTACGATTACACGTTTTAGTACCATCCAGGGAAGGCCAATGTTGTGGCTGATGCACTTAGCCGGAAATCTGGAGCCTAGTTGTTTCATGTGTGTGTGTCTAGAGTGTTGATGTTAGCCGAGCTTCGGGCTACGGGTGCTAAGTTAGAGTATGATGATGAGGGAGCTTTGTTGGCTAGTTTCCAGGTTCGACCCGTATTGATTGATCAGGTACGGGAGGCTCCCCCACGCGAAGCGAGGTCTTGGGCTTCCTCAGGTCTAGGTCCCTCTTACCTTGGTCCATCATGCGGGAAGCGAGGTCTTGGGCTTCCCCAAGTCCCTTCACATGACCCTCAAGCTCTTTGACCTTGTCCTTGGTCTCCTTAGCCTCAGCATGCATGCATTCGAAGGCTACAGTGAGGGTAGCAGAAGACTAGAATAAAGAAAAGAACGATGTGTCAGATACAAAGGCAGAGATTGAGTAAAACAAGCATGAAAAGATGTTAGATGCATGAAAGGAAATGTTACTTGGTAAAGGGAAGTCCAGGACGCTGTCATCAGATCCTCGGTTTTCAATGATCCGAGGTCCTCGGCATCCTGCTCGAGGATCATAGAAACCAAGGACGGGTAGGCAATCTCAGCACGAGCCAAACCCGAGTAGAATTAGGAGGGGATGAGCTCCCCCACGCGAGAGAGTATAGTACCCTCACAGAGGGCCTCTTCCTGCTCCTCAGTAAGATCGCGAGGGGATTGAATGATGTAGCCCTGGTTTGGTTGGGACCTTTTGAAGTAAACCCGAGGATGGTCGGGCAAGATCCCTCCACCACCTTGCCAAGGGAACCTGTACGATTAAGTGGAATAGAAAATCCCATATATTTAGCAAGCACAGCACAGGCAGACAAAATCATAAAGGCATGCAAGACGATATGAGAAGAACGAGGTACAATTGATTGTATTTAATGTATGAAAGAATGCAAGCTTACCGAAAGAAAAGTTCTTAGGCCAGGGGGCCTCCGGGTCAGTCCTCATCTTCTTGAGATGAGGAGACGGCAGAGGAACGGTAGTAGCAGCAGTATTGGTGGTGGCAGTAGCAGTAGGGGAAACCAGATTCTAAGCCTCATGTGGCTCCGCAGCTTGAGCATTGTCCTTAGCGAGCTTGGAAGCCTTCACCAGCCTCCGCTTCCAAGGCTTAGAACCCTCTCCCTGCTCGGTAAGAGCTTCGACATGTGTGAGCTTGGGGGTAGGGGCACCCTTCTTGTGGACCTGGGGGTGGCTCGAGGGAGCTCAATCACCTCTTAGGGGCTCTCATGCAGGAGGGGCACGATGCGCTTTAAGCCTCTAGGTCTGAGGAATTCCTTGCTTTATAGCCACCGACATTTGCGATACTTAGCCGGGATGGCTAATGCGTTATTGATAAGTTCGCGGTGAAACTCGACGGCCTTAGTCAGCTCCTCCAGAAGCTTGGGAAGACAGTTGATAGCAGTAAGGACTTTGAAGCCGTCCACTCAGTCGAGTTTCTCCCAGTTCCCGAAGATGAGGATGAGGGTCTTCTTCCAATCCTTTAGAGAGTAAGGCAGGTCGACTAGCATAGATTCTTTGACATACATGATCCTTTGTGAGAGGTAGAACTGGTTAATTGGAGTAGGTTTTACTTGGACAAGAAGCCTAAACTCCGCTAGACCCATACGGCAGTCAAACTACCGATTGAGCCTGTCAAAGCAGGCTAGATAATGGAGCTATCTGGGCACCATTGCTCCACAACAATGCCGTAGAACTCAAGGGCGGAGTAGATAAAGGCAGGCATCAGAAAGGAAAGTCGGTAGACTATTTGGAACGGATGAACAAGTAGGCCTGAGCCATGAGCTTTTTCAAGTTCTAACACTCTCCCTTCGTCTTGGACGAGGGCGAAATGAAAGTTATCATTGTCCCCCTGGTGGAAAGTCTGGATGAATGAGGCAAGGGCCTCGGCAGAATCAACCTTCAAGGCAGAAGGGTAAAGTTCTTCGCAGGCCTTCTTAGGAGCGGCCTTGGTGGTAAGCAGCTGGAGTTGCATGGATGAGGGGTCAGCTTCAACTTCTAGAATGGGGGGTTTGATGACTTCAATCTCATCCACCTTAAAAGTAGTGAGTGAGGGAGGATTATTGACAGCCTCTATGAGGGCTTCAGAGGTTGATTCATTGGCGGCCGACTGCGGTTGTAGGAGAGGTCCAGCAGAGGTGAGTGACTTGGAGCAGTCGATTAAGTCTACGGCGCTGGGATCCTGAAGAATGGTAACTTCGATCGGGGTGGAAGAGGATTTGTGAGTAGTTTCTCTCTAATCATGTATCTATACTCTATTTTAGTTATGATTTGTGAGTAGTTTCTTTATGGGAGGCTATGGGTCAAACCCTAGCCATTTGATGTAGAACAATGATGTTTGATTTGTGTTAATAAGTATCTTTTAGGTGTTTTGTGCTATTGAATGAGTTTGTTGTTTGTGTGATGCGATTGTGGCATATTTGCATGTTTGGGCTTGATTCAATGTTTTCATATTCATCTTAGTCATGCCTACGTTAAGATATGTCTAGGGGAGATAAAAAATGAACCTAAGTGAACTAGTCACTTACCTAAGGAAGATAAGCATGTAACATGACATAGAGTTAGACTTAAAATGTTAAGCTTAGAATTTGGTTTCTTTGTGCTCGAGCATGAATCGAAACACTTTTGAGGTCTAAGTGACTCAAGGGTTTTCTGTTAAGCTTACAATAAACCAAGAGGCTTCATAGCTATTGTTGATTCTTTCCACTCGTAACCCAATAGGTGCGAGTTAGAAGTATTCATCAGAACTCATTCCTAAGTTCTCCAATAAAGGCTTGGGAAGGGAAGCCATCCATGATCTTCACATGTATTTGCAACCAAACTCATTACACATGAAATGCATTCAAAACCTAGCACCAAAAGTCTAGCTTCTAATCTTGGTTTACTTTTTGCTTCATGGATAAACCGAAACCTTTTGGAATCCAAAAATGCCTAGGAGTCTTGGCCTATAACCATGCGTGGCCCGAGAAGGTATGATTTGGACAATGAAAGGATTTGTTCTTATGATCCAAAACACATTTTGAGCATGTAAATCGGACTAAATAACTCATAACCTTAAATTGGACATTGTTTGAGCATCAAATGGTTAATGGGGGCATTCCTAGCCAACCATTCTTCAATCTTGAATTTGTGATCATATCTATTTACCATCTTTGCATTAATCGTAATTAACTAATCCACCTTTCGCTAAATCACTCACCGTAGTTTAATCATCCCTTACAATGGTAAACCTCCAAAGGGTTTAGTGTTGTGAGGTTCACATTTCTATTTTTTGTGTTTCTTTGTCGCATCACTTGTTTGTATTTCACGCACTTAAAAGACTTAATCAAACTTAAAGCTATGGAATTAGATTAGTCAATCCTCGTGGATTCGACACTCGACTTCTATACAAATTATATCTTGATCTTATATACTTGCGGGTAAGGAAAATTCACTTAGCTTTAGACTAATTAATAGTCAAAAAGTTGAGAGAGTACATTTTTCTTCAACAATAAGGAAAAACCAAAAAAGGGCCCCCTTAAGGCATTGAAAAGTTTCGAACAATTGACCTCTTTGAACATATAAAGGATAGTTGCCAACTGAATTACAGATCTCAACATACAAAAAAGCTCTTTCATAGTACATATCCCATTAGAAAAATTACATACAAGGCTCCTAAAAATTTTGAGGCACTTTTTTGTCGCACACCACTACCAGAATAATGACTATAGCCGACGACATAAAGTCGTCGGCCTGTCCCAATTTCTCGTCAGGTATAGCCTATACCCGAAGACTCATCGTCGGCAATAGTATCGTCGGTAATACACCGTCAGTGATACTATAACCAACGACAAGATAGGGTTATCGTTGGTTATAGTACGGAGCTATAGCCAACAAGATCAGATCGTCGGCTATAGTTTCATACTATAACCGACGACAAAGTCGTCGTCCATATCTCCTCCCCTGGTCAAACTGGTTGACTATGGAAGAAACTATAGCCGACGATATACACATATATCGTCGGTTATAGTGTGTATTATTTTAATTATTTTTGTAGGTTCTGGGTTTTATCCCAGAACCTGTATTCCCAAAAAGTCACCAATATTGTTCACATTGAAAATCCAGAAATATTGAAACTATAGTAGTAAATAAAATAAAAAACTGAAATCATTCAAATCTATATACATATGCGTACTACGGGTTTCCTAGGTCTATGTGGTCAAACGGATCGCCAAAACTTGGTTGGTCCTGGTCTTGCGGCTGTGGCTGCGGCTGAGGCTGAGGCTGTGGCTGTGGCTATGGCGCAACTGTACATAACACTGCTGCATCCATGTCCCCATCATCTGCTGTTGCTCGGCCAACCGATTCTGCTCTGCGGCTCGCGCCTGCTCCATCTCCTACATCCGACGCCGTTGAGATTCCATCTCAAGCGCTTGCCTATGAAGCTGCTCATGTAGCTCATTAGTCCTCGAAGATGATCCCGATCTGCGAGAGAATTCAGGAGTATTCTTCAGCAGCCCTTGACCCCACTTTCCGAACCCCCTGCAGTAGAAAGTGTTATTCCTTGGAGGGATCGCAGTTGCCATAATCCTGGCAGCTATGATCGGATCAGATTGATCAATCTGATCAATCGGGAGTTCCGCATCGGGGGTGTTGGGATAGCGCTCTCTCACCACTTGAGTCAACACCTCCGGAATCACCTGCTGAAGTCTCGCCTAATTGACAAAGAAAAAAAAATGGTAATTAATGTAAACAATCTAAAAAAATAAGAAATATGTTTATTTTGTTATAAGGACACTTACAACATCTTCGGGGGATTGCGGATACGCGTGCTGCATCGTATAGACAAGCGGAGGGACTTCTGGGTGGTTGGCCGCCTCCTCGATCCAACCCGAGTATGATCTGGAATCGACATGATGATTTTTTGTGTTTTTTGCCCGGTTCCTTGTGTTGACTTCAGAAATAGCCTGCTCGATTAATCCAACATCTAATATTAGCCAAATAATTTGGGGGAAGTACGATAAAACTAAATTTTAATCGATCGAAGGTTACGTACCTTCAATTTCGGGTTGTTGAAGTGAACCACAAGCCATCGCCACTCGTACTCCCTATAACGAAACTCGCTAGGGGTACCCGAACGATCGTCGCCGTACTTTTTCCAATGTTTTTTCAGCTCGCCCTTCCACTCCTTATACCTATATTAATAAAACACAAATGTTAGTAACTTACAACATTTTATGAACATAATCAAAACAAACGAAAAAATCGAAACAAATGAATCACGTAACCTGCTCCAATGCACTTCATCTGCCCACGTGGGTCTAATGTCGTTGTCCATGCGGAACCACCTCTGCAATGCATATATATATATATCAATAATAATAAAAATTTATGTTGAAAATATACATAATGAATATATAATTCTACTCATCGGCAGCGCATTATTTAGCTAATATTTGACGGATTGCGGCACCGAATTCCAATATGGCCACAACATTGGGACTCTATCCCGTATGATGCTGCCCGCCATCCTTGCGTACTTTCGAGTGACCTTTCCCTCGATCACCTTGCCTCTATTCCCGGTCGGAATCATAACTTGGCCACCACCGCTAGCCTGAATCGCGTCGTCCAGTAACTTGCCGACAACGGGGCCTCTGGTTCTCTTTGGTTTGTCACCGGGCACGATCTCGCCTATCACATTTGTAGACGATTTTTTAAACATCAACACCTAATTGAATTAAAATATTACTAAGTAAAAAGATATCACTAATTAATATTTACCTGATTCGTCGGTGCGTTGTCCCGGAATCCTCACACTCCAGAGAGGTTGCGGGAAGGGTACATACGTGTATGCCTGGTCCGGGGTAATGAACCCTAACTGTCCTGGAACAGGCATCCCCGTGTGATCGACGAGAGGTATCGTCGGGATTTCCAAGGGTAAGAATAGGGTAGACGGCGGGCATAGTCGCATCCTGGCCGAGGACTGAGTCGATCCACCAGCCTCTTCAGAAGAATGAGGAGTCTGGTCGGTGGATGGGGAAGGGTCCTGCCGATGAATGTCCGGCATTCGGACCGAGGATTGAGTCGCACTATCCGTTGAAGGCGTGCGACTGTCCTCATAAAGCCTCCTCGCGCTGGAGGGTCGACGAGGCTCGACCTACTGCTGCTGAGGTTGTCTCTCACCTAGAAGTGTACGGTGCCGAGAGGTGGGAGGAATGCTGTAAGTGTTGCCGACACTGGCGGATCCTGATGCTGACCAACTTCTGGTGCTCTCATCCCCACGTCCCGATCTCCCTCTCGATCTCCCCCTCAACCAATTCATCGTTGTTATAAAAGTTACGTAACATACTCAATTTTATATAGTTTTTAAAATGAACAATAAAATTAAAGTTAATTCACATTCATCTACCAAATGTCAGAATATATTAATTCACATATTTACATATTTAACTCACAATAATTCCATAAATTACTAAAAATTCAAATGAATTCATATATAATAAAAGTCCACAAATTACACCATTTCCAACAAAAATTCTGTAAATTACAATAATTCATAAAAAAAATCCTTCCACTTACATAAAATTTCCATTATATTCAACAAATTTCATTATATATTCCTTCATATATAATTCCACTAATTTACAAAAATTTAAAATAATTCCTAATTAATCCAAAAATTTGAATTCCTAATCCAAAAATTCAATAATATCCAATATATAATCCAATAATTAATTAACCTCCTCTATATATATAATCCAATAATTCCAAAAATCCAAAAAATCAACAATAATTCCAACAATATCAACAAAATTCAACAATAATCCAATATATATTCAAACAATTCATCCAAACATCCACATTATCGATTAACAAACTAAACAAATTAAAATCTAACCTAAATAAAAAAAAATCGAAATTGGAGATTTAGGGATTTAGAACCTATTTTTTGGGTTGTAGAATCGATGAATGGAGGCTTGAGGATGGACGACGGCTTGAGGATGAACTTGGCTCTTGCTTGAAGGACGGCGGTGGCGTAGGAAACTGAATCGGAGGAGTTTGGGAAAAATGGGCAATTTCGTTTCTGCCCAAAACGACTACGCTGGGGATATAACCCGATAACTATAGCCGACGATATAAGTATTATCGTCGGCTATAGTATAACCGACGATATTTATTATGAATATCGTCGGTTATAGTTTTTTTTTCCTTTTTTTGTTTTTCCTTATGCATTTATATTTATACAAAAAGGCTATGAGTTTTTTTTTTCTTACTTATAAAAAATGCTCCTTAAACAAAGTTTCTACTTTAATTACATACATGATGCATGCATATATATCAAGAATGTCGACATATATATATATTATTAATTCATTGCACGTTCATTTATACTCAAATTAATTGCACGCCAAAGTCATCGTCGTACACATCATTTTACATTGCACGTTCAAACTCAAATTAACATACATACACTAAGACGCATAGTCAGAATCATCGCTTGAGTCTGACTCGGTTTCCGAGTTAATTTTAGGTAAGATGTGTAAGCCCTCGTCACTTGAGTCATCATTGTCTTCATTTTGATTAACATCAATAAGTTTCGGTTGAGGAATTCGTACCACACTGCCCTGTATCACATTATTAATGCGAATTGTTGAGGTTTCAGGAATACCAGTTGCATTCGGCTCTTAGTATGCACCAACTTCTTCATTATCCGAGGTCACACCAAGTGTGGAGGCACTGTATATGTTTCTTGGAAGAACATGGTTAACCACTTTCCACGCGCCTTTATGCACAAGATCATCAAGATAGAACAATTGTTTCACCGCCGTGGCCAAAACAAACGGATCATCTTCATACCAGCTTGTAGCAGTATTCACCGAAGATATGCTGTATTGATCGGTCCTTGTGTTCTCAGGGTCGGTATCAAACCATCTACACTTAAACAAGTGCACGGTCATGCCTTCCCCATATATTAATTCGACAACTGAATGGAGAACACCGTAATAGTCAACTCCATTCTGCCCACCATGCACCATTACCCCAGAATTCTGTGTTTTTCGTCTGACATCTCTATGTTCACAAATAAATAGCACGCCATTTACCTTACACATAGGATAAACTCTGGAAGTTACCGGTTTCTGCGCCAAGAGCCTCAATTCGTGTGACCACTGAGGGATACCATCATCTTGTACATGGTTCATCTGAAAAAAATCATTTATTAACTTAACTATAAATAGGATACGAGACATGCACTTAAATTCGTATACAAGTCAATATATCTATATACGTACCCATTTACCAAAATAGTTTGCGAACGTCTTGTTGTGGTACTTAACATCACCGGAAATAGCAGGGCAGTAAATGTGCACATTTTTCCAATATTGAACTTCTGGACAGTTAATCAATACCGACCAGTGGGCAATGACTGGCTTATATGGTTCCTAATTGTACGAGTTGGACAACTTTCCAGAAACTTCAACATCATCGGAGATGATCGAATGGTTGAACTACGCTCCATCTATTGGCATATGTTGTGGAGGGTCCTCCAACGCTCCCAAATACAACTTGGTGTACGTTACGCACTCGTGCGCAATATATGCTTCAGCGATACACCCTTCGGGTGCAGATTTGTTCATCACATAGTCTTTGTAGTCCCCTAATTGTCTGTAAAGTGGTAATTACAGAGCATGTTATGATTATTGTAAAATAAGTGAATAAATAATAAGACATATATAGCCAGATTCAGAGATGCCTTACGTACCTTTCCATGGGATACATCCATGTGTAGTGTACTGGACCGGTAAGCAACAATTGTTCCGGAAGATGGAGCATCAGGTGAGGCATGATGTCGAAAAAGTTTGGAGGAAATATCATTTCCAATTTGCACATGATAAAAATGATGTCCTGTTGCATTTCCAACATGTCCGATTTCTTCACTTCTCTCGTGCATAACTTCCGAAAGAATCTTGACAAAACCACTAACGGCTCCACCACCTCTTTGGGCAGGTACCCTCGAATGAAAACAGGGAAGAGGCGTTGAAGTAGTATATACGACAGTCATGACTCTTTAGTCCGTACATCTTATTGTCTTTGAAGTTAACACACCGACTTATATTTTCAGCATAACCTGAAGGATACCTGACATTACCCATCCAGCCAAAAATTTCATTCTTCTGGGCAGGTTGACGGTATAAGGAGCTTGTGGCATTTTTTTCCCATCTCTCAACCACAATGTTTTCGCAGTCCCATTCTTTTAAGATCAATGCGTGCCTTCGGGGCGTCTTTTGTTTTTCCTTCTCAATTCCACACTGTGCCGACCACACTGTCGCACACATTTTTCTCTATGTGCATGACATCTAAGTAGTGTCTGATAAGCAACTTGGACCAATACGGAAGTTCCCAAAAAATACTTTTGTGTGTCCAGAATTTATACCTATCGGGTTTGTCAGGTATTGACGCCACTATCTCAGGATGATTGCTGAGCTGCCCAAAATCGTATTCATTTAGCACTTCCAATATTTCATCCCCCATCCATCTCCTCGGCTGCTCACCTGTTTCCACAATCCCATCAAATGCCTCCATATCCTCCTGAAATGGGTGATCATGTGGAAGCCAACAACGATGACGCATCTGTACAATCTTCTTGCAATGTGGTCTGCAACACTCAACAGTCATGCACTCTGGACAAGCCCTGTATCCCCTGGTAACGTTGCCCGACAACATCCCGCGTGCAGGAAAATCGCTAATGGTGCCAACAACCATGGCATGCATCTGGAACATCTCATTTTTGAACTTTTCATAAGTGGGATGACCATGCTCACTCAAGTACTTAAGCTCCTCAATCAAGGGTCTTAAATACACATCGAGACACTTTCCTGGATAACCCGGCCCTGGAATTATCATAGTGAGCATATTGTATTCTTTCTTCATACACATCCATGGAGGAAGGTTGTACAGTACCAAAATAATTGGCCATATACTGTATTGAAGACTCATGTTGCCAAAAGGATTGAATCTGTTAGATGAAAGCCCCAGCCAAACATTTCGAACCTCTGATGCAAAATAAGAAAACTCCTTCACCATGTGCTTCCAAGGCTTTCCATCAGCACGGTGTATAAGGGTATCACCGTCGGGCAAATTCCTCTCGGCCCACCATCTCATAACTTCAGCCGTGTGTGCACACATGAACAACCATTCTAGCATATCTATCAGAAGAAAATACCGAAGTATCTTCACAGCTTTCTTGTTTCTAGCAGGAGTCAACTTATACCTATCTGTACCACATACCGGGCAATCATCAAGGGATTCAAGATCATTCCCATAAGCATCTTCACCCCAGAAGAGAACACAATCATATCTACAAGCATGGATTTTGATGTAGGAAAGGCCAAGATGTTTTAGGATTTGTCGCACCTTACAATGAGTGGTAGGAAGACGATGACCGGGGGGCAACAATGAACTAGACCACTTCAGCCAATCATCAACAGCCTTCACACTCATTTTGTTCTCCACTTTGAGCTTCATTACTCCCATAAGACTTTCAAGAACAGTCTTATTACACCCGTTGTACAACGGGGTCTGTTGAAAGGCAATGATGTTGTTGTACTTGTCCATACCAGCAGTGTTGACAGTTGTAGGTAATTGCTGGATTGGCTCAATATGAGGGAATCCCCCAACGGCGGGAGGGATATCTGGCGCTCTCATGAGGAAACATATTGTTTATCAACCTTGTTGTTGGATCATTAGATGTACTGCCACTCTCAAAAAATTGTCTCTGATCATGCATGCTGACCAACTGATGAGCTCTCACCGTGATAAATTCAACATGTGTACTTATCCCATAACCCGTTTTTCTTCAAGTGCTCCAATACTTTATCGATGTGAAAACGATATCACTCGCTGCGACACTGACATTTCATACACGGACAATAATGAATTGTCATCCCTCCACAATTAACCTTCAAATATTCTACAAAACTCATAATTCCACGGTGAATCTTACATCTCATCTTGGAATACACATCCAACTCTTGTCCATCCTGAAAATTATATATATAGCTATATATATACACACACCCATGCATGATCTAATTAATTAAAAATTCATCATTATATATATATATATCTATATATATATCGATATTTAAACTATAAATTACATAATTTAATTATTCCGATCTACTCGATCCCTAGCTAATTACAAATATATGAACACATATATATATAAGCCCTATATTTTCGTCTAATTATTCTACTCGATCCATAATTATTTATATATATATAATTTCGTCTCACTAATTAACTCAAAATCAACATATATATATATATTCAATCAATTCATATAAATATTATTATAATTCTCATAATTTTAATATATACCCTAACTATAATCACAAAAATCTAAATAACCACACTATAATTAATCACAATAATCACAATATTACCCATAATTAATAATCACAATTAACCCTATAATAATCACAATAATTAATCAAATAAATCACCCTAGCTATATTCACAATAATCAACAACAATTACTCCAACTCAACTATCAATCACGTACTCAAAATCAACCATCAGTTACTCAAACTCAACAATCAATTAACTCAAAATCAACATCAACATTAATCGATCAACACACACACCTATATACCTATATATATATATAAGTACGTACCTATATATAATGAATCACGAACTCATTCTTGACAGTTTTCTACATCACCCAATGGTTTCAGAGCGTTTTCAGTTTCTATGGGGAGATTTTTTTCGAATGACAGAGCTGCTGCCCAGAATGGATCTGAAATAAGCAACTATAGTCGACGATACTACAAAATCGTCGGTAATAGTTAAAAAAAAATCGTCGGTAATAGTGGAAAACTATACCCGACGATTTTCCAGCTACTATAACCGACGACAAGAATATCTCATCGGTAAAATCACTATACCCGACAAGGGACTCTAGTCGTCGGTTATAGTTCACTATACCCGACGACAAGGGTTCTCGTTGGTCTGTTTTTTGGCATGTCGTCGGGTATAGTGTTTCTACTGGTAGTGCACGTTGCACCCCTTCTAAGCTGACCCTGGTTGTAGGTGAGTCTTATGCGTCTATTTGCATAACTCAGCCTTTGAACTTCAATAAAATTACATTTATATTCTAGAAAAAGTCACAGCCTAATTACTTAATTCCTTATACTAATATTTATTGTGATGTTTGTGCATTTGTGGTATCACTCACGGTTTAACTTATTTATTAAAACGGATTAAGTATGGTTGACACATACTTTATTTGTCTTTTAATCATGCGGTGAGAAGGTCAAAAATATTATTAAAATATAATAATAGTACACGACTCAACCGGATTACTCAACCTGATAAATTAAAGCTCTACACGCGTTATTATATTGGATATTCAGCTTATCAAAGACTAACTAAAAAATAGGATAGCACGAGAACAATCAAAATTTAGGATGTACTATCCCTTAACTAAATAGACACTCTCTCTACTCTAGTAAAAACGTCAAATTGGCTTTTGTCCCTCCAATCTGACAGGTAGAAATATGCTTCCTGCGAGTGTCATGCTTGACTCCGAACTGTACTGTCAGCGGGCCGGAGCTATAAGTGGGGGACCCCAGCGTACTAGTTGACTCCTAGTAGTGGAAGTAACTCCTGACACAGTATACCCAATAAGTATCTTCTGAGCCTCGGGCTTTGGTCCCACACTATTATATTTAGATAAATTTATCACAAAATAAAAAATAAACATAAATCCTCTTCATCGCCACCGTATAGAACCAATGAATGAAATATCGATAATATCCTCCGATATTTTCACGATATTTTTTGTTTTTTGGAATTCTCCATATTAATTCTACATATCAATATCTTTTGTTCGATATTTCCCGAAACATTCGATATTTTCCGATATATCGCTGAAATCCTCGATATTTTTTAATTTATCCGAGATTTTAACTTTAGATATATGTTGATCGCACTAAATCAAAAGCACAAAACCCTCCCCGATAATAACTTAAAAACTCAATCAAATAATCTTTATAAATAATTAACAAAACACAACTTACAAGTTTCAAAACACATATTGATCATATAAGAATCTCATAAAATTTAAATACAAATTTTTATATATTTATCTTAATTTTTGTTAATTTTTTGTCAAATCAATATTTTCGTCAAAATATTCGTATTTTAGACGGTGGATATATCTTTAATATTTTATTTTAGAAGATGGATCTTCAATATTTTACTTTTGTATAGAAAAGACAACAGACAGTTGAGATCGGTCGATTAGAAATTTCAGTCTACGAGTATGTTACTCTCTCCTACGTGAGCTCTTACGTCATTCCTTCCATTCTTGTCTCACTAACAACTACTCTCTCTCTCCCATTTTTCCTCATTGCTGACACGTCCACCACCTCATCAAACTCGATCGATCCCCAACACACTATATACACACGCATAAACTCTCTTTCTCATCTCTCTAGCTCGATTAATCAATTAAACCAGAGTACTCGATCATACATAGATGGCGAGCTGCATCGTGAGGAGAATCAAGCTCGGGTCGCAAGGCCTGGAAGTATCTGCTCAAGGACTGGGCTGCATGGGCATGTCCGCCATCTACGGGCCCCCGAAACCCGATACAGAGATGATCAAGCTCATCCACCACGCCATTGATTCCGGCGTCACTTTCCTCGACACCTCCGACATCTACGGGCCCCACACCAACGAAATCCTCCTCGGCAAGGTCAGTCGATCAGTTTGCTATGTCTTTTCAATTTGAACTAATTAATTAATTCAATTAAATGTTGAAATTAATGGGATCGATCGAGCTTGCCAGGCTTTGAGCGGCGGAGTGAGGGAGAAGGTAGAGTTGGCGACGAAATTTGGTGTCAGCTTTGAAGACAACAAGAGGGAGATTCGGGGCGACCCGGCTTATGTCAGAGCTGCTTGTGAAGCAAGCTTGAAAAGACTTGGGGTTGACTCTGTTGATCTCTATTACCAGCATCGGATCGACACACGTGTCCCTATTGAAGTTACGGTTAGTAACTAGAATCTCAACTTCCAAAGTTCAATGTTTAGTTAAGCTTGAATGTTAGTTTATATATTAGATATAAGCTTCATGAAAATTCTTTCAATGATGATCCTTATAATGAGGACTTGATGAGTATATTTCATAAAATTGTCGTAAGACATTTTTCGATAATATTTTTACAAAGTTAATCATTAGATGTTTAGATATTAATGAGTAGATCATTTATACAAATTTTCATCTAAATTGAAAATCGTTAAGGTATTAAACAAGATCAAATCA
Organism: Geum urbanum; assembly: GCA_946800695.1. NCBI lineage: Eukaryota > Viridiplantae > Streptophyta > Magnoliopsida > Rosales > Rosaceae > Geum > Geum urbanum. Next base: position 33,506,725 of record OX327003.1, on the reverse strand, counting down.
ATGGACGAACCAAAACTGTTCAAAACTGTCAAACATACACCGTTCATGTTTATATGTGATAAATCTTGAATAAGAATGACTCAACGATTTTCAATTTTTGTAAAATTATGCATGAGCGATCTATTCGTCGTTATCTATCTAACCAACAGTGGATTTGTCAAAATACAAAGAAAAAGTGAGTTTAATGAGAAGATACGCACCAAGTCCTCATTATAAGAATCCTCAATGGAGAATTTTCCTGAGTTTCATACCTAGCTTGGATAGAATTGTTACTTTTTTCTTCACTAGGTGAAGCGGTTTGTGTCTTGTGTAGTTTTGGTTTGAAGCTTAGTGGCTTTCATTATATTGGCCCTCTGTATGTTTGTTTCAGTAATTAGGCAACTCTTTTCAAGATCAGCTTAGTTTGTCAGTGTATAAAACATATGTTTTGAGCACATAATCCAATCTCAGCAACTAAAGAAAATTGCTCTAGTTTGCAATTCTACCAGAACCACTGTTAAATGTAGTTATATACCACCTTGAAGTTTAAGCCTACCTCTGGCAGACTTAAAATCGTGACAAAAAGTGATGTAGTATCCATGAGATTTAGTTTCTTAGGTCTCTTTTTTTTTCCAGGATTTTATCTTTTCTCCTACTCAGGTTGTTTTTTTTGCCATCGGAGCCTGCTATTTGATTTAGTTTGTAGGTTTTATTCTTGTATCATTATTCTGTTATTGGAGTGAAAGAAAGACATGTGCTTCATTGGATTTATGGTCTTGTGGTTATGTAGTTTTTTCTCTTAGAATTGATACTTTAGTTTAAGCATGTCTTATAGTTCTTATTGCTTCATTAGGACATTACAGTAACCATAGAGATTACAGCTTTAGTTTGGCATATAAAGAGTTGTGAATTAGCGTTTTTAAACTTGTTCCATTATCCTGTGAAAGTTTATAAAACCACAAGACCTGCTCTCTCTCTTCCTACTCGCCTGGTCTATCTGTGTTATAATTTGCAGCAAAGTGACAATGATATTAGCATGCTTGTCATCCTTACATTACTATATTATGTTCTTTACTAGGTGGGGGAGCTCAAGAAACTAGTTGAAGAAGGTAAAATAAAGTACATTGGTCTGTCTGAGGCATGTGCTTCAACAATAAGGAGAGCGCATGCTGTTCATCCAATAACAGCTGTACAGCTGGAATGGTCCTTGTGGTCAAGAGATGTGGAGGAAGATATCATTCCCACTTGTCGGTCAGGCTCGATAAAACTCAACTAGTTGCCTACTTTGTTCATAATGCATCTTGGATGGGATTCTGATATAAGTTGATTGTATGTGTTAATATTGCTAGGGAACTGGGCATTGGTATTGTTGCATACAGTCCTCTAGGAAGAGGATTCCTGTCATCCGGGGCTAACTTCGTTGCAAATCTCGCTAACGATGACTTCCGAAAGGTTTGTTGTTATGTTTTCGAGCCCAAGTGTGTTCAATAGTCTGCGAATGCGGCACCATTCTGTTAGTGTGAATGTCATAAACTTTTATCTCCTCGAAATATAGTTAATTGCTAAGTAGCACGGGAGCGGAAGCGGGTACGCAGAAGCGAAGTGTGTGAAAACGTGGAATCATTTAATCTTAAAGTTTGTAGGAAGCGGGTATGTTATGGAAGCGTAAAAAAATTATTTATATTAAATCTAATAATATATATCAAGACAAAATGATCAAGTGTTTTAGAGGAAATAATTACATGTATATATGAAGTTATTTACTCATAAGAATAATATCACCACCTTATTAAGCAAAACAAGTTAAACAGCCCATGCTTTTATTCCATGACCCCACCTTATGAACTGTAGAGTTTCTTCTTCCTTTGTTCGCTTCAGGCAATTAGAGTTCAGTTCATAATCAAATATACAGAACAACCACAACATAAGGTGATAGTCACTGATAGAGGTAAAGAGTTTTGATCAGCATAGCTACTTCGCTCAATATATAGATCGAAGACCCAATCACGACCTGACCGAGTCGACTCAACCAACTTGTTCCATTGATGAAGTACAGCTCTGTATCAGTACTCGAGCAATCGAGCGAAGGTTCGAGTGTTCAACCGATTTGATTGGACCAATCATCTCAATTATTGGCTGGCAAGCCATCAACCGTGAATTTCTCCCTTTGATCGGAGTCACGTTCCTCTCCTCCTGGAATCGTGTGTCCACTACGTTTCCGATTGATTAAATTTAGGAATCGCGTCTCCGTGCAATTCCTGATGATTCCTCCATGCTTCATACCCGATTCCAATTCCGGTATGGGAATCATGAGTGATTTCATGATTCCGTGCTTCGTGGGTCAATTGACCTCACAAAACGAGTGTTCTCTCTTATTGTTATCTCATTCTTCCATCAGTCCATACTCTACTTTCCAGCAAATATGCGGGCAAGTCACAAAATGATCACTTTTTCAATTTTAGTATCCATGTAGGTCTATGTGCTATCGAGGCCACTACATGATTATTTGTTTACATGCTCCGAGATTTATAATATCCAAAAATGAGTCATTAACAGAATAAGAAAGGAATTCGCTGATGTCTTTATAACCTAAGGAAAGAAAGCATCATGTTCAGTATGCATTTTGTATTGTTACACTGACCCCAGAGGAATTGGTTGTGTATGGATTCTCACGTGTATTGGATTGCTTGCAGCATCTGCCCAGGTTCCAAGGAGAAAACCTTGAGCATAATAATACAATATTTGAGCGGGTTAGTGAGCTTGCAACAAGGAAGGGATGCACTCCATCTCAGCTAGCACTGGCTTGGGTTCATCACCAAGGAAATGATGTGTGCCCCATACCTGGAACCACAAAGACTGAAAACTTCAACCAGAACATTGGGGCTCTATCTGTGAAACTGACCCCGGAGGAATTGGTTGAGCTTGAATCTTTTGCTTCTGTGGATGCTGTCAAGGGTGATCGCTATATGAATGACTTCGCTACTTGGAAGAACTCCGAAACTCCACCACTATCTTCATATAAGGCATAAGTATCCACTCGAGTTATGGGATCAAATTAATGCCTCTTTCAAGCTTGAGAACTTTCCCTCGCGTGTTTTCATAATAAGAATGTCTTTCCCAGGGTAAATATGTATTGTGTAATGGATGTCCTTGTCCACCTGTTTAGTTTTTTTATGTTTTATCCTTTTGGTTTGGTCTTACCTTTGTGTCCCTGCTTCTGTTAGTATGGTGGAGTGTAAGATCATAGTTACGTTTTCTGTGTACTAACTGGGACTGGGATCTGCCAGTTTCCCATGGAGCTTGCTCTCCTTTCAATGAAGTCATTCATTTCCAACAAAAAAGAGAGTAAATATGTATTATGTAACTAAGACAAATATTTTGCGTCCACATGTTCAGAAAAAGAATTCTGTTGGAATATGAATGGAAACAAACATGAATTGGAGAGCAAAATTCATTCATCATTATTCTCAATAAGAAAATAAAATATAATATGTAATCTAAATTCTGTTATCTACTAGGTGGTTGTCCGCCCCGTTGGGACGGTGTTATCACTACTATTTCATCGAGTAGTAGTACCTGAACACTGCTTCGGCAAGTAGTACTACTTGACTACTGTTTTGGTGAGTAGTAGTACCTGAATACAAACAATAGTTGAGATGAAAGAGGGCAGGAGAGATTTGTGGATATATGAAAAGCAATGTTCTATTAGTAATAGATTAATACTTTCTTTATAGGCCAGTTGATTTACCTGCCAAGATTGTCTGTTTATCAATTTGATCAGGTAGCTTTTCAAGTTTCAAGATGCGGAAAACGTGTGCTGGAAATTGAGGAAGGTGTTCCTCTACTCTCTCAAATAAGGTTTTCTCCATGAAAGAAAGTGTTGTCTTGTGCATGGGAACTCTGTGGTTTGCATAATCCTGCTTGCATGCAAAGAATCCGATATCGTATATTCTCCAACTTCCATTATCTTTGGCATGTAAGGATAGTAGATTTCATCGATGACGGCATGGATGCTTCCTCTCTGTATTTTTATGGTGTCCTCAGTATCAAACAAATTAGTACATAATTATTGACAGATTGATGATGTTTTACTCACTTGGTCACCTATTAGAAGGTAGTGTAAGCCGGCATACTCATCACTTTCGAATTTATTTGGTCTCCATTTTCTTGATGCTCCTGATTCTAATATTGATCATATAAGATCGGACGTCTCTGATGTTTGTGATGTTATTTCTAACAATTCTGAAGTTGATGTAAAGCGGAGGAAAGCAATTTTATCTAAATAGTAGGGGATGAGATGATTACCAAGACGTATGCATTGTGAAATATCCATGTTGATCTTGTGTTTTTTCAACTCTTGTACAGATCCAAAAATAAGATTCCATTTGGCCATTGAAACTATAGTTAGATATCAATTTATTTGACTATGACTTAAGATGGAGAGCTGACAAATAGTAGCGATCTTTGTGACAACAATAACCCAAGCTCACTGAGCAAAAGCTCGATGGCGTAAGCAGAGTAAGGAAAGATGACAAACTTAAACCTAAACTCATTGAAGGATGACCAGTTCACAGCATGAATTTAATTTAGTATAGTTATTAACACTACCTATTCGTATGTAAACAAAATTCAAATAAGCAGACAAAAGAAGTACACATTCTAAACAGGCTTCATTGAAAAGCAAATGTGTGAGATCCTTGGAGACCAATTCTATTTCTGAAGGGTGTAGAGGTGAGGACATCTTTCATAGCTTAAGCAGTGCATATTTACTTTTTATAGAAACGATATACAACTCAAATTCAAGAAAATTGATAGAAGAAAATGACAAATAACTCAAATTCGAGCAAATTTGATGTTTACCCAAAACAGAAATTTTAACAAACAGTATTCGGATTTACCTTAATTTGAATTGATTGCACCGTTGGATCATCATGAAATTTGAGTATGGCATAGAATACACAGTTCCGAGAAACTTTCATGACGACACCAAGTACAATTACAAACTCTATCACTCAGATTTTTGCCATGGAATGAAGATGATGGAAATGATAGTTTGGAAAAATGTGAACAGTAACTATGCACAGTAACTGTGAACAGTATGCTTCATGGTTGTTATATAGTAAATTGCGGACATGAAGTTTGAAGTTTGATTCAAAAACTCTGCTCTGTGGTAGCACTTTCTGCTATTGGCAGTATATCATTATCATACTAATATCTTTCATTTGCTAGGTAGAAGCCTCTGAAGATCTGTTAGAGGCCAATTGTTGTGGGGCAGTCATCTTCTCTAAGAGTTGGCCAACAGTGTCTAGCAATTGGCAATCCATTTGGTTTTGACCATACCCTTACTGTCAGAGTTATTACTGGACTGAGTCGTGACATTTTTAGTCAAGCAGGAGTAACCATCACACTACCGGAATATGACTCATTACCGGCGACTTCATTTATGTCGCCGGTAATGTCTTTGTTTTTTTTTACATTACCGGCGACATAAATGTATGTCGCCGGCAATGTCTTTTTTTTTTTTTTTTACATTACCATCGAGACATTGCCGGCGACGGACATTACCGGCGATTTTTTGTCGCCGGTAATGTAAAAAAAAAAAAAAAGACATTACCGGCGATTTTTCCGGCAAAAATCGCTGGTAATGTCCAAAAACATTGCCGGCGACTTTTAAGTCGCCGGCAATGAGTCATATTCTGGTAGTGTCAGTGGTGGAATTCAAACAGATGCAGCTATCAATCCTGGAAACAGGTTAGTCACTTCTTCTTTCACAATAAGGAGCTTACAAATCTCAACCAGTGCCGATTTCACCTTCTCTGTAATTTTTGAAGTTAATCAGTGGGATTTTTGGTAGTGTTTAAAATTAATCATTACCTTCTCCTAACTATTTCCTCTTTGCCAGTGGAGGACCCCTGCTAGATTCAAAGGGAAACTTGATTGGGATAAATACTGCAATATTTACTCAGACAGGGAAGTAGTTAAAGGTGAATTCCATTCTTATAGAAACATTGACAGATGTTCAAACTTGAAAAATTATAATATGCATATTGCTTTAGTAAGAATTTCCTCAAATTTAATCTGTTTGACAGGGACATCAGCAGGTGTAGGATTTGCTATCCAGTCATCAACTGTGCTAAAAGTTGTTCCTCAGCTAATCCAATTCGGCAAAGTAAGTGGAGTTGCCAAGTATTAGACCCCCTACAAGTCGATACTCAAAATACTCAATCTGGCCTTGCATGTACCTTTTGTCACTCTTGTAATTGTTTTCACACAAGATCTGCAGCATACCCCTAGCAGCCCAATACTCCAACACCTGCAAACAATACTGAAATTAGAACACACAACACATGTCTTGAAGCAATAAGAAATATATACATATATATATGCGCCATTATGCATCTACTTTGATGAAATTGTAAGTTAAATAGTGTTATTATTGATGATAACAAATGAGGGATTGAAGAATGACCTTGGAGAACTTGGTGAAGAAGGACCATTCGGTCTCGGCGACAACGACGAAAACGGCAATGAGAACAGCATAGCAGCGGAATATACCGTTGAAATAATCAGATCCATTCTTGAAGGATCGGATGGCGGAGAGAACATTGACGACGATACAGAGAAGGGCAGTGAGAGCTGTGATGACGCTGAAGCATCTGCAGCAGATCAAGAAAGGGTCAGCTCTCACTCGAAGTCGGCCGCTGCTGCCTCGACTGCTCAGACTCGGAGGACCTCCCTCGCCGACGCTGACCTCTTCCACTTCATTTCTCGGCATCGATCTTTCTTTGCTCAATTACCACCAGAGTAAATAAAAGAAAACGACTGGTATCTCTCTCTCTCTCTCTAAGACGGGATGCAGACAATTTTGCTCCTCACATGTGCCTCGCACGTAGCAACACTGTAGTTACTATTCTAGCTACAGGTACAGGAGAAACCCACGCCTGTTATATAGGTAATGAGATGCAATACCAGATACGAAAATAAATATCATATCAAATAGACATGTTGCAACAAATTTATATATATATATATCTATACCATTATTAAGAGTATTAAGAGAAGTGATTTTGTTTCTGAACATTGTCCAATTCTTCCATATTTTCCTTTTTATATTTCATATATCTATCTATGTTATTATTAGTATTAAGAGAAGTGACTTTGTTTCTCAACATTGTCCAAATCTTCCATATTTGCCTTTATATATTTGGTTGATCAAAATAATATAGGGTCAAAATTTGTTTCTGACTGCATTTTTTTGTTTCACAACCCTTTTATCTCCGATAACTATAAATGAAACTTAGTGTTTATCTTCTTCTTTTTTATTAGTTTTATTTAATTTTTAATATTTCTCATTTTTTTAATCTATAAAAATTTATACATACATACATAGTGTAAGAGCAAATTTTGTCTCCCTTCTAGCTTGAATCCTTGTGAACCTGCAAAACAAGTCGAAGCACGGTGTGGTACCATGCTTAGACCCTCCGATGCTTAAATTAGAACTTATTTCAAGAATCAAAGAGTAATTAGGGAAGAATAACATTACCTTGGACTATGCTGGGATGGTCCATTTATAGAGATCGAACTAGGTCTAAGCATAGTCTTTATCGAATTAGACTACTTTACTTTCGGTGAGGAGGAATCCATTAGAGAATGGATCTCTGCAACCAGGGTCAATCATACTTCATGATTACCACAGACCCTTTGGCGTAATTCCCCTAGGATTCGTATAAATCTTACCCTTTTCCTCGAGGATTCTATAAGCCCCTCAAGGTCCGCATTATACCTTGGGATTTCCACGCCATCTAACAAATATTCTAGAGGCTTCCACAACCTTCTAAATACTTCCAGAAACCTGTAGACAACTCACCTTTAACCGGAACCCTAATCGTACAAGCTCAGACCCATTATTCAGGTTATCGAACCTCTTTCAAGACCAAATCCGAAGAGCCCATTTTCCTCCAGTTTAGTGTGACCAAAACTGACTCTTATAATACCCCCACAACAGTATGAGGTTCGACATGTGTCAGCCTTGTGTTGCTATCGTCAGACCTTTGCCATTTCCAGTTTAAAAAATTCCAACCTTTCCCATCCAACCCGCGAAACCCGAAAACTCTTCGACCTTGATCATAAATCTTCTGTAATCAAACATCTTTATCATTCATACCTCTTCCCAACGATCACGCCTCCTTCCTAAACAATGTCATTTCAAACTCACCATATCCCTTAGAATCTGAAACTACCTTACCTTCTCTAACGGTCACCTCCCTTCCTTCATACCCTTTTTCCATATATAGGCTAAACTCCTCATCCTCTCACTTTTTCACTTCTTCCTCAATCACTCAATTGAACCCGGAAAACCTCTGCTTAAAAAAAACTTTCGACCCCTATTTCCCAGAAAAAACTTAGCAACTTCAAAACTTCTCCAAAACCCAGAAACTTCAATGGTCACCAAAAGTTCTCAAACCGCAACCTCCTCCAAGTCCAATAAAGTCATCGACTACCTCATCATCCCGCTTCAGGACACTGCCGCCGTCAGCGAGATTGATAGATTGAAGTCGATCGCCATCGCCATCGCCATCCCCATATACAAAGATTTGTCTGCCACCGCAACAACCACCACTCCTATTGCCTCTAAAGCTACCAAGGAACACTCTCCCGTAGCCTCCCAAGGCCCTCCCTTGCCCACCACTTTCAAAATGGACAAGGTTGAATTCGATCAACCCCTCGTTTTCTCTGCCACGGTAGATCCATCCGACCCATCTCCTCAGCCCTGCTCTACCGAATCAACCTCTTCCAAGAAGACCTGAGAGGAGATGTACCCCTCTGTCATCAAGGTTGACTCTAACGAGGCCCTAGCAAACTTTATCCAGGCCTTCCACCCGGGGGATAATGAGAACATCTGGTTCGCGCTTACATTCGGCGAGGCAAAAGTATCTCGAATGAGCTCTGGCTCGGGACTCTTGGTTCACCCCTTCCACATTGTCTACGATCTTACTTTCTCGATCCCTGCTTTTATCTTCTTCGCGTTGGAGTTCTACGGGCACCAATTGGAGCAATGGTGCCCAGATAGCTTTCACATCCTCGCCTGCTTCAACCGCCTCAACCAGTGGTTTGACTGCCGTATGGGATTGCTGGAGTTCCGAGTCTTCTTCTAGGTCAAGCCGACTCCTCCCAATCATGTCTACTTGAGCCACCACATCATGTATGTTAAGGAAACCCTGCTGCTGGAGCTTTCCTACTATCCCAAAGACTGGAAGAAGGTGCCCATCCTCGTCTTTCGGGACAGGGAGAAGCTTGGCCTAGAGCCCAGACATAAGGTTTCCACCGTCATCAACTCTACCAAGCCTACCGAAGAAACCTCTTGTGCCGTTGAGTTTTGCTGTGATCTAGTGAACGACGCTATGTTCATCATCTCCAAGCAACGCCGAGTCAGGTGGCTTTGGAGCTGGAATGCTTCTCTCCTGAGGGCCTAGAGGGCATCAAGCCTCTAAGTCACAAGAATCGAACTGAGCTAATCAAGGTTCCTCACCCACCCCCCCCCCCCCCCCCCCCCCAATAAGAAGGGAGCCTCCACCCCCAAGCCTGTCAACGCCCACGCTCTAACCGAGCAGGGGGGAGGCTTCCAAACTTAAGCCGAAGAGAAAACCGGTCAAGACCTCTGAGCCAGAGAAGAAGGAGAAGGCTCGGTCCCGGCCAAGGAGCCCAAAGAGAACCCCAGGATGAGCTCCCACCATTGTCGCCTCCGAAGAAGAAGCCTCGCACTGACGCGTCTGAACCTTCCATCCCAGCAATTTTCTCCCTCGGTAAGTTATTGTCCCCACAGCTCATCGAACTTTAGTTTATTGCAATCTTCCTTTTAAGTTTGGAAAGCATGCTCATACTTGTGAATTGAACCAGGTGGCATTCGTGATGCAAATATTGTATTGGTGATTGTGCAGGTCCTCGTAGGTCATTGACTGAGGGTGCTGCCCCCTGCTCCACCGTGTGTACTTCAAACGTGGGGACAATGATCGTGAGTTTGTGGTCAACCCTCCCCATGACATATCTGAGCTAGAGGTTGAGAGCCTTGAGAAGGGTGCACAACTTCCTCAGGTAGGGAAACATGCCCTCTTCCACCTCTACTCAGGCTTGGACAGGTCGGATGTTGCTGCAGCTACCCTTACGGTTGGATGCTTGAGCAAGACCATAAGGATTTGACCTCCTTGGACCCGTCTGATCTGGTCGCCATGTCATGGACCTCTCTCTACCGGGTAAACACTTACTTTCATACTCGTCTTTTCCTTCGTGCTTTTGTGATGGTCATACTGTTATTTTTTCCTTATCCATTGAATGTACATCATTTTGTGCAGGCTGCTACCACACTCATTGTTGCTCTAGGCACCCTTACCAGCCAAGCTGGAGCTGCTGAAAGCAAAGCCGCCTCAGTTGAGGAAGAGGCCAAGTGTCTGAAGGAGAGAGTCTCCCAACTGGAGGACCAAGTGGCTCGCTATAGGAAGGACCAGGAACTGGCAACCCTCCAGCTTGATGCAAAGGATGGTGCTCTTGTCGATGAGTGTTCCCTACATTAGGCTGAGGTAGTTTCCTTGAAGGCTGACCTAGCCAAGGATCATATTGATCTTATCTAGGTAGTTAAGTCTCCTGAGGAGAAGCTCGAGGGAAGATTACTGCCCTCAACGAGGTCCCATGAGCTGGAGCTTGAAAGTCAGCAAGTAGACTTCAAGAAAGAGAAGCAGGAGCTTATCAACACTTACAACCCTGCTGTCAGAGCAGATTTCATCTCCTCTCTAGCTTAAATCATCGTGAACTTGCAAAACAAGTCAGAGCATGGTGTGGTACCTTGCTTATACCTTATCATAAGAATGAAAGAGTGATTAAGGCAGAATAACGTTACCTTCGACCATGCCGGAATGTTCTATATATAGAGATCGTACTAGGTCTAAGCATAGTCCTTATCAAACTAGACTACTTTACATTCAGAGAGGATGAATCTACTAAGGAATGGATCTCCGAATCTAGGGTCAATCATATTTCATGATTACCACAAACCCTTTGTCATATTCCATCTAGGAATCATATAAATCTTACCCTTTTTCCCAAGGATTATGTAAATCCCTCAAGGTTCGCATCGTACCTTGCGACTGCATGCCATCTTACAAACATTCAGAGGCTTCCAAAATGTTCTAGATACTTCAAGAAACTTCTAGATAACTTTCTTTTAGCTGTAACCTTACCCGCACAAGCCCAGGCCCATCATTCAAATTATCAAACCTCATCCGGGATCAGGTCCGAAGAACCCATTTTTCTCTAGCCTAGCGTTACCAAAATTGACTCCTACAAATACCCCCACAACAATATGAGGTTTAACACGTGTCAACCTTGTGATACTGTTATCAGACCTTTGCCATTTCCAGTTTGAAAAATTCCAACCTTTCCCATGCAACGCGCAAAACCTGAAAACTCTTTCACCTTTACCACAAAAGAACTAGTTGAAGATGGACGTCCCCGAGCCATCCCACTCTTTCACTTTTGTGATGTGAATCGTACTTTGTGGTTGTAAGAATCTTGTATGCATGAATATTATATCGTTACTTATGCAGGTCTCTTAGAAGATTTGATTGAGGGCTCTGACCCCGAGCTCTCTCGGACTTACTTTAAGCGAGGACAACCAGAGCGGGGCTATATCGTTCAACCTCCTCTTGATTTGACTAAGGAGGAGGCAGAGAACCTTTAGGGAAGGTTTTGAGCCACCTTGAGTATGGAAGCATATCCCCTCCAACCTCTGATTTGGCTTGGCCCGTCTAGACATAGTCCCTGTCGTTGATGATGCTCGACCAGGATGCTGAAAACCACAAGCCCCTGGAAATTGGCAATCTGATGACTTTTTCCTGGACCTCTTTTTATAGGGTAATCTCCTCCCTGAAATCTGCCTTCTCTTTATACGTTCCTTTTCCTCTCTTTTTTCACTCGTTTGTTCTAGCACATCACCTACTTCTGCCTAGGCCTCCATCACCCTTATTGCGACCCTAGGCCATCTCGACCACTTGGCCCGCAAAGCTGGGGAAAGGGCCGTTAAAGTAGAGGAGAAACCCAAGGAGTCTGCAACCAAGTTCGAGGTGCTCAAGGGCTAGGTGGACAAGTTTTGAGAGGCTCAAGAATTGGCATGCCACATCATCAATGAGAAGGAGCGAGCCCTTGAGACCGAGCACTCCCTGCACGAGGCCGAGGTGACGAGCTTGAAGTCTGACCTATAAAAAGCTCAGTCTGAGCTGGAGGCAGTTAAAGCAGCTGAGATGAGGGTCGAGGATGCCCTGAAAGCCAAGGACATAGAGTACGAAGCTTGGACTGCTGCCCTCGAGAATGCCCACGCCCTGCAGCTTGAATCCCAAAGGGTGGACTTCAAGCAGGAGCTTAAGGAGCTTATCAATGTCTATAATCCTCCTGCCGGCTCCGAGACTGAGTCAGACTAAAGCCCCCTTGAAAGGACCCAACCCCGATTTAGCTCCCTAAACCGGAGTCAAACCCATTCGAAAACACGAACCAACAAAAACCGTGGAAATTTCGGCAGAGTTTCGTTACTAACGTAGAATTACCATTACCTGCACGCGGAAAATACACTTCATCCTATGCCACAAAAATCAAACCGTGGGCACCAATCCCATCCGGATTTCTCAATATATCAACAGTAAAGTAAAACAATAAATATATCTATACTTTACTGAAATCAGGAGTAAAATCGTATAATATATACAACAGAATACTCAGAGCGACCTCTAATGTATAATCACAAAAGTATACCACAGTAGGTAGAACAATAAACCTACTGGAAGAAACAAGGTAGCTCGAGCACTATGCCTCAGACCACGACGTGCGACACCAAAGCCTGAACTGCAAACTGGGCACATAAACCGAAAAGCCCAGGGGAAAGACATGAAAGCCGTTAGAGTGAGTGGACAAAAATAAATATCTTTCAACGAGTAATATATGTTATAAAAACATATGCGAGTCGAAATATAAATAAACCATCAAATAGTATACGAGGAGACGCTGACTCCAACTCGTAAACAGAGCATGCATGGAAAATCTCATGGGGTCACTCATGGACACGTCTGTGCTAGTACAGTCGGAATCACAGAGTCCCTGACTTCCACGTGATTCATAGCCAGAAAGGCCTCGGTTCCGGGGTACTGCTCCTCGTCGGTCAGGTAGGGGTGCTGCCCCTCCTGGTGGGCCTACCATCGGGGATCAGCCGAGAGGCAAGTGTATCGATACAACAACGTAACTGAGACTGTACTCTGTGTAAACCAAATCATAAACAGTTCGATGCAAATGCATGAAACAATATATAAGTGTATATACGTACTATATACTGGTATAAGCATAATCGTATAACACATGCTCGTAATAAACATAATCTCGTATGAAATCTCATGCACGTAAAACCATGATCATGTTGCATGCTCAAGTTCGTAAAACGTATATAAAAGACTTGCAATCAATCCGTGAAAAGAAATTGTCCACTCACAGACTAGCGTAACGCAGTTCGCTTTAACCCGTGATCCGGCTGAAAGTCCCTCGCCAAACGAACGATCACGAACCCCTGAATAATCACAAAATCCATTTCTCAAAATCATAACTCGACAATTCAAAACAAATCACGAGAAACCACCGTTCTCGGAAACACGTAATCCGATTATGACAAACTGTTGAAAATCCGAAAATCACACCTCAATACCTCACTATACTTTTGGACGTTCAATTCGAGAAACGAACCTCCCCACTGCGATCGGAGCACGATTTCAAGTGAAATGACATGCAACTTGTTGAAAATTCCAAAAAGTCAAACTTTGACCGCCGTTGACCGTCGTCAACGGTGGTGCCGCCACCAAACTGAACTTTTCTCGGCGGAGCAACCACCATTCCATGCAAAATCACCCACTGAGCAACTTTGTCAGCTACAACAAAGGCCAATTCTCACTCTAACTAGGTCAATTCCATGCAAAACCGAATTGGTACCAAATTTTCAAATCCAAAATTCTCCAAGCACAATCAAAATTAGAACTTCATACTTACGTGGTAGCTTCAAGGGGATGAGAGCTACAAAACCCAGTCCAAATTTCAGCTCAATTCAATCGAATTCAAGCAACCCGAATTCACCCAAAATTTCCCAAACTTTCACCCAAACTTTCTCTCTCTACCGTGAGAGGAGGCCGGCACGGAGACGGGGGCACCGAGGCGCACCGAACGGGACCAGCCCCGCCTCCAAAGGTGGCCGGAAAAGGCACCGTCGCCGGCGAGCCGTGGACGTCGCACGCCACCATCTCCAACCGAGTTGACTCGGTCAACTCGGTCAACATCAGTAAATGCTTCCCTTTTGACTTTCCCTTTTTGGCAACCCACTATTTATAGCCTTCCCAAAATGGAAACTTCGTAATTATCCTTTCGACAAACTTCGAATATCCGTAACTTTCTCGCCGTAATTCCGATTCCGATAATTCTCGCGACAACAAACTCGACTCGACGTATTCTTCAATTATCACTCGAAGTCAAACGCATCGACAAATTGGATAAAAAGTCAATGATTCACCCAAACACATACATAATCCGACTAAATAATCAACAATCGGAAATGTTTACAACATAATCTCCGTAACTCAAAATAATGCTCCGGAAGTTCCCACGAGCTCGAAATTAAATTCTCAACAACTTCCGTGAAGGATCCTAAGCCAAATTGTCGTCCGGTAATTTAGTCGCTAACAAATCTACCATTTAACCCAATTACGTCAATACTTCAAATATTTATAACTTATTCCTCGGTCGTCCAAATAACGATCCGGAACCGCCCACGAACTCAAAATCAAACGTACAACGACTCTCCAGAAGAGACCCAGCTCCAATTCTCGGCCAATGATTTAGTCGTTAACAAGCCTTGCGATTCAAATAACTGTCGGAAATCCGCGATAACACGCGAGCTCGTAGATTAAGCTGATTCCTCTTACTGATTCTATTCCGGGTCGTCACACCCCTACCTGTTTATCTAGGGTGTATTTATGTAATAGCTTAGAATCCCCTTTCCAAACAATATCGCACTTCATAACTTTATCCTTTTATGCATCCTTTATTTTTCTGAACTAAGTTATGTAAGTTATGTTCTTATAATATCATCGTTTCGTATCTCGCACTTTTTCCTTTTCGTTCCCTTGGAGTTTGCTTTTGAGCGCCTGTGGTCTTAGTTAGACTCTCGAAACCCCAAACTTTTCCATGCATTTGCTCTCAGAAGAGGTTTAAGGAGAGCCTTGTTAACTATAAGGTCTCTATGAAGGTACTCACGGTTTTGAGACTGCCTCCAATCAAGGGGTCTAACATGTTTAACCCCAGGTCTATAAAAAGACCACCATTCTCTGAACTCTTTCCACGACTAATTTTTTACTGGTTAGAGGTCCTTCAACCTTTCTAAGGCCTATGACACTATCACAAAGACCATGTCAAAAATGTCATTCAGCTTAGGTTCTTCTCAGTTGACTTGCCTCGAGTGTCGTGGTAGAGTCTTCAAGCTCCTCACTTAACCAACTTTGGCTTATCCCTTAGGCGTCGCCAGATGAATATGCTCAGAATTTAGATGCCCAAAGTACCAGGATATGGCTGAGTTACCCTTAGGGTATTGTCAACATAACCTCATCAAATCTAACCTCGGGGCCTTACTAACCCAAGATTACTTCGAGCTTATGGGCTTTTCTCTGAGTAATTTGGTTTATCCATGGGAATCCTCCTCAATGCCCTAATCTAATTACCTTAGAATGTTTTACCTCTGGGAGTGTTGGTTAGCTCGCAGGGTGAAAGTCTTCCCATTGGAACCAATGTCGTTTGTTCCACTTAAGCTTGGTACCTTTCATAGGCGTTAAGCACCTCGTGATCGAACACATTAAACAATAAAATATCCAAAAACCTTACACAGATCGAATACTTGTAAAGCTCAATCAAATTTAAAGCACAAAGTAAAGCAATGTTACGGAAAATAGAAGCTTTTTATTGAATAATCGTACAATGTTCATCGAATAAGCAAAGAAGTTTATGACACGCCTCATTAAACCTGCCAACTTGTAAAACAATCTAATAAAAAACCAAGCTTGTTAGGAAGAGTACGTGCCCCTTTTAGAAGTTTTACCGCTTTTGTTTCCCGATCTTCAGCTTCACTTTTAGCGATACTCCTTCAGGTACAGAGCATTCCACCGTTTGTCGACCAAAGCTCTGGTTCTTGGATTCTCCAGCTTGTATGTTCCATTACAACCCTCTCCAATGATCTTGGGGTCCTTCCCAGTTTTCCCCTAGTTTTCCTTCACATTGAACATTGGTATTTTCGAACACATTATGTAAAACCATGGTGCCCAGGAGGAAAACTCTCGGTCGAACCTTCTTGTTGAAATAAGCCTTCATCTTCTGCTGGTAGAAGGCTACTCTAACCTAAGCTTGTTTTATGCTTCCTTTAGAAAATTGAGCTCGTGCCTCAAGCTCTCTGCATTCCTCTCTATTGTTCTTTCTATAACTTTGAGGTTAGAAATCTTGTGGTTGATGAGAATGATAGCTTCAATGCCATAAACCAAGGCAAATGGATTGTCTCCGGTGGGCTTCCTCTTGGTCGTTCCGTATGCCCAAAGTACATTTGGTAGCTCGGATACCCATTTCCCTTTTTTCATATGATCTAATCTCCTTCTTAAACCTGCAAGGCAGTCTTGTTTGAGGCCTCTACTTGTTTGTTACTTTAAGGATACCTTGGGGTGGAAAATTTGATCTTCATCCTCTGCTGAGCACAATAGTCCTTGACCTCTTGGCAGTTGAACTGAGGGATGTTATCTACTATGATCATCCGAGGAATCCCAAACTTGCATATGATGAACTTCCAGATGAAACTCTTTACCTCTGCTCCTCGTATCTTTGACAAAGCTTCATCTTTGATCCACTTAGAGTGATAGTCTGTGGCAACCAGGAGGTACTTCTTTTGTCCACACCCAACTTCGGTTGAGAATTCACCCATTATATCCAACCCCCATTGGGCGAATACACATGGAGCCGAGACTTGGTGTAGTTCTTCTGGGTGCATCGGTGGTTGAGGAGCATGCCTCTAAAAAGCTTCACTTGCATTAGCATACTCCATACAGTCATTTTTTGTCATGGACCAGTAGTACCCTTTAGTCAGGCATCAGACTATAAGGTTCATGCCCCGAATGTGCATGTCACGTATCTCCGAGTGTAGCTCATGCATTATCGTTCTAGATTGAGTAGGGCGCACTACTAGATGATCTGGTCTACTGAAGGATAGGGCTCCAACTTATATGTAGTTTTTTTATCTCTTCCATCCATGAGGGTTCCGGCTGTATTGCCATCATTACTATCGTTTCTTCCTCGTCTGTGTTTGGGCTGGGGACTTGCTCTACTAGGATCATTCTCCTTAGCTGGTAATCTATGCTAGAGGTTAGATTTACTAAAGCATCTGCGTGTGTGTTTTTTGACCTAGGGAGCTGCATGATAGAAAATTCTTCAAACTGGCTCACCAAGTTCTTTGTTAACCTGAGGTATGCTTCCATGAAGGCATAATGAGCTACGTACTCTCCAAGTACTTGGTTGGAAATTAGTTGGGAATCACAAAACACCTTGATTTTCTTCACATTCAACTCTCGAGCCTGATCTATGCATTTTATGCTTCATTTTTAAAGACTTTCTCTCTACATTTTGCTTTGTTATGATGTTAGTAAATATGTTTCTAACTTACTTTATGTTTTTAGGTTAAAAAGGAGGAACAATAAAGGAGGCAAAATGGAGTGAAAGCGCAGAAAAATGAAGAATCCTATTTCGACTAGGAATCCTTGTTGGAGTAGAGGTCCTTGGGAGAATAAGAAAGTGAATTCGGAACACATGTGCAAAATATTTCCTAAAGTGAAGAGGAAGTGTCCGGATCTTTCCTAATTAATGAAGGAAACCTTTCCTAATTAATGAAGGAAACCTTTCCTAATTGTGATTGAAGAAGAATTGAAATCCTAATCCACCTAGAAGAACGATTTGTCACAAGCTTTCTTATATATTGAAAATGCCGACCCTATTGCTGAATGGGAGCCCAAATTACTGAAGAATGGACCAAGATTAATGAAGATGGGTCAAAGACTAAGAGCAAGTCCAAAGAAGTCCAACGAAAGAAGATGGATTAAGATTAATTATCAAAAATCGGCCTTTGTACATCAGCCCACTTCGAAAGACCACTTTGAACAGATCCGGATGAATCTAGACGCGATTAGCATATGGTTGGAAATACCTAGAAGTCTAGTTTCCAACGCAAAAAGAATCACAACGTTTGGAGTTTTAGAACGACAAAAATTCTTGTTTTCGTGGAGAAGGGTCAGGTTACCCGGGTGGAGTAATTAGAGTCATAGAAGGAGTCGAACTACGCTTTACTTGGCCTATATAAACGGAGCTTCATCCAGAACAAAAGTATCACCCATCTTAGAAGCTAAAGCTCTGCAAAAACACCTCTCCTCCGCAAAGAAGCCATCCACGTCTCCAAGGCCGAAGTACTCCATCCTCCACAAGTCTCCAATCACTCACAAGGGCTAAAAATTATTTTATTCATTGATAGATGACTTTTAAATAGGCATTACAATCTGATACAATAAATCTCTCGGTAAATCAAGGATTGAGAGAATCTCTATATCTACTCTGGGTAGGACAAGACATACACCGAGATACCAGGAATATAATTCCCTTAAACTGCCTTAGCTTATTAGGAAAATTATAGTAGGATTTTTTGTCAAAAATCCAAAAATAAGAATTTTAATTCCCACTAGCCCAACAAAGAATATTAATTCTCACTAGCCTAGTATGACAAATATACCCTTAATTTAAATTATAAATTACCCTATGTCATTGTTCTCTCATATCCTCTCTATTGATCATTGACTAGATTCCGACAACATTGAACGTTGACCACTGGAGTTTACTGTTGACGGACAACCGAATTCCGACAACCTTGGCCTGATTTCGGTGATCGATAACTGACTTTCAGGAAGCTTTGACCGTTGACTTTGACTATTGACTGTCAATGTCTCTAGATTATATGTTCAACTGAGTGTCAGTTGAGGTTCAATGGAGTGTCAAATCAATATCAACAAACATTTATTTTCTAACAATAAACCTTCTATATAATATAAACATTATGCCATATTTCTATTGAGTTCTAGAAAAACTTGGGTAACTAAATGCTCATCGACATCTCTTTCAAATTAGGTAACATAAATCATAATAATCAACAACAAGATACTTAAGTTAGTTATTTCGTCGAACATGTAGTGTGCACTCGTCATGTTGTCAAGCACACGATGCACAACAATCATAATAGATTCATTTCAAACTCTCTACTCTATAAGATTGTCATTAACTAAATAAAAACACAATAACTATAAAACAAACCAATTCGATTAACTATATAACAAAAAAAATTCTTCAAAAGCATACAAATAAACAATGCAACAATTTTCTTCAATAACTTTTGAGCACTTAACCCCAAAAGAATCAAGAAAAAGTAGAGACATCTGAGTCAAGCATTCCATTGAACACTTAGTGTGCACTTCTACAAGTCACAATTTCAAACAAAAAACAACACAAAAACACTTTAACTGATTAATTATGTTACAAGAACAAAACAAATTTGTCCAAAACATACAAATAACCAATGCAAAATTTTTCTTCAAGAATTTTTGGGCACTCAAGGATATACCAAAAGATTATGAATGAAGAAGTCTCCCCGGCTCTTAGCATGAGATTCAAACCCGAGCTTATCAACATTAGTGATGAACCACTTACAACGAAAAGAGCTGTTACACTTAAGTTCCACCAGGACATGGCTTGTCTATCTCTCCATTAAGGGCAAGTCATGCATCTTTTTGCAAAAGCTCAACAACAAGGACATCAGTTGCTTGTCAATTACATACACATGGTTCTCAAAATAGAAAAAGTTCCAAAATGTCGTTCAATGCAAGCATTTCATCGAATACATGGTGTGCATATATACCTATTTCAATATTGCTAGGCTTTGCAAAATGTCAAGATTTTGTCAATTGCAATAGAACAACCTGTTAATCTTCTCGCCCTCTTCATCCAAACCCACCTGTCATTCCTATCATCACCATCTTTATATTATCAAGCATTTACACATTACTGTGGTAAAAGCTGAATCATTCTTCAATTTAATCCCAACATAGCACAACGATTAACTAACTGCTTTTCTACTATACTCTCCGCATCTCAACATACAATTACTACATAACCAAACATGATTTCATCAACAATATAAATGCTAGCACATTTCACATTTCATTTCACTCACAATCCAAAAGCTTATGATATGCGTCACTCTACACATCGAAACGTTTTTGCTACTAAAAATTCAAATTCACTTACTGGAGTATGAGAAGGAGCTCTTGGATCTGTACTGAAGCCTAAATCTCTGACCCAATCTGACCACACTAGACCATGGCTTCAAATTGAAAGCATTAACATCAGTCGTCGTCACCTCCCTCTGAGCATTGAACCGAGATAGAGACAGTGGGATGCAGAGCTCAAGTCGTGCGATGTTTGACGTTGAGGTGTCACGACATGCATGAGCGAGGCCGTTATGGCCGTGAGGAAGCTGTGGTGGCCCGTGAAGGTTGGAGGATGAGGCCGAGCTTGTGGCAGCGAGAGCATAGTCCTAAGCGAGCCTAACGCCGCAAGTTAGACCAGATCCCGAGAGCTTGATCCATCAGTGTGCATCGACTGGAAAGGTTGAGCAGAGAGGCATGGCGAGGTGAGATGTCGTACGGTACGTTGCGGTATGGTGACGAGGCTTGGAGCAGAGCCATGCGACGAGTTGGGGAGGTGTGTCGATCCCATGCCACGAGAGAGGAGAGAGGTGGCACAGTGAAATAAGGAGAGGCATTGTCCAGCTCAGCGACGAGCGACAGAGCCTAAGGCAGCGCTGGCAGACACTGCTATTGTTGAAAGCCGAGAAAGAGAGAGAGAGAGAGAGAGAGAGGCACATGTTTTGACGAGGGAAATTCCGGAAGAAAAATATGAAAGAAAGGAAGAAGATGGGTAACGGGGAATGGATTCTAAGGGCATCTTTAATCAAGAGAAGATCTAAGATCTAGGGGCTATAATTATAACTCTTCTTCAATAGAGAAAAATTGAGGATCTAGAGGTTAAAAATCTAGACCTAAGTGCTAAATGAAGTGCTAAAATAGGACTTGGTATAACACCTCTAGCATGTGGGACCCATATATAAAATGTAATTACACATCTATTACAATTTTGTTATAGAACCTTAACCATTGGAGACATTGAAGTCCTAAATGAAAAGTTCTAAATTAAAGTCCTATATATAAGTTTAGCACCCCATATAGAACTTAATGATTGGAGATGTTCTAAGAGAGAAACAGGCATGTGTAAATTTTGTGAAAAATTGTTGGCCAGTGGGAACAAACACCCCCAAATTAGGGCGCTTGGGAATTTCCCCAATTATAGTATGTGATATGTGACATACACCAATTAAGTTACAACTACAACAACAATTCATCTCATAGTCATAGTTGTATTATGAGTAAACCTTTTCTTAAAATCTTAGTCCGTCAATCAGCAACGTTATTACGGTTTTTATTTTCAATATTGCTAATTTGGTTGATATATGTGATAAAGGTAAGGCTGTGATAGAGAGGTTTTACTATAGAAATTTGTTTACAATCAGTTGAACAAAATTACAACTTATTGAACTAGAAATTATAATATTTAGAATAAATTTACGACCATTTTCATATCATTTACAGACAATTGAATCAAAATTACAACAATGACAATAATTTGTTCTTAATTTTGTAAAAATGTGCTCGTTGGAATAATTATTTAAATTTGAACAAAAATACACAAAAGAGATCTTATTTTACAACAAAAACTATTTGGGCCGAAATATAATATTTTCTATTGGGCTTGGAAGGTTGATCTTGGCGCGGGCCAAGCGAAGTATACAAATCTGGATCGGAGTGGGCCAGATGGAAACAATGTTGAAAGCTGATCCATGAGGCTTATTTTTATCTAACCTTTCATATACTAGTTAGGACTCTGTAGTAAGAGATATCTATAAATATCGGATGATCTCTATTGAGTACCTAGAGTTGTGTTAAAAGTCTAATTACCGATATTAAAGAGTTCCAAGTAAAGTGGAATATGGCTACAGTCTTCTATATAAAGAAGTGGAAAGCGATTAGGAAGGGATCCTCGATCAAATATATATTTTGCTCTAAGCAAACTATCCTTCTCTCTATGAGAAAACCCTTGCAACCAGTGATTAATAGAGTTGTCACTCGAAGAGAGTGAGATTCTTGTGATCCAAGGACGCAAAAACCTGCGACCGATGATCAAGGAATTTGTCACCAGGAAGAGTGAAAGTTTCGAGGTTTAAGGACGCAACACCAAGTGTTCCCGACACTCGGTCAAGGAGGTTGCTTTACTTTACACCAGGAGGAGTGTAGAGTATCGATTTTCGTGGCTCAGTTAGAGACACGAAACCAGAAAGTCCTAGGTAACTAGGCAAGAATGATCCATTCAAGCGAGGTTGGTAATCTCCTCATCTAAATCGCTTAGCCAAGAAGTCAGTAGCCGCTAGCCTACAAATTAACATTCCATCGTGAGACGGTGGCATGCTAGCGCACAAAGCACAATCGAGGAAAAGAATTCTCTCAAAGTCCGCTAGAAGATTTTTGGGTAAACATTTTGGCACACCCGGTGGGACTTGGTATTTAGTGTCTCTAAGCGACGACAATTGGGAATCCCTATAAAAAGGAATACCCTCAGTGTCGTAAACATCCGCAACCGAAGTATCGGGAACACACTTCTTCTAAGCACCGTTCGCTATCCGAGAAGGCGGTTGATATTATCTTCGCAACTACATAACATTTGAATATAGACGTTAACTTGTTAGGTGAGGGTGACATTAATCACTTGAGTTATGAAGAGTATTGAGCGTACGCCGCTAAGGGAGACGTATAGCTCAGAGGTTACTTTGAGACGATCAAACGGAAGTTTGAGGAACAAGCAAAGCTACTCGCTTCCAATTGTGAAAAGATGGATACGGCGATAGCCGAAATCAAAGCTCTAAGGCTAGAACACGACAAAGGTTTGGAAGATTAGGAGCTGCTTTAGGTCCAGATAGCGACCCTCGTGGAGGGTTAAGAGAGGATGCATGCTGAAATCATGCATACTCTAGACACAAACCTCACCAAGCAAGCCAAAACAGTGGCCACACAATTTCAGAGAATGGAGAGGGACATCTCAACCCTTACTAAGTTTGTCTCCGATCTCACCAAGAGGACACGACAAGCAGAGGCTTTCCCACCCCCATGGGAAGAGCGTCTAGATAGATTTATGGATCAATGTGACATTCACATTGCTAAAGCACACAAGCAATGCTAAACTCCTTATCCGCCTGTTCAGAAAGGCAACACCAAAGCTTAGCAGTAGCCAAGACATTACAAGCAAATCAATTTTTAAACCTTTACATGGGATGATGATGCCAACGCAGCAACACATCCGGCGTACTTCACCCTTCAGCTAGGGCAATTTGCTGACGACGAGAAGCTCAAATTAAGAAATTTTAGCTAATCTTTATCAGGATCAGCCCTCATTTGGTATACAGGTTTAGAGAAGGGGTCCATCATGAGGTGGGCAACAATGGAAGCATTATTCATAGACCACTTTGGAACAACGAGATCGGAAACCAGCATAGGAAAGCTAGCGGCCATGAGTCAATCATCAATAGAAACACCAGTAACTTTCCTGCACCGTTTCCGATCTGAGTATAACCTATGCAGAACCCTGCTAGGTAAAGACGCAATTGTTGAAATGACCATAAATGGCTTGGAAGATCAGTATTATAATTTGTTTTTCAACAACAAGTACTTTACCTTGAATGAGTTTATCACGGCTGTAACGAAAGCTCATAGCGCCATGCAAGAACGCGATAACAAGCGTAACTCATCAAATGGGACATATGTATCAAGGGCGTGCGATAAACATAAGCCAAGAACCATGGCTTATATAGAGGACCAAGTAGAACAGAAGTTTGAGTCTGAAGAAGAGCAAGTGGGAGCCGTCGAATTGGCGACAAACAAAGTAATAAAACCTCGCAAGCTTCAGAAGAATAGAGGTCCTATAAAAATCTTGACAGTGGCTTTCACGAAGCCAGAATTCGAGACATACACATATGATGCCAACATGGCTAACAAGATACTAGATGATCTTTTTAGTATACGAGCCGCCAAAACAGACTTCAGCCTGTTACCTAGTGCATAACTATTAAAGGGAAAGAAGTACGGTAAGTTTCATGGCGCATGGAACCATATGACTAAAGATTGTATTAAGCTCAAAGATCAGATCCAGAAATGGATAAATAAAGGCCAATTAGTCTTAGAAAGAGCTCCCAAGACAGCCTCGTTAGTCGATTCTTAACATTTCCCAACACCTCAAGTTAATATGGTAAATGTCGGTTGGTCGCCAGCCGTTAGCTATGCAATGGGAGCTGAGGAAGAGAATTCACTAGTCCTACCACGTTATACTTTTCCGCAAGACAAAGTGGAAAAGGTTGTGGACAAACTGCAAAAAATGAAGCTTATCGTTTATTGGCCAGTATTCAAGCTGAGACATCTAAATTATAAATGGTCAAGGGAACATTTCTCAGGTTCCATAACACGTTCAAACATTGGACAACGATGTGTTCCGCCCTGAAGGACAAAATTCAGGGTTTGATTAACCGGGAAGTGATAGTAGTTAGCCAAGAAGGAGTGGTTGAATGGCATCCTAAGACACCACCTCCTTCCATTATAGTCCCAGAAACTTCCTTATCTCGCGATGCATCTGTACCCACACAAAGACGAAAAAGATCAAGGCGAAGGCCTAAGCGTAATATTGCATTTGTCCAACCCAGGCGAGCTGAAATCACGTATGATGCATTTAGGCGAGCAAAAATTTTCGAAGAACTATTCGGAGCAGGAATAGCAATGGTTCCCGATAATTGGGGGACTCCTGATCCAAATCCTAAAGATGTAAAAAGTCTACCTCACTGCCAATACCATAATAAATAGGGGCACTATTCCACTAATGAATGCATTACACTACAACATTTTAGGGTATTGTCGGCGACTTAAAGTCACCGGCTTTTCTTTTTAAGTCGGCTGTAATGCTCTCGCCGGAAAGTTGGCGCCGGTGAAAGTATTACCGGCGACTTTTTTTTAAAGTCGCCGGCAATGCTTAAGGACATCACCTGCGACTCAAGTCGCCGGCAATGCTCAATGAATCACCGGCGACTTGAGAGTCGCCGGCAATGCTCAATCATTGCCGGCGACTTAAGTCACCGGTAATGCCCCTCCGCCGTGGCCAGAAAATGAGGGGTATTGCCGGCGACTTTGGTCCAAGTCGCCGGCAATAACCGGAGAAATTTGTCAAAAAAAAAGCCGGTTCTGGATTGGGCCCAATTCCAGAACCTGCACTGAAAAACAGAAATCGTACAAATACAAGTTCAACAGTACACACATAATTGTCCAACGTACAGTACAAACAGCAACAATACGAAAAATAAACTACAACTACACTAAGGGTCGAGGAAATCCATGTGGACGTAATTATTTAACCTCCGGTGGCTACCTTGGTCTTGCTGTGGCGGTGACTGCTGCGGTGGTGGATCAGTATGGAATACAGGGACCGGGGGAGGTGTGGGAAGCGGTTGCCCGGTACTCTGGCACGCGTACATCGTCTGCATCCATGTGAACATTTGTGTCTGCTGCTGGACCATAATTCGGTGTTGCTTGGCCATCACCCGGTACTCGGCATCTCTGACTGCCTACTGCTCGGCCAATTGTCGCATCTCCTCTATCTGCCTCCTTTGCTCTTCCAACTCCCTCTGCATCCTCAGAAGCTCCGCTGCTAGGTTAGAGTTCTTAGAAGTTGAAGTTCTTGACCCGGTAGAGTATTCCGAAGTGTTCTTCAATACTCCTTCGCCCGCCGAGCCCATTCCCCTGCAGTAGTAGGTATTCTTTCCAGTCCCGCACGCTTTTGCCATGATCTGAGCTGCTATAGGGCGATCAAGTGGATCGATCTGAGAGGCATACTGGGTCACTTCTTCCTCCAAGCAGTCAGGATGGTTGTTTCGAGCTATATTCATGGTGACTTCTGTGATCGCCTCCTCCACTCTCGCCTAATTGAAAAGCGAATATGAATAACGTATTATTAAACAAAATAAATTAATAGAGAAAAATAGTTTTATTAACACATGCATATGTGAACTACAAAATAATGAGGGTAAAGACTTACTGCTTCTTCAGGGCATTGCGGATAGAACTTCTGATGAACAAACACCAACGGGTTGACTTCTTGTTGTTGCTGCTCCTTACTCGACCAACCCAAATAGTTGAGTGAACCTGCATGATGGGCCTTGGTATTTTTCAATCTGTTCTCCTTGTTCGTCTTGGAAATCGCCTTGTTTGATAAACATATGTAAAAAAAATTAGTAACTAACTATTTCAATGTGATACGATACATTAGGGTTGTAAAATATATTCAGGATGCATACCTTCGCTCTGGGGTGCTCGAAGTGGGCTACCAGCCACAGCCACTCGTACTCCCTAAACCGGAATTTGCTAGGGGTAGAACCTCGGCCTAGCTCCTTGTACTGTGTGTAATATTTTGAAAGCTCGTTCTTCCACTCTTTATACCTATATTAACACTAGAAAAAAAAGTTAGAGATATTAAAACACTTGATAAACAAAAATTTAACTCGATATATACTCAAATAACTCGAATCACATCACCTGATATGTAGTTGACGCTCTACCCACGTGTGAATAAGGCATTCATCCACGTTAAACCACACTTGCAAGATGAATATATAAACGGTAAAATTATATATTTATTCGGACTTAATTAATAAATGTAAAATTTACGTAATGAAAATACGATTTAACTCACACTCAGTGCATTATGCACTTGCATCTTCACGTAGAGAGGCATAGATCCCCAATCTGGCCACAGCATTGGGACCTTGTCCCGCACGACGGCCCCGGCCATGCTGGCATACTTTCACGTGGTGTCAAATGTCTCGATCACCTCACCATGCTCATTGGCCCTAATGAGCGTTTTCTTTCCCCCGGTGACCTGCTTAAGATTCTTCCCAGTGCAGGGGCCTCTAGTCTTTTGTTTTCTAGTGCCATTAACGATATTGCCTAATAATACAATGTCAACAAATTGATAATATTAATTGACACTATTTATAGTCTTAAGTAATAATTAAGTAATCAATCTTGTTAAATAAAATTTACCTGCATCGTCCGTTTGCTGGTTGTTGCACCTCGCACTCCAAAGATACACGGGGTCGAACGGGATGAAGTTGTACGCTTCCTCTAAGCTTAGAAACTCCGGCCGTCCTTCAATATAAATAGGCCTCCCCTATCATCAAATTCAGGGATCACAGGAATCTCGTCGGGCAGGAAGAGACCGGACGGCGGAGATAGACGAGGCTTGGACGATGAGGCGCCAGCACCATCTGCCTCAGATGATTCCTGTGAAACGGGAGGAGGCACCGGGCCAATAGGGGGCATTCAGATGGAGGTAGTTTCTGATGCCCCCGTTGACTGTCGCTCGTCTGTGGGTCTGCTGACTGAGGATCTGCTGACTGAGGCTCGAGGCTGGACTGGGGGTTACACGGATCCGGATCGTGCAGCTTCCTCATCTCCTCGCGCAGCTAGCAACATTTGTGTGCGAGCATTCATAATTGGGCCACTGTGCGTGTTGCTGACTGTGGCTGAGGAACCTTGACTGCTGCTCCCTCCACTGTTTCTAGTCCCTCTCCGTTTGATGCCTCCAAGCCAATTTGCCGCAAAATCTCCTGCACATCCAACAATTAGTCCTGGATTCGGTTCTATGAAAATTAAGGAACCGGAACCGTAAGGAACCGGAACCGTTTGGAACCGGAACCGTATGGAACCGATAACAGCTAGAACCGATAACCGTTCGGTTCCGGTTTGAAACGGTTCTGATTCCTTACGATTCCGGTTCCGGTTCCAAACAGTTCCGGTTCCAAACGGTTATCGGTTCCAACAATTAGTCCTGGTTTCGGTTCTATTAGGAACCGGAACCGTTTGGAACCGAAATCGGAATCAAAACGGTTCCGGTTCAAAACGGTTCCGGTTCCAAACGGTTCCGGTTCAAAACGGTTCGGGTTCCAAACGGTTCCGGTTCCAAACGATTCGGGTTCCAAACGGTTCCGGTTCCAAATGGTTCTGGTTTTTCATAGAACCGAATGCAGGACTAATTGTTGGAACCGATAATCGTTTGGAACCGGAACCATTTTGAACCGGAACCGTTTGGAACCGGAACCGTTTGGAACCGGAACCGTTTGGAACTAGAACCGTTTTGAACCGGAACCGTTTTTGAAAGGACCCAACCCCGATTTAGCTCCCTAAACCGGAGTCAAACCCCTTCGAAAACGCGAACCAACAAAAACTTTTCGAAATTTCGGCAGAGTTTCGTTACTAGTGTTGATTTACCATTACCTGCACGCGGAAAATACACTTAATCCTATGCCACAAAAAGCAAACCTTGGGCACCAATCCCATCCGGATTTCTCAATATATCAACATTAAAGTAAACAATACATATAATATATACTTTACTAAAATTCGGGTAAAATCGTATAACATATTCAATAGGAAACTCAGAGCGACTTCTAATACATAATCATATACGCATACCACAGTAGGTAGAACAATAAACCTACTGGATGAAACATAGTAGCTCGAGTACTATGCCTCCGACCACGACGTGCGACACCAGAGCCTGAACTGCAAACTGGGCACGGAAACCGAAAAGCCCAGGGGAAAGACATAAAAACCGTTAGAGTGAGTGGACGAAAATAAATGTCTTTCACCAAGTAATATATATATTAAAAACATATGCGAGTCGAAATTATAAATAATGAAAGGGTACACGAGGGAGACTCTAACTCCTCAAGCGTCCGAGTACACGAGGGAGACTCTAACTCCTCACGTATACGGAGCATGCAATAAAATCTCACGGGGCCACTCGTGGACACATCCGTGCTAGTGCAGTCAGAACCACGGAGTCCCTGACTTCCACGTGATTCTAGCCGGAAATGGCCTTAGGTCAAAGGTCTGCCTCCCCCCGGTAAAGACCTCGGGTCAGGAGTCACAGCCTCCCCTGGAATAAAGCCTACCATCGGGGATCAGCCGAGAGGCAAGTGTATCGATACAACAACGTAACCACGACTGTACTCTGTGTAAACCAAATCATAAACTTTTCGATGCAAATGCATGAACAACATATAAGTATATGTATACTCGTATACGTATATCCGTATAAGTATAATCGTATAATCGTAAAACACATGCTCATGTAATCCGAAATCTCATATGCATGCTCAAGTTCATAAAACGTATATCAAGACTCGCAAATAATCCGTGAAAAGAAATGTCCACTCACAGACTTGGGTAACGAGTATCGCGTTAACCCGTGATCCGGCGGAATGTCCTTCGCCAAACAAACGATCACAAACCCCTGATTAACCACAATAACCATTTCTCAATATCATAATTCGACAATACAAGACGAATCATGAGAAACCACCGTTCTCGGAAACACGAATTTCAATGTCGACGAATCGTCGAAAATCCATATATGTACACCACAATACCTCGCTTTACGTTCGGACGCTCAACTCGAAAAACGAACCTCCCCACTACGATCGGGGCGCGATTTCGAGTCAAATGGCATGCAACTTGTCGAAAGTCCAAAAAGGCAACCCGTTGACCGTTGACCGCCGTCCACGGCGGCGCCGCTGCCAACTGGAGAATTTCAAAGCGGAGCTGCACCTATTCCACTCAAAATCATGCACTGAGCAACTTTGTCAACTGCACCGAAGTCCAATTCTCACTCTAACACATCCAATTTCAAGCAAAACCGAATTAGAACACAAAATTCAAACCCAAAATTCTCCATCTACAAATCGAATTAGAACACCATGTTTATATGGTTAGAATCACATTGAAGAGGGCTACAAAACCCAGTACCTCTTGAAGTTCAATTCGGCCGAATTTGAGGAACCCGAATCACCAACTTTTCTTCAAACTTTGGCCGGTTTTACATCTTTTTCCGGCGAGCCTCGCCGTCGACGGTGACCGGAAAAGTGTAGAGGGAACCGAGGCGCACCGACTGCCACCTCCCCCGTGGCCGGAGACAGCCGAAAGGCACCACCGTCGTCGACCACCGTGAAGCCTGACGTGAACTCCCTCTCTCCACCGAGTTGACCGAGTCAACTCGGTCAAACATATTATTTCCTGTTTTGACTTTCCCCTTATGGCAAGTTGCTATTTATAGCCTTTCCCGATTAGGAAACTTGTAATTATCCGTTTAAACGAACTTCAAACGCGCGTAACTTTCTCGTCGTATAACCGATTCCGATAATTCTCGTGGCCACAAACTCGTCTCGACATACTCTTCAATAATCACCCGAAGTCAAGCACATCGGCCAAACGGATAAAAAGTCAACTGTTCAGCCCAAACACATAATAAATCGACAAAATAGCCAACAATCGGAAATATTCACAATTAAATCTTCGTAACTCAAAATCATACTCCGAAAGTTCCCACGAACTCGAAATTAAATTCTGAACAACTTCCGAAAAAGAACCGAAACCAAATTCTCGTCCGGTAATTTAGTCGCGAACAAACCTGCCATTTAAATCCGTTTCCGTCGAAAGTTCAAATATTCATAACTAATTCCTCGGTCGTCCAAATAACGATCCGGAACCGCCAACGAACTCGTAATCACACGTACAACGACTCTCGAGAAGAGACTCAGCTCCAATTCTCGGCCAATAATTTAGTCGTTAAGAAGCTTCGGCGATTAAAACGACTGTCGCAACTCTGCGACTACGTGCAAGCTCATCAATCAAGCTGATTCCACTGCTAATTCTGGTCCGGGTCGTCACAGTTTTGAACCGGAACCGTTTGGAACCGTTTGCATCATATCAAACATTAAATTAAATTTCATAGGCCAAATGCTTATGATATCATATCAAACATTAAATTAAATTGCATCATATCATTTCGATCATTACGAATATAATTATCAAAATATCCATTAATTATTACCGAAATGCTTATTTAACCAATTAATTAAGTTAACCAATATATTCTACTAATTAGCGTAACAAATATAACTAACCAACACAAAAATACATAATTACATTATTAACTAATTAACTTATCAAAAATACAATATAATTATCAACTATATCAATTAATCCAAATCACCTTAATTTGCCCAACACCTTAAATTACCTTAAATTACCTATATCAAGTAATCCAAATCACCTTAAATTACCTAAATATTTTCTACATATATACATACATACACTCGCCTAATAATTATAAAAAATTAACTCAAAACCCAAAACGTAATTAATCAAGTTAATTAAAATGCATACAAATATAATTAAAATGCATTTATATATACATAATTAAAAAAAACAAAAATTGAGAGAGAGAGAGAGAGAGGGAGCTAGGGGACCTGTCATGGTCGAGCTCAGCTTCCGGCGACGGAGGTGGGGGGAGGAGGTAGAGGAGGAGGGGAGGAGGAGAGGAGGAGGGGAGGAGAGGAAATTGAGATTTGGGGTTTTTGGGGTATTTTTGTGTGGAGAGGAGAGATGGGAGAGGAGAGGAGGGGAGGGGAGAGAGAGAAGAGATTTGAGGAGAGGAAGTAATGTTTGTGGGTGGCGAGGTGAGGAAGAGATGAGATGTTTAGGGTTTGCAAGGATTTTCGAGCTCGGTGAAGAAATGGTGGGGAGAAACTCGAGCTAGAATTTAAGGGACTATTGTCGGCGAGTTACTTATCAACTCGCCGGCAATACTATTACCAACGAGTTGATAACTTGTGGGTAATACTATTACCCATAAATAACCGGCCAAGAATTTCCGGCAAGTATTAATTCATAAATAACACTGATCGATATGACGTTGGCATGGCCAAATTTTATAATTTCCGACTATAAATACGACTATATATATATAATTTCTGACTATAATTTACGACTATAATGTAGGACTATAATTTACGACTATAATTTTCGACTAGAATTTACGACTATAATTTCCGACTATAATTTACGACTATAATTTCCGACTAGAATTTCCTACTATCTCAGGATAGATTATAATTTTCGATTACAATTTCTGACTATAATTTACGACTATAATTTCTGACTATAATTTTCGACTCTAATTTATGACTATAATTTCCGACTAGAATTTCCAACTATAATTTTCGACTAGAATTTCCGATTATAATTTCCGACTATAATTTACGAATATAATTTTCGACTAGAATTTTCGACTAGAATTTTCGACTAGAATTTCCGACTATAAATACGTACATCATTAACGTACTAAGGATGATAATCATAATCATCTTCATCACTTGAGTCTGACTCGGTTTCATAGGTAACCTCTGGCAATATGTGCCGCTCCTCGTCATCTGAATCAGCGTCAACTTCATTTGGATTAACATCGAGAAGTTTTGCTCCAGTAATTCGAACCACACTCCCAGATCTCACATTATTAAGACGAATCGTAGAGGATTCCAGAATGTCAAAAGCGTTCGGCTCTTGGTATGCAGTAACTTCTTCATCATCTGCGGTCTCACCAAGTGTGGCATCACTCTATATGTTTCTATTCGGAACATGGTTAACCACCTTCCACGGGACTTTGTTCAGAAGATCGTCAAGGTAAAACACTTGTTTTACTGATGTGGCAAGAACGAAAGGGTCTTCTTTATACCAGCTTGTAGCAGTATTCACCGAAAATATTCTGTACTGATCGGTCCTTGTGTTCTCTGGGCTAGTATCAAACCATCTACACTTGAACAAGTGCACTTTCATGCGGTTCCCATAAATTAGTTCAACAACTGAATGAAGGACACCGTAATAGTCAACGCCATCCTGCCCACTACGGACCATCACCCCATAATTCTGTGTTTTCAGTCGGTTGTCTCGATTTTCACATATAAATTTCACGCCATTGACCTGACACATCGAGTAAACTTTTGAAGCTATTGGTTTCATCGCCAAGACCCTCCATTCGTTTGACCACTCTGGGCAACCATCATTTGCTACATGGTTCATCTGAAAACGATAAGAAACCACACAAGAAATTATGAACATAGAAAAAGAAAACCACGTACACACATGCTATATAAGGATATAAAAAATATATATATACACATATACCCTTACCCATTGAACAAAGTAGTTTGCAAACGTCCTGCTGTGGTAATCAACATTTCCGGTAATAGCAGGGCAGTGAAGATGATAGTTTTTCCAATATTGTACTTCTGGACAGTTAATCAGTACCGACCAGTGGGCAATGACTACCTCATTTCCATCCAACTTGTACGACTTTGGCAAGCTTCCATGTACTACAACGTCATTGGAGATGATAGAAAGGTTGAACTGGGGTTCATCTATCGACATCTGTTGTTGGGGGTCCTCCAGCGCTCCCAAATACAAGTTGGTGTACGTTACACACTCGTGCACAATATATGCTTCAGCGATACACCCTTCAGGTGCATATTTATTCTTCACATAGTCCTTATAGGCTCCCAATTGTCTACAAGTTAACAAGTGCATGTTATGATACTTAAAAAATAAGAATGTACATATAAAAACATAGGCAAACTAAATGTATGAATCATTTGTACCTTTCCATGGGATACATCCAAGTGTAGTGTACGGGACCGGTAATCAACAATTGTTCGGGAAGATGGATCATCAGGTGAGGCATGATGTCGAAAAAATTTGGGGGAAATATCCTCTCAAGCTTGCACATGATAAAAATGATGTCATCTTGCATCTCCCTGAGATCTGATTTTTTAACTTCCCTGGTGCATAACTTCTGAAAAAATCTTGACAAGGCCACCAACGGCTCAACCACCTCTTTGGGCAGGTACCCTCGAATGAAAATAGGGAAAAGGCATTGAAGCAGTACATGACAGTCATGACTCTTTAATCCGTACATCTTATTGTCCCGGAAGTTAACACATGCATATATATATATATATCGATTTAATTAAATCAACACACACATATATATATACATACATATATACGTACCTATATATAGCTACGTATATAGCTTCCCGAGCTGGTTTTCGACTCCTTTTGACAATACCCAAGAATTTCAGAGCGTTTTCCTTCTTTCGATTTCACCGGATTTTTCTATATCCAAATGAATGAGCTGCTGCGATCTGGATCTGATATAAGAGGTATTGCCGGCGATTCATTAAATCGCCGGCAATGGAGTTATTGCCGGCGAAATTCCGGTCAAAAATCGCTGGAAATTGTGGAAACTTATTGCAGGCGACTTTCTCCGTCGCCGGAAATAATTTTCACCATTGCCGGCGATTTTTGGGCCGGAATTTCGCCGGCAATGGTGGAGAGAGTATTACCGGTGACGGAGAAGGTCACCGGCAATACTTTGGACCATTTTCGACGACTTTTGGAACTCATTGCCGGCGATGGTCCATATCGCCGGCAATGCTCATTATTGCCAGCGACTTGCTCCGTCGCCGACCTTTTTTTTTCCCTTATCGCCGACAATAGTAGTAAATGTGGTAGTGTTAGTTTAATGTATAGAATTCAGCAGTGGATAGACGAGGGAGAAGTATAGATAGCACCACCCTCGACAAATCTGGCGATCAAAGAAGTGCTGACGGTGGGAACTCTAGAATTGTCAGGGGGCAACCCAGACAAAAGGAAATCAACACTCGACCTTCGAACCTATAGTGAGGATACTTCACGAAGAACGCGAGACAGTACATTGAAAGGGAAAGAGAAGGTTGAGTGGCGTTGTGTTTACGATGCAAGTTCCATTGTAGGCTAAAGATCACATATGAAGAATTGAAAGAAGCAGTTAAAATCTGCCTGAAATTAATCTCAACACAAGAACACTATCAGCCAAGCAGCCTAAGGGAGCTGAGTTAAAGGACTTCTCAAGATTTTAAACGAAGAAGAGCTATGGAGAAGTCTGGCAGATCAGAGAAATCCTGAGCAGCCACAGTCGACACACTCACCAAACCATATATTCCTTCTGCTTCAAGAAACATCACTAAGGAGAATGTATGGTATGTGCAGGAAAAGGTAAGACAATGGAGGTGACTCAGAGCAGGAGATGCAACTTACAACGACACTTTGGAAAGGCTAAGAGAGCTTTGGAAGCATTAGAGATGGATTTGATACAGGAAGAACAATTGAAGTACCCCAGAACAGCTACTGAGGCGTTTGAATGCCTTTGCCGCGAATCCCTAGTTATTTTTGGAAAGAAGTCACGTGAAACTAAAGTCCGAGCAGCCAGGCCCATTGTTTTCCATCGTAACCTAGAGTTATGGGCTAGACAGAAGACACCAGAACCTATACCTGAGGTTCACCATGAACCAAGGAGACACAGAACAACTAGGCAACGTCTTCGCTTTGACGAGGAAGCCAAACAAACAGCAAAGAGTCCTCAGAAAACAAAGGAGGTTTCACAGGGTCATGTTTTAATGAGCGAAACTGTGACGACCCGAACCAGAATCTGTTGCGTATTCGGCACGATTCTCGAGATTGAGTTTAGTCGCGGTTTATTGTCGTATATATGGTTTACCGATTCGATTCGCGACTATGTTTTTGGTCGAGAATTTGAGTTGGGTGTCTTCACGGATATTGTAGAGTATGTGATTTCTAGTTCGTGCGCGGTTCCGGAAGATTTTTTCGATAACCGAGGAATATTTTATGATTATTTGAAGTTTTGGGTTCCGACGAGTTTATTCGATTGTTTCTTGCTTATCCGAATCATTTCGTATATTCATTTTGGACCGTCGATTGACCCGTGGCGCGAGTATAAATATCGAAAAGTCGAAAAATTGTCGAGAATTTCATTTCGGGCGTTGACCAGACTTTGATTTTCCATTTTGGGAAACTTTGACCGTTGACCGAGGAAGGGAGACTTTCCGTTTTCGGCTTACCGTCCGACGACCGTTTTTCAGGGCCACCTTCGGTCGATTGAAAGGTACAGTTAGATTTCTCTCGTAATTTCGAGTGTGATGGTGTGTGATTTGGAAGGAATTGATCATGTTTTAGTTGGACCCGAATCGGGTCGGTTTTAAGGTTTCCGTCGAGGTTCGTTGGCCGTTTTCCGGCGAACCTCGGTGGAGGAGGTTAGGGGGTTTGACTCCCCTTGGTCCTGTGAGTCTTCCTATGTAATTTATTTGAGGATTGGTTGTGTTTTTGTGGGGGTTCGATTAGGTCACCGGAGCTGAGAATCGCCGAACTGTTTCGGGTTATTTGACATGGTTATGGATCAAATTGAACTTCGTGCCAGTTATAGGAATTATTCAGTTTGTGGTGAGCTTCAATTCTGGAGCTTTCTGCAGTGGGATTTCACCGTTGACGGCGCGCCGCCGGCAGCGGCGGCGGTCAACGGTAGTCAACGGCGAGGAAAAGTCAACTTTTCAGATTTCGACGTTTTTAATGTCATTTTTCTCGTAATCGCGCCCTGATCGTCTTCCAGAAGTTTTTGGATTGATTTGGTTAGCCGATTTGCAGTGAAGGTTTCGAGTGGGGATTTCGGGATTTCCGTAATTCATTTCGTACTGCATTTCATATTTCCGGGAACGGTTGGTTTCTATGCATCAGTACAGTGTTGTGGATTACGATTTTGATCAGATATGTTTTTATGGATATTTAGGAGATCGAGATCGAGATCGAGATCGGGACCGTGATCGTGTTTCTGGCGAGGGATCTTCCGCCGGTCCTCGAGATTAGAGCGAGTGTGCTTTTTGCTCACCTGTGAGTGGACAATTTCTTTTCACGGAAATCTTGCGAGTCTTTTATATGATTTATGAACTTGAGCATGCGTATGAGATTTCAAATTACATGAGCATGTGTTTTACTATTATACGATTATACTTATACGAATATACGTATACGAGTATACATCCACTTATATGTTGTTTCATGCATTTGCATCGAAGTGTTTGTGATTTGGTTTTCACAGAGTACAGTCTCAGTTACGTTGTTGTATCGATACACTTGCCTCTCGGCTGATCCCCGATGGTAGGCCATCCAGGAGGGGCGTCGTTATCCCTACCTGACCGGCGAGGGGCGTTTCCCCGGAACCGAGGCCATTTCTGGCTTAGAATCACGGGGACTAAGGACCTCGTGATTCGGACTGTACTAGCACGGTTGTGTCCATGAGTGACCCCGTAGGATTTATACTTGCATGCTCAGTACGCTGGAGGATTATGGTTTTACCTCGTGTACTTGTTATTTTTATTTACCTGGACTCGCATATGTTATTTTAAACATATATATCAACTGGTGAAAGACATTTATTTTCGTCCACTCACTCTAACGTGTTTCATGTCTTTCCCCTGGGCTTTTCGGTTTCCGTGCCTAGTTGCAGTTCAGGTTTGGTGTTTTCACGTCGCGGTTTGGAGGCTAGTGATCAGAGTTACCTGTGCTTTCCAGTAGGTTCTTGTTTCGCCTACTGATGTGTATATTGTATATGTTTTACTTTAGAGGTCGCTCTGGTACATTCTGATACATGTTTATACGGATTTTCTCGGATATATATATACATAGTACAGTTGTTTACTGTTATTGATTATATTGATGTTGAGAAATCCGGATGGGATTGGTGCCCACGGTTTGGCTTTTGTGGCATAGGACGAAGTGTTATTTTCTGGGTGCAGGTTATGGCAATTCCACGTTAGTAACGAAACTCTGCCGAAATTTTGGAAAATTTTTGTTGGTTCGTATTTTCGAAAGGGTTTGATTCTGGTTTAGGTAACTGAATCGGGATTGGGTCCTTTCGGAAACAAAGGGCTTCCATTGGAGGTCAAAACCTTTAATTGAAGAAGAAAAGAAGAAACAGACTAGCTTGTACAAATATTTCCCTACCTTTAAGAAATCTCTGGTTTGTTTCAACTAACCACGTTAGAACCTATACTTGAGGTTCCAGAATAGCACGTTACCGCCTTAGAAATCATTGATGAGGCATATATAGAGGCTGAGAGAATCGAAGAAGGCCTCGAAAGCAACGATGAAGAGGAACTAGTTGAGTATGGTGAAGACGAATAAGATGACATGCAAGAATATGAGGATGAGGTGGATATCAATGTTAATATGGTGTTCGTCTTACCCTCCAAGTTTGCAAAACCTACGGAAGCCAGCGTCAACCAAGGATAAAGTATGAACAACTTGGTGACCATAGAAGAGGACGCTAGGTTCTCCACGCAATAATCACTCGCCAAGCAGCCAGAGGTTGACTTCTCTTTAAAAAAGGCATATATGACGTTTGCGAAGCCTACCCTGAACAAGGCCACGAACATGCGGCTGTTATATGTCACAGAAAAAATCCAAGGTATCCAAATCAATAAGTTTTTGGTGGATTCAGGGGCAGCCGTCAATATTATCACCATCAAAGTAATGGCACTGTTAGGTATTCCCAAGTCCACTATCCAAGAAACAGCCTTGAATGTTTGAAACTTCCAAGGAAACATCTCAAAGACTTTAGGAATTGTCTTCATACATGTGCAAGTAGGACTAGTTGCATGCACATACACATTCTTCGTGGCAGAATGCACAACACCATATAGCGCAATCATGGGACGCGATTGGATTCATAGAATCTATTGTGTACCCTCTTCTCTTCATCAATACTGTAGGTACTTGGAATATGGAGTCAGGTGAGGCAGAGGTTATTGACGCGGATCCTCGTCCTTATTCCGTATCTCCCAATACTGTAGATGCCAACTATTACAACAGTGACCTGCGACCACTAGAGGTGTGCGACGTAGATAAAAAAGGGCCACCCTGTTGGAGTTATGGCCTTTGAATTAGCTCAATAGGGTATCATCCAAGTAGGCGAAGACGGTCGCCGACCTTATACTATTAAGTTACCACCCAAATCATCCCAATGATAGGGCCTTTATCAAGCATATAGACCAAGGCTTGCTTCTCCCTGTACGACTGACTTCACAATTTTCTAATAGAGAGTCAAACCCTCGAGAGTATTCCGATGATTGCAGCACTGAAATATGTGGATGATGACATACTAAATGAGTTCAATAAAGAGGAGGAAATCCAGTTAGCTCCAGCAGCGTTAGACGATACACTTCACAAGGTTAAAGATCCTATTGAAAAGATTAATGTTGGGACTTCAAACAAGCCAATGACTGTGATCATAAGTACCTTCCTGGAACCTGAAGAACATCATACGATCATAGAATTATTGAAGGAATACATGGACTATTTTGCAGAAAAGTAGGAAGACATGCCAGGTCTGTCGCTAGACCTTGTATGCCATAACTTACCTATCCTGGAAGGCAAGAAGCCTGTAAAGCAAGAGATGTGTCATATGAATACAGAAACAATGATCCTAGTCAAGGAGGAAATCGAAAAATGCTTTAATCAGGCATTATTGGAGTAGCCAAATACAACAAGTGACTTTCAAATGTAGTCCCGGTAAAAAAGAAAAATGGCAAGATGCGAGTTTGTGTTGATTACCGAGACCTTAACAATGCAACTCCTAAGGATGCATACCCAATGCCAGTAGCAAATCTGTTAGTAGACTTAGTCGCATGCCATGAGATGTTATCATTCATGGACGGAACAACTGGATATCACCAAATTCCAGTAATAGAAGTAGATATGCATAAGACAACGTTCCGGTGTCCAGGTTTTGCAGGAGTATTTGAATATGTGGATATGCCATTTGGACTCAAGAACGCATGGGCGACCTAGCAGCGAGCTATGAATTTAATATTTCATGATCTTATAGGGAAATCCATGGAAGTTTATATGGATAACGTGGTAGTTAAGACAAAGAGCAAGACAAATCATGCCGAAGACCTGAGGCAGATGTTCATTCGGATGAGACAACATCGATTGAAGATGAACCCGGCTAAGTGCGTATTTGGAGTATAAGCGGAAGACTTTGTAGTCTGCTTGGTCCATCAACGGGGAATCGAAGTCCCAGATGATAAGAAGGAAGCAGTTTTGAATGCCATCCCACCAAAGAATAAGAAAGAGTTACAACGAATACTAGGAAAAAATAAACTTCCTTAGGTGATTCATTACAAACGCAGCCAGGAAAACACAGCCATTCTCACACTTACTCAAGCTACAAAACCAAAAAGACTTTGTATGAGAGCGTGTTCATCAAGAGGCTTTTGATACCATCAAAGCATATCTGGCGAACCCACCAGTTTTAGTCCCGCCAAGGTCAGGGGTCCCACTTAAGCTATCACTACCAGAATTCTTCCCATTGCCGACGACTTAAAGTCGTCGGCCTTTCATCAAAAATCGTCGGTGATCATCATATCGTCGTTTATACGGTCGCCGGGAACAAGCCGTCGGTGGAAGTATCACCGACGAGATACTGGTGATATCGTTGGTAATACCTTGGAATTATCACCAACGATATGTCATCGCCGGCAATGAAAAAGAGCATCACCAACGACGTAACTCGTCGGTGATGAAGCTCCGCCGGGGTCAACATGTTGACCGCCTCGCTTATGGCCGACGATTCTTTGAAGAATATTGTCGGCTATAAGCAAGCAACTCGCAGGAAATGTGGTATTATTGTTGACGAGTTAGGGTCTTGTCGTCAGCTATACCCGGTGACATTTTACAAAAAACTGCAGGTTCTGGATTGGGTCAAATTCCAGAACCTGCAGTGAACAACACAAACAGCAAAAATACACATCCAACAGTACACACATTTATCCAATAGTACAAACAGCAACAATACAAAAATAAAATACAAACTACACTAAGAGTCGACGAAATCCATGTTTTCGAAATAATTTGAACTCCGGCGGCTACCCTGGTCTTGCTACGACCGCTGCGGTTGTGGAACACTGGGGAACTAAGGCATCGGTGGAGGTGTGGGGACCAGGTGTCCGGTAGTCTGGCACTCGTACATCGTCTGCATCCATGTCATAATTTGTGCCTGCTGCTCGACCATAACTCGGTGTTGCTCGACCATCGTCTGGTGCTCGGCCTCTCTGGCTACCTGCTGCTCGGCCAATTGCCGCATCTCCTCCACCACCCTCTTTTACTCCTCCAACTCCTTCTGCGTCCTCTGGAGCTTCGCTGCTAGGTTAGTGTTCCTAGAAGCAGTTCTTGACCCGCTAGAGTATTCCAAAGTGTCCTTCAATAACCCTTCGCCTGCCAAGCCCATTACTTTGCAGTAGTGGATATTCCTCCCAGTGCCGCACGCTTTTGCCATGATTTGAGCCATTATAGGGTAATCAAGCGTATCGATCTGAGAGGCATACTGGGTCACTTCCTCCTCCGAGCAGTCAGGATAGTCCTTTCGAGCTATATTCATGGTGACCTCTATGATCACATCCTCCACTCTCACCTAATTGAAAAGGGAATATGAATAACGTATTATTAAACAAAAAAAATTAATAAAGAAAATACTTTTATTAACACATATGTGAACTAATTAATGAGGCCAAAGACTTACCGCTTCTTCAGGGCACTGCGGATAGAACTTCTGATGAACAAACACTAACGGGGTGACTTCTTGCTATCTCTGTGCCCTACGTGACCAACCCAAATAGTTGAGTGAACCGGCATGATGGGACTTGGTGTTTTTCAATCTGTTCTCACTGTTCATCTTGGAAATCGCCTTATTGGATAAACATATGTCAAAAAATTAGTAACTAACTATGTCAATGTGATACGATACATTAGGGTTGTAAAATATATTCAGGATGCATACCTTCACTTTGGGGTGCTCGAAGTGGGCTACCTGCCACAGCCACTCGTAGTCCCTAAACCGGATTTCACTAGGGGTAGAACCTCAGCCTAGATCCTTGTACTTTGTGTAGTGTTTTGAAAGCTTGTTCTTCCACTCTTTATAACTATATTAATGCCGGAAAAAAATGTTAGATATATTAAAACACTTGATAAACAAAAATCTAACTCGATATATACTCAAATAACTCGAATCACATCACTTGATATGTAGTTGACGCTCTGCCCACGTCTCAATAAGGTATTCATCAACGTCAAACCACAGCTGCAAGATGGATATATAAATGATAAAATTATATATTTCTTCAGACTTAATTAATAAATGTAAAATTTACGTAATGAAAATACGATTTAACTCACAGTAATTGCATTATGCACTTGCAACTTCACGTAGCGAGGCACAACACCCTAATCTGGCCATAGCATTGGGACCTTGTCCCGCACAATGGCCCCGGACATGCTGGCATACTTTCGCGTGGTGTTTTCTGTCTCGATGACCTCATCACGCTCATTGGCCTTAATAATCATTTTCTTTCCCCCGGGGGCCTGCTCAAGATTCTTCCCGGTTACGGGGCCTCTAGTCTTTCGTTTTCCGTTGGCATTAACGAGATTGCCTAATAATATAATGTCAAAAAATCGAAATTATTAATTGACACTATTTATAGTCTTAAGTAATAATTAAGTAATCAATCTTGTTAAATAAAATTTACCTGTATCGTCTGTTTGCTGGTTCATGCACCTCGCACTCCAAAGATACACAGGGTCGAACGGCTTGAATACATACGCTTCTTCCATAGTCAGAAACTCCGCCTGTCCTTCAATAAAAATAACCCTCCCCCTAGCATCGAATTGAGGGATGACAGGAATCTCGTCGGGCACGAAGAGACCGGACGACGGAGATAGACGAGGCCTGGACGATGAGACGCCTGCACCATCAGCCTCAGATGATTGTCGTGAAAGGGGAGTAGGCACCAGGCCAATAGGGGGCATTCGGATCGAGGGAGTTTCTGATGCGCCCATTGAGGGTCGCTCGCCTGAGTGTCTGCTGCCTGAGGATCGAGGCTGGACTGATGGTTGCAAGGATCCGGATCGTGCAGATTCCTCCTGTTCTCGCGAACGTAGCAAAACTTGTGTGCGAGCATTCATTATAGGGCTGCTGCGCGTGTTGCTGATTGCGGATGAGGATGCTTGACTACTACTCCCTCCACCGGATCTAGTCGCTCTCCGTTTGTTGGCCCCAAGCCAATTTGCCGCAAAACCTCCTGCACATCCAACAATTAAACAAAACAGCAACAATTCAACAACTACATCTGTGACAACAACAATAACAAAACAACATGTTGATAGCAAAAAATTTGCTTATATATATAGACCTTTATACATCAAGTTTATGCAAAAATAAATTGCCAACTAATTAAATCAGCAGTATATACATGCCAAAAATATATTCTATATGCCAAAAATAAATTCTACATGCCAAAAATATACTACAAAATATATTCTACATGCCAAAAATTTACACCAAAATATATTCTAACCAA
This sequence comes from Geum urbanum, assembly GCA_946800695.1. NCBI lineage: Eukaryota > Viridiplantae > Streptophyta > Magnoliopsida > Rosales > Rosaceae > Geum > Geum urbanum. The sequence goes on along the minus strand of OX327003.1, from coordinate 33,463,266 downwards.
TTTCTACATACACAAAATTATATTCTACATCTCACAACTCCATCAACGATATTTAATTAACAAAAAATATATTCACCATACTATATTCTACAAAATATAATCTTAATTATACCAACACAAAAGAATATACACCAAAATATATTCTACATACACAAAATGTATTCTACATCTCACAACTCCATCAAAGATATTTAATTAACCAAAAATATATTCTACACAAAATCATATTCGACACAAAATACATTCTACAAAATATTTTCTACACAAAAAATTATACCAACACCAACTTAATTAAAATGCCTACACAATAATTAGGAGAATCTCATGTAAAATTGAAGATGATAAAATCGAATTGAGAGAGAGAGGGGACCTATCATTCTGCATTAGTGAGAGAGAGGGCAGCGGCGGTGCTCGATGAGGGGTGAATTTATGATTTGAAATTTTTTGGGGGAGAGGAGATTTGGAGTTTTTTTTTGGGGAGAGGCGAGAGGGGAGGAGGGGAGGGGGTTGTTCTCGTCGGGGAGAGGCAAGAGGGCAGGGATGGTTGACTTCGGGCGAGGTCGGCGGCGAGAGGCGGAAGGGAGGCGATTCTAGGGTTTCAAGTTATGGAAGAATGAGTCCATACCTCGTCGAGCTGGGATATAAGGCCAAATTATTGCCGACAAGTTTCTTATTAACTCGTCGGAAATACTATAACAGACGAGTTAGTAAGAAACTAGTCGGTGATAGTATTTCCGACGAGTTTCTTACTAACTCGTCGGTTATAGTGTGATTCCCAAATTTCTTCAGTTTCTAATTGTTTCAAGTGTTATTTTCAAGCCTCATATAATTTGCTCTATAGCTAGCTTGTTCAGTGGTAAACTATTTATTTCCATTGTTTCACTATTTGGTTAAATGAATGCCATCATCAGATCAACAAATAACGCCATGTTCGATCGAAGGCTCTGTGTTCATTTTCCCTGAGACGGACATCTTAGCTTCGTCATCTTCTTTCAGGTCTAATGTAGTATAAACACTGATGTGGCTGATCGATTTGACGTTGGCCAAATTTTGGTAATTTACGAAGCTGTGCGAGTTCTTCTATTTCGGTGATAGTATTTCTGACGAGTTTCTTACTAACTCATCAGTTATAGTGTGTTTACTTGAAAAATTTGCGGTCTGGGCCTAAAAAATATATTCAAGCTGATTATTTGCTGTTTAAAACATGGCTAGCTATTTGAAGACGTGAATTTCCCATATATATATACTGCATAACAAACATACATGCACGTTTATATATACTAAAATACGTACATCATTAACGTACTAAGGATGACAATCATAATCATTATATCACTTGAGTCTGGCTCGGTTTCATAGTTAACCTCTGGCAATATGTGCTGCTCCTCGTCATCTGAATCATCGTCTACTTCATTTGGATTAACATCAAGAAGTTCTTCTCTAGTAATTCGAACCACACTCTCCGATTTCACATTATTAAGGCGAATCGTAGAGGATTTTGGAATGTCAAAAGCGTTCGGCTCCTTGTATGCAGTAACTTCTTCATCATCTGCGGTTTCACCAAATGTGGCAGCACTGTATATGTTTCAATGAGCAATATGGTTAACCACCTTCTACGAGACTTTGTTCATAAGATCGTCAAGGTAAAACACTTGTTTTACTGATGTGGCAAGAACGAAAGTGTCTTCTTTATACCAGCTTGTAGCAGTATTCACCGAAAATATTCCGTACTGATCGATCCTTGTGTTCTCTGGGCTAGTATCAAACCATCTACACTTGAACAAGTGCACTTTCATGCGGTTCCCATAAATTAGTTCAACAACTGAATGAAGGACACCGTAATAGTAACCGCCATCCTGCCCACTATGGACCATCACCCCAAATTCAGCGTTTTCAGTCGTCTCTACTTTCACATATAAATTTCACGCCATTGACCTGACACATCGAGTAAACTTTTGAAGCTATCGGTTTCATCGTCAAGAGCCTCAATTCGTTTGACCACTCTGGGTAACTATCATTTGCTACATGGTTCATTTGAAAAAGATAAGAAACCACACAAGAAATTATGAACATAGAAAAAGAAAACCACACACATGCTATATAAGGATATAAAAAAAAATATATATATACACATATATACCCTTACCCATTGACTAAAGTAGTTTGCAAACGTCCTATTGTGGTAGTCAACATCACCGGCAATAACAGGGCAGTGAAGATGATAATTTTCCAATATTGAACTTCTGGACAGTTAATCAGTACCGACCAGTGGGTAATGGCTACCTCATTTCCATCCAACTTGTACGACTTTGGCAAGCTTCCTATACTACCACGTCATTGGAGATGATAGAATGGTTGAACTTGGGTTCATCTATCGGCATATGTTGTTGGGGGTCCTCCAACGCCCCCAAATACAAGTTGGTGTACGTTACACACTCGTGCACAAGATATGCTTCAGCGATACACCCTTCAGGTGCAGATTTATTCTTCACATAGTCCTTGTAGTCTCCCAATTGTCTACGAGTTAACAAGTGCATGCTATGATACTTAAAAAAATATGAATTTACATATAAAAACAGAGGCAAACACAAATGTATGAATCATTTGTACCTTTCCATGGGATATATCGAAGTGTAGTGTACTGGACCAGTAAGCAACAATTGTTCAGGAAGATGGATCATTAGGTGAGGCATGATGTCGAAAAAATTTGGGGGAAATATCCTCTCAAGCTTGCACATGATAAAAATGATGTCATCTTGCATCTCCCTGAGGTCTGATTTTTTAACTTCTCTGGTGCATAACTTCTGAAAGAATCTTGACAACGCCACCAACGGCTCCACCACCTCTTTGGGCAGGTACCCTCGAATGAAAACAGGGAAAATGCGTTGAAGTAGTACATGGCAGTCATGACTCTTTAATCCGTACATATTATTGTCCCGGAAGTTAACACACTTGCTTATATTTCCTGCATAGCCATAAGGATACCTGCATAGCCATAAGCAACATTTATATTTCTTACATAGCCTTAAGCAACAATTATATTAATTTCCTGCATAGCCATAAGAATACTTGACATTACTCATCCACCCAAAAATTTCATGCTTCTGGTTCGGCTTGACGGTGTAAGGAGCTTGGGGCATTTTTTTCTTACCATCTCTCAACCACAAATGTTTCCGCAGTCCCATAGCTTTCAGATCAATGCGTGCCTTAGGGATGTCTTTTGTTTTCCCCTCCCAATTCAGAACTGTGCCCACCACACTTTCGCACACATTCTTCTCTATGTGCATGACATCTAGGTAGTGTCTGATAACCTAAGCCAGTACGGGAGTTCCCAGAATATGCTTTTGTGTGTCTAAAACTTATACCTTTCGGGTTTGTCTGGAATTGACGACACTACCTCAGGATGATTGCTCAGCTGGCCAAAATCATATTCATTCAGCATTTCCAAAATTTCATCCCCTGTCCATCACCTGGGTGGCACACCCATTTCCACAGTCCCATCAAAAGCGTCTTGATCCTGCCTAAATGGGTGATCATCTGGAAACCAACAACGGTGACACATCTGAACAATTTTCCTGCAATGAGGACTGCAACAATCAACAGTCATGCACTCTGAACAAGCCCTGTAACCCCTGGTAATGTTGCTCGATAACATACCGCGGGCAGGAAAATCACTAATGGTGCCAACAAGCATGGCATGCATCTGAAACATCTCATTTTTTGAACCTATCGTAAGTGGGGTGGCCATGCTCACTCAGGTACTTAAGCTCCTCAATCAAAGGCCTCAATTACACATCGAGACACTTTCTTGGATAACCCGGGCCTGGAATTAACAGAGTGAGCATATTGTACTCCTTCTTCATGCACATCCATGGTGGAAGGTTGTACGGTACCAAAATAACAGGCCTTATACTGTATTGAAGACTTATGTTGCCAAAAGGGTTGAATCCGTCAGATGAGAGCCCTAACCAAACATTTTAGACCTCTGCTGCAAATGATCAAACTCCCTGACCATGTGCTTCCAAGCCTCTCCGTCGGCAGGGTGTATAAGGGTGTCATCGTCAGGAAAATTCCTCTCAGCCTACCATCTCATAACTTCGGTCGTGAAAGCACACATGAACAACCGCTCCAGCCTATCAATCAGCGGGAAATATCAAAGTATCTTCACAGCTTTCTTGTTGCCTGCAGGAGTCAATTTATACCTTTTCGTAAAACATACCGGGCATGCTTCAAGGTCTTCAAGATCTTTCCCCCAGAAGAGAATACAATCATATATGCATGCATGGATTTTGATGTAGGAAAGCCCAAGATCTTTCAGGATATGTCGCACCTTATGATGAGTGGTAGGTAGGCGATGACCGGGTGGCAGTAGCGAAGCAGTCCACTTCAGCCAAGAATCAACAGCTTTGACAGTCATTTTGTTCTCCATTTTAAGCTGCATCACTCCCATGATACTTCCAAGAACAATCTTATTACAACCGTCGTACAACGGAGTCTGTTGCAATGTAGCTGAAAGGACCTAACCCCGATTTAGCTTTCTAAATCGGAATCAAACCCCTTCGAAAACATGAACCAACAAAAAATTTTCAAAATTTCGGCAAAGTTTCGTTACTAGCGTGGAATTACCATAACCTGCACGCGAAAAATACACTTCATCCTATGCCACAAAAAGCAAACCGTGGGCACCAATCCCATCCGGATTTCTCAATATATCAACAGTAAAGTAAAGTAGTAAATATATATGCACTTTACTGAAATCCAGTGTAAAATCGTATAACGTATTCAATAGGAAGCTCAGAGCGACATCTAATACATAATCATATACGCATACCACAGTAGGTAGAACAATAAACATACTGAATGAAACAAAGTAGCTCGAGCACTATGCCTCCGACCACGACGTGCGACACCAGAACCTGAACTGCAAACTGGGCACGGAAACCGAAAAGCCCAGGTGAAAGACAATAAACACGTTAGAGTGAGTGGACGAAAATAAATGTCTTTCACCAGTTAATATATATGCTATAAAAACATATGTGAGTCAAGATAAATAAAAACAACATAGTACACGAGGTAAAACTCATACTCCTCCAGTGTACTGAGCATGCAAGTAAAATCCCACGGGGTCACTCATGGACTCCTCCGTGCTAGTACAGTCTGAACCACGGAGTCCCTGACTACCACGTGATTCTAAGCCAGAAATGGCCTCGGTTCCGGGGAATACGCCCATCACCGGTCTGGTTGGGGAAACGCCCCTCCAGGCGGCCCTCCGTCGGGGATCAGCCGACGAGGCAAGGTGTATCGATACAACAACGTAACTGAGACTGTACTCTGTGTAAACCAAATCATAAACAGTTCTATGCAAATGCATGAAACAACATATAAGTGTATGCATATTCATATACGTATATCCGTATAAGTATAATCGTATAATCGTAAAAACATATGCTCATAATAAACATAATCTCGTATGAAATCTCATGCTCGTAAAACCATAATCATGCTGCATGCTCAAGTTCATAAATCATGTAAAAGACTCGCAAGATTTCCGTGAAAAGAAATTGTCCACTCACAGACTGGCGTAACGCGTATCGCGTTAACCAGTGATCCGGCGGAAAGTCCCTCGCCAAACAAACGATCACGAACCCCTGAATATTCACAAAGTCCATTATTCAAAGTCATAATCCGACAATACAAGACAAATCACGAGAAACCACCGTCCTCGAAAACACGAAATCCGAATACGACGAATCGTCGAAAATCCATATATAACACCTCAATACCTCACTTTACGTTCGGACGCTCAACTCAAAAAACGAACCTCCCCACTGCGATCGGAGCGCGATTTCGAGTCAAATGACATGCGACTTGTCGAAAGTCAAAAAGTCAAACATGTTGACCGTTGACCGCCGGACGTGAAATTTCAAGGCGGAGCCACCCCTATTCCACTCCAAATCGTCCACTGATCAACTTTGTCAACTGCACCGAAGTCCAATTCTCACTCTAACACATCCAATTTCAAGCAAACCCGAATGAACACACAAATTTCAAATCCAAAATTCTCCTTCCACAATCAAAATTAAAACTCCAAACTTACATGGTAGCTTGCTAGTGATGAGAGCTTCAAAGCCCACTAAGAATTGCAGCTCGAATCGGCCAAAAATGAGCAACCCGAATTCCTCAAAATTTCATCAACTTTGGCCGGATTTTTGCTCCTCCTCCGGCGAGCCTCGCCGTGCATGGAGGCCGGGAAGTTGAAGAAGGCATCATGGCGAGTAGAAAGAGCCACGGGCCAAGCCCGGAGGTGGCCAAAATCCCGTCGCCGCCGTGAAGGCCGACGCCACCGTCGTGACTCACCCTTCCAACTCGGTCAAACTGAGTTGACCAAGTCAACTCCCATTATGGTAAGTTTGACCTGCCCAAAACAGCAGGTTACTATATATAGCCTTTCCCAAAATAGAAACTTGTAATTATCCTTTTCGACGAACTTCAAACACGCGTAACTTTCTCGTCGTATATCCGATTCCGATAATTCTCACGGCCACAAATTCATCTCGACGAACTCTTCAATTATCACCCAAAGTCAAACACATTGGCCAAACGGATAAAAATTCAACCCTTCAAACCAACATATATTAAATCGACTAAACAATCCGCAATCGGAAATAATCACAACTAAATCTTCGTAACTCAAAATCATACTCCCGAAGTTCCCACGAGCTCGAAATTAAATTCTAAACAACTTCCGTGAAGAAACCGAAACCAAATTCTCGTCCGGTAATTTAGTCGTTAAGTGCACCACCATTTCAATCCGAACATCAAATATTCATAACTAATTCCTCGGTCGTCCAAATAATGATCCGAAACCAGCTACGAACTCGTAATCACATATAGAACGACTCTCGAGAAGAGACCTAGCTCCAATTCTCGGCCAATAATTTAGTCGTTAAGAAACCAGGCGAGTAAATCCATTATCGGAAATCTGCTATTAACCCATAATCTGTCGGACCCAGCTGATGACACTGCTCAAACTGTTTCGGGTCGTCACAGTAATCAGGTTGTTGTACTTGTCTATACCGCTTGTGTTGACATGAGCTCCAGGTAATGGCTCAACTGGCTCAATATGAAGGAAACCTTCAACGATGGGATGGACATTTGGTGCTTGATCAGCAAATACACTTTTCTCATGAGGAAACATATCATTGATCAACATCATTGTTGGATCATAAGATGGACTGGCCCTCTCAGTAAAATGTCCATGATCATACGGACCTGCTAACGATGTTTCACTGTGATAAATCCAACAAGTGTACTTATCCTAAAACCTGTATTTACTCAGGTGCTTCTGAACTTTATCAATGGGAAAACGAAATCGATCGCTGCGACACTTACATTCTTTACACGGGTAATAATGAAGTGTTGTGTCTCCACAATTAGCCTTCACAAAATCCGCAAAACTCTTAATTCCATGATGATATCTCACATCCCATCTTTCAAGGCTCATCCAACTCTTGTCCATCCTGAAAATTCTAACACAATATATTTATGTATATACATTCACTACTAATTAATTAAAAAATTATCATTACATCTATATATATATATATATCAATCATTAAACTAGCTACACTAATTTAATTCTTCGTCTATATATCTCCCTAAACAAAAGTTGACCCATATAAAAAAATATATATATATACCAACAATTCCCAATTACATATTTACGTGTATATATATATACATATTAACAATTAATCACAAAATAAATTTATCTACATATATATATATACACACAAGTATATTTTCATTGAGTTCATCTTAAATAAACTCAAAATCAACAGTCAATCACTCAAACTCAATAATATATTAACTTCATTTGCATATCAAACCATTAATCTTAACTCTAAATCAACACACATATATCTAAATCAGCACACATATACATCCACATATATATACGCATATATATATACGTACCTAGCTATATAGCTTCACGAACGGATTTTGGACTCCTTTTGACAATACCTAACGATTTCAGAGCATTTTCCTTCTTTTTCACCGGATTTTTGTAAAATTAATGAGCTGCTGCAGAGTAAATCTGATATAAGCGTTATAGCCGACGATTCATTAACTTGTCGGCTATAGACAGATTATCTCGTTGGTATTCCGGCCGAACCATCGTCGGCCATACTAAACATTATAGCCGGCGATGAGAATGTGAATGCCGACGAGTCGTCGGCTATAAGATTATAGCCGGCGATGAGAAAAAAAATGGCTGGCGAGTGAGATTTTCGTTGGTGATACTTCTTATAGCCGACGATATAGGACTTCGTCGCCTTTGTTTTCTTCATTTCGTGGGCAACGAGATGTATTCTGGTAGTGTATATATATCAGCTACAGACCATTCTATGGGGAGTTTACTAGCTCAAGATGATACAGTGGGCATTGAATGTGCTATTTTTTTTATCTTACCTGTATATTAACAAACTGCAAAACACGATACTCGCCAATGGAAAAATTGTGCCTAGCCTTGTATTTTTCAGGGTGCATGTTGAGGCACTATATGTTATCCTTTACCACATGCGTAATTGCACAGACTGATCTGGTGAAATATATGTTATCAATACCCATACTAAGGGGCAGAATTGGGAAATAGATCTTGGCACTGTCTGAATTCTCACTACAGTATGTGCCGCAAAAGGTATTCAAGGGACAGGCAGTGGCTGATTTTCTTGCCCACCATTTGATGATTGCTGCTCCTGAGGGTCCCGAACTGGATTTAGCCCGTATTGATCTGGCCCCGTGGTGTTTATAGTTCGATGGATCAAGTACTAGCACTAAGGCTGGAGCAGGAGTCGCGATAATTACGCCATGTAACTAGACTTTCTCATACTCCTTCAGGTTAGATTTCCAGTGTATAAATAACCAAGCAGAATACGAGGCACTTATCATAGGCTTGGAGCTCTTGCTAGATATGGAAATTACATATGTGCACATATATGGGGATTCTCTATTGGTGATCAGGCAACTCGAGACAAAGTATAAAGCAGGTCCAGTATTAGAACCGTACGCCAAGCGAGCCTGTGAATTACCCAAGTTGTTTATTGAAGTAGAATGAGTCATATCACTTGCAAGGAGAACTATGCAGCAAATGAGTTAGCACAGTTAGCAACAGGAGTAAGCTTTCAAGATGGAATACGAGAACAGATCCTAAAAGTGGAACGACACACACTTCCCTCTTTCTTTGCTTGTCAGGAAGCGAATAATGAGTGGTACGTAGTAGTGCTTGATTATATCGATATAGACTGGAGGCAGCCCATCATCGCGTATCTCTAGAATCCAAATGAACCGACTGATAAGTGAATCAGGTTTCTGGCTCTCAACTATGTGCTCAAGGATGATGCACTGTATCGACAAGGGGAAGAGGTCTATTATTCCAATGTGTAAACGGACACGATGCCAAATGGATAATGAGAGAAGTTAACTTAGGGGCAGCAGGAGCACACCAAGCTGGTCTAAAGATGAGATGGTTAGTACGGCACCATGATTACTACTAGCCAGGAATGTTTAAGGATTGTAATACATTCGCCAAGGGTTGTGAAGAGTGTCAGGCACATGGTTCAATAAGCTATATGCCTAATATCCCTTTACAACCAATCATCAAGCCTTGGCCAGCACGATGATGGGCTTTAGACTTAATCGGGATGATTCATCCTCATTCATCGGAAGAACAGAAGTTCATCATTATTGCGACTGACTTTTTCACTAATTGGGTGGAAGCTAAGCCTTTAAAAGTGGCCTCCGCGAAAGTCATTCACCAGTTTTTGTTTGAGGATATCATCTATAGGTTTGGCATTCTAGAATGCTTTGTATCAAACAGAGGGGCATCTTTCATGTCTGGCGAGGTAGGGGAGTTAATGAAAGACTTAGGAATACATTTTCTTCATTCTACCCCGTATTATGCTCAACCAAACTGTCAAGTTGATGCAAGCAACAAGATAATCATCTATATCCTAAAGAGAATGCTTGCCAACAATGCCAGTTTGTGGCATGAAGACTTATTTAATTCATTATGGGCATACCGAACAAGCAAACGAATCCCCATTGGCACAACTCCTTATGCATTAATGTTTAGCCACGATGTAGTTTTACCATTAGAAATCAACGTTCAGTCTATGAGGGTTATGGAACAACATGATTTGATTGGCGAGGATCATGTACAAGCAATGTGGCAGGAGCTCAAAGATTTAGACGAAAAGCGTTTAAAGGCTTATGACAACCTTTGTGCTGAGAAAAGAAGAGTATCACGTGCGTATGAAAGGTGCACAAGGGGAAAAAGCTTTGTAGAAAGAGACTTAGTCTGGTGCGTAATCCTGCCTATTGGCGAGAAGATTGATGGCATAGGCAAATTGTCGGAAAAGTAGGAAAGTCCTTACATCATAGATCGCATTCTCGGAAGAGGAGTTGTGCGCCTGCGTGATCGAGATGGTATAATCCATGCTAATCCCATTAATGGCCATTTTCTCAAACCATACTTACAGCCAGTTTGAAAGTACAATGACCCTCCGACAACAAAGTAATTCAGTCTATACAGGCTCAAAGAAAAGTCTTCGCCTAAATGGATTGAAGGGGCGTAACGTAGAGATAACATAGAGACTTCTCTAGTGGCCAATTTCTATGGCTATCGTTTGTAGTAAAATTTTCATTTTTTGATTATCTAAAAACTTTTTATAGCCAATTTCTGTGGCCAAGTCTGTTGTCAATAAATAGTTGTTAGTCTATACTTGCCAACTTAAGTGGCCAAATTCACATAGAAACAGTGTTTAAGTTAATCAATACGAACAACGATTGTAGAAAAAAACTCTTTTCTTTGAATACAAACAGATTACATTGAACCATTTTTCAAAGGCTTTGCGGCTTTAAGCTCTAATACCATATGAAGATAGGCTATGATTAGCAACAGAAACAAAAAGGAAAACTAGCGTCTGTTCCCCCAAATCCTCGAATTGTTGATAACTAGTCTCTGGGCACATGTATCAATTATTCATACATGGAGAAGGACCTCAAGAGACAAAAGAAAGAGGATTTGAAGTGCCAATGAGGCTAGTCTAGTAGCCCAAGAAGAGTGCTAGAAGCAAGCTGGCATGTGATTCCCTACCCCAGGTTGAAATCTCTATCTTTCCTCTCCAGAATGTTTGCGTTCATAGGACCTGCTGCCTCAATGCACAAAAAAATGGATCGGTTGCTGGCGAGAAAGATAGTACAAAGTCATCCCCAGCGTTTAGACTTTGTCACCCTATAGATACTTAGGGTGATTCCGCCAAGGAATCACCTGGATATAGATATCACTATTTAGTCCAGGTTTGGACATGGATATCACTATCTAAAGTCTGTAGTATGGGAGGATTATATTTGGGGGTTTCTTTTGAAGCGAGAGCCAGAGAAAATACAGAGAAATGGACTTCATCAAACGAGAAGACTTTGAAGGCATGCATAGCTGCACGACGATGAGAATGGCATTTATAGAAGAAGGAAGTATTGAACCATTACGTCCTAATGGAGTGGTAAAGACTCTCAGGATTAAGCGCACCCATTTTTAAAAGACACGTGTCTATAAGAGATTGAGCAATAGGGCAGTTTATCTACTCCGAGATGAAGGCGCCATAGGTAAAGAGTTTTTGGGCAGTTAAACTTATGTTGAAGATTTGACTGATGGGACACCACGTTCCGGATTCCAAGTCCGCAATTAAAGGCCATCAAAGTCGAACAACAACAACAGTAAAGGGGCAGTTAATTTCTTTAACAGGCCTATTACTGTTGGATTATTCATAGCAGGCCTATATCTGAGGCCCAGTAATATGTGCAGAAACAAAAGAATCGTAACAATACCAAGATACTCAAATTTTGGTGTTGGGTTCATGAAATACAAAATTTGGGCTTAATCCCAGGGGCCCAAGAACTATAACAGAAGAGCTTTCTTCTTCAAACCCACCTTTAAGAATTCAAAGTCTGTCCAGGCCAGGCTATATGAGTCCAGAAGTTCTGACACGTCATCGTCGGCTTCGGCGAGTTAGTTTGCACGACAGAAAATCTCGTCCAAAAGTTGTTGAGTGTTGGCATAGGTGGATTAGCGTAAGCTCGCAAGAGATCCACTTCGGTTTGAAGAAGTGCTAGTTCAGCTTCCTTAGCAGCTAGAATTTCCCTTTTGATCGAAGCATTCTTCAAAAATTCTTGGTCTTGACCCCGATCTTGCTGTAATCGGTTGGCCATCTTGGCTACCATCTCTCGCTTACTGTCCACACTATGATTCAAGTCATCCTGATGACTATATAGTTTATGGAGCTTGCGAAGGTCCTGCTCGAAATCAGAAATAATATCAAAATGTTCGTTAGGGGCAGTTCTTTTTAGGTCCCTGACCTCGTCCAGAGAGTCATTGATATCCTCAAATGAATCCAGCTTATCCTGGGAGAGTTCCTTAAGAGCAGCTTGGGAGAGAGCAATGTCAGCCATGACAAGAATTAAGACTGCAAGCCTGGCAAGCAGTTCTTCCGAACTCAGAGCTTGGTCGCCAAGAGTGGCTACTCGACTGGCGGGGTGGGAGGATGACGAGGCCCAAGGAGACATTTCTTGGTTGCTAGGAGCTTCTTTCACTAGCGCAATAGGAGTTGAACTTTCTTGTACAACAGTCTGAGCACCAAAAGTGGTAGAAGAAGTCTTAGGCCAAGAATTCTGTTCAAGATACTTGATTCAGAATAAAGATTGATGCAATGTGTAAAATGCGAAAAGGTTGTTATGTAAGAATACCTTGAGCTCTCCAACCATATGTGATTCAGGCGAGTGCAGAATGTTAAGTACTCCTTGCTCCAGAGCGGAAGGCTCGCTTAAGACTTCTGGGCGAGAGATCAGCATTATGCGCCCTTCTGCCATGGCTAGTTGTTCCTCCGGAGTGTAATGAAAGGAATGAAAAGAGAAGAAAGTGGCACTGCCTTTGTTTGTGGCGTTTTGATTCATGGAGTCCTCAGCAAAGTCTAGGAAATATTGATATAGGGGCAGACTGGATTCCGGAGCAGATTCAGAGGTGAACGGGCTAGAGGTATTCACCAGATGAGTGGGAGCGTTCTCGGTGATAGCATCTTCAGTATCAAGAGCGGCGCTTTGTTTGATAACGATGAATGAGCCCTAAGGACAAATGGAGATTAGAAGTGTAATAATGTAAACCAAAAGTTGCCCAGGGTATTGAAAGGTTTCGATTGTCTTACATTTATAGAAGTTCAGAGGTGGATTTCAACCAGCTTATGTGGTTTCTCGGCAGAGACGTTTTCAATCTATAGGGACGGAACGACTGTGATGGGTTGAGTCTCTAGCAGTGGCGGGAAATTTATTGCTTCCACGAAAGAGGCTGGCTCGATTGAGGTTTGACGAAGAGGTTCATTTTGCACTGCTTATTCCTCTGAATTGCCCTCAGTGGTAGCCTTACGGCGGTGGTGCTTGCGTTTGTGAGAACCATTGGTTGTTGAGCTGGTTCGAGTCCGCTTACAAGATCGCTGGAATGAAGTAGGATAATTAGACTATTCTGAAAGCTTACATGGGTGAGTCACTCGAAGAATGGAATACTTATAGTGCATGGGGGTTCTTCTTGTCTTTCTTCTATCCTTTGACAAATTTCTTCATCACCAATTGCATCTTGAGCTCCAGTTTCTTCATAGTACTATTGAAATCCAGTAAAAGGAGAATGGATTAAAATAATGTAACAATATCGCCAACAACTATGGCAAGAAGTTAGCAAGAAAATAAGTAAGTATAGTAATATACCATTGGCCAGGGGGTGTCATCAGTATCCTTATAGACCATACGTAGCAATTGTCGGTCAGATTCATCTGTGAAATGCTTCGTAAAATTACGAAAAATGACGGCAAATAGGGCCAGTGGTGGCTTATGTCTGATCTAGTCCCAGAAATGAACTTTCCAAGCCAGATAGTTGGTAGTCATGTGAAGGGATGGCATAATAGGATGTTCAAAGTTTTATTCAGGAAGCATCACCAAAGGGAAGCCATAATGATCGTCAGTTAAGTCAGCGGGATCAGGGCGAGAAGTAGCTCGCCAAATGCTATAGAAGTTCACTGCTCCGAACCATTTCGACAAATGCCTGGCGAAATGGTTCGGAGCATATAGTTCATGCCCAGGTGTGGAAGGATCAGGAACCAGTAGGTCGCCACAAGTGTTGCTCTGGAGAAAAATGTTTCCCAGCAGGTTGTTCTGTTCTAGCGAATGAAGGAAGCCAATATCAAGGTCTTCATGGAAGTTGCAGCTTAAGATGATGTCGACTGCAGCCTTAGGAAACTCTAAATGTGAGCAAAAGGCGATGAAGAATGTTTGGTAGTCCACCCGTCAAAGCAGTTAGTGGTTGCCAGGGTCTTTCCTAGAATTACGTCTCTCGAATGGTAGGATTTTGGGATGACAGAAAATGAGGAAGTACATTTGAAGCCATAGTTCTACCATCTAGAGTTGTCCTGGTTGGTTGAGGTCGAGTCGCGAGAGCACAATCCACCTTAAGCTACGGTAGATGCTGGCAAGGACAGACTGTGCGAGGCCTAATTTTGTTTCCTCGAAAAGGCTCTCGGCAAGATTGGTCCAGCACTTATTTACCTTTTGAGAAGAAAGGCAGAAAATGTATTTGGATAACCAAAATTCAAGGAAGGCGATCCCTCCTTGATCTGTCTGGTCGTTGATGAAGGCATTGATCCAGGCAGAGTATGAAGCAGGGCGTTGAGGATCGACATGAATGGTACATTCGATATGATCGACTTGTTTCTATATGGGATTGGCGATTGGAACTCCGAATATAATGTAAAGATCTAGAAGAGTAATACTTACATCACCACAGGGCAGGCGAAAGCAGTTGTAGGCCGAGTCCCAGAAGCACATGGTGGTGGCGAAGGGAGCGTGATTTCCACCACTGGGGAGTACGAAGCAGAGGTCAAGCAGTTGATCAATGCCGGCCAGTTGCCATCGAATCAAGTCCAGTTCCCGGTGATTGATATACCAGGCACAGTCTTTCTCGGAGGTGTTGGGACATTTGTTGATTGAGCAAAATGTATCCTTTTTTATTCATCCCGTGGGGTTTGCTTTCGAGTTTTCTTGAAAAATCAGAGCCGAGTTGCAGTATGGGTGACGGAGCACGGGAAAGAGCCCTAGGTCGATTCGTGTTTTGAGGAAGGGGTCTAGGCGGCCAGTGCCCTTAGAGGTGACTCTAAGATTGAGAGTAGTACCTGGTAGTTTGCGAGCTGTGATAGCGCAAATGTCAACGGCAGGGCTGTTTGCTGCATTTTTGGTGACCTTTGGACATCTTTCTTTGTGGGGCGGCATTTTGAATGACCGGAAAGTGATGGCAATACAAAGGAAGAAAGGTTAGATTTTGGAGGAAGCTTAAAGTTTGATTAAAGGAGGAGCTGTGACGCAAGCGTGTATTTTTATATGACGTCAACTGAAGTGGCACAACTTTTTAGGAGAAAAGAGACGACGTGGCATTTGTGCAGAAAGTTATGATCTACGCATTTTATGCTTGATTCTTAATGTCTTTGTCTCTACATTTAACTTTGTTTTATGCTTAGTAACTATGTTTCTAACTTACTTTATGTTTTTCGGTAGAAATAAAGGAGGAAATAATAAAGGATGCGTTTCGGAGCTAAAAGCGGGCTAAGGAGAAAAGTTCCTAATTCCAGAGAAGAAATGGTCTGAGGAATGGTTTTCAAATGGTTACTAAAATGCATTTCCATATGGTGTCAAGAATTGGAAACCAAATTCCAAATGAAATGGATACCAAAATGGTGGACAAAAAGATGAAGACATTTCTCCTGCGCGACCCAGAAAAGAGCAAATATGGCGGAATATATGGAGCATATAATTGACGAATTTTGGGAGATATTATATGAATTTTCAGACCTGATTTGAGGGCCAAAATATGTGCAAGAATATGCTAGATTCGGCTAAGAATTATTAAGGAATAAGGAATGCAAGTGAAAGGACCCAATCCCGATTCAGTTACCTAAACCGGAACCGAACCAATTCTGAAAATACGAAACAACAAAAACTTTTCAAAATTTCGGCAGAGTTTCGTTACTAACATAGAAATTGCATAAACCTGCACCCTGAAAATAACACTTCATCCTATGCCACAAAAACCAAACCGTGGGCACCAATCCCATCCGGAATTCTCAATATATCAACAGTAAAGTAAAACAATAAATACATCTATACTTTACTGAAATCCGGTGTAAAATCATATAATATAAACAACAGATTATTCAGAGCGACCTCTAATGTATAAACACATAAGTATACCACAGTAGGTAGAACAATAAACCTACTGGAAGAAATAAGGTAGCTCGAGTACTATGCCTCCGACCACGACGTGCGACACCAGAGTCCGAATTGCAAACTGGGCACGGAAACCGAAAAGCCCAGGGGAAAGGCAAATAAAAACGTTAGAGTGACTGGACGAAAATAAATATATGCCTTTCACCAGTTTATATACATACTCAATGTAAAACAGTGCGAGTTCGGAAAACACAACAACACATATATATATATGGAGGTTGTCGGGCGAATCTCTCAAGCCCGACGTCAGGTGAATCGCTCAAACCTGACGGTGAAAGGCTAGGGGAATCTCTCAACCCCGGCGGCACTTAGGGGAATCTCTCAACCCTGCTTCAGAGGAATCTCTCAACTCAGGGCCAGACGAATCTCTTAACTCTGGTAGCATCGATGCTATAAATGCCATCACCTATAAACACATAAAAACACCTCCGAAAATAACATATATCTCAATCATCGTATAATTTAAATACAGAAATCATAAAATCCACGAACTCGCAAATCAACAGTGAAAATAGAAACTTGTCCACTCACACGCTTGCGTAACGCAGTTCGCGTTAACCCGTGATCTGGCGAAAAGTCCCTCCCCAACGAACGATCATGAACACCTGAATATTCACAATGTCCAATTCTCACAAACATAATTCGACAATTCAAAACAAATCACGAGAAACCACCGTACTCGGAAACACATAATCCGATCACGACAAACTGTCGGAAATCCGGAAATCACACCTCAATACCTCGCTGTAATTTCGGACGCTCAACTCAAAAAACGAACCTCCCCACTGCGATCGGGGCGCGATTTCGAGTGAAATGACATGCAACTTGTCGAAAATCCCAAAAAGTCAAACTTTGACCGCCGCCCACGGCGGCACCGCCACCAATCGTGAGATTTCTCGGCGAAGCAACCCCTATTCCATGCAAAACCGCCCACTGAGCAACTTTGTCAACTACAACAAAGGCCAATTCAATCTCTAACTAGCTCAATTTCAAGCAAAACCGAATGTACACACAAATTTCAAATCCAAAATTCTCCTTCCACAAATCGAATTAGAACTCCATACTTACATGGTTAGAATCCTTGAGAGGAGGGCTACAAAACCCAGTGCATCTTGAAGCTCAATTCGGCCGAAATCGATGGACCCGAATTCACCAAGTTTCTTCAAACTTTTGGCCGGTTTTTGCTCCTCCTCCGACGAGCCTCGCCGCGAAAAGAGGCCAGAAAGGTGGAGAGGCCCACTGGGCGAGTCGAACCAGACCAACCCCGCCCCACGGGGTGGCCGGACGGGGAATCGCCGTCAAAAACCGTCGCCTCCGTCGCCCTCCAACTCGGTCAACACGAGTTGACCGGGTCAACCACAATGAATGCAGGTTTGACTTTCCCCTTTTGGTAAGTCACTATTTATAGCTTCCCAAAATGGAAACTCCAAAATTCAAATTTCGATAAACTTCAAACACGCGTAATTTCCTCGTCGTAATTCCGATTCCGATAATTCTCGTAGCCACGAACTAGTCTCAACATGTTCTTCAACAATCACCCGAAGTCAAGCACATCGGCCAATCGGATAAAAATTCAACTGTTCAACCCAACGCATATTTAAACCGACTAAACAATCAACAATCGGAAATAATCATAACTTAATCTCCGTAACTCAGAAAAATACTCCGGAAGTTCCCACGAGTTCGAAATTAAATTCTGAACAACTTCCATGAAGAAGCCAAAACCAAATTCTCGTCCGGTAATTTAGTCGTTAAGTAGCCCACCATTTAAATCCGAACTTCAAATATTCATAATTAATTCCTCGGTCGTCCAAATAACGATCTGGAACCGCCCACGAACTCGAAATCACATGTACTACGACTCTTGAGAAGTGACTCAGCTCCAATTCTTGGCCAATAATTAAGTCGTTAACGAGCCTGGCGATTCAATCAACTGTCGGCAATCTGCGACTATGCGATAACTCACGTATACAGCTGATCATACTGCTGATTCTGGTCTGGGTCGTCACAGCAAGATTTGAAGATATGAAGATTTCCTTTTCCTTGAAGAAGAAAAAAACAGGGCAGCCAGGTCACTTAACTTCTAAAATCCGTAGTAAATCCAATTAAATTCCAAATATGGCGTTCCTTATATGGATTGTATAGCCCTTTGAATAAGCTTTCGAATGAAAAAAGAGTCAGAATTTTTTAAGATCTGGAACTCTGGAAAAATGCGTTTTACTACAGCTGGTCAGATTTCCTCGATTTTAATATGGAATGTCTTGTTTTAGTAGGAAAAACCATACCCTTCTCCTATATAAAGGGGAGCTCGACTCATTCATGAGGAACACACATCATAGAGCCAAACCCTTGTCCAAACACGAACTCCTCCCATACTTGGTTAAGATCAGCATCTCCCTAAACTGAAATACCATCTCCACCACCTTCCAAATAATCCTTTCTTCACCCGTGAGCCTACTTGTGCTAGATTTGGCCTTGGAATCTTGCGTTCACCATCACCAACAAAGGGACGTTCGCTTGGAGCTTGTGGAGAGAGACTACCTCAGAGAAAAAAGTGTAACATGGCCTCTTTGTATTTATTTTCGGTTTATATTGGTTTTTCGAGACTTTGTAATAAAAGGCTAATGTTTTAGTGTAAAGATGATTATTTCTGACTTGTTTTGGGCTGTTTCATGTGTTTGTAGGTTGGATTCGAACATGTATACTTGCTTACTAAGTACTTAATGCTCTGAAACTTGTTTAGGATGACACTAGATGATTTGGTTCACCCTAGCATGTTCTACCGAATTAATCAAGATAAAATTGAGTTAGGAAGTTAACTAGATGATTTGGTTGCTCTCTAATTCGATTTAAGCATGTGTATGTGTTTTAATTAACCTAGAAATTTCGTAGGACTTAAACAAAGATGGGATAATAGGCTAGGTAACTAGATGTGATGATCAACGTGTAAATAATAGATTAAGGAACTTATTTTCGGCTAGATGCATGTTAGGATTATGTGTTCTTGATTGTTTGCTTGTCTATGAGGTTAAACATGTTAGAACTTGTGATTTCTTGATATGTATCTAACCATCTTCTTGTTTTATTTCGTAGGAAACTTAAAACCAATAATCTTGCACCCCCCTAAACAACCTTAGCATAGTTATGCATGCACCCTCATTCTCCAGTTAAGAACGATCCCTACTCACCAATGCTACATCAACAAAGAAGAGTTTTAATTGTATTTGTGTTTGATTAAGTTTTTAATTAAATGCTTGGTTTAACATGAATCAATTTTGGCACCGTTGCCGGGGATTGTAAAGAATTGTGTGATTATGCTTGTACAATATGTTTATATTTTTCTGTTTTCGGAACTGTGCACTGCCCTGTTTTGTATAAATTATTTGACATAGCTACAGGTCTCATAAAAATCTGAAAATTTGCAGATTGTTTGGTTACGTGTCTAGTGTGTGCCTGTAAAATTTCATTATATTCGACCGAGCCAATAATTCTGGAAAAAATCGACAAGCTTGTGTTCAATTTGCGCGAATATGGAAATTGCATGTGTTCTTTGTGATTATGTGAAATTATGTAAATATTTAACCTGTGTATAACACCAACGAAATTTTGTAATTATTTATGTTACTAACACTTGTTCATATTGTATTTTTTTTTGCAGCCATGTCTACACCTTAAAGGAAAGCTTTGGATTTACATTGAGTACATAAGCTTGGTTGATTAAGTTGCACTCGTTGTGAATAGATGGCGCCTCTTTTCCTTGTTTATCTCCTAAACCCCTTGTGATGTGTGGATTCCATCACCACGCACCATAACCTAAGTGAAGTTATGGACATGAGGTTGAGGGCGGAGTCTACTATGGACTTGTGGGAGTGTAAATTTTCGAAATATTGGTTGAATGTCGGACATGGTGTCTAGAAACGGGTTATGACTGGTGACAGGTTCTGGATCTAAGAAAGACTTGCATCAATGGAGTATATACCAATGATCCGGTGAGTGGATGAACACTTATCTTTGAGTAAGATATCTTTTGTGACTTGGTGTCTAGAAGGTGACGCTTTCTATGACGGGTTCTGGATCCGAGATCTCAAATCGGTCCTACCTCTCGTGGTCTCTCTTGCTAACTGGCGAAGCTCATTAAAAGTTTCCCAAAGAAGATAAAGACTAAATCTACTTTCCATGATCGGTAAGCCTCGAGGTTCATTGTCGAAATTAGTCCTGCTTCTCGTGTTATCTCTATCCCCAACTGGCCATGTTTATTGATTTAACCAAGACTATTCGATTGAAAGTTTATACTTTATCGCGTGGGTCGCACGTCCTTTGAACGACCTAAAGATCAAGTGTACTCTCTTTAAATCTGAAGCGCACTCAAAATGACCAATACTTGTGCATAAAACGTGTGAATAGTGTTACACCAAAATCTTGTAAATATACACTAATTAAAACGTTGCATTAGTCTGCATAACCTTCTGGCGGCTTTGTGATGCTTGGATTTCATCACCGGATACCCTAACCTAAGTAAAGTTAGGGACATGAGGCCAAAAGATAGGTCACGTTGCATCATTGATTTAGCATGTAACTCTTGTGTTTTCTGCAGGTTCTAACGTTTTCTCTTATGCATTCACTCCATCTTTCACTTAGGTTCTTGTTTGATGCATTTTGAATGAAAGTTTTAATGTATTATGCATGAATTTCGTGGATTATGGTATGCTTGCATCTTTTGAGTGACAATTTGTGTATATGACGTTTTAACTTAGTATATATGCAACTAACCCCTGCAGGTACTAAGTACAAGAGGTAAGAACGTGTAAATCCACGTATGACTTGACTTGCATTCATTTTAGGATGACTTAGAGCCCTTGCATTTCACTTTAGAGTACAAACGTAGATAGTGTGTTTCAAGGAATCTAAAACATAGATTTTGTGTCTTTGTGTGCTTTTGGTGTGTTTTAGCTTATTTTGAATTCGTGTGCTTTGTTTTTGTGTGTTTTGAATGAATCCCAACGTTTTGGCTAAAGTATCTTGCATTTCTTGTGTATCCTTTTGATACTAACACTTGGTCTTTGGTGGATGCTCAGAATTATGAATGACCAACCCTAGTCCACGAAAAATTCTACTCCGAAATCGCACTGTGACCATTTCAAACAACGAGTTGGAAGATCTTAATCGACCTATAGTTGAGGACGCAGTTAACTCACCACATTCATCACCAAGATCATCCCAGCATTTCGAGCATTTAGTAGAGCAAGAGCAAGAGCGAGAGCAAGAAGCGGAAACGATGAACGGCCTGAACAACAACAACAACATTGTCAACAACGTTGTCAACAACAATGCCAACATTGCAAGGCAAACTCTTCCCCAACAAACCTGCTCAACGGATTGGAGTAGCAGCCCTTCATGCATTCAGTTTCCTGTTCCTCAAGAGGACAAGAAGGATATTGAGCTCAAGAGTGGATTTCTCCATTGCCATCCAATCTTTCAAGGGATGGCGCATGAAGATCCTAACATGCATTTGAGGAAATTTCAGTTTGTTTGCTCGAGTATGAAGCCCATGGATGCGGATGATGAGCTTTTAAAGTTAAAGGCGTTTCCATTCACTTTGAAGGATAGAGCACAAACTTGGCTCATGGAACTTCCACCAAATCACATCACCACATGGAAGCAACTTGCGGATGCATTCTTGAGCAAGTACTTTCCGGCCTCAAAGATCACTGTTTTGAGGAAGAAGATTACTGGAATCGCACAAGCTGCGGATGAGTCATTTGGTCAATATTATGATTGCTTCAAGGTTCTTTGCACCACCTGTCCCTCCCATGGTTTCTCTGAGACTAATTTGATAAACTACTTCTATGATGGACTCAAACCGATTGATAGAGAGCTTCTTAATGCTGTTGCAAATGGGGCCTTCATGGATTTAGAGGAGATAAGAGCTAGTGCACTCTTGGAGAACCGAGCTAACAATGATGCTCAATATGGGATGGCTCCAAGGAAGACTATTGCAGAAGTGAGTTCAGCTAAGACTACTGCGGATGACAAGTATGATAAGCTTTCTGACTTGATGGAGCAAGTGCTGGAACTTGAAGTGAAGAGACAAAATGTGTCTATTGGCCAACTTTGTGGCATTTTCCATTCTCAAGGCCATCTAGGTGATCAATGTCCTACTTTGGCCGAGCAACCACATGAAGAACAAGTCAATGCCATAGGAGGATATCAAGGAGGCCAACGCTACAACAATTACAACAACTTTGGCAACCGTGATCATCCTGGTTTCAAATGGAGCAGTAATGAGGGATGTTTGAACCCTCCATCAACACAACAACAAGGTTACCAACGTCCCCAACAACAATACAATGCACGGCCACCATTGGCCCCAACGCCATAAGTGCCTTTGCCTCCTTCGGTTCAAACATTCACAAATCCGGATTATGACAAGATGATTGCTCAACTGTCTGCCTCAACTCAAGTTCTCCTGGATGGACAAAAAGAAACAAAGGCAACGTTGGATGCACATGGTCAAGACATAACTAAAATTAAGAAGCAAATGGGCCAACTTGTGGACTTTATGGGACATATTAGGACCATCGGACAACTTCCCTCTCAACTAGCGCCACCTACAAGGAATGTGAGTGCAGTGACTACAAGGAGTGGGAAGATTTTGGAAGAGCCAAAGCTGAAGGCATCGTCATCACAAGCTCATGACGTTGTGGAGGATGTTTTTGAAGAAGATCCTTTTACAAAGGAGCTTGAGAAGAAGAATGTGGCACCATCTAAGCCACAATCACTATCACACCCGACCCCAAACAAAGGTTGAAAGGACCCAACCCCGATTTAGCTCCCTAAACCGGAATCAAACCCTTTCGAAAACACGAACCAACAAAAACCGTAAAAATTTCGACAGAGTTTCGTTACTAACGTGGAATTACCATTACCTGCATGCGGAAAATACACTTCATCCTATGCCACAAAAATCAAACCGTGGACACCAATCCCATCCGGATTTCTCAATATATCAACAGTAATGTAAAATAATAAATATATCTGTGCTTTACTGAAATCCGGAGTAAAATCGTATAATATATACAACATTATACTCAGAGCGACCTCTAACGTATAATCATATAAGTATACCACAGTAGGTAGAACAATAAACCTACTGGAAGAAACAAGGTAGCTCGAGCACTATACCTCCGACCTCGACGTGCGACACCAGACTCCGAACTGCATACTGGGCACGGAAACCAAAAAGCCCAGGGGAAAGACATGAAAATCGTTAGAGTGAGTGGACGAAAACAAATGTCTTTCACCAAGTAATATACGTTATAAAAACATACGCGAGTCCAAATGAATAAATATAATAAAATACGCGAGGTAAACTCATACTCCTCCAGCGTACAGAGCATGCAAGTAAAAATCTCATGGGGTCACTCATGGACACGTCCGTGCTAGTAGAGTCCGAATCACGGGATCCCAGACCCACACGTGATTCGAGCCAGAAAGGCCTCAGGTCAGGGTATCTGTTTCCACCCGGAACTACATCGGCACAAGAAACAGACATCTGTACCCACCCGGAACTACATCGGCACAAGGTACAGAAACCAGTACCCACCCAGAACTACATCGACACAAGGTACGGTACCCCTACTGGTAGGAACCTTCGGGGATCAGCCGGGATGCGTGTGTATCGATACAACAACATGAACTACGACTGTACTCTGTGTAAATCAAATCAAAAATAATCCAATGCAAATACAATAAACAGCATATGAATGCATATACGTAATATAATCGTATAACACATGCTCATAATAATCATAATCTCGTAAACATGCTCAAACTCGTAAATCATATAAAAGACTTGCAAGAATTCTGTGAAAATAAATTGTCCACTCACAGACTAGCGTAACGCAGTTCGCGTTAACCCGTGATCCGGCGGAAAGTCCCACGCCAAACAAACGATCACGAACCCCTGAATAATCACAATGTCCATTACTCAAGGTCATAACTCAACAGTTCAAATCAAATAACGAGAAACCACCGTTCTCGGAAACACGTAATCCGATTACGACAAACTGTCGAAAATCCGAAAATCACACCTCAATACCTCGCTATACTTTTGGAGGCTCAACTCGAAAAACGAACCTCACCACTACGATCGGGGCGCGATTTTGAGTGAAATGACATATAACTCGTCGAAAACTACGCCGGGCGAAAAATCGCCACCGCCGTCGCCGCTGCCTCCGGCCACCGGAAAATCTAATCTGCCCAGAAAATTTCGTGCTACACAAACACAAGTCACAGCAACACCTGCTGCGTGAAAGGATCACCAACAATCATCCAAACTCATGCCACAGGAGCAAGTCCGCTACTCTGTGATCTCCATCACCACCAAACGGATCCTCTGCTTGATCTAATGACCCTCAACATAATCGAAAAGGCCACAGCCTGATGAAGTCACTGATCCCGAAGTGTCAGAACTCAACCTCATCAAAATCTCGACTAATTCCACTTTCCTCAAACCATCACATCGAAAACTGCATACACCTTTCCTTCTCAATAGCCTCGCCACTGAGTGCAGCACACTAAGCTCCTCACAGCTATCTCGAGGCACATCAATCAAGATCCTTCTGATGCTCTGATTCAAACTCATCTCGAACCTCGTACACTGCTTCCTCTGAAGCCACATAACACGTGCAAACGGAAACAAACATATGAACAATGCATCTCTGCCTCAGGTGGGTAAACACTCCTCATTCGATTGCTAGGTAGCCTGGTTAAACCATTACCGTATAAACAACACCCTAAATGTAGGCCATGGAGTCACAACAGGAACTCACACAATATTAGCCCACCAAATACAACAATCTGACTCAGGCAAACATTAACTGCCACAATTCTCAGCTCTGAGGCAACATGAAGACGCTCATACACACACAACCAGGCAAATCGTGCCACACAAATCTCTGAACTCAGAATGCTCATCCAACCCCACAGTTCACTGGCAAATCGCGCGTCGATTGATCCTCAATAGGATCCACAACCGAAACGACACGGAAAGCACGTCAAGGAGGCATCCTAATGAATAAAACATCGTTCACAACAAGTAGAATGTAATCATGGAACTTCAAATATTTGAAAGTATACAACACCCGGAATATTGATGAGTATCCGCCGGCCGGTCGGGTCACCATTCCAGACATGCTGTACATTCTCAAATATCCTTAGTAAACACGACTACAGAAGTCTACAGAACCTATAACCTAATGCTCTGATACCAAGCTGAAAGGACCCAACCCCGATTTAGCTCCCTAAACCGGAATCAAACCCTTTCGAAAACACGAACCAACAAAAACCGTAAAAATTTCGGCAGAGTTTCGTTACTAACGTGGAATTACCATTACCTGCACGCGGAAAATACACTTCATCCTATGCCACAAAAATCAAACCGTGGGCACCAATCCCATCCGGATTTCTCAATATATCAACAGTAATGTAAAATAATAAATATATCTGTGCTTTACATAAATCCGGAGTAAAATCGTATAATATATACAACAGAATACTCAGAGCGACCTCTAACGTATAATCATATAAGTATACCACAATAGGTAGAATAATAAACCTACTGGAAGAAACAAGGTAGCTCGAGCACTATGCCTCTGACCTCGACATGCGACACCAGAGTCCGAACTGCATACTGGGCACGGAAATCAAAAAGCCCAGGGGAAAGACATGAAAATCGTTAGAGTGAGTGGACGAAAATAAATGTCTTTCACCAAGTAATATACGTTATAAAAACATATGCGAGTCCAAATGAATAAATATAATAAAATACGCGAGGTAAACTCATACTCCTCCAGCGTACAGAGCATGCAAGTAAAAATCTCACGGGGTCACTCATGGGCACGTCCGTGCTAGTACAGTCCGAATCACGGGATCCCAGATCCACACGTGATTCGAGCCAGAAAGGCCTCAGGTCAGGGTATCTGTTTCCACCCGGAACTACATCGGCACAAGGTACGGTACCCCTACTGGTAGGCACCCTCGAGGATCAGCCGGGATGCGTGTGTATCGATACAACAACATGAACTACGACTGTACTTTGTGTAAATCAAATCACAAATAATCCGATGCAAATACAATAAACAACATATGAATGCATATACGTAATATAATCGTATAACACATGCTCATAATAATCATAATCTCGTAAACATGCTCAAACTCGTAAATCATATAAAAGACTCGCAAGAATTCCGTGAAAAGAAATTGTCCACTCATAGACTAGCGTAACGCAGTTCGCGTTAACCCGTGACCCAGCGGAAAGTCTCACGCCAAACAAACGATCACGAACCCCTGAATAATCACAATGTCCATTACTCAAAGTCATAACTCAACAATTCAAATCAAATCACGAGAAACCACCGTTCTTGGAAACACGTAATCCGATTAAGACAAACTGTCGAAAATCCGAAAATCACACCTCAATACCTCGCTATACTTTCGGACGCTCAACTCGAAAAATGAACCTCACCACTGCGATCGGGGCGCGATTTCGAGTGAAATGACATATAACTCGTCGAAAACTACGCCGGGCGAAAAATCGCCACCGCCGTCGCCGCTGCCTCCGGCCACCGGAAAATCTAATCTGCCCAGAAAATTTCGTGCTACACATATTTAAACTGACTAAATAATCAACAACCGGAAATATTTGTAACTTAATCTTCGTAACTCGAAATAATGCTCTGGAAGTTTCCACGAGCTCGAAATTAAATTCTCTACATCTTCTGTGAAGGATCCGAAGCCAAACTCTCGTCCGGTAATTTAGTCGCTAAGAGCATCACCATTTTAATCCGTTTCCGTCGAAACTTCAAATATTCATAATTAATTCCTCAGTCGTCCAAATGACGATCCGGAACTGCCTACGAACTCGAAATCACACGTACAACGACTCTCGAGAAGAGACCCAGCTCCAATTCTCGGCCAATGATTTAGTCGTTAACAAGCCTGGCGATTCAAATAACTGTCGTAAATCTGCGAATACGCGATAACCTCATGAACTAAACTGATTTCACTGCTGATTCTGTTCTGGGTCATCACAAAGGTATTAACTCTATCCCTTCAAGTTTAGTTAATACTAATGCTTCGTTTGCTCGTGCACCATTTCTACACAGGTTATCTAAATCAAAGAAAGATGATCAATACGATGAGATCCTAGACATCTTTCGGAAGGTGTAAGTGAATCTGCCTTTAATCGAGTGCATCAAGCAAGTACCCATCTATGCTAAGTTTTTGAAAGAGCTATGCACACAAAGGAGGCAAACGAGAGCGAAGGAGGTTGTGAAGGTGAATGCAACAGTTTCTGCAGTGCTGCAACGAGGGCTACCCCCCAAATTGAAGGATCTTGGGAGCTTTTCTGTTCCTTGTGTGATTGGTGACACCAAATTTGAAGATGTCATGCTTGACTTAGGTGCATCCACCAATGTTATGCCTTACTATCTGTATGCATCAATGGAGCTTGGTGAGCTTAAGCAAGATAACGTCATCATTCAGCTAGCCGATCATTCTCACAAGTATCCAAGAGGGTATGTTGAAGATGTTCTTATGCAAGTCAACAACTTGATATTCCCTGCAGACTTTTACATTGTTGACATGGAGGAGAGCCCATTGAACACAACGCCACTTTTACTTGGACGTCCCTTCATGAGAACCGCAAGAACAAAGATAGATGTGTTTGAAGGTACGTTCTTCATGGAGATTGATGGAGAAAAGATCGAGTTCAACATCCTTGATGCTATGAAGGTTCCCATTGCTACTATCAACTCATGCATTTCGTTGGACTTAGTGGAGGATATGGCATAGTTGCATTTGGACACTATTAGAGAGGATGAGCTTGATACTATACTTCAAGATGGAATTGGGGTGACCTACACTAGGGATGACGCCCTAATAGACGTTTTGATTGAAGTTCTGAAGCCCAGAGTTAGAGAAATGGTGTTGGCACTTAATGAGGCAACCTTTGAGACGTCTAGACCACCCCATATTCCCTTGGTCTATGGCGAAAACAAGCTTGTTCCCTCCATCATTCAAGCACCATAATTGGAACTCAAGGTGTTATAGGATCATTTGAAGTATGCTTACTTGGGTGACAATGAGGCTTTGCCGATTATCATCTCATCAACGTTGGAGGAAGAGCAAGAAGCTAAGCTTGTTCGAATGCTTCAAAACTACAAGCCCGCCATTGGTTGGACACTTGCATACATCAAAGGTATCAATCCTGGTACTTGTGTTCATCGTATTCTACTTGACGATGAAGCTAAGCCATCTCGTGAGGCTCAAAGGAGACTCCATCCACCAATGATGGAGGTTGTGAAGAAGGAAGTCATCAAACTCTTGGATTGTGGGGTTATCAATTTGATTTCGGATAGCCGTTGGGTCTCACCTGTGCAAGTTGTTCCTAAGAAGTCCGGAATCACCGTTGTCAAGACCGCGGAGAATGAGTTAGTGCCTCAACGAACTGTCACTGAACATAGAGTTTGCATTGACTATAGGAAGCTCAACGCAAGCACAAGGAATGATCATTTCCCTTTGGCATTCATTGATCAAATGCTTGAGAGGTTAGCTGGTCATTCCTACTATTGCTTCCTTGATGGATATTCGGGTTACAACCAAATCAGCATCGAGGAAGAGGATCAAGAGAAGACAACATTCACATGCCATTTTGGAACGTTTGCATATCGACTAATGCCTTTTGGATTGTGTAATGCCCCAGGTACGTTTCAACATTGCATGCTTTCAATCTTTTCTGATTACATTGAGAAAATAATTGAAGTATTCATGGATGACTTTAGTGTTTTTGGGAAAGATTTCAATGCATGTTTGGAAAACTTAGAACTAATTTTGCAGAGGTGCGTTAAAACAAACTTAGTGCTTAATTGGGAGAAGTGTCACTTCATGGTGACTCAAGGGATTGTTCTTGGACACATTGTTTCGAAAAAGGGATTGAAGTTGATAAATCAAAAGTAGATCTTGTGAAGTACTTACCCTCTCCGACTTCAGTTAGAGAGATTCGTTCTTTTCTTGGACATGCAGGTTTCTACAGGAGGTTCATCAAGGACTTTTCCCACATCTCACGTCCCTTGTGCAAGCTACTTTAAAGAGACACTCTCTTTGTGTTTGGT
Organism: Geum urbanum; assembly: GCA_946800695.1. Classification (NCBI taxonomy): domain Eukaryota; kingdom Viridiplantae; phylum Streptophyta; class Magnoliopsida; order Rosales; family Rosaceae; genus Geum; species Geum urbanum. The sequence continues at coordinate 33,433,714 of OX327003.1, read as the reverse complement.
GAGGATTGTAACGTGGCATTCACCAAGTTGAAGGAGTTGCTTACTAGTGCTCCTATTCTTCAAGCACCGGATTGGTCTCTACCCTTTGAACTCATGTGTGATGCTTCAGATTATGCCGTTGGAGCTGTTTTAGGACAAAGGAAGGATAAGAAACCCTACGCCATCTACTATGCCTCAAGAACACTTGATGATGCTCAAGCCAACTACACAACAACCGAAAAGGAGATGCTAGCTATGGTCTTATCATTGGACAAGTTTCGATCCTATCTATTTCAAAGTAAGGTTATAATTTACACTGATCATGCTGCTTTGAAGTATTTGATGCAGAAGAAGGATGCAGCCTAGGCTCATACGTTGGATACTACTTTTCCAAGAGTTCGATGTGGAAATCCGAGACAAGAAGGGAGTTGAAAACGTGGTAGCTGACCATCTTTCACGAATTGTGCATGAGAAAGAGGCCGTGGCTATTGAGGAGAACTTTTCAGATGAACAACTCTTCGGAATTAAGGTAAGTCCTTCTGAAACTCCATGGTACGCAGATATTGTTAACAACTTAGTTACTGGTGAGTTTCCATCTTCCATGCCAAGAGCTCAACGAGATAGACTTAAGTCTAATGCTAAGTCGTTTATTTGGGATGAACCTTACTTATGGAAACAATGTGCTGATTTAGTAATTAGAAGGTGTATTCCGGATAGTGAGTTTGCATCTATTCTTGAGTTTTGTCACAATGGAGCATGTGGATGACACTTTGGTTCGAGAAAAACAGCCCTCAAGGTTTTAGATTGTGGTTTCTTTTGGCCTAACCTATTTCATGACTCTAATGACTTTTGTGCTAACTGTGATAGGTGCCAAAGATCCGGAAACATTGGCGCGAGAGACCAAATGCCACAAAACTACATGATCAATGTCGAAATTTTTGATGTTTGGGGCATTGATTTTATGGGACCCTTTCCTTCTTCTAATGGTTTCACTTACATCTTACTTGTTGTGGATTATGTTTCGAAATGGGTGGAAGCAAAAGCCACCCATACTAATGATTCGTGAGTTGTTGCAGATTTCCTCAAGACTAACATCTTTTCAAGGTTCGGAATGCCACACGTTCTAATTAGTGATGGAGGGAGTCATTTTTGCAACAAGACCGTGGAAGCGTTGATGAAGAAGTATGGCGTTACACACAAGGTCTCTACACCATATCATCCACAAACCAGTGGAATGGCGGAACTATCCAATCGCGAAATCAAGAAGATCTTGGAGAGAACTGTCAAGTCAAATTGCAAGGATTGGAGCCAATGTTTGGATGATACTGTGACGATCCGGAACAGAATCAGTAGAGTAATCAGCTTTATTCAAGAGTTAGCGCGTAATTACTATTTTCCGATAATTGATTGATTTGCCGGTTTTAATCACGACTTAATTATCAGCTGAGAATTTGAGTTGAGTCCCTTCTCGGGAGTTGTTGTACACGTGATTTTGAGTTCGTGGGCGGTTCCGGATGATTATTTCGACTACCGAGGAATATAATTTGAATATTTGAAGTTTCGGAATATCGTCGAGTTTATCCGTTCGTATCGAGTTTATCCGAATCGTAATGGTTATCCGTTTTGAACCGTCAATCGTCCCGAGACGTGAGTATAAATATTACAAATAGTCAAAAATTGTCGAAAAACACTGTTTGGGAAGTTTGACCGGCGTTGACCGAGTTGACCCGTGGAGGAATTTTCAGACCGTTTGAATTCTCCGGCGGACCCGCCGATTCTGGCCATTTCAGGCCATGACTTTGGAAGGTAAAATGTTCTCCTCGTGATTCTAAGCAGTTTAGCACTTGGAATTTCTTGATTTGGTTTTGAATTGAGGGAGAAATGTGGAGTTGAAAACGGTGGAATTCCAGCCGGTTTTGGGTTTTGTGGACGGAGGTGCTCTGGCCACGGTGTTGGCCGGGGACTTGGGGGTTTCTGGTCGTGGGGCCACAGCGGTTCTTTTGGAACAAGTCTCAAAGGCCGCTGTGCGCCGTGGACGGAGATCGGAGGTCGCCGGCGGTGGTGGAACCCGGTGGGTTTCGAGCTGATTTTCGGCGTGTGTGGCCGGAATTGGTCCTTGTCACAATTGAGAGATGTGTTGGACTCGTTGAGAGGAAGCTTCGGTGAGCTTGGCCGCCGGAAAATCTCTCCGGTTGATGGCGCGCCGCCGCCGGCGGCTGCGGTCAACGGCGGAGCTCTGGCGACTGTTGACTTTTTTGGAAATGTGTCGAGTTATATGTCGTTTCGCTCGTATTCACGTCCCGATCATCGCCTTGAGGTTTTCGAGTTGATTTGGGTATCAGATTTTCAGTCGAGGGTTTTGAGTGGAGATTTCAAGAATTTCGTTGATTATTTTGTATCCGTTATATGTTTCCGGGAACGGTTGGTTTCCGAGGTGTGGTTCAATGTTGTGAGCTATATTTTTGATCAGTTATATTTTATGATTATTCAGGGGATCGAGATCGTGCTTCGGGCGAGGGATCTTCCGTCGGACCACGTGATTAGCGCGAGTGCGCATTTTGCTCACTTGTGAGTGGAAAATTCATTTTCACTGATTAGTCGCGAGTCTTTAATACACGTTTTACAAGCTTGAGCATGCATATGAGATTATAATTTATATGAGCAATTTTTATACGATTATGCCTATTCATTACGTATATGCATTTACATTATGCTTTATACACTTGCATAGAACTATTTATGATTTGGTTTGCACAGAGTACAGTCACAGTATATGTTGTTGTATCGATACACTTGCATCTCGGCTGATCCCCGAGAATGTTTACCGGGGGAGGCTGTGACCCCTGACCCGAGACTTTTACCGGGGGGAGGGGACCTCTGACCTGAGGCCTTTCTGGCTAGAATCACGTGTGGGTTTGGGATCCCGTGATTTTGAATGTACTAGCGTGGATGTGTCCATGAGTGATCCCGCAGAGTTTTACGCTGCATGCTTCGTACGCTTGAGGAGTTAGAGGTTTTCCTCGTGTACTATATTGCATTCATCCATTTAGACTCACATATGTTTTTTTGACATATATTATTTGGCGAAAGACATTTATTTTCATTCACTCACTCTAACGGTTTTCATGTCTTTCCCCTGGGCTTTTCGGTTTCTGTGCCCAGTTTGCAGTTAAGATTCTGGTGTCTCACGTCGTGGTCGGAGGCTAGTTGTTCGAGCTACTTTTCTTTTCCAGTAGATTCTTATTTTGCCTACTGCTGTATATTTTTGTATATATACACTAGATGTCGCTCTGATACGATACTAATACACGTTTTATGTAGTTTTTCCCGGATTTTCTATATTATACAGTTATGTTTACTGTTTATTGCTATTGTTATGATATTGAGAAATCCGGATGGGATTGGTGGCCATGGTTTGGCTTTTATGGCATAGGATGAAGTGTATTTTCCGGGTGCAGGTTAATGGCAATTCCACGTTAGTAGCGTTACTCTGCCAAAATTTTTATTGTTTTTGTTGGTTCGTGTTTTCAGAAGGAGTTTGATTCCGGTTTAAGAATTTAAATCGGGGTTGGGTTCTTTCAGCTTGGTATCAGAGCATTACGTTGTCAGATTCTGTAGACTCTTGTAATTATGACGCTTAGGGTATTTGAGTTTATACAGCATGACTGGAGCGATGACCCGACTGGCCAGCGGTACTCATTAATGTTTCGGGTGTTGTGTGTTCTCAAATATCTGAGGTCTCATGATTACGTTCCTTCTGCTTATACCTAATGCTTGTCTTGTATTAGTAGGATGCCTCCTCGCCGTGGTCCCCGTGTTGATCGGGAAGTGGATCCTGATAAAGATCGCCAGACGCACAACTTGCTGATGAGAGTGTTGCGTTTAGAGGAGCGTTTTGACCCTGTGGTCAAAGCTCGTACTGCTGGAGCGACTGTCTTTTCGGGTTCAGCTGATCCAGAGATTTGCGAGGCATGGTTGGTTCTGGTTGAACGAGTTTGTGAGCGTCTGTGTTTTACCCTTGAGCAGATGACAGTGGCAACAGTTGGATTACTTGAGTCAGATGCATACTTCTGGTAGGTTAGCACTGATCGGGTACCAATTGATACTCCGTGGACTTTGTTTCGAGATTTGTTCATGCGGAGATACTTCAATCAGGCTACCCAGCAGCGAAAGTTTGAGGAGTTCACGAATTTGAGGTAGGGCAGTTTGTTTGTGCTTGAGTACCAGGACAGGTTTACCGCTATCTCGGTTTGCGCGTGACATGGTGGCTACTGAGGAAGCCAAGTGCCACAGATTTGAGCTGGGTTTGAACTTGAACATCAAGGGGACTCTGACTACGATGCCTTGGAATAACTTCGATGAGTTTGTCAGTGCAGCACTCCGAGGTGAGGATATCGAGAAGGAAAGGCAGATGAGATACCAGCCTAGACGGTTTGAGGAGGGTGGACCGAGTCAGGGGCCTTCCAAGAGGCTGAGTTCTGATACTTCCGGATCTGCTTCATCCTCGGGTAGGGGACCATATCGACCACCAGTTAGTGCACCGAGATAGAGACAGAGATGAAGGAGAGATCGGCCGCAGCGACCAATGGCTAGTGGGGGTTCTAGCGGTTCCAATTATCCTCGGCGTACTGGTGGCACATTTGCCGTACCGAGAGAGTATCCACCATGCAACTTCTGCAACAGGCATCATTCTGGTCCTTGTCAGCGAGGTCCTATCACTTGTTTTTGTTGTGGCCAGGTGGGCCACTATGTGAGAGAGTGTCTCCAGCTTGATGGTACTGGTGGAAAGGCGGCCCAGAGTTCCGGAGGAGAGCGAGGTGCCACTTCGGGGGCTCGACCAGTACAGTTTGCAGGCCAGGGCGAACAGCAGGGATAGCCTCAGCGTGGACAACCAGCCGGGCAGGCCAGAGCTAATTCCATGACTTTGTGTGAGGGCAGAACTTCACCGGAGGTTGTTATCGGTACGTTGCATGTCTTTGGTATTCTAGTACTTACATTGTTAGATCCAGGTGCTACGCATTCTTTTATGTCGTATAGACTATCATCTTTAGCTACTGTACCTGTGGCTCCACTTTCGGGGTTGTGGAGAGTGTTGTATCCATCCGGTGAGATTGTGAGTATTGGCTGGGTGTACCGAGACTGAGATTTTCATTGGAGGACATGGTTTAGCCGCAGATTTGTTGTTGCTTGATATCATCGACTTTGATGTGATTTTGGGTATAGACTTCTTGGAGACACATTGGGCTATGATCGATTGTCACAAGAAGGAGGTTACGTTTCGACGACCAGGCTTTCCCGAGATATTGTTTCGTGGCGAGAAGAACACTTCATTGCCATGTGTGATTTCCGCGATGAAGGCGGATCGGTTGATGAAGAAGGGCTGCGTTGCTTACTTAGCTCATGTTGTGGACACCACGGCTACTGTGCCAGACATCGGTGATATCGAGGTAGTTTCCGAGTTTCCAGATGTGTTTCCAGAGGAGTTACCGGGTATACCTCTAGTTCGGGAGATCGATTTCACCATTGAGCTATTGCCGGGCATTGGACCTATATCGCAGGCACTGTATCGTATGGCGCCAACAAAGTTGAAAGAGCTACAGGTTTAACTCCAGGAATTGCTGGAGAAGGGTTTCGTACGACCCAGTGTATCGCCGTGGGGTGCCCCGGTTTTGTTTGTGCAGAAGAAGGATGGATCCATACGGTTGTGCATCGATTATCGGAAGCTGAATCAGGTCACTGTAAAGAACAAGTATCCGTTGCCACGGATTGTCGACTTGTTTGATCAGCTCAAGGGAGCTTCAGTCTTTTCTAAGATTGATCTCAGGTCCGGATATCATCAGTTGAGGATCCGAGAGTCAGATGTGGCAAGGACATCTTTCAGATCGCGGTATGGGCACTATGAGTTTTTGGTTATGTCGTTTGGGTTGACCAACGCCCCCGCAGCATTTATGGACTTGATGAACCGGGTATTCAGACGGTTTCTGGACAAGTTTGTGATCGTGTTCATCGATGACATCCTGATTTATTCCAGAAGTGTGGGCCAGCATAAGAAGCATTTGCGAGCGGTTTTGCGGACTTTGCGGGATAATCAGTTGTTTGCGAAGTTCAGCAAGTGCGAGTTTTGGTTGGACGGTGTGAAGTTTCTGGGCCATGTGATATCAGCTGAGGGAGTCAGCGTAGATCCTGACAAGATCGAGGCCGTGTTGAATTGGAGTAGACCTACCACCGTACCGGAGATCCAGAGTTTCTTGGGTTTGGCAGGCTACTATCGGCGCTTTGTACAGGATTTTTCGAGGATTGGTACTCCACTGACCAGGTTGACGAAGAAAGGCGACATGTTTGAGTAGTCCGATGCATGTGAGGAGAATTACTTGCTCCTGAAGGAAAAGTTGACTACTGCACCGATTCTGACTTTACCAGATGACAGCAGTGAGTTCGTGGTTTACAGTGATGCGTCGAAGTTGGGACTTAGTTGTGTGCTGATGCAGCATGGCAGAGTTGTAGCCTACGGATCCAGGCAGCTGAAACCACATGAGGTCAATTATTCGACGCATAATTTAGAGTTGGCCGCTATTGTGTTAGCGTTGAAGAGTTGGAGACATTACTTGTACGGAGCCCAGTGTAAAATTTACACCGATCACAAGAGTCTCACTTACTTGCGGACGCAGCCAGACTTGAACATAAGGCAGCGCAGGTGGATGGAGTTGATCAACGACTACGATTGCACTTTCAAGTACCATCCAGGGAAGGCCAATGTTGTTGCCGATGCACTCAGTCAGAAATCCAGAGATTCGTTGTTCCATGTGTGTGTAGCCAGAGTGTCTATGTTAGCCGAGCTTCGGGCTACGGGTGCCGAGTTCGAGTGGGATGACGAGGGAGCTTTGTTGGCCAGTTTTCAGGTTTGACCAGTTTTGGTTGATTAGGTTCGGGAAGCTCAAGATTTAGATTCCTACCTGTTGGACAAGAAGACCATGATTCAGAATGGTGTGCCAACAGAGTTTCGATTGAGTGATGACGATACGTTACTTTTCAGAGGCAGATTGTGCGTATCCCGAGATGAGAGTCTGAAGAAGGAGATTTTAGACGAGGCTCATTGTTCGGCGTATGCGATGCATCCCGGAGGTACGAAGATGTTTCGTACACTTCAAGCGTATTACTGGTGGCGCAACATAAAGCGGGAGATTGCTGCATGTGTAAGCCGATGTTTGATTTGTCAGCAGGTTAAAGCGGAGCGGTAGAAGCATGCGGGGAAGTTACAGCCACTGGAGATTCCGGTTTGGAAGTGGGAGCACATTACCATGGATTTCGTTTATCAGTTGCCGCGTACTTCGCCTGGCAACACTAGTATTTGGGTTATCGTGGATCGATTGACGAAATCAGCTCATTTTCTCGCACTTCCGGGGAAGATATCAGTGGGCAGATTGGCTAAGCTGTATTTGTCAGAGATTGTTCGACTGCATGGTGTGCCTGTATCTATTATTTCTGACCGAGACAGTCAGTTTACTTCCGAGTTCTGACCGAGACAGTCAGTTTACTCCCGATTGCTCTTCAGTACAGCTTTTCATCCTCAGACTGACGGGCAGTCTGAGCGGACTATACAGACTCTTGAGGATATGTTACGGTCTTGCGTTTTGCAGTTTCGAGGAAATTGGGACCAGCAACTGCATTTGATAGAGTTCGCCTACAACAACAGCTATCAGGCCAGTATTGAGATGGCACCGTACGAGTCTCTGTATGGGAGACAGTGCCGCACTCCATTGTGTTGGAGTGAGGTGGGCGAGCGATGGCTTATTGGCCGTGATCTGGTGAAGAGCACCATGGAGGACATACAGGTTATTCGGGATAGATTGAAGATTGCCCAGGATCGCAAGAAGAGTTATGCGGACGTGAGGAGAAAGAGTCTCGAGTTCGATGTGGGCGATTAGGTCTTTCTGAAACTACCTCCGTGGAGGGGAGTTGTGCGTTTCGGGAAGCGTGGCAAGCTTCGACCATGGTACATTGGTCCGTATGAGATCACCGAGAGAGTTAGAGCTGTGGCTTACAAACTTGAGTTGCTGGCTGAGATGGCTGGTGTTCATGATGTTTTCCACATTTCGATGTTGCGGAAGTACATTCCAGATCCATCACATGTGTTAGCACCACAACAACTAGCTATCCGAGAGGATTTGACATATGTGGAGGAGCCGATACAGATTCTCGATCGGCGTGAGCAGGAGTTGAGGCACCGTGTGATACCGCTGGTGAAGGTCTTGTGGCAGAATCACTCAATTGAGGAGGCCACCTGGGAGACTGAGTAGCGTCTACGGGAGCAGTATCCACATATGTTCACCTGACAGGTACGTAAATTTCGAGGTTGAAATTTTTTTAAGGGGGGTAGATTTGAGACAACCTGGAACAGAATCAGTAGAGTAATTAGCTTTATTCACGAGTTAGCGCGTAATTACTGTTTTTCGATAATTGATTGATTTGCCGGTTTTAATCACGACTTAAGTATCGGCCGAGAATTTAAGTTGAGTCCCTTCTCCGGAGTTGTTGTACACGTGATTTCGAGTTCGTGGTCGGTTTCGGATGATTATTTCGACGATCGAGGAATATAATATGAATATTTGCTGTTTCGAAATATCGTCGAGTTTATCCGTTCGTATCGAGTTTATCCGAATCGTAATGGTTATCCGTTTTTGAACATCGATCGTCCCGAGACGCGAGTATAAATATGGGAAATTGTCGAAAATTGTCGAAAAACACTGTTATGGAAGTTTAACCGGCGTTGACCGAGTTGACCCGTGGTGGAATTTTCGGACCGTTTGAATTCTCCGGCGGACCTGCTGATTCCGGCCGTTTCAGGCCACGACTTTGGAAGGTAAAATGTTCTCCTCGTGATTCTAAGCAGTTTAGCACTTGGAATTTCTTGATTTAGTTTTGAATTGAGGGAGAAATGTGGAGTTGAAAACGGTGGAATTCCGGCTGGTTTTGGATTTTGTGGACGGAGGTACTCCGGCCACGGTGGTGGCCGGGGAGTTGGGGGTTTCTTCTCGTGGGGCCACGATGATTCTTTTGGGACATGTCTCGAAGGCCGCCTTGCACCGTGGATGGAGATCGGAGGAGATCAGAGGTCGCCGGCGGTGGTGGAACCCCGTAGGTTTCGAGCTGATTTCCGGCATATGTGGCCGGAATCGGTCCTTGTCACAATTGAGAGATGTGTTGGACTCGTTAAGAGGAAGCTTCAGTGAGCTTGGCCGCCGGAAAATCTCTTCGGTTGACTGTGCGCCGCCGACGGCGGCGGCGGTCAACGGCGGAGCTCCGGCGACTGTTGACTTTTTTGGAAATGTGTTGAGTTATATGTTGTTTCGCTCGTATTTGCGCCCCAATCGTCGCCTTGAGGTTTTCGAGTTGATTCGGGTACCAGATTTTCAGTCGAGGGTTTTGAGTGGAGATTTCAGGAATTTCGTTGATTATTTTGTATCCGTTATATGTTTTCGGGAACGGTTGGTTTCCGAGGTGTGGTTCAGTGTTGTGAGCTATGTTTTTGAGCAGTTATATTTTATGATTATTCAGGGGATCGAGATCGTGCTTCGGGCGAGGGATCTTCCACCGGACCACGTGATTAGCGCGAGTGTGCGTTTTGCTCACTTGTGAGTGGACAATTCATTTTCACTAATTAGTCGCGAGTCTTTAATACACGTTTTACGAGCTTTAGCATGCATATGAGATTGTAATTTATATGAGTATGGTTTATACTATTATGCCTATACAATTATACATTACGTATATGCATTTACATTATGCTTTATACACTTGCATAGAACTATTTATGATTTGGTTTACACAGAGTACAATCATAGTATATTTGTTGTATCGATACACTTGCATCCCGGCTGATCCCCAAGGATGTTTACTGGGGGAGGCTGTGACCCCTGACCCGAGGCTTTTACCGGGGAGGGGGAGGAGGGGACCTCTGACCTGAGGCCTTTCTGGCTAGAATCACGTGTGGGTCTGGGATCCCGTGATTCCGAATGTACTAGCGTGGATGTGTCCATGAGTGACCCCGCAGAGTTTTACGTTGCATGCTTCGTACGCTTGAGGAGTTAGAGGTTTTCCTCGTGTACTATATTGTATTCATCCATTTAGACTCACATATATTTTTTTGACATATATTATTCGGCGAAAGACATTTATTTTCGTCCACTCACTCTAACGGTTTTCATGTCTTTCCCCTGGGTTTTCGGTTTCCGTGCCCAGTTTGCAGTTCAGATTTTGGAATCTCACTTCGCGGTCGGAGGCTAGTTGTTCAAGCTACATTTCTTTTCCAGTAGGTTCTTGTTTTGCCTACTGCTATATATTTTTGTATATATACATTAGATGTCACTCTGATACGATACTGATACACGTTTTATGTAGTTTTTCCCGGATTTTCTATATTATACAATTTTGTTTATTGTTTATTGCTATTGTTATGATATTGAGAAATCCGGATGGGATTGGTGCCCACGGTTTGGCTTTTGTGGAATAGGATGAAGTGTATTTTCCGGGTGCAGGTTAATGGCAATTCCGTGTTAGTAGCGTTACTCTACCAAAAATTTTTATTTTTTTTGGTTCGTATTTTCAGAAGGGGTTTGATTCCGGTTTAGGAAACTAAATCAGGGTTGGGTCCTTTCACATGCATTATGAGCTTATAGGACGACATACAAGACTCACATAAGCATGTCACCCTATCGACTTGTTTATGGGAAGGCTTGTCATATTCCGGTGGAGTTAGAGCATAAAGCATGGTGAGCGATCAAGAAATTCAACATGGACAAGGATGAGGATGGTTTACATCGAAAGCTTCAACTTTGTGAGCTTGAGGAGATCCAAAATGAAGCATTTGACAATGTATGGATCTACAAGGAGAGGACAAAGCGCATTCATGACAAGATGATCCGTACAAAGAATTTTGAACCCGGAGAGAAGGTTTTGCTATTCCATTCGAGACTTGGACTCTTTCCAGGCAAGCTACGCTCAAGATGGGTTGGTCCTTACGTTGTGGTACAAGTATTTCCTCATGGAGCTGTCGACATCATGACTTTGGACACCGGAAAAGTATTCAAGGTGAATGGCCAACGTTTGAAGCATTACTATGAGAAATTCAAGGAGCATGACGTTGAAGAAGTGAAGCTCTTGGATCCCCCTCTTTCAAACACATGAAGATACATCACGTCTAGGGTGGAAGACGTTAAAAAACAAGCGCTTGTTGGGAGGCAACCCAATGGAGGAGTCTTCAAACCAGATTTGCATTCTCTTCCCTTATCTCTTTTATTTTCGTTGCTTTAGTTTATATAGTTAGTTTTCGTAAATCCTAGCCTTCCATGTTGAATTCTATGTTTTACTTTAGTACATTGAGGACAATGTCGAGTTTAAGTGTGGGGAAAGGGGTTTACAACTTTATTGAGTCATAAATTGTAAAATCGGGCGGACAATAGAACTTTCCGGCGGATGATGCCCTAAAAAAAACTCATTAATGTATTCGAGTATAATTTAGTGTAAGTGGATGAATACTTGTCTTTGAGTAAGAGATCCGAGATGTTTTTGTGTCTAGGAGGTGACGGTTTCTAGGACAGGTTTTGGATGTGAGAAAAGACAAGTTCGAAAATCACCCCTACCTCTCTTGGTCTCTCTTGCCAACTGGCCAATTCATTAAGGTTGCCCAATGAAGATGAGGAATAAATCTACGCTTGTTTGAGAGTCTTGAGTCTTTTTGATTAACTTAGTGTTTTAAAGAGTCTTAGGATGCCCTTAGTTAGTCTATGATGAAATTGGATCGAAAAGAATACAAAAATGGCATTGCATATCATTAAGGATGAATTCATGTGCTAATTGAGATATCTTTTCAGTGTTATGACATGTAGTAGATATAGTTTGTAAACTTGGTACAGAAATCACATGTTAGAATAAGTTGTGAATCATATGAGCCTTAAGTGAGATTTTGAGCCTTGAACACTTCTTTTTTAGTGAAATTTTGTGCATATTAGATATAGGTCTCAAAATCATGCATATACTCACTTGTCATAGATCTTAATGAACTAGAGAATACTAGAACTTACTCATGTCAATTTGCAAAGCTTATAGTTGATACATACTCTGATTTCGGATATGATTAAAGGCACTTAGGTTTTCCACCACTTTGCCAAATTTCCAGATGTCCCATATGTGGGCACGAGTTGCGACACCCCTAGACAACCCATTTGAGCCACATTCACCATATGAGCCTAAACACTTAAATGTAGTGTAGAATTTCCATACCCCTGTTCTAAAGACTTGGTGGGATTTTTGAAGCTAAGTACATTGAGATGGTGTGAAAACTATGAGGAAGATATGTGTATGGGGATAGACTTATCCAAATATTTTGAAAAAGATTGTGTGATTGCCGAAAAATATAAAAGAAAAAAAATAATAATAAAATAAAATTTCGAGAGCAAGAAAAGAAAAAAAAAATCAAAAGCTCTCCGGCAATATGTTTTTAGTGTACATTGTTTGGATTAATGTCCCCCATACTTGTGGATTTAGAGTTTGTTATGAATTCTGTGACGACCCGAACCAGAATCAGTAGAATATTCGGTACGATTCACGAGATTATGATCAGTCGCAGGTTTTCGATAAATGTGTGGTTTATCGATTCTGTTCGCGACTATGTTTTTGGCCGAGAATTTGAGTTGAGTGTCTTCACGGAAATTGTAGAGTACGTGATTCCGAGCTTAAGAGCGGTTCCGGATGATTTTTCTGATAACCGAAGTGGAAAGTTTCCCAATTTGTCTTCGTCGGCCGACCTGCATTTTCCGGCCACCTCCGGCCAAGTGTAGGGTAAGGACAGCTTCCTCTCATGATTTCAAGTTGGTTAGTGTTTGATTTTGTGAAAATTGATTGTGTTATGGAGGAGAACGAATCAAGGCCGATCGGGGTTTTTCGCCGGTGACGGGGGGTGACTTTCTGGTGAGCTGCGGTGGCGGGGAGGTGGGGGTTTCGCCTCCCCTTGGCTTGGTGATGCTACCTATGTAGTTTGATTTAGGTTTGGTTGAGTTTTCCGGCGAACCCGATTAGGTTACCGGAGCTGTTTTCCGTTTGGGTTTCAAGCTGAAATTGGCTGGGTTCCGGTGTGAATTGGCTTTGGTGGTAGTTGAGGAAGTGATTGGGCTTGAGGAGAGCTACAGTTCTGGAGCTTCCTCGCCAGAGGAAGTCGCGGTTGACCGCGCGCCGGCGGCGGCGGTGGTGGTCAACGGCGGAGCTCCGGCGAGGAGTTGACTTTTTAGATTTTAGTGTTTTTAACGTCATTTTTCTCGTAATCGCGCCCTGATTGTCGTCCAGAGGTTTTCGGATTGATTTGGGTAGCCGATTTTCAGTCGAGGGTTTCGAGTGGAGATTTCGGGAATTCCGTTAATCGTTTTGTACTGCATTGCATATTTCCGGGAACGGTTGGTTTCCGTGGTTACGTACAGAGTTGTGGGTTATGTTTTGATCAGTTGTGTTTTATGAATGTTCAGGAGATCGAGATCGTGATCGTGCTTCAAGCGAGGGATCTTCCGCTGGACCACAAGATTAGCGCGAGTTCGCGCTAGCAGATCTGTGAGTGGCCAAGTTTCTATTTTCACAGTTGAATTGCGAGTTCGTGGATTTTATGGTTTTCGTATTTATTTTATGCGATGATTGAGATATATGTGTTATTTTCGGAGGTGTTATTATATGTTTATTGGTGATGGCATTTATTGCATCGATGCTTCCAGAGTTGAGAGATTCCTCTAGCCTAGAGTTGAGAGATTCCTCTGAAGCAGGGTTGAGATATTCCCCTGAGTGTCGCCGGGGTTGAGAGATTCCCCTGGCCTATCACCGTCGGGTTGAGCGATTCACCTGATGTCGGGCTTGAGAGATTCGCCCGACAACCTCCATATATATATGTGTGTTGTTATGTTCCGAACTCGCACTGTTTTACATTGAGTATGTATATTAACTGGTGAAAGGCATATGTTTATTTTCGTCCACTCACTCTAACGTTTTATTTGCCTTTCCCCTGGGCCTTTCGGTTTCCGTGCCCAGTTTGCAGTTCTTATTCTGGTGTTTCACGTCGCGGTTGGAGGCTAGTGATCTGAGCTACCTGTGTTTTCCAGTAGGTTCTTGTTTCGCCTACTGATGTGCATATTGTATATATTTACACTAGAGGTCGCTTTGATACACTCTGATACGTGTTTATACGGATTTTCTCGGATATACTATATATTATACAGTATGTTTACTGTTTATTGTTTATATTATGATGTTGGGAAATCCGGATGGGATTGGTGCCCACGGTTTGGCTTTTGTGGCATAGGACGAAGTGTTGTTTACAGGGTGCAGGTTTATGCAATTCCACGTTAGTAACGAAACTCTGCTGAAATTTTGAAAAGTTTTTGTTGGTTCGTATTTTCAGAAGGGGTTCGATTCCGATTTAGGTAACTGAATCGGGGTTGGGTCCTTTCAGCTTGGTATCATAGCATTAGGTTGTCAGATTCTGTAGACTCTTGTAGTTGTGACGCTTAGGGTATTTGAGTTTATAAAGCATGACTGGAATGATGACCCGACTGGCCAGCGGTATTCATCAATACTTCGGGTGTTGTGTGTTCTCAAATATCTGCGGTTTCATGATTATGTTCTTTCTGCTTGTGCCTAATGCTTTTCTTGTATCAGTAGGATGCCTCCTCGACATGGTCCCCGTGTTGATCGGGAAGAGGATCCTGATGAGGATCGCCGAACGCGCGACTTGTTGATGCGAGTGCTGCGTTTGGAAGAGCGTTTTGACCCTGTGGTCAAGGCTCGTACTGCGGGTGCTACTATGTTTTCGGGTTCAGTTGATCTAGAGATATGCGAGGCATGGTTGGTTCAGATTGAACGTGTTTGTGAGCGTCTGCAGTTTACTCCTGAGCAGATGACAGTGGCCGCAGTTGGATTACTTGAGGGTGATGCATACTTTTGGTGGGTTAGCACCGACAGGGTTCCAACTGATACTCCGTGGACTTTGTTCCGTGATCTGTTTATGCGGAGGTACTTTAATCAGGCTACTCAGCAGCGCAAGTATGAGGAGTTTACAAACTTGAGGCAGGGCAGTTTGTCTGTACTTGAGTACCGGGACCGGTTTACCCGTTTGTCTCATTTTGCGCGGGATATGGTAGCTACTGAGGAAGCCAAGTGTCGCAGGTTTGAGCTGGGATTGAATCTGAATATCAAGGCGACTTTGACTACGATGCCTCGGAACAACTTTGATGAGTTTGTCAGTGCAGCACTCTGAGGTGAGGATATTGAGTAGGAAAGGCAGCCGAGACGGTTTGAGGAAGGTGGACCGAGTCAGGGGCCTTCAAAGAGGAAGAGTTCTGATACTTCCGGTTCAGCTTCATCCTCAGGCGGTGGATCTTATCGCCCACCAGTTGGTGTACCGAGGCAGAGACTGAGATGGAGGAGAGATCGACCGCAGCGACCACATGCTAGTGGGAGTTCCAGCGGTTCTAGTTATCCTCGGCGTACTGGAGGCACTTTTGCTGTACCGAGGGAGTACCCGTTGTGTAGTCTCTGCAGCCGACATCATGTGGGTCCATGTCAGCGAGATCCTGTCACTTGTTTTCGTTGTGGCCAGGTGGGTCATTATGCGAGGGAGTGTTATCAGTATGATGGTACCGGTGGACAGGCGGCCCAGAGTTTCGGATGAGAGCGAGGTGCCACTTCGGGAGCTCGACCAGCACAGTTTGCAGGCCAGGGCAGACAGCAGGACCAGCCTCAGCAAGGACGACCTGCCGGACAGGCGAGGGTTCATGCTATGACTCTGCGTGAGGGCAGAGCTTCACCGGAGGTCGTTATCGGTACGTTACATGTTTTTGGTATTCCAGTACTTGCATTGTTAGATCCGGGTGCCACACATTCATTTATATCATATAGACTGTCATCATTAGCTACGGTACCTACATCTCCACTTCCGGGGTTGTGGAGAGTGTTGTATCCGTCAGGTGAGGTTGTGAGCAACGGTTGGGTGTACAGAGATTGTGAGGTGTTTATTGGTGGTCATGGATTAGCCACGGATCTGTTATTACTTGATATTGTGGATTTTGATCTGATCTTGGGTATGGACTTCTCGGAGATACACTGGGCCATGTTTGATTGTCACAAGAAAGAGGTCGCGTTTCGACGACCAGGGTTACCCAAGATACTGTTCCGTGGCGAGAAGAACACTTCTGTACCGTGTTTGATTTCCGCGATGAGGGCGGATCGGTTGATGAAGAAGGGTTGTGTCGCTTACTTAGCCCATGTTGTGGACACTACAGCAGCTGTACCAGACCTTGGTAGGATTGAGGTTGTGTCTAAGTTTCCGGATGTGTTTCCAGCGGAGTTACCTGGTATACCCCCTGTGCGGGAGATCGATTTTACTATTGAGTTGTTGCCGGGTACATGACCGATTTCCCAGACACCGTACCGAATGGCGCCAGCAGAGTTGAGAGAGTTGCAGATTCAGCTCCAAGAGTTGTTAGAGAAAGGTTTAATTCGACCGAGTGTTTCTTCGTGGGATGCCCCGGTGTTATTTGTGTGAAAGAAGGATGGGTCCATGCGTTTGTGCATCGACTACAGGAAGCTGAATCAGGTTACAGTGAGGAACAAGTATCCGTTGCCGCGGATTGATGACTTGTTCGATCACCTCAAGGGAGCATCAGTCTTTTCGAAGATTGACCTTCGATCCAGATATCACCAGTTGAGGATCCGTGACTCTGATGTAGCCAGGACGGCATTCAGTACGCGGTATGGGCACTATGAGTTTTTGGTTATGCCGTTTGGGTTGACCAACGCCCCCGCAGCTTTCATGGACTTGATGAATCGAGTGTTCAGACGGTTCCTGGACAAGTTTGTGATTGTGTTCATTGATGATATTTTGATCTATTCCAGTAGTGTAGGCCAGCACAAGAAGCATTTACGGGCAGTGTTGCGGACTTTGCGGGACCATCAGTTGTTCGCGAAGTTTAGCAAGTGTGAGTTCTGGTTGGACAGTGTGAAGTTTCTGGGCCACGTGATTTCGGCTGAGGGAGTCAGTGTTGATCCTGACAAGATCGAGGCCGTGCTGAACAGGAGTAGACCTACTACTGTACCGGAGATCCGGAGTTTCTTGGGGTTAGCAGGCTATTACCGACGGTTTGTACAGGATTTCTCCCGGATTGCTACACCACTGACCAAGTTGACGAAGAAGGGCGTCAAGTTTGAGTGGTCTGATGCGTGCGAGGAGAGTTATTTGCTCTTGAAGGAGAGATTGACTACCGCACTGGTTCTGACATTGCCAGACGACAGTGGTGAGTTCGTAGTGTACAGCGATGCGTCGAAGTTGGGGCTTGGCTGTGTGTTGATGCAGCATGGTAGGGTTGTAGCCTATGGTTCTAGACAACTGAAACCACATGAGGTCAACTATCCGACGCATGATCTGGAGTTAGCCGCTATCGTGTTAGCGTTGAAGAGTTGGAGACATTACCTGTATGGAGCTTAGTGTAAGATATTCACTGATCATAAGAGTGTCACCTACTTGCAGACGCAGCCAGATCTGAACATGAGGCAGCGCCGATGGATGGAGTTGATTAACGACTATGATTGCACGTGTGAGTACCATCCAGGGAAGGCCAATGTTGTAGCTGATGCACTTAGCCGAAAATTTGGAGCCTCATTGTTTCATATGTGTGTAGCCAGAGTGTCGATGTTAGCCGAGCTTCGGGCTATAGGTGCTGAGTTTGGGTATGACGATGATGGAGCTTTGTTGGCCAGTTTTCAGGTTCGACCCGTATTGGTTGATCAAGTACGAGAGGCTCAAGATTCGGATTCTTACCTATTGGGCAAGAAGACCATGATACGGAATGGTATGCCTACAGAGTTCCGATTGAGCGACGACGGCACGTTGTTGTTCAGAGGTAGGTTGTATGTGCCCAGGGACGAGAGCTTGAAGAAGGAGATTCTGGATGAGGCCCACAGTTCAGCGTATGTGATGCATCCTGGAGGTACGAAGATGTTTCGTACACTTCGAGCGTACTATTGGTGGCGCAACATGAAGCGGGAGATTTCCGCGTACGTGAGTCGATGTTTGATCTGTCAGCAGGTGAAAGCGGAGAGGCAGAAACCTGCAGGGAAACTACAGCCACTTGAGATTCCAGTTTGGAAGTGGGAGCACATTACGATGGATTTCGTCTATCAGTTGCCGCGTACTTCGGCGGGCAACACTGGCATTTGGGTTATTGTTGATCGATTGACGAAATCCTCTCACTTTCTTGCACTTCCAGGGAAGATATAAGTGGGTAGATTGGCCAAGTTGTACTTATCAGGGATTGTTCGCTTGCATGGTGTGCATGTGTCCATTGTTTCTGACCGAGATAGTCAGTTTACTTCTGAGTTTTGGCAGGCGTTGCAGCGAGCTTTGGGCACGAGGTTGCGATTCAGTACAGCTTTTCATCCTCAGACTGACGGGCAGTCCGAGCGAACCATTCAGACTCTTGAGGATATGCTGAGATCATGTGTGTTGCAGTTTTTCGGAAACTGGGATCAGCAGTTACATTTGATAGAGTTCGCCTACAACAACAACTATCAGGCCAGTATTGAGATGGCACCGTACGAGGATCTGTACGGGAAGCAGTGTCGCACTCCATTGTGTTGGAGTGAGGTG
The DNA here is from genome assembly GCA_946800695.1 of Geum urbanum. NCBI lineage: Eukaryota > Viridiplantae > Streptophyta > Magnoliopsida > Rosales > Rosaceae > Geum > Geum urbanum. Next base: position 33,415,059 of record OX327003.1, on the reverse strand, counting down.
GGCGAGCGTTGGCTTGTTGGTCCTGATTTGGTGAAGACTACGATGGATGACATACAGGTTATCCGGGGTCGATTGAAGATCGCCCAGGATTGGCAGAAGAGTTACGCGGATGTGAGAAGGAAGAGTTTAGAGTTCGAGGTTGGTGATTGGGTCTTCCTGAAACTATCTCCCTGGAAGAGAGTTGTGCGTTTCGGGAAGCGTGGCAAGCTTCGACCACGGTACATTGGTCTGTATGAGATTACGGAGAGGGTTGGAGCTGTTGCTTACAGACTTGAGTTACCAGCTGAGATGGCTCGTGTTTATGATGTCTTCCATGTTTCGATGTTGCGGAAATACATCTCAGATCCTTCACATGTGTTAGCCCCACAGCAGTTGCCAATCAGAGAGGATTTGACATACGTAAAGGAGCCAGTGCAGATTCTCGATCGTCGTGAGCAGGAGTTGAGGCACCGTGTGATTCCGCTAGTGAAGGTCTTGTGGCAGAATCACTCTGTTGAGGAGGCCACCTGGGAGATTGAGCAGCGTATGCAGGAGCAGTATCCTTATCTGTTCACTTGACAGGTACGTAATTTCGAGGTCGAAATTTTTTTAAGGGGGGTAGATTTGTGACGACCCGAACCAGAATCAGTAGAATATTCGGTACAATTCACGAGATTATGATCAGTCGCAGTTTTTCGATAAATGTGTGGTTTATCGATTCTGTTCGCGACTATGTTTTTGGCCGAGAATTTGAGTTGAGTGTCTTAACAGAAATTGTAGAGTACGTGATTCCGAGCTCGAGGGCGGTTCCGGATGATTTTTCCGATAACCGAGGAATATAATATCATTATTTGAAGTTTCAGTTTTCGACGAGTTTATCCGATTGTTTCGTGTTTATCCGAATCGTGATGGTTATCCATTTCGAATCGTCGATCGACCCGAGGCGCGAGTATAAATATTGAAAATAGTTGAGAAATAGTCGTAAATCACTGTTTGACGTTGACCGGGCCGTTAACTTTCCAAAAATAGAAGTTTGACCCGTTGACCCGAAGTGGAAAGTTTCCCGATTTGTCTTCGTCGGCCGACCTGCATTTTCCGGCCACCTCCGGCCAAGTGAAGGGTAAGGACCGCTTCCTCTCGTGATTTCAAGTTGGTTAGTGTTTGATTTTGTGAAAATTGATTGTGTTATGGAGGAGAACGAATCAAGGCTGCGGTCAACTGCGGAGCTCCGGCGAGGAGTTGACTTTTTAGATTTTAGTGTTTTTAATGTCATTTTTCTTGTAATCGCGCCCTGATTATCATCCAGAGGTTTTCGGATTGATTTGGGTAGCCGATTTTCAGTCGAGGGTTTCGAGTGGAGATTTCGGGAATTCCGTGTGACGACCCGGACCAGAATCACCAGTATGATTAGCTATGTACGTGAGTTACTGCGTTGTCATTGGGTCTCTTCTCAAGAGTCGTTGTATGTGTGATTTCGAGTTCGTGGGTGGTTCCGGATCGTTATTTGGACGACTGAGAAATTAATTATGAATATTTGAAGTTCGGATTTAAATGGTGGGCTACTTAACGACTAAATTACCGGATGAGAATTTGGTTTTGGCTTCTTCACAGAATTTGTTCAGAATTTAATTTCGAGCTCGTGGGAACTTCCGGAGCATTATTCTGAGTTACGAAGATTAAGTTGTGAATATTTCTGATTGTTGATTATTTAGTTGATTTATTATGTGTTGGTTTGAATGGTTGACTTTTTATCCGATTGGTCGATGTGTTTGACTTTGGGTGATAATTGAAGAATATGTCGAGATGAGTTTGTGTCCGCGAGAATTATTGGAATCGAAATTACGACGAGAAAGTTACGGATATTCGAAGTTTGCCGAAAATGGTGTTTGAAAGCTTCCCAAAATAGAAAGTCTATAAATAGCAGTTTCCATAACAGGCAAGTCAAACTTACCATTATGGGAGTTGACTTGGTCAACTCGGTTTGACCAACATGGAAGAGTGGTGCGACGGCGATCGGCGGTGCTCCACGGTGGCGAGCCCGTCCGGCCACCTCCGGCCACGGGGAAGCACTCCATCGACGCGCCTTGACCTCCCGAACCCTTTCCCGGTCACCGTCGACAGCGTGGCTTGCCGGAAAGAGGTGAATTTTCCGGTTGAAATTGAAGAAAATATGGTGAATTCGGGTTGCTCAATTTAGACCGATTCGAGCTGAATTTTTCGTTGGGCATTGTAGCTCTCATCCCCTTGATGCTACCCTGTAAGTTTGGTAATTCAATTTGATGTGTACATGGAGAATTTTGGATTGGAAAATTTGGTACCAATTCGGTTTATCGTGAAATTGACCTAGTTAGAGTGAGAATTGGCCTTTATTGCAGTTGACAAAGTTGCTCAGTGGGTGATTTTGAGTGGACTAGGGGTTGTTCCGCCATGAAATTCTCCGGTCAGTGGTGGCGCCGCCGTGGACGGCGGTCAATGGCGGCGATCAACGGTCAACGGTTTGACGTTTTGGAGTTTTCGACAAGTTGCATGTCATTTGACTCGAAATCGCGCCCCGATCGCAGTGGGGAGGTTCGTTTCTCGATTTGAGCATCCAAACTTTTAGCGAGGTATTGAGGTGTGATTTCTGGATTTCCGACAGTTTGTCGTATTCGAATTACGTGTTTCCGAGAACGGTGGTTTCTCGTGATTTATCTGGAATTGTTGAATGTTGATTTTGAGGAATGGTTATTGTGATTATTCAGGGGTTCGTGATCGTTGTTTTGGCGAGGGACTTTCCGCCGGATCACGGATTAACGCATATCGCGTTACGCTAGTCTGTGAGTGGACATTTCTTTTCATGGATTGTTTGCGAGTCTTTTATAAATGATTTATGAACTTGAGCATGCAGATTGATTATGATTTTACGAGCATGTGTTTTACGATTATGCATATACGAATACGTATACGAGTATACATGTGTATATATTATGTTTTAAGCATGTGCATAGAAAAGATTTATGATTTGGTTTACATAGAGTACAGTCTCAGTATATGTTGTGGTATCGATACACATTGGCTTCTCGACTGATCCCCGAGTACGCTCCGGGGGGGACAGATATCCTGACCCGAGGCCTTTCTGGCTAGGAATCATGTGTGGGTCTGGGATCCCGTGATTCAGACTGTGCTATCGCGTGGAAGCCCACGAGAGTCTCCGCGATATATTTTATGTTGCATGCTCTGTACGCGTGAGGAGTTAGAGTCTCCCTCGTGTACTATTTCCTTTATTTATGCATTTGACTCGCATATGATTTTATACGTATATATTACTTGGTGAAAGACATTTATTTTCGTCCACTCACTCTAACGTGTTTATTGTCTTTCCCCTGGGCTTTTTGGTTTCCGTGCCCAGTTTGCAGTTCGGACTCTGGTATCGTACGTCATGGTCGGAGGCATAGTACTCGAGCTACCTTGTTGCTTCCAGTAGGTTTATTGTTCTACCTACTGTGGTATGCTTATATGTTTATACATTAGAGGTCGCTCTGAGAAATCTGTTGTTTACGTTGTACGATTTTACACCGGATTTCAGTAAAGTGCTATTATATTTATTGTATTACTTTACGTTGGGATTGGTGCCCACGGTTTGCTTTTTGTGGCATAGGATGAAGTGTATTTTCCGCGTGCAGGTAATGGTAATTCTACGTTAGTAACGAAACTCTGTCAAAATTTCTACAGTTTTTGTTGGTTCGCGTTTTCGAAGGGGTTTAACTCCGGTTTATGGAGCTAAATCGGGGTTGGGTCCTTTCATTCCGTTAATCGTTTTGTACTGCATTGCATATTTCCGGGAACGGTTGGTTCCCGTGGTTAAGTACAGAGTTGTGGGTTATTTTTTGATCAGTTGTGTTTTATGAATGTTCAGGAGATCGAGATCGTGATCGTGCTTCAGGCGAGGGATCTTCTGCTAGACCACGAGATTAGAGCGAGTTCGCGCTAGCAGATCTGTGAGTGGACAAGTTTCTATTTTCACAGTTGATTTGCGAGTTCGTGGATTTTATGATTTTCGTGTTTATTTTATGCGATGATTGAGATATATGTGTTATTTTCGGAGGTGTTATTATATGTTTATTGGTGATGGCATTTATTGCATTGATGCTTCCAGAGTTGAGAGATTCCTCTGAAGTAGGGTTGAGAGATTCCCCTGAGTGCCGCCGGGGTTGAGAGATTCCCCTGGCCTATCACCGTCGGGTTGAGCTATTCACCTGACGTCGGGCTTGAGAGATTCGCCCGACAACCCCCATATATATATGTGTGTTGTTATGTTCCGAACTCGCAGTGTTTTACATTGAGTATGTATATTAACTGGTGAAAGGCATATGTTTATTTTCGTCCACTCACTCTAACATTTTATTTGCCTTTCCCCTAGGCTTTTCAGTTTCCGTACCTAGTTTGCAGTTAGGATTCTGGTGTTTCACGTCGCGGTTGGAGGCTAGTGATCTGAGCTACCTGTGTTTTCCAGTAGGTTCTTGTTTTGCCTACTGATGTGCATATTGTATATATTTACACTAGATGTCACTCTGATACACTCTGATACATGTTTATACGGATTTTCTCGGATATACTATATATTATACAGTATGTTTATTGTTTATATTATGATGTTGAGAAATCCGGATGGGATTGGTGCCCATGGTTTGGCTTTTGTGGCATAGGATGAAATGTTGTTTACAGGGTGTAGGTTTATGCAATTCCACGTTAATAACAAAACTCTGCCAAAATTTTGAAAAGTTTTTGTTGGTTCGTATTTTCAGAAGGGGTTCGATTCCGATTTAGGTAACTGAATCGGTGTTGGGTCCTTTCATAGAAGGCCCAATAGTAAAGAAATATGGCATTTGTCCTGTCTACAAAAGCTCAAGGGAAGTTTAGAATGAAGTTAGGGTCCAAAAAGATGAAATCTGGCCCGTGTACTTAGGGTTTGACCTTGGTGACGTTTTGGAAAGAGGATGAACGAATTTCATGATGCTTTGGTGCTTTAACTAAGTCTTTTGAATGTTCTTAACCACCACACATCCAAATTTTCGAATGCCTTGGTCTTAGCCCCATTACAACCCTTTAAAAGTCCTTTATGATTCTTAGGATGAGTAGCCTTCAATCTATGGAGTAAGTTGCATGAGTAAGCATATGGTTTTGGTTCATTGGTGCAAGTAGTTGATTCCATTTCGTTGCATATTTAAACACTTTGAGAGAACCCTTTGCATGAGTGGAAATATGATGAGAGCATCCATGTGAGTTGATTTGAACCTTATTTGGAGCATGCACAGACTTAAAATCACCATTGTTTTCTCCATGTTTTACTTGTTCATAACATGATTATATCTCTATTCTCTATTGAATTCTATGAACATTCATGCTTAATACGTCATATACTTCAAGAATTTCTGAGACAAATTTAATTAAGGGCTTAGTTTTGTTTTACTTAATGTTTTCTTGCGTTTTCAAACATGATTACATGAGAATTTGCGGCTTTGAAACGAAGAAACATATAAGTGTTTGTGAATAATGTATGACATTTTCCTTTATTGATTCTCTATGATTTTTCGTGTCTGTAGTTTTGTTTTGTATTTGCTAAGGGACTAGCAAAGTCTAAGTGTGGAGGAATTTGATCTATGCATTTTATGCTTGATTCTTAATGTCTTTCTCTCTACATTTAACTTTGTTTTATTCTTAGTAAATATGTTTCTAACTTACTTTATGTTTTTAGGTAGAAATAAAGGAGGAAATAATAAAGGAGGAGTTTTGGAGCTAAAAGCGAGCTAAGGAGAAAAGTTCCTAATTCCAGAGAAGAAATAGTCCGAGGAATGGTCTTCAAATGGTTACTAAAATGTCTTCCCATATGGTGTCAAGAATTGGAAACCAAATGCCAAATTAAATTGATACCAAAATGGTGGACAAAAAGATAAAGCCATTTCTCCTACGCGGCCCAGGAAAGAGCAAATATGGCGGAATATATGGAGCATATAATGGACGAATTTTGGGAGATATTATATGCATTTTCAGACCTGATTTAAGGGCCAAAATATGTGCAAGAATATGCTAGATTCGGCAAAGAATTATTAGGGAATAAGGAATGCAAGATTTGAAGATATTTTCTTTTCCTTGAAGAAGAAGAAAATAAGGCAGCCGGGTCACTTAACTTCTAAAATCCGTAGTAAATCCAATTAAATTTCAAATATGGCGTTCCTTATATGGATTTTATAGCCATTTGAATAAGCTTTCCAATGAAAAAAGAATCAGAAAATTTTAAGACCTGGAACTCCGGGAAAACGCGTTTTACTACTACTGGTCAGATTTCACCGATTTTAATATGGAATGTCTTGTTTTAGTAGGAAAAACCCTACCCTTCTCATATATAAAAGGGAGCTCGACTCATTCATGAGGAACACACATCATAGAGCCGAACCCTTGTCCAAACACTAACTCCTCTCATACTTAGTTAAGATCAGCCTCTCCCGAAACCGAAATACCATCTCCACCACCTTCCAAATAATCCTTCCTTCACCCGTGAGCCTACTTGTGCTAGATTTGGGATTGGAATCTTGCGTTCACCATCACCAACAAAGGGACGTGCGATTGGAGCTTGCGGAGAGAGACTACCTCGGAGCAAAAAGTGTAAGATGGCCTATTTGTATTTATTTTCGGTTGATATTGGTTTTTCGAGACTTTGTAATAAAAGGCTAATGTTTTAGAGTAAAGATGATTATTTCTGACTTGTTTTGAGCTCTTCCATGTGTTTGTAGGTTGGATTCGAACATGTATGCTTGCTTACTAAGTTCTTAATGCTCTGAAACTTGTTTAGGATGAGACTAGATGATTTGATTCACCCTAGCATGTTCTACCGAATTAATCAAGATAAAATTGAGTTAGGAAGTTAACTAGATGATTTGGTTGCTCTCTAATTCGATTTAAGCATGTGTATGTGTTTTAATTAACCTAGAAATTTCGTAGGACTTAAACAAAGATGGGATAATCGGTTAGGTAACTAGATGTGAAGATCAACGTGTAAATAATATATTAAGGAACTTATTTTCGGCTAGATGCATGTTAGGATTATGTGCTCTTGATTGTTTGCTTATATATGAGCTTAAACATGTTAGAACTTGTGATTTCTTGATATGTATCTAACCATCTTCTTGTTTTATTTCGTAGGAAACTTAAAACCAACAATCTTGCACCCCCCTAAACAACCTTAGCATAGTTATGCATGCACCATCAATCCCCGGTTAAGAACGATCCCTACTCACCAATGCTACATCAACAAAGAAGGGTTTTAATTGTATTTGTGTTTGATTAAGTTTTTAATTAAATGCTTGGTTTAACATGAATCAAGTTACCATTTGGTATTATCGGCATGTCGTTTGGTAATATTAGTCTTTTTGTCTTCATGAATTTAATCTCAAGCCTTGAGGGGCAATGTTTGGGCCCAAAGTATAATATTTCCTATTGGGCTTGGAAGGTTGATCTTGGCGAGCGGGCCAAGCGAAGTATACAAATCTGGATCAGAGTGGGTCTGACTGAAATAATGTTAAAAGCTGATCCATGCGGCTTATTTTTATCTAACATTTCCTATAGTAGTTATGACTCTGTTGCAAGAGATATCTATAAATATCAGATGATCTCTATTGTGTACCTGGAGTTGTGTTAAGAGTCTAATTACGGATATTAAAGAGTTCCAAGTAAAGTGGAATACAGCTACAGTCTTCTATATAAAGAAGTGGAAAGCGATTAGGAAGGGATCCTCGATCAAATACATATTTTGCTTTCAGCAAACTATCCTTCTCTATATGAGACCCTTGCAACCAACGATCAATAGAGTTGTCACCGGAAGAGCGTGAGATTCTTGTGATTCAAGGATGCAAAAACCTGCAACCGGCGATCAAGGAACTTGTCACCAGGAAGAGTGAGAGTGTCGAGGTTTAAGGATGCAACACCCAGTGTTCCTGACACTCAGTCAAGGAGGTTGCTCTGTTTACACCAGGTTGAGTGTAGAGTATCGATTTCCGTGGCTCAGTTAGAGACAAGAAACCAGAAAGTCCTAGGTCACTCGGCAAGAAGGATCCATTCAGGCGAGGTTGGTGCTCTCCTCATCTAAATTGCTTAGCCAAGAAGTCAGTAGCCGCTGGCCTACGAATCAACATTCCGTCGTGAGACGGTGACACGCTAGTGCACGAAGCACAATCGAGGAAAAGAAACAGTTTGGGAAATCTCTCAAAGTCCGCTAAGAGATTTTTGGATTAAACAAAAACAACAAAATTACTTTATAAATATGGGTTGATATGATGCACCCTACCATGGAATTTTCTGATAATATAGCCGTTGAATGTTGTAATTTTGTGTTAGAAAAGATGTCATTTAGGTCCAAAGTTTAACTTCATGTACGATATATTTTGACCGACCCTAGTCTAACCGGCCTCATAAAATATAAAATGAAAATTGTTGTCTAAATTTTGTTTGAAATATGTTCTACTTCTGAAAAAAAAACGACAATGATGACGGGCTCATGGCTATAAACTTAAGGCAATGGCAACCTGAAGTGCAATCTTTTTCTTCTTTTTATTTTTAATAGGAGAAGTGCAATCTTATTTTATTCGTTGTTGTTCTCAGATAGGTTTTTATTTTATTTTAAAAATACTAGTTGTTTCTTGTAGGTCTTGGCCAAATTTTAATCAATATTTCATAAAATATTTGATAATGATTAGTATAATTGTAAATTGTAAATATGTATTTTTATTTTATTATAATCTTGCTAACAGCTAAGAATCATTATTGTATAGGACATTGTCTATAACACTTTGTGCTATATACTAGAAAATTCAAGTTGGAATGAACAATAATTATATGACTACTAGAGTATAGGCACAGCGGGGTGTGAGATGTGAGATTTTGTTTTTCTTTAAGGGAGAGAGAAAATAAATAGGAATTTTCATTTTCTTATATTTAATTTGTTAATTTGTCCCAATTATAATTTTATCCTTTAGTTAATCAATTCTTTTTATTCTCGGCATATATAAATCAAGGACATTTTTTGGTATTTTGAATGTTTGATCATTAATCGTCTGATAAATGTAAAATGATAATCTCTCTTAATATATAGAGATAATAATATATCATAGCAACTTTTTTTTTTTTTTGCGATGAACATCATAGCAACTTAGAGTATGCGAATTGTGAAAACAATGCTATGTCACAATATCAAGCTATGTCGAAAAAGTCTATCTATTTGGTCCTGTCATTAACATTGGAATCGTGAAAATTGAGTTGATGGGATCCGGTGCATTATTACTGGTATGATCGCACCCGTTAGTGTATGCGCAGTCAATTCATATAAGCCTCTCTCGTTGTTCGCTGGTTCTAGTAGCCCAACTAATTAAAATACCGACCATTCCGGAGTCAACCGGTCGGAACCGAAGAAAGACGCCGCAATACGCAAAAAATATCGAGAGGAAGAGGAAACGAACAAAAAGGGATGCAACACGAGGACTTCCCAGGAGATCACCCATCCTAGTACTACTCTCGCCCAAGCAAGCTTAACTTCGGAGTTCTGATGGGATCCGGTGCATTATTGCTGGTATGATCGCACCCGTTAGTATATGCGCAGTCAATTCATATAAGCCTCTCTCGTTGTTCGCTGGTTCTAGTAGCCCAACTAATTAAAATACCGACCATTCCCGAGTCAACCGGTCGGAACCGAAGAAAGATGCCGCAATACGCGAGCAACTTACAAATTTGATAGAATTTTAGTAGTTACAATGAAATTAAGTGTCCTAGAATAGCTAATATGAATAAAGTCAATTTCTTAATCTTCATATACAATGCACACAATTAATTATTTTTATTTTTTTAATGCAAAAGAAAAAAAATGTGCATATCCTGAAAGACAAATTGCATGAGAAAGATAAACTGCATGGACAAATTCTCTTCCTCCCACTATGGGTCAATTGACGTTGATAATTTAGGCTCAAGATGTCTTAAGGGATCTCCTTGTAATTTTCTTTTCCTAGGAAAAAAAATTTGGCATGAAAAAGGTCCACAAAGTGGAACTAAGCGTGTAGCATCATATTGTAACCTTTACATGACCTTAGTCATTTTCATTTCTTTTTTTATATTAATCCCATTCAACACAACTTTGCTTCTATCTCTCTCTGTATCCCACTTTTTAGCCCCAGGAAAGGGGTCCTATATAGCAATTGAGAAAATAAATTAACGTCCACTCACCGTACAATGCTGGAATATTCATAAAGCCGTAACCAGCTAATCGGTGCAATAATCATCCAACACGGTCCACTAACTCATAATCCTGAAACCACGATTATAATTAATATCTACTCGTCGATATTCATAATAAATAGTTAGACTCGTAATCCGACGAGCAATAATGTCGAGAATCTCACATTTTCGAATAACGTATTTTTCGACTAATTACCAACTTAATCAAATTCCAAATTCAATTCCTTGCATTCCTTCACTGTAAATCAATTTTAGAGTCACAACAAAAATTTCAAACATTGAGCGACTCGAATTTAAATTGATAGTCGGATCGTTTGTTAATAATATCGTGAAATCAATTAATTATTATCCGATTAAACACACGTCTAAATTAATCAACTCTAAATCCATTCAAGAACCTCACTATTGCATTCGGTACGAAATTATGAGCGGAACGACATAAAGTTTTACCAAAAATTCAACCTCGGCAGAGCTCCGCCGCGCACGGCGGTGCATGGGGCCACGCACCACCGCCGACGGCGGTCGAAATTCCACTGGCTCCAAATCGAGCAACCTATATATCAAAATGTTCATCTCAACAAGCCTAAAAACATTGTAGTACAACTCAAAACGAAAATCAAACCGGAAATAATGAAATCACCGTTGAACTTTCAAACCCTCGCTGGAATTGATTTCCTCCGTTTGTCGCTATTCAGCCACAGCAGGGTCCGAGACCCATTGCAATCGATCCGCCTCTTCTGAGGCTTCAAAACCCCTTTGGGTTCGACGTCCAACGCCACTGTGAGCGCCGCCTTCGTCGCCAAGCAAATCAACCCGGAAACCGCCATTTTCTTGACATTGATTCTCCCTCCTCCGGCCACCAACACCGCAGATGCACCCACCAATCGATAGAGGAGATGGAACCTAACAATTTTCACCAAGAATCATGCCAGAGGTGGCCAGCCGGAGGAGGTGGTCAACGCGGGTCAACCCAATTGCCAAAAATGGAAATTCTCTGACCTTTCTAAAATAAAAATCCATATTTATACCCGCGATTTTGTGATAAAACGTTTTCTGATATTTCTGTAAAATTTTCGCTGACCATAACTTCTTCGTCGTAACTCGGATTTCAACACTTGACGTGGCCACGAACTCGTATCAACAAACTTTACAACTTTATCCTAAGAAATTTCTTGAAAGAGAAAATTGATAAAATCTTAACGAAACGCCAGTGAAAGTTACCTATGATAAAAAAATTAATTACCATCAATGATTAATGTAATTAATTAGCGACTAACCACATAAGTTCTGATTATCATATAATGATATTTCGGATCGTAACAATCTACCCCCTTACAAAAATTCTGCCCTCGAAATTTACACATGAACGTTCCAGCCAGTGACTTCAAGCTTATAAGAACAACCGCAACTAACAGAATGATCCATAAAATTGTTACTAAACTAACGTTTCATCAATATGTCATGCTCATTAAATTTGAAGTCACAATAACCACTACAAATAAATCTGATACTAGGAACTACATAATTCAAATTCAATAATGTGCATACTTAAAACTTTCAATATTCATGCCAAAACTAATGGCCAGATTTACCAACGTACTCTAACTCTATCGGTCAGACTTATCCTAAGATTTCCTCACCAAGGTCCCACCAAGGTAACTACATGGGTAGTGGTGCGGTTTCAACACAGAAGTGGCACACAAATCGTCATCAGAACCCAGAATCGAAAAATGACTGAGATGTCCAACCACAGACACTCACCCATACGGTGGATATTAAAACCACCAAGATCACAAACAGGAGACCTAACAAACCTGTTTAAAATTGCAACCAATATGGGTAATTGGCCGATCCGCAACGAACTCAAAATCATATACAGTTCTCGAAATTACTTATGAAAAATTGGGCGTAACCTCCTATATAACTTAAGAAACCCAAAACCTATATAACGAAAGGATTCCAATAATCTCAACTCAAGAATATAAATCAACAGAGTGATACACAAATAAATCACTATTACCTGATTGAATTCACGAATGACAATGATTACACAAACCATGAATCTCCACAATTCATCACTCATAAAAGCATACTACCTTAAAATATATCTACAATACCATAAAGAGGCTTAAAAGAAAATATCCACAGTAAGTCTCAAATAAATTTAGATCTATATGCGAGAATGAGAAAGTCAAATTGACATCGCAATACTACGAATTGGAGATATAAACTCGGCATTCCATCTGAAGTTCCTGAATGGTCGCCACTGTTAAGTTTATAATATCTAATATTTTTGTAGTCAGAACAAATATCAATGCATAACCTGATCCTTAGCATTTGCTCAATCATTTTCAGAGCTCAAATACTCGAATTGAAAACTAACCGTCTATAAAACTGCTCCTCAATGATTTACTTGTATGGATCACACTTCCACATAGCTACTACTGACATGAGCCAACAGACCCAATGAAATTAGGCATAGGCCACAAATACATATACACGTAAGCCGACAAAACAGTCAATTGAAAATAATACAATATTGGAATGCCAATCTATTTATCAAATTATCATCCCAAATTGAACAATCAAATTGTTGCACTCTTCCATGCTATATTATCGTAGATATTGTAATTCTTCTAACATCGGATCATCAACTCATAGAAATTAATCAAAAGGTCTTAGTACTGCAATATCCAAGAAATGTGACAGTTTCCAATAACATGCAGCATTAGAACTTTGGATTTTATAAAGCTAGAAGAAATAAATTAAATCATCGTCGCCAAACGTAACCCTGGTCGAAATTCACGCTCATGTGTAAAATCCCTATATACTCTTACACGTGATAAACACTAAGTTATTAATAGGAAGCTCCAAATCACATCCAGGAGAAATCTGGAAATCATGTAACATACAAATTTCAAATCATACTCATCTGCTACTAATCTCCACATACACCCATAACGCTCGTAAACTTATATCTGACATCGAGCTGGAACGATTTAATCTATACGGCATAACATACACACCACTGGTCCATTGTGAATACAATATCTTTTCCTCCGCGAACTCATGTGATTAATAACTAGAAGAAATATATTTCCAGGCTGGTGGGATGGAGCCAAAAGTATCATTTCCCGAGAGAATGTGTTCATGACAAAAATATGAACACAAACAATATAAGAAACAACAAAAGTGAAAATATTTTAGGTTAAAAAAACTGAATTACTAGAATTCCTCAAAGAATGAATGAGTTTTGAAGAAGGAATATCAAGATTAAATAAATCATTGACCCCTGGTAATGGACATTTGTTCTTTCCCAAAACTTGGTTCAGTTTCCAATAAGCAATGGGTAAACTCGTTGAACCGTCCTTCATATTCGCAACTAATATTGGGGCTCCTCACGATGAAATACTAGAACAGATAAAGTTCTCGTTGATCAATTCTTGATGTTGAGTCTGCCACTCTCGCAACTTAGTTGGAGCCATCCGATAAGATACTTGAGTTTTAGGATCGATACTCGATAATAACTCAACAACAAAATCTCTCCTGAACTGTAGGTAAACCTGGTAACTCACGGGAAATAACACACTAACTAGTTCAATCAAATCAATACAGGAAGAGGACATGAATTTTTACAACATGTGCCAATTATGCGATACATCCCTCCCGCAACAACATCACAGCCATCACAGCCGAACCTAGGCACAAAATAACACATTTATCTCACTAAGGAACAAAATATCAGGCAACGCGGGACTCCAAAACACCTCTTCTCGATAATCGTCTACCAACGCCTGATGATGGCTCAAGAAGTCCCTACCCAAGATCAAAACAAATTCTATTATATTCAGAAGTGTTAGATTGGTAGACAAACCAAAACCTTCAAACAATACACTTCATCTCCGTAATATAATTTACTAACATCACCTCACCAGAGGGATAAATTTACTCACAATAATTTCGGAGAAGATGTGGTATGTACGTTGACTATGGATGCTAGCCATACCGCTATAAAAGAACGCGTCACCCACCGGGTCGACAAAATATACACAACATTGTCGAAAACATTCAACGTCCAAATAATGACCTTCAAAGATGCTCGGGGCTCCCGTAGAATCTTTCGGTGAAAGCGAACATGGCCTAACAATCCTACTAGTCGTCCTCCTGACTTGGTTCTGGTATGCTGGTGGTCGGGGTGATGGTGTAGGTCTGACTCCCGAAGTAATTCTTTAGTTTCCACCATAACTTAGAGCTAGAAATACCCTATAGGTGTCCCTCTATGGACATTCCCTCGCAAAGAGGTCCACCTGCCCACAATGGTAACATACTGATATCCCCAATGGGCACTGCTCATAACGATATTTATGGAAAATGTTACATAAAATAGAATCTCTGGGTGTTGGGATACAAATCTAGATCCACCGGCACTCATTCTAAATTCTCGTCTCTAGCATCGACTCCTCGTTCATCAAGGAAAACAACTCGAACGATGGGAACTAGGAGCTGAGGTATGAAATCCCTTGCTAGAGGATGATGTGGAACCAAAAAATTGGTAACCTCCACCCAAAGAATATCCCCGGCGAGGTCCACCTTACTCAAATCGTCGAATAACGTCCCACAAAAATTGAGGTCAAATCTCACATTAAACCATAGCACAGACACATTCATCGAAGTTTGTGTATGGCGCGCTTGCCATAAATGATGAAATTACAGATCACAAGCCTTGCTCAGACCTCTAGCATTTCTCCCTCACTATTCCCACAAAATAGATGAAAGGACCCAGCCCCGATTTAGCTTCCTAAATCGGAATCAAACCCCTTCGAAAACACGAACCAACAAAAACTTTTCGAAATTTGGGCAGAGTTTCGTTACTAACGTGGAATTACCTTAACCTGCACGCGGAAAATACACTTCATCCTATGCCACAAAAAGCAAACCATGGGCACCAACCCCATCCGGATTTCTCAATATATCAACAGTAAAGTAAAGTAGTAAATATATATGCACTTTACTGAAATCCGGTGTAAAATCGTATAGCATATTCAACAGGAAGCTCAGAGCGACTTCTAATACATAATCATATACGTATACCACAGTAGGTAGAACAATAAACCTACTGGAAGAAACAAAGTAGCTCGAGCACTATGCCTCCGACCACGACGTGCGACACCAGAGCCTGAACTCCAAACTGGGCACGGAAACCGAAAAGCCCAGGGGAAAGACAATAAACACGTTAGAGTGAGTGGACGAAAATAAATGTCTTTCACCAGTTAATATATATGTTATAAAAACATATGCGAGTCCAGGTAAATAAAAACATAACATAGTACACGAGGTAAAATTCATACTCCTCCAGTGTACTGAGCATGCAAGTATAAATCCCACGGGGTCACTCATGGACACACACCGTGCTAGTACAGTCCGAATCACGAGGTCCTTGGTCCCCGTGATTCTAAGCCAGAAATGGCCTCGGTTCCGGGGAAACGCCCCTCATAGATCAGGTCGGGATGACGACGTCCCTCCTGGATGGCCTACCATCGGGGATCAGCCGAGAGGCAATGTGTATCGATACAACAACGTAACCAAGACTGTACTCTGTGAAAACCAAATCATAAACAATTCGATGCAAATGCATGAAACAGCATATAAAGTGTATGCATATTCGTATACGTATATCCGTATAGACATATTCGTATAATTGTAAACACATGCTCATATAATCATAATCTCGTATGAAATCTCATGCTCGTAAAACTATAATCATGCTGCATGCTCAAGATCATAAATCACATAAAAGACTCGCAAGATTTCCGTGAAAAGAAATTGTCCACTCACAGACTGGCGTAACGCGTATCGCGTTAACCCGTGATTCGGCGGAATGTCCCTCGCCAATCAAACGATCACGAACACCTGAACAATCACAATGTCCAATACTCAAAGTCATAATCCGACAATTCAAATCAAGTCACGAGAAACCACCGTTCTCGGAAACACACAATTCGAATACGACGAATCGTCGAAAATCCATATATACCACCTCAATACCTCGTTTTACGTTCGGACGCTCAACTCGAAAAACGAACCTCCCCACTGCGATCGGGGCGCGATTTCGAGTCAAATGACATGCAATTCATCAAAAACCAAGCCGGGCGAAAAGTCGCCGCCGCCGGCGGCGGCGCCACAGTCGCCGGAAAACTCCAATCTGCCCAGAAAAATACATGGCATACATGGTTTCAAAGATCTCGACGAGCCCAACAACTTTCCAGTTATAGGTTAAGGCCAATTCTCACTCTATCTAGCTCAATTTCATGAAAAACCGAATTGTTCCACAAATTTCAATCTCAAAATTCTCCACACTCAAATCGAATTAGAACACCATGTTTATATGGTTAGAATCACAATGAAGAGGGCTACAAAACCCAGTACCTCTTGAGGTTCAACTCGGCCCGAAACGAAAGTCACCATTAACACCAAAAACCTTGAACTTTGGTTCCAAATATCTCTCTCCACCGTGAAGCTTGCCGGAAAGTGAGGCCGGGAACAAGATAAGGGAAGCTAGGCGAGTTGATTGGTGTATGGTATAGGCCGTGGGGTGGCCGGAAAAATTCCACCGCCGGTGAGCACCGTACGGCGTCAAACTCTTCTCCTCCACCATGGTCAACCCGAGTTGACCAGGTCAACTCCCAATCTGGAAAGTCTTCCCCTTGCCCAAAATAGCAGGTTACTATATATAGCCTTTCCCAAAACGGAAACTTCATGTTTATCCACTTCGACGAACTTCAAACGCGCGTAACTTTCTCGTCGTAATTCCGATTCCGATAATTCTCGCGGCCACAAACTCGTCTCGACATATTCTTCAATAATCACTTAAAGTCAAACACATCGGCCAATCGGATAAAAAGTCAACCCTTCGAAGCAACACATAATTAAATTAACCAAACAATCAACAATCGGCAAAATTCGCAACTAATTCCTCGTAACTCCAAATCATGCTCCGGAAGTTCTCACGAACTCGAAATTAAATTCTGAGCAACTTCCGTGAAGAAGCCGAAACCAAATTCTCGACCGGTAATTTAGTCGTTAAGTAGCCCACCATTTAAATCTGAACTTCAAATATTCATAACTAATTCTTCGGTCGTCCAAATAACGATCCGGAACCGCCCACGAACTCGTAATCACACATACAACGACTCTCGAGAAGAGACCCAGCTCCAATTCTCGGCCAATAATTTAGTCGTTAAGAACTCTGGCGATTCCAATATCTGTCGAAAATCCGCGACTGCGCTGTAACTCACGAATCAAGCTGATTATACTTCTGATTCTGGTCCGGGTCATCACAATAGAATATAAATCAGAATGGGCAATAAAAGCAGTCCCGATACACCATAGCTGACAAATTTCCTCGCTGCAGATTCACGAACTCTGCATGCTTCCTCTCCCCATCCGCCTTAACTGAAAGCGACACCTCCATAAATCGCTGATCTAGGCCCACGAAGTAGCAACCTTCTGCCTCTCGGTGCTCATCCACCTACGATAGGCATGGTTTTGCAGTAGCCCCACAACTAACTCTGTCCTCTACACAGGTGTTAGCTGAGGACACATACAGTCGCAAACTCGACCAATCATGATAAGCCAGTTCTCACACACCTCCAGATCCTGAGAATCAGGGAAAGGCACAACACATGCTTTCTTGGCCCGAGTAATAAGATCGTCATGGTCCTCCCGTGGCACTGGCATCATGCGTGCGAATAGCTCACACATCTGCTGGGCCAATGACTACGCCTCATCCCAAGGAGCTGGTTGTCGAGGCATTAAGATCTACGAGTCCACCACTAATAATTAGTCCACAAAACCAGACCAAGAAAACTGGCTCAACTAGAAGACTCGGAACACTTAATAATGCACAACACTTGGAGGAGATGGGGATCCGCTGGTTGGTCGGACTACCCCTCCCAGGAGTGTTGTGCACTATCAAATGTCCGAACTGATGTAACCAAGGAAGTCTACAGAATCTATGACCTAATGCTCTGATACCAACTGAAAGGACCCAACCCAAGATTAACTAGTAATCTAGGATCACGCCCTAACGACAAGACTTAAACTACAAATTTCCATAAAATTTTTAACATAATTTCCTATACGAAGTGGATTACCAGAAACCTGCAAGAAAATCACACTTCGCATTTCCAACAAACAATACCGTGGACCACCGATGTCCATCCAGATTTCTCAATAAAGTGCAAAAAGTAAATTATTTAAAATGCTGGAATAATAATACAGGAACTGAAAATTCATAATTCAACACTGAAAAACATTTATAACACTAGTGTCCAGAGCGACTTATAGGAGTAGAATAAAATATATGAAAATACACTGCTAGTGGGCTGAAACTTATAGAAAGGTATGATATGATAACCTGGTGGACTCAAAGTCTCTGGGGATCAAAATTCATCTTAGGAGAAGCACTGCAACTTGGGCACAGGAAATTGAAAGGCCCAGGGAAAGGCAGATAAAAAAATAAAAACTTTAGCGTGAGTGAACAAAAACTCACAATAAGTGTAAAGTAATAAAATAATCTATCTGTGCCTTTCCGCTGATTTCTGTGAAATCATGCGAGTTCAAAATAATAAACTGAATAAAATATGGAGGTGGGCGCTCAGAGTATTTTACCTAACTCGAAGCATCTCCAAGACTGTAAATAAAAAGTGAAGGGATGGTCTAAGGGGTTTATCCTAACCCGAGACAATTTGGGTCGGCAGGATGTTTGTCCTAACCTGCTTTGACCCGAGTAGTTACTAATCAGCCGACTAGTCAAAGCATCGATGCTGAAATAAACCATCACAAACATACCACCAAACTCGACTGTAATAAAATACAGGAAACTGTAAATTTGTGTAAACATGAACTCAGAGCAACTGTGAAAATAAATAAACGTCCACTCACCGTACAATGCCAAGATATTTATAAGGCCGTAACCTGCTAATCGACGCAATAATCATCCGATACAGCCCGTTAACTCGTATTCCTGAAACCACGATTATAATTAATATCTACTCGTCGATATTCATAATAAATAGCTAGGTTCGTAATTCGACGAGCAATAATGTCGAGAATCTCACATTATCAAATAATGTATTTTTTGAATAATTGCGAACTTAATCAAATTTTGAATTCAATTTCTTACATTCATTCATTGTAAATCAATTTTAGAGTCGCAATAAAAATTTCAAACATCGAGCGGCTCGAATTTAAATCGATAATCGTATCGTCTATTAATAATATCATGTAATCAATTAATTATTATCCGATTAAACACACGTCTAAATTAGCTAAGTCTAGATCCATTCAAGAACCTCATCATTGCATTTGGCATGAAATTACGAGCGGAACAACATAAAATTTATCCAAAAATCCAACCTTGCCGGAGCTCCGCCGCATATGGCAGTGCGTGAGGCCACACACCACTGCCGGCGGCGGTTGTAATCCCACCGGCTCCAAATCTAGCAACCTGCACATCAAAACGTTCATCTCAACAAGCTCAACAACATTGTAGTACAACTTAAAACAAAAATCAAACCGGAAAATAAACAAATCACTGTTGAAGTTTCAAACCCTTGTTGGAATTGATTTCCTTCGTTCGTCGCCGTCCGCCCATGGCAGGGTCCGAGACCCATCGCAATCGATCCACCTCTTCCAAGGGTTCAAAACCCCTTTGGGTTCGACGTCAAACGCCGCCGTGAGTGCTGCCACCGTAGTTGGGAAAATCAACCCGAAAACTGCCACTTTCTCGAACTCGATTCTCCTTCCTCCGGCCACTAACGTTGGATATGCACCCACTAACCGATAGACGATATGGAACCCAAAAATTTCCACCAAGAATCACGGCCAGAGGTGGCTGGCCGGAGGCTCACCGCAGGTGAGAACCTCACGGTGAAATTTGTGTCGAAGGAGGTGGTCAACGCGGGTCAACCTAGTTGCCAAAAATGGAAATTCTCTGACCTTCCCAAAATAGAAATCCGTATTTATACTCACAATTTTGCGATAAAATGTTTTCTAATATTTCCGTAAAATTTTCGCTGACCATAATTTCTTCGTCATAACTCTGATTTCAACACTTGACGTGGTCAAGAACTCGTATCAACAAACTCTACTACTTTACCCTAAGAAATTTCTTAAAACACAAAATTGTTAAAATCTTGATGAAATGCCAGCCAAAGTTATTGACTGTAAAAATAAATTATCATCGTCTATTAACGTAATTAATTAGCGACTAACCACATAAGTTTTGATTATCGTATAATGATGTTCCGGGTGACAACAAATAACCACGTAGCTTCCTGTCCAAAAATATTTGCAAAACTCTGTTGGTTTTCCTCCAGAGTTATATGTATAAGTCCATGGTTAGATCCCACAATTGGGAGGTTTTTTACTGATACATTATGATATGTGTTTAAGATACTTGGATTAGCATAAGTTCTATCCAATTTTTCAAGCATTATTGTATCATCCTTATGGTTTTTTATCCAGGTAAACGACATGCTAGCCTTGGGATACTAATGAGATCATTCACATTCAATAATCTTACAAAGTTAGTCATGTATGAGGTAATAACTCTATTTACTCCAGCCTACTCATAGAGATTCATAATCATATTAAAATCTTCCATGATAATCCACTCTTCACTATTATTTGGTTTAAGTTTCGAAATTTCTTTGAAAAGGTCTTTCTGCATGACTTTCCTAGGATAAGCATAGATAAGGGTGGCAAAAAATCTAGTTCTAGATGCCTTGTCAATGATATAACAGTTAATAAAATATTAATTTGAAAAAGAAATATAAATACTAAACTGATTAGCGTTCCAACAGAAAAGGATGCCACCACATTGGGCATCCGCTGGAACAAAGTAGTTCTGATCAAAACGACAACGCTTAGCTAGATTACTTGAAGCCTCAGGTGAGGTTCTAGTATCTAGCAAACACAAAAGTTCTAAATGAAAAAATGAAATATAAAAGGAGGCTCGTGCATAAAGACCCTCCCATTCACTTCCTCTACATTTCTAAACTGCAACTTTCATTCTTCACGACTAGCTGCCTGGGATGAGGTACCTTTACCATTTCTCATCACAACCTTAGCTTGCTCTTTCTCCCAATCCATTATCATCTCCCTGGTCCTTTTGAGGGAGTTCATGTAGGCCGAGGTCACTTCCTTGAGATTATCATTCTCCTCATTGTTTTTCTGGTTTTGTCCATCTTGGGAACCCCTCAGGTATCCACAAAAAGAATCAATCCCCATATTTGCATAGGCATCCTGGAACTTCTTTTGAGTTTGATAGTTCAAATCATGACCCTACATGGCCATCGCTCACCCACCTCACTCCAACACAATGGAGTGCGGCACTGCCTATCGTATAGAGCCTCATACGGTGCCATATCAATACTGGCCTGATAACTATTGTTGTAAGAAAACTTAATCAAATGCAGTTGTTGGTCCCAATTTCCTCTGAACTGTAAAACACAAGACCGCAATGCTCAAGAGTCTGAATAGTCCTCTCAGACTGCCAATCAGTCTGAGGATGAAAAGCTGTACTGAAATGCAATCTAGTACCCAAGGCTCGCTACAATGCCTGCCAGAACTCTGAAGTAAACTGATTGTCTCGGTCAAACACAATAGATACAGGCACACCATGCAGATGAACAATCTCCGCCAAATACAGCTTTGCCAATCTGCCCACTGAAATCTTCCCCGGAAGTGCAAGGAAATTAGCAAATTTCGTCAATCGATCTACGATAACCCAAATACCAGTATTACCAGCCGAAGTACCCGGTTTCAGCTGCCTAGAACCGTAAGCCACTACTCTACTATGCTGCATCAAAACACAACCAAGTCCTAATTTCGATGCATCGCTGTAAACCACAAACTCTCCACTATCGTCAGGTAGAGTCAGAACCGGTGCAGTAGTCAATTTTTCCTTCAAGAGTAAGTAACTCTCCTCACATGCGTCAGACCACTCGAACTTGACACATTTCTTCGTCAATCTAGTAAATGGAGTGGCAATCCAAGAAAAATCCTGCACAAAGCGCCGATAATAACCTGCCAAACCCAAGAAACTTCTGATCTCTGGTACGGTGGTAGGTCTACTCCAATTCAACACGACTTCAATCTTGTTAGGATCCACGTTGACTCCCTCAGCTGATATCACGTGACCCAAAAACTTCACTCTATCCAACCAAAATTCGTACTTGTTGAACTTCGCAAACAACTAATTATCCCGTAAAGTTCGCAAAACAACTCGCAAATGCTTCTTATGCTGCCCCACACTCCTAGAGTAAATCAGAATGTTGTCGATGAACACGATCACAAACTTGTCCAAAAACCGCCTGAACACCCGGTTCATCAAGTCCATAAAAGCTGCGGGGGCATTGATCAACCCAAACGTCATAACCAAGAACTCATAATGCCATACCGTGATCTGAAAGCTGTCCTGGCCACATCTGACTTTCTGATCCTCAAATGATGGTATCCGGACCTGAGATCAATCTTCGAAAAGACTGAAGCTCCCTTGAGCTGATCAAACAAGTCGTCAATCCGCGGCAACGGATACTTGTTCTTCACGGTGACTTGATTCAGCTTCCGGTAATCAATACACAACCACATGGAACCATCCTTCTTCCGCACAAACAGTACAGGAGCACCCCACGGTGATACACTGGGTCGTATGAAACCTTTCTCCAGCAACTCTTGAAGTTGAATCTGTAGCTTCTTCAACTCCGCTGGCGCCATACGATAAGGTGCCTGAGTTATGAGTCTAGTGCCCGGTAATAGCTTAATGTTGAAATCGATCTCCCGAACTGGAGGAATACCCGGTAACTCCTCCGGAAATACATCTAGAAACTCAGAAACCACCTCAATATCACCAATGTCTGGTATAGCAGCCGTAGTATCCATAACATGAGCTAAGTATGCTACACAGCCCTTCTTCATCATCCGCTCGACCTTCATCGTTGAAATCACACACGGCAATAAAGTATTCTTCTCATCGCGAAACAGTATCTCAAGAAAACCTGGTCATCGAAACCCAACCTCCTTCTTGTGACAATCGAACATAGCCCAATGTGTCTCCAAGAAGTCCATACCTAAAATCAAATCAAAGTCGACGATATCCAGCAATAACAAATCCGCGGCTAAACCATGACCTCCAATAAAAATCTCACAATCCCTATATACCCAACCAATACTCACCACCTCTCCGGAGGGATACAACACTCTCCACAACCCCGGAAGTGGAGATACAGGCATAGTAGCTAAAAATGACAATCTATATGATATGATTGAATGCGTAGCACCTGGATCTAGCAAAGTAAGTACTGGATAGCCAAAAATATGCAACGTACCAATAACAACCTCCGATGAAGCTCTGCCCTTGCGCAATGACATGGCATGAACCCTGGCCTGACCGGCTGGTCGTCCACGCTGAGGGTGACTCTGCTGTCCACCCTGGCCAGAAGACTGTACTGGTCAAGCCCCAGAAGTAGTACCTCGCTCTCCTCCGGAACTCTGAGCTACTTGTCCACCAACACCAGCAAGTTTGAAACATTCCATCGCATAGTGACCCTCCTGGCCACAACGATAACAAACGATAGGACCTCACTGACAAGGACCAAAATGATGTCTGTTGCAGAGATTACACAATGGGTACTCCCTCGGTACGGTAAAAGTGCCACCGGTACGTCGAGGATAACTGGATCCGCTAGAACCCCCACTAGACTGTGGTCTCTGTGGCCGATCCCTCCTCCATCTCTGCCTCTGTCTAGCTGAACTACCTGGTAGTCTATATGGTCCACTGCCCGATGATGATGCCGATCCGGAAGTGTCAGAACTCAGCCTCTTGAAAAGTCCCTAACTCGCTCCACCGTCCTTAAATCGTCGAGACTGGAATCTCATCTGTCTTTCCTTCTCGATATCCTCGCCTCGAAGTGCTGAACTCACGAACTCATCAAAGTTGTTCCGAGGCATTGTAGTCAGTGTCCCCTTAATGTTCAAGTTCAAGCCCAGCTCAAATCTTTGGCACTTGGCTTCCTCTGTAGCTACCATGTCACGAGCAAACCGAGATAAGCGAGTAAATCTGTCTCGGTACTCAACTACTGACATACTGCCCTGTCTCAAATTAGTGAACTCCTCATACTTCCACTACTGTGTAGCCTAGTTGAAGTACCTCCACATAAACAAATCCCAAAACAAAGTCCACGGAGTATCAATCAGAACTCTATCGGTGCTAACCCACCAGAAGTATGCATCCGACTCAAGTAACCCAACTGCTGCCACTGTCATCTGCTCAGGAGTGAAACGCAGACACTCACAAACTTGTTCAACTTGAACCAACCATGCCTCACAAATCTCTGGATCAGCTGAACCCGAGAAAACAATCGCTCTAGCAGTTCGAGCTTTGACCACAAGGTCAAAACGCTCCTCCAAACGCAATACTCACATAAGCAAGTCATGCGTCTGGCGATCCTCATAAGGATCCACATCCCTATTAATATGGGAACCACGTCTAGGAGGCATCCTAATGATACAAGAAAAGCATTAGTCACAAGCACAAGGGACATAATCATGAAACCTCAGATATTTGAGAACACACAACACCCGAAGCATTGATGAGTAATCGCTGGCCAGTCGAGTCATCGCTCCAGACATGCTGTACATACTCAAATACCCTTAGTATCACAACTACATAAGTCTACAGAACCTGAAACCTAATGCTTTGATACCAAACTGAAATGACCCAACCCCGATTTAGTTTCCTAAACTGGAATCAAACCCCTTCTAAAAACACGAACTTGCAAAAACCATAGAAATTTCGTTAGAGTTTCGCTATAACGTGAAATTGCCATTAACCTACACTCGAAAACACACTTCATCCTATGCCATAAAAGGCAAACCGTGGGCACCAAACCTTTCCGGATTTCTCAATATCATAACAATAATGTAAAGTAATAGGTAAAACTGTACTTTACAGAAATCCGAGGAAAATCATATGAAGATATAATAGTAGAGTAATCAGAGCGACCTCTAGTGTGTATATATATATAAATATAAAACAGTAGGCAAAACAAGAAACCTACTGAAAAAGAAAGGTAGCTCGAACACTAAGCCTCCGACTGCGACGTGAGACACCAGAATCTGAACTGCAAATTGGGCACTGAAACCGAAAAGCCCAGGAGAAAGGCATATAAAATCGTTAGAGTGAGTGGACAAAAATAATTATATGCCTTTCACCATATATACATATATATCATAAAACAAAGCGAGTTCTTAAAATAAATGGAGGTGTAAGGCAAATCTCTCAAGCCCGACGGTCAGGCGAATCTCTCAAACCCGACGGTGATAGACTAGGCGAATCTCTCAAGCCTAGTGGGCACATCAGGGGAATCTCTCAACCCTGAAACTGGACTATCGGTGATCAGCCGAGTAGCCAATGCATCGATGCTAAGTAAATGTCATCACCATATAAAATATAAAACAATACCTCCAAAAACAATAAATAATCTCAACATCATATTGGAAATAAATACTGAAATCAAGAACTCGCTACGACAATGTAAATAAATGTCCACTCACAGATAGCACAGCGCGCAAACGCGCTAATCACGAGATCCGACGGAAGATCCCTCGCCCAACGTACGATCTTAATCCCCTGAATAATCACAAACTATAACTGATCAAAATCACAATTCATTACTCTGTACCACACCTCGGAAACCAACCATTTCCGGAAACATATAACTCGAATACAAAATAATCGACGAAAATCCCCAAATTCTGCACATAAACCCTCGACTAAAAATCCGGTATCCAAATCAACTCGAAAACCTCAAGACGATGATCGGGGCACAATTATGAGCAAAACGGCATAAAATTTGTCGAAATCCAAAAAGTCAACGGGTTGCCGGAACTCCGCCGTTAACCTCCGCCGGCGGCGCGCCATCACCGTAGGAATTTCCCGGCGACCAAGACCACCATAGCTTCTCCTCCTCAAACCCAACACATCTCATAACTACACCAAGACCCAAATCGGACGACAACTGGTCCAAATCCACCCCAAAAAGCTCACGGCCAAGAATCGCCTGAAAACTTTCTCGGCCGACTTCAACGCCGTCCCCCCACCAAAGTGCTCCAAACCAAGGGTTTTTCACCCTTGGCTCGAGCCCAGTCCAAACTTCCTGAACTGTGTTTTACGACAATTTTTTGACTATTCCGATATTTATACTCGCGGCTCGATACGATCGACGATCCAAATCGAATCACATCTACGTTTCGGATAACTCAAATTCAAACGGATAAACACGACGAAATTACGCGATTTCAAATATTCATAACATATTCCTCGGTTGTCGACACAATTATCCAAAACCGCCCACGAACTCGAAATCACGCACACTACAATTCTCGTAAAGAGACTCAACTCAAATTCTCGCCCGATAATTAAGTCGTGAACCGAGCCGCCAATTCGATTAATTTACGGAAAACTGTGATTACTCGTAAACTCGCGGATTAAGCCGATTACTATACTGATTCTGGTTTGGGTCGACACATAAGCCAAACCTTTTCTTTGGGTTTCTGGCCAGTCCCTTCGGCCATCCTCTTTTCCTTTTTCCTTCATTGGCTTGTTGTTGCAATTTTCTATAAAATAAAATAAACAGAGTAATGCCTAAAAATCAAAAGAACTCATCGATAGAGTATGCCAAACCTTTTTTTGGGGTTTCTAGCCACTCCCTTTGGCTAACCTCCTTTCTTTTTTTTGGCAGTGTTTGATTGGCTTCTTCTTGGCATTTGTTGCAAAAGAAAAAAAAAATCAAATTTTCAAATCCTGTGTCATATTCACTGTCAGAATACATAAAGTTAAAATGATACAGATTTTTGTACTCCAAGTATTTAGATGTCATAGGAAATTCTTAAGCATATGAAATAAATATTATATCTATGATAACAATGGCAACCAATATACTCCATCAGTTCAGACATTTGCTTATGAGATTGATTTCACAAAGTATCATCACGATTTGCTAATGAATAACATGCCATTATTAGAATAACATAACATGCTATCAATAGCAAAATGTTAAGGAAAAAACACTAAATCCTCTTTATATTTCATATCAGAGAGTAACAATGAAATAAAAAAACCAGATGCTAGAATTAGAATACAGTTGAATATTTGCAAGCATGGACTGTAAAATGTTGTGATGCCATATCATTTTTGGCGTTTTCTAAGTGTTTAGCATAAAATTAAATCTTACGAAGGAGAAAGAGGTGAACAACACTGTTGTATTGAATTTTGAAATCATTTGTGTAGTGAAAGAATTTTCTCAATTCAAAATCTTGAATAAATTCTTGTGCAATAGGAAAAAAAAGTGACACAAACTTTGAGAGCGATAGGCGATAGTAAACTGCAATCGTTGAATGACCGAGATGCATGGGTGAACTTTTTACTTTTGAAGTAGGATTTGACGGATAGGAGCTAACCTTGGTTCTTTTGGATCGTTGTCAAGAGTGTGATCAATTTGTTTAGATTGCATTCTGAAATTCAACTTTTGTCTCTTTGTGATCGACCTCCTAATTCTCCTTATCCTTTTGCCTCTTGGAGGGCATGGCCAACTAGAACTCAGGTCTCTTATTTGGTGGCCAGTGATTGCAACTTCTAGTAATGGAGAGGGAGGTGATGATGCTGTGACAGGAGGTGCGGGGAGTAGGAGGATTTCATTTGGAATAGGATGGAACATCACGTCATCTATCGGTTCATAGTTGCTGCTTTCATCTAGGATTTCATCTACTAATTAATTGAATTGCAGAATATTATTAGAGAAGTAGAAATCAAAAAAGTTAGAATACATTATCAATGTAAAACAACAATGGAATTCATGGATATTAGAAACTGTGGCATCATTTTCAGAAAAGACAAAAAATTCTTATTTATGAAAACAAATATGCAAAAGTGAAACACAGGAATACATCTGAAAGGACCCAACCCCGATTTAGTTTCCTAAACCGGAATCAAACCCCTTCTGAAAACACGAACCAACAAAAACCATAAAAATTTAGGCAGAGTAACGCTACTAACGCGGAATTGCCTTTACCTGCACCCTGAAAATAACACTTCATCCTATGCCACAAAAGCCAAACCGTGGGCACCAATCCCATTCAGATTTCTCAATATCATAACAATAACAATAAACAGTAAACATAACTGTAATATATAGAAAATTCGGGAAAACCACATAAAACATGTATCAATATCGTATCAGAGCGACCTCTAGTGTATATATACAAAATGTACAACAGTAGGTGAAACAAGGAACCTACAAGAAAAGATAGGTAGTTCGAATAACTAGCCTCCGACCACGACGTGAGACACTAGAATCCGAACTACAAACTGGGCACGAAAACCGAAAAACCCAAGGGAAAGGTAATAAAAACGTTAGAGTGAGTGGACGAAAATAAACATATGCCTTTTACCAATTTCATATACAATAAACAAGTATAGCGAGTTCGGAAAATATATATTGAGGTGCCAGGCGAATCTCTCAAACCCAATGGTCAGGCGAATCGCTCAAGCCCGACGGTGATAGGCCAGGGGAATCTCTCAACCCCGGCGGCATAACAG
This sequence comes from Geum urbanum, assembly GCA_946800695.1. Classification (NCBI taxonomy): domain Eukaryota; kingdom Viridiplantae; phylum Streptophyta; class Magnoliopsida; order Rosales; family Rosaceae; genus Geum; species Geum urbanum. Next base: position 33,386,162 of record OX327003.1, on the reverse strand, counting down.
GGGAATCTCTCAACTCTGGTCAGACTACCGGTGATCAGCCGAGTAGCCGAAGTATCGATGCAAGTATGCCATCACCATAAAACATAAAATAATACCTCCGAAAATAATAAATAATCTCAACATCGTATATAAATAAATACGAAAAATCACGAACTCGTAACGACTGTGAAAATATAAAAGTGTCCACTCACAGGTGAGCAAAGCGCGCACTCGCGCTAATTACGTGGTCCGGCGGAAGATTCCTCGCCCGAAGCACGATCTCGATCCCTTGAATAATCATAAAATATATCTGATCAAAATCACAATTCACAACACTGTACCACACCTCGGAAACCAACCGTTCCTAGAAACGTATAACTGATACAAAAATAATCAATAAAATTCCCGAAATCTCCGCTCAAAACCCTCGACTGAAATTCTGATACCCAAATTAACTCAAAAACCTCAAGGCGACGATCGGGGCGTGAATACGAGTGAAATGACATATAACTCGACACATTTCCAAAAAGTCAACGGTCACCGGAGCTCCGCCGTTGACCGCCGCCGCCGCCGCCGTCGCGCCGTCAACCGGATAGATTTTCCGGCGACCAAGCTCCCACAAGGTTCACCTCCTCAAGCCAAGCAACTTTCCCAACTGAGGCAAGGACCAATTCCGGCGAAATTGGCCTTAAATCAGCTCGAAACCCACGGATTCCTCCACCGCCGGCAGCCCCTGTTTCTTCGTCGATCTCCGTCCACGGCGCACGACGGCCCTCGAGGCTACTCCCAAAGGCTCCACCGTGGCCCCATGGTCAAAACCCCTCCATCCCCGGCCACCCCCGTGGCCGGAGCACCACCGTCACCACAACCCGAAACCGGCCGGAATTTCCCCAAATTTCAACTCCACATTTCTCCCTCAAATCTCAACCAAATCAAGAAATTCCAAGTTCTAAACTGCTTAGAATCACGAGGAGAATATTTTACCTTCCAAAGACGTGGTCTAAAACGGCCGGAATCTGCCAGTCCGCCGGAGATATCCAAACGGTCCGAAATGCACCACGGGTCAACGGTGGTCAACGTCTCCAACTCGGTCAACGCCGGTCAAACTTCCTGAACAGTGATTTTCGATAATTTTTGACTATTTCCAATATTTATACTCGCGTCTCGGGACGATCAATGGTCCAAAACGGATAACCATTACGATTCAGATAAACTCGATATGAACGGATAAACTCGACGATATTCTGAAACTTTAAATATTCATATTATATTCCTCGGTCGTCGAAATAATTATCTGAAACTGCCCACAAACTCGAAATCACGTGTACAACAACTCTCGAGAAGAGACTCAACTTAAATTCTCGGCCGATAATTAAGTCGGGATCAAAATCGGCAAATCAATCAATTATCGGAAAACAGTAATTACGCGCTAACTCGTGATTTAAGCCGATTACTCTACTGATTCTGTTCCGGGTCGTCACAACATCAATGTTATTTTAAGACAAAAATAATTTAAATATCATGACATAAACAATCTGATTTCATCATTGCACTTTTTATCTTATAATGTACTTTACATTATGAGTATTGTCTATTTTGCATTTCAGAGGATAGAAATATTTGGCTTACTAAACAGAAAATGTCATGCATTCAACACATATACTGTATGGAAACAAAAAAAATCATGAAAGTTCTACACCCAGTAGAGTAAATCATGCTGAATATTAGATAAAAATTGGCAAAAAGATGAGTACAGCAAAACCATGAAAGAGTGCTTATATTTGGCAATTACAAAAGCACTGATTCCAGTTCAAATCACAGGCTTTACAAAGATCATGATAAAAAATCATACAACATTCAAATTGAAAGATACATATATCATAGTATGAATTTAAAACAATGATTGAATATAAGGAAACAACAACTCTATCAAAAATCCCAAATATTATCATATTCCAGTTCAAATTACAGGCCTTATTGAGACCATGATAAAAAAAAACATACAACAATGAAATTGTAAGATACATATATCATACCATCAGTTGAAAACAATGATCGAATATCAAGAAACAACAACTCAATAAAAACCCCCGAATTATCATATTTTTTGGCACCAAAAATCAACAGAAATCAGAATCTCGTTCAATTCCAAGTCCACCTTGTGCAAGACCACTTATTTAATCCAAATGTATATGAAAAAATTTGGCTTATTGGAAAATGTATTAGACATACATCAGAACTGACATGCAAACCCAGACGTCAAACCCAGATCTAGTCTCTAACTGAATAGACGATGAATTAGAACTCTTTGGTAGCAAAAAGTTGGGAACGATCAAAATTTGCTCTTACCCATTCTCTTTGTCAAGGCAATGTATGATGGCTTCACTGAGATGGAGAAGATAAAGTAAAATGGAAGAAAACATAGTTAGACGGTGAGAGGGACTGGTCTGGCTTCCAATATATACTCTGGATTTTGTTGGCATTGGTTGGTGAGGCATTGATTGGAAAATGTTTTGTCTACCAAAGAGACCCAACCGTTCAGTGAGTGATATGAGGAATGGCTATATGAATTGCATCATATCCCTAATGTAATATCTTGAGGGTGCTATTATATAAAAAAAAATTATGCTGGTACAATTTTCACAACAGAATGCATAGCCTTAAATCAATAAATTTTTTAGGGAAAAAAAATATCATCAAAATGATAACTGGAACCTAAAAGAGGAAAACACATTAGAAATCAGGAGGCCTACTCTAAGCTCTGACTTTGACTAATGAATCAAGCAAAAGAAAAAGATGTGAATCAGAAATAGCAGCATATGAATTAACAAAAACACATCAAAATTGAACTTATTTTTCCATATATATTCAAAAGCAATACAAAACTCACAAAGATTAAGCAGATGGTACAATAATTACATTGCATACGAAGTTCAATATGACCATACTATTTATGCTATATTCCTTTCAATGAGAGAGTCAACCTCAAATAGATTGACAAATAGCACCTGAAAAAAAGAAAATGGAGAAAAACAAATACCTATTGGGCAATTCCGATTCTTTGCAAACAACGCACAATCTGGAAAAAAAAAACATAAAAACGAATTAACACAAATTCACGCAATGTAATCAATGGAGATAGAATGAACACAAAAAAGATACCACAAAAAAGACAAAGAAAGACCTTGTTTAGTCAGATGAGGGTTTTTCTTGTTGGCACCAGAAAAGAAAAGCAAATCTTCCCACATATGTCATTTTATAGGCTTGCTGATGCCCTCAATTTGTACCAATGATGACGTGATGGAGCCAACGTTACTTTCAGTGACCAGTCGGGAGCAATAGCACGTCGCCATGTTTCTGAACAAATCGTGTATTGTATATTACGATATCAGAAACCGCACGTCATAAGACAGGACGAAAAATGAATATACAATTGATTATAGTCGATGGAAGAAGTGTGATTGTTTTGATTAAGTGAGAAAATATTTGGCTATGAACGTGATACAGAGTTCACTTAGTTAGGAATAGACTAAGAATGAGGAAAAGTAGTTGAAAAATTGCCATAATTTTCAGACAGTTATCTCCATCAAAAGGGAGGAAAAGTATGGGGTAAGGAAAGAATGGTGATGGAATGAGATGAGACGGCGTACAATGTGGTTAACTAGGCAAAACCTATCCCACATGGTGTAAATAGTAAAAAAATGAGTATGAGTCTTTAGCTATAATCAACATGAGCAAATATTTATTTAAGAAAAAATATTAAGAGATTTTACCATATTTTATAGCTGATGAAATTTATTTATTAGTAAATTTTTATTTACGAAAAAATATTAAGTCCATTCACCGTCTCGCAACTGGTGCAATTGTATATTCTAGGTACTTACTTTGTTGATGAACCAATCGTAGAATATGAAGTCCATTGACATTTTTATAGCTCATTTGATTCTCAATTTTGTGGTTTTGAGTGAATTTTATATTAAAAATTGTTCAAAAATTGTGAGTAGCCAATATCATTTATGAAATCATTTGTATTTAGAACAATTGTAAAGCCATTAAAATATGCATATTATTTTCATACAATACATTGTGTTATATATCTTGCTAACACATCTTTATAAACAATACTTTTCATAAAATTACTAAGGATATATCACCGTTATTTATAAAAATTTGAGACATTTCTTTGACGTAACCCTAGATAATGCAACATATAATTGTTCATAAGTAAAAACTGGTTCTGACAAATATATACCTACTTGATTGAGTGATTGGCCTTGACTTTGTTTATTGTTATTACATAGCATAGTCTACCTGGAAATTGACGTTTTTTAAATGTAAATGGCCATTTAGATTTTGTTGCATATAATACAATTCTTGGAATATGAACTTTTTCTCCCATCTTGTTTCCTGTAAGTATATTTGCTTCAATTAACCTGCCAAACAGTTTTATCACAATCAATCTCGTACCATTACATAAACCACGTATTTGATCTAAGTTTCTTAACAACATGATAGGCATGCCGATGTTCAATATAAGTTCATGTGTCGGTAATCCACTGAATTCAAGTTTGTTCAAAAATTCCATTTGATATAAAAGATTAATATTATCACAATTACCTGAATTGTAAGAAATTGAATCTGAACTAAAATATGATTTGCCATCAACAGGTAATAATTTACTTGCATAATTATTTATTTCATGAACAATTATCTTTTTTGGAGTAACTAGAGCACGTTCTCTTAAATAATTTGTATCACTATACTTGCTTAAAAATTTGGGATAAGTTGCTTCAAAAATTGATTGTATAGGAAGAATTGTATGATCAGCAAGTAATTCGCTTGTATATCAATCCAGCTTACATCTGAATCACCTGTAGGAATTTTTTTTTATTCTAATTGACCTTCTCCTATTTGCATGATCCATTCAGCAAAATCCTTAATTTCATCTTTTTTTGTATTGCTTAAACCCTCTGTGGACAATCACATATCTTCAGTTAGCCGAAACACTATAATGATATGCCATAAATATGAATTATTGAATAATGCTTGAATGACTTATTCTTTACTATCACCTTGTATTACTAGTAATGTTTGTCTAAAATCTCCACTAAATATAATAGTTTTTCCTCCAAAAGGCTCTTCTTTTTTTGATAAAATATCTCGTAGTGTTTTATCTACTAATTCAATGCACAATTTATTACATATATGAGCCTCATCCCAGATGATTAATTCAATCTTTTCTATTAAATTAGAAAGATTGGTTTGCTTATTTATATTACAATTTGAATCTTTATCTATATGTTATTGTTTTTATTTTAAAACACAAGTGAGCTGTTCTACGTATCGGAAATAATAATGAAGCAATACCTGATGAAGCAACTACTAAAATAATTTTACTTTCAGATCTTAATCTAAAAATTATAGTATTCCACAAAAAAAAATTTCTTGTGCCTCCACTACCATAAACAAAGAATTATCTTGGATTCTTTTCTTCAACAACTTTGATCACCTCATCATATATCAATTTTTGACTGCTATTTAGTTTAGTAATTAAGTCATAATGCTTTTCTTTTAGCACTTCACAATCAAAATCTAGTTCCTCTCTGATAAGCCTATTGTCTAATTAGGTCAGAATGTATTAGTTGTACTTTTGGCATTGGTAATTTGTGATCTTTTAAATTGCTAGACGATAGGTTAAACAATATTTTACGTTCATATAAAACAACATTCTTTAATTATTCATTAGGTATGGTGAGATCTGACATTTTAAAATTTGATCTCATTTTCTTTACTATATCATCAAACATACTAATCCAAAAAGTATCAAGTAATGTTGGAGGATCCGAGACATCACAATGTAGAATAATCGTAACAAATAAATAACGAATTTGGAAAGAAGTGGCAGTAAAAGTAGATTTCATTAATGCTTCTATCAACTTTTTATCATCACCTTGCAATCCTAAGGCTCGACATGCTTCTTGGTATGTAGGGTATGTTACACCATTGACTGTTTTTATTGAATCAAAATTGATACACCCATTTTGAATATTCAGAAGCATTCTAAAATAATACAATTCACCTGCAACTGACGTCACATGTGCTATCCTACCGAGAACACGATATTATTTTCTTGGAGTCCACAATTTCTTATCACAATTCCAAACAAATTTTGTAGGAAATTGGGTATTATGTTAATTTTTCCCTTTTTATAAGTCTTATTTGCTTGAAACCAAGCAGTAAACATAGTTGTTTCTATATCTGGAATATTCCACACACTTTCAAGAGAATTATTTTCACGAAAACAAACAGATTCTTGTGACGACCCGGAACAGAATCAGTAGAGTAATCGGCTTAATTCACGAGTTAGCGCGTAATTGCAGTTTTTCGATAATTGTGTGGTTTGCCGGTTTTGATTACGACTTAATTATCGGCCGAGAATTTGAGTTGAGTCTCTTCTCGAGAGTTGCAGTATATGTGATTTCGAGTTCGTGGGCGGTTCCGGATGATTATTTCGATGACCGAGGAATATAATATGATTATTTGAAGTTTCGGAATATCGACGAGTTTATCCGTTCGTATCGAGTTTATCCGAATCGTTTTGATTATTCGTTTTGGACCGTCGATCGTCCCGAGACGTGAGTATAAATATCGGAAATAGTCAAAAAATTATCGAAAACACTGTTTGGGAAGTTTAACCGGCGTTGACCGAGCTGTGACCGTTGACCACCGTTGACCATGGAGAAAATTGGACCGTTTGGCTTCCTCCAATGAACTGGCTGATTCCGGCCATTTTAGGCCACGACTTTGGAAGGTAAAATGTTCTCCTCGTGATTCTAAACAGTTTAGAACTTGAAATTTCTTGATTTGGTTGAGAATTGAGGGAGAAATGTTGAGTTGAAATTCATGGAATTCCGGCCGGTTTTGGGTTTCGTGGACGGTGGCGCTCCGGCCACGGGGGTGGCCGGAGATTAGAGAGGTTTGAACCATGGGGCCACAGCGGTGCCTTTGGGAGTGGTCTCGAAGGCCGTCGTGCGTCGTGGACGGAGAACGGAGGAGATCGGAAATCGCTGGCGGTGGAGGGATCTGTGGCTTTCGAGCTGTTTTTCGGCGTGTGTGGCCGAAATTGGACTTAGCCATAGAAGAGAGATGTGTTGTACTCTTCGAGATGAAGCTTCGGTGGGCTTGGCCGCCGGATAATCTCTCCGGTTGACGGCGCGCCGCCAGAGCTCCGGCTACCCGTTGACTTTTTAGAATTTGATGATTTTAGTGTCGTTTTACTCGTATTCGCGCCCCAATCGTCGCCTTGAGGTTTTCGAGTTGATTTGGGTATCGGATTTTCAGTCGAGGGTTTTGAGTGAAGATTTTGGGAATTTCGTTGATTATTTTGCATTGTGTTATATATTTCTGAGAACGGTTGGTTTCCACGGTGTGGTACAGTGTTGTGAATTGTGATTTTGATCAGATATATTTTATGATTATTCAGGGGATCGAGATCGTACTTCGGGCGAGGGATCTTTTGCCGGGCCACGTGATTCGCGCGAGTGCGCGTTTTGCTCATCTGTGAGTGGACAATTTCTTTTCACTGATAATCACGAGTTTTTAATACACGTTTTACGGGCATGATCATGCATTTGAGATTATGATTTATATGAGCATGTGTTATATGAATATGCCTATATAATTATACATTACGTATATCCATTTATATGTTGTTTTATACAATTGCATCGAATTATTTATGATTTAGTTTACACAGAGTACAGTCACTGTATATGTTGTTGTATCGATACACTTGCATCCCGGCTGATCCCGATGATGTTTACCAGGAAAGGCTCTGACCCCTAACCCGGGGGGGTAGACCTCTGACCTGAGGCCTTTCTGGCTAGAATCACGTGTGGGTCTGGGATCCCGTGATTCGGACTATACTAGCACGGATGTGTCCATGAGCGACCCCATGGGATTTTTCCATGCATGCTCTGTACGGTGGAGGAATTTGAGTTCACCTCGTGTACTATATCATATTCATTCATTTTGACTCGCATATGTTATTATAACATATATTATTCGACGAAAGACATTTATTTTTGTCCATTCACTCTAACGATTTTCATGTCTTTCCCCTGGGGTTTTCGGTTTCCATGCCCAGTTTGCAGTTCGGATTCTGGTGTCTCACGTCGCGGTCGGAGGCTAGTTGTTCGAGCTACCTGTCTTTTTCAGTAGGTTCCTTGTTTCGCCTACTGTTGTATATTTTGTATATATATACACTAGAGGTCGCTCTTATAAGTTACTGATACATATTTTATACGAATTTTCCCATATTTTCTATATATTACAGTTATGTTTACTGTTTATTGCTATTAATATGATATTGAGAAATCCGGATGGGATTGGTGCCCACGGTTTGGCTTTTGTGGCTTAGGATGAAGTGTTATTTTCCTGGTGCAGGTAAAGGCAATTCTGCGTTATTAGCATTACTCTACCGAAATTTTAATGGTTTTTGTTGGTTCGTATTTTCAGAAGGGGTTTGATTCCGGTTTAGGAAACTAAATCGGGGTTGGGTCCTTTCAGCTTGGTATCAGACCATTAGGTTGTCAGATTCTGTAGACTCTTGTAGTTGTGACGTTCAGGGTATTTGAGTTTGTACAGCATGTCTGAAGTGATGACTCGACTGGCCAGCGGTACTCATCAATGCTTCGGGTGTTGTGTGTTCTCAAATATCTGAGGTCTCATGATTACATTCCTTCTACTTGTACCTAATACTTGTCTTTTCCATAGGATGCCTCCTCGACGTGGTCCCCGTGTTGATCGGGAAATGGATTCTGATGAGGATCATTAGACGCACGACTTGCTGATGCGAGTGTTGCGTTTGGAGAAGCATTTTGACCCTGTGGTCAAAGCTCGTACTGCTGGTGCGACTGCCTTTTCGGGTTCAGCTGATCCAGAGATTTGTGAGGCATGGTTAGTTCAGGTTGAACGCGTATGTGAGCGTCTGCGTTTTACCCCTGAGCAGATGACAGTGGTAGCAGTTGGATTACTTGAGTCAGATGCATACTTCTTGTGGGTTAGCACCGATAGAGTTCCAGTTGATACTCCGTGGACTTTGTTCCAACATCTGTTTATGCAGAGATACTTCAACCAGGCTACCCAGCAGCAGAAGTATGAGGAGTTTACTAACTTGAGACATGGCAGTATTTCTGTGCTTGAGTACCGGGACAGGTTTACCCGCTTATCTCGTTTTACGCGTGACATGGTGGCTACTGAGGAAGCCAAGTGCCGCAGATTTGAGCTGGGTTTGAATTTGAACATCAAGGGGACTCTGACTACGATGCCTCGAAACAACTTCAATGAGTTTGTCAATGCAACGCTCCGAGGTGAGGATATTGAGAAGGAAAAGCAGATGAGGTACCAGCCTAGACGATTTGAGGAGGGTGGACCGAGTCAGGGGCCTTCCAAGAGGCAGAGTTTTGATACTTCCGATTCGGCTTCATCCTCGGGCAGTGGACCATTTCGACCACCAGCTAGTGCATCGAGACAGAGACAAAGATGGAGGAGAGATCGACCGCAGCGACCACAGGCTAGTGGGGGTTCCAGCGGTTCCAGTTATCCTCGGCGCACCGGTGGCACATTTGCCGTACCGAGAGAGTTTCCATTATGCAACTTCTGCAACAGGCATCACTATAGTCCTTTTCAGCGAGGCCCTGTCACTTGTTTTCGTTGTGGCCAGGTGGGTCACTATGCGAGAGAGTGTTTCCAGCTTGATAGTGCTGATGGACAGGCGGCCCAGAGTTCCGGAGCTGAGCGAGGTGCAACTTCGGGAGCTCGACCAGTACAGTTTGCGGGCCAGGGCAGACAACAGAGACAGCCTCAGCGTGGACAACCGGTCGGGCAAGCTAGGGTTCATGCCATGACTTTGCGTGAGGGCAGAGCTTCACCAGAGGTTGTTATCGGTACGTTGCATATCTTTGGTATTCCAGTACTTACATTGTTAGATTCAGGTGCTACGCATTCATTCATGTCATATAGACTATCATCTTTAGCTACTGTACCTGTGTCTCCACTTCCGAGGTTGTGAAGAGTGTTGTATCCGTCTGGTGAGGTGGTGAGTATTGGCTGGGTGTACAGAGACTGTGAGATATTTATTGGAAGCCATGGCTTAGCCGCGGATCTGTTGTTGCTTGATATCGTCGATTTTGATGTGATTTTGGGTATGGACTTCTTGGAGACACATTGGGCCATGTTTGACTGTCACAAGAAGGAGGTTGCATTTCGACGACCAGGCTTTCCCAAGGTATTGTTTCGCGGCGAGAAGAATACGTCCTTGCCATGTGTGATTTCCGCGATAAAGGCGGATCGGATGATGAAGAAGGGTTGTGTTGCCTATTTGGCTCATGTTGTGGACACTACGGCGACTGTGTCAGACATCGGTGATATCGAGGTAGTTTCTGAGTTTTTGGAGGAGTTACCGGGTATACCTCCAGTTCGGGAGATCGATTTCACTATTGAGCTATTACCGGGTACAGGACCCATTTCTCAGGCACCGTATCGTCTGGCGCCAACGAAGATGAAAGAGTTACAGGTTCAACTTCAGGAGTTCCTGGAGAAGGGTTTCATTCGACTCAATGTTTTGCCATGGGGTGCCCCGGTTTTGTTTGTATGGAAGAAGAATGGATCCATGCGGTTGTGCATCGATTACCGGAAGCTGAATCAGGTTACAGTGAAGAACAAGTATCCGTTGCCGTGGATTGATGACTTGTTTGATCAGCTCAAGGGAGCTTCAGTCTTTTCGAAGATTGATCTTAGGTCCGGATATCACCAGTTGAGGATTCAAGAGTCTGATGTGGCCAGGACAGCTTTCAGATCGCGGTATGGGCACTACGAGTTTTTGGTTATGCCGTTTGGGTTGACCCACGCCCCCGCAGCCTTTATGGACTTGATGAACCGGGTGTTCAGACGGTTTCTGGATAACTTTGTGATCGTGTTCATCGATGATATCTTGATCTATTCCTGGAGTGTGGGCCAGCATAAGAAGCATTTGCAAGCGGTGTTGCGGACTTTGCGGGACAATTAGTTGTTTGCGAAGTTCAGCAAGTGCGAGTTTTGGCTGGACAGTGTGAAATTTCTGGGCCACGTGATATCTACTGAGGGAGTCAGCGTTGATCCTGACAAGACCGAGGCCGTGCTGAATTGGAGTAGACCTACCACCGTACCAGACATTCGGAGTTTCTTGGGTTTGGCAGGCTATTATCGGCGTTTTGTGCAGGACTTTTCCCGGATTGCTACTCCACTAACCAGGTTGACGAAGAAAGGCGTCAAGTTTGAGTGGTCTGATGCATGTGAGGAGAGTTACTTACTCCTGAAGGAAAAGTTGACTACTGCACCGGTTCTGACATTACCAGACGACAGCGGTGAGTTCGTGGTTTACAGTGATGCGTCGAAGTTGGAACTTGGTTGTGTGCTGATGCAGCATGGCAGAGTTGTAGCCTACTGTTCCAGGTAGCTGAAACCACATGAAGTCAACTATCCGACCCATGATTTAGAGTTAGCCGCTATTGTGCTAGCATTGAAGAGTTGGAGACATTACTTTTACGGAGCCTAGTGTAAGATTTACACTGATCACAAGAGTCTCACATACTTGCGGACGTAGCCAGACTTGAACATGAGGCAACGCAGGTGGATGGAGTTGATTAACGACTATGATTACACTTTCGAGTACCATCCTGGAAAGGCCAATGTTGTTGCCGATGCACTCAGTCAAAAATTCAGAGCTTCGTTGTTTCACGTGTGTGTGGCCAGAGTTTCTATGTTAGCCGAGCTTCGGGCTACGGGTGCCGAGTTCGAGTGGGATAATGAGGGAGCTTTGTTGGCCAGTTTCCAGGTTCGACCCGTGTTGGTTGATCAGGTTCGAGAAGCTCAGGATTCAGATTCCTATATGTTGGACAAGAAGACCATGATTCGGAATGGGGTGCCAACAGAGTTCTGGTTGAGTGATGACGGTACGTTGTTGTTCAAAGGCAGGTTGTGCGTGCCCAGAGACGAGAGTCTGAAGAAGGAGATTCTGGATGAGGCCCATTGTTCGGCATATGCGATGCATCCCGGTGGTACGAAGATGTTTCGTACACTTCGAACGTATTACTGGTGGCACAACATGAAGCGGGAGATTGCCGCATATGTGAGCCGATGTTTGATCTGTCAGCAGGTTAAAGCGAAGAGGTTGAAGCCTGCAGGAAAGTTACAGCCACTGGAGATTCCGGTTTGGAAGTGGGAGCACATTACCATGGATTTCGTTTATCAGTTGCCACGTACTTCGGCTGGCAACACTGGTATTTGGGTTATTGTGGATCGACTGACGAAATCCTCTCATTTTCTTGCATGTATCTATTGTTTCTGACCGAGACAGTCAGTTTACTTCCTAGTTCTGGCAGGCTTTGCAGCGAGCCATGGGCACGAGGTTGCGTTTCAGTACAGCTTTTCATCCTTAGACTGACGGGCAGTCTGAGCGGACTATACAGACTCTTGAGGATATGTTGCGGTCTTGTGTTTTGCAGTTTCAAGGAAATTGGGACCAGCAACTACATTTGATTGAGTTCGCCTACAATAATAGCTATCAGGCCAGTATCGAGATGGCACCGTACGAGGCCCTGTATGGGAGGCAGTGCCGCACTCCGTTGTGTTGGAGTGAGGTGGGCGAGCGATGGCTTATTGGCCCTGATCTGGTGAAGAGCTCTATGGAGGACGTCCAGATTATCCGAGATAGATTGAAGATTGCCCATGATCGCCAGAAGAGTTATGCGGACGTGAGGAGAAAAAGTCTCGAGTTTGATGCGGGCAATTGGGTATTCCTGAAACAATCTCCGTGGAGGGGAGTTGTGCATTTCGGGAAGTGTGGCAAGCTTCGACCACGGTACATTGGTCCATATGAGATCACCGAGAGAGTTGGAGCTGTGGCTTACAGACTTGAGTTGCCAGCTGAGATGACTAGTGTGCATGATGTTTTCCACGTTTTGATGTTACAAAAGTATATTCCAGATCCATCGCATGTGTTAGTGCCACAGCAGCTACCGATCCGAGAGGATTTGACGTATGTGGAAGAGCCGATACAGATTCCCGATCGGCGTGAGCAGGAGTTAAGGCACCGTGTTATACCGCTGGTGAATGTCTTGTGGCAGAATCACTCGGTTGAGGAGGCCACCTAGGAGACTGAGCAACGTATGCGGGAGCAGTACCCTCATCTGTTCTCCTAACAGGTACGTAAATTTTGAGGTCGAAATTTTTTAAGATTGGTAGATTTGTGACGACCCAGAACAGAATCAGTAGAGTAATCGGCTTAATTCACGAGTTAGCGCATAATTGCAGTTTTTCGATAATTGTGTGGTTTGCCGGTTTTGATTACGACTTAATTATCGGCCAAGAATTTGAGTTGAGTCTCTTTTCAAGAGTTGTAGTATATGTGATTTCGAGTTCGTGGGCGGTTCCGGATGATTATTTTGACGACCGAGGAATATAATATGATTATTTGAAGTTTCTCGACGAGTTTATCCGTTCGTATCGAGTTTATCCGAATAGTTTTTATTATCCGTTTTGGACCATCGATCGTCCCGAGACGCGAGTATAAATATCGGAAATAATTGAAAAATTGTCGAAAACACTGTTTGGGAAATTTGACCGGCGTTGACAGAGCTGTGACCGTTGACCGTGGAGAAAATTGGACCATTTGGCTTCTTCCGGTGAACTGGCTGATTCTGGCCGTTTCAGGCCATGACTTTGGAAGGTAAAATGTTCTCCTCGTGATTCTAAACAGTTTAGAACTTGGAATTTCTTGATTTGGTTGAGAATTGAGGGAGATATGTTAAGTTGAAATTCATGGAATTCCGGCCGGTTTTGGGTTTCGTCGACAATGGCGCTCCGGCCATGGGGGTGCCCGGAGATTAGAGGGATTTGAACCGTACGGCCACGGCGGTGCCTTTGGGAGTGGTCTCGAAGGCCACCGTGCGTCGTGGACGGAGAACGGAGAAGATCGGAAATCGTCGGCGGTGGAGGGATCCGTGGCTTTCGAGCTGTTTTCCGGCGTGTGTGGCTGGAATTGGACTTAGCCATAGAAGAGAGATGTGTTGTACTAGTCGAGATGAAGCTTCGGTGGGCTTGGTCGTCGGAAAATCTCTCTGGTTGATTGCGCACCGCCGCCGCCGGCGGCAGTCAACGCCGGAGCTCCGGCGACCCGTTGACTTTTTAGAATTTGATGATTTTAGTGTCGTTTTACTCGTAATTGCGACCCGATCGTCGCCTTGAGGTTTTCGAGTTGATTTGGGTATCGAATTTTCATTCGAGGGTTTTGAGTGGAGATTTCAGGAATTTCGTTGATTATTTTGCACTGTGTTATATATTTCTGAGAACGGTTGGTTTCCGCGGTGTGGTACAGTGTTGTGAATTGTGATTTTGATCAGATATATTTTATGATTATTCAGGGGATCTAGATCGTGCTTCAGGCGAGGGATCTTCCGCCGGGCCTCGTGATTAGTGCGAGTGCGCGTTTTGCTCATTTGTGAGTGGACAATTTCTTTTCACTGATAATCGCGAGTCTTTAATACACGTTTTACGGGCATGAGCATGCATTTGAGATTATGATTTATATTAGCATGTGTTATACGAATATGCCTATATAATTATACATTACGTATATCCATTTATATGTTGTTTTATACAATTGCATCGAATTATTTATGATTTGGTTTACACAGAGTACAGTCACAGTATATGTTGTTGTATCGATACACTTGCATCCCGGCTGATCTCCGAGGATGTTTACTAGGGGAGCCTGTGACCCCTGACTCGAGGCCTTTAAAGGGGGGGGGGCAGACCTCTGACCTCAGCCTTTCTGGCTAGAATCACGTGTGGGTTTGGGATCCCGTGATTCAGACTGTACTAGCACGGATGTGTCCATGAGCGACCCCGTGAGATTTTTCCATGCATGCTCTGTACGCTTGAGGAATTTGAGTTCACCTCATGTACTATATCATATTCATTCATTTTGACTCGCATATGTTATTATAACATATATTATTCGGCAAAAGACATTTATTTTCGTCCACTCACTCTAACGATTTTCATGACTTTCCCCTGGGCTTTTCGGTTTCCGTGTCCAATTTGCAGTTTGGATTCTGGTGTCTCACGTCGCAGTCGGAGGCTAGTTGTTCGAGCTACCTGTCTTTTCCAGTAGGTTTCTTGTTCTGCCTGCTGTGATATATTTATATAATTATACACTAGAGGTCGCTCTGAGCATTCTTATGTTGCCTCAGAGCAGAGAATCGTGGCAGTTGATGTTTTGCCTGAGTCAGATCATTGTATTTGATGGGTTGGTATTGTGTGAGTTCATGTTGGGACTCCATGACCTACATCCAGAGTGTTGTTTATACGGTAATGGTTTAATCAGGCTACCTAACAACGAAATATGGAGTGTTTACCCACCTGAGGTAGGGATGTATCGTTCACATGTTTGTTTTCGTTTGCACATGTTATGTGGCTACAGAGGAAGCAGTGCACGAGGTTCGAGATGATTTTGAACCTGAGCATCAGAGAGATTTTGACTGTTATGCCTCGAGATAACCATGATGAGTTTGATGTGCTGCACTCAGAGGCGAGGATATTGAGAAGGAAAGGTTTACGCGGTTTTTGATATGTTGGTTTGTGGAAGGTGAACTTAGTCGAGATATTTTGATGAGGTTGAGTTCAGGCACCTCGGGATCAGTGACTTCATCAGGCTGTGGCCTTTTCGATTTTGATGAGGGTCATCCGAATAAAACAGAGGATCCGTTTGGTGGTGATGGAGATCACGAAGTAGCGAACTTGTTCCTGTGGCATGAGTTTGGGTGATCATAGGTGATCCTTCCTCACAGCAGGCGTTGCTGTGACTTGTGTTCGTGGAGCACTTTCAGTTGCTATTGTGGTGGCCAGGAGGGTCACGTTGCGAGGGAGCGTCCTCAGTCAGCTATTTTAGCGGTTTGGTAGCTCGGAGTTCACGAGGATGTCAAGATGCTATTCCTAGAGTTTGACCAACGCAGACTTCTAAACGAGTCATTCAGTAAGTCACAATCTCCGTGGACGGTTAGTTGGGCATGCCAGAGTTCGTGCCATAACCTTGTATGAGGACAGAGTTTCTTTGAGGTTACCGTTACTTAGCATCCATGGCTATTGTGCCTGCATCTCCACTTCCGAGGTTTTGGAGAATGTTGCATCCATCCGGGAGTTTGCGGGATCTTTGTTGGAAATTATGGGTTAGCCGCGGATCCATTATTGCTGGATATCGTCGATTTTGATGTGATTTTGGTTATGGACTTCTTGACGAAGCATTGGGCTATGTTCGATGGTCATAAGAAGAAGGTTGCGTTTCAACGACTCGGATACCCCAAGATATTGTTTCGCGGTGAGAAGAATATTTTATTGCCATGTGTGAATTCAGCGATGATGGTCGAGCGGATGGTGAAAAAGGGTTGTGTGGTTTACTTAGCTCATGTTGTGGATACTACGGTTGATGTGCCAGACATTGGTGGTATTGAGGTGGTTCCCTAGTTTCCAGGTATGTATCCGGTGGGGTTACCGGGTATTTCTCCAGTTCGGGAGACCGACTACACCATTGAGCTTTTACCGGGAGCTAAGCTCATATCACCGGCATCTTGTCGTTCGGTGTCAGCGGAGCTGATGGAGCTACAGATTCAACTCCGAGAGTTGCTGGAGGAGATTTTATACGATCCAGTATTTCAATGTGGGGTGCTCTTGTACTATTTGTGCGGAAGCAGGATGGTTCGACGGGATGGTACATCAACTACCGGAAGCTGAATCAGGCTTCAGAGAAGAGCGAGTACCCTCTACTTCGGATTGACGACTTGTTTGATCAGCTCACGGGAGATTCAATCTTTTCGAAGATTGATTTCGGGTTCGGATACCATTAGTTGAGGATCGGTGAGTCAGATGTGGCTAGGACAACTTTCGGATCACGGTACGAGCACTATGAGTTCTTGGTCATGCCGTTTGGATTGACCAATGCCCCGCATTTTTACGAACTTGATAGACCTGGTGTTCAGACGATTCTAGACAAGTTTGCGGTCGTGTTCGTTGGCAATATCCTGATTTACTCCAGGAGTGTGGGCCAGCACAAGAAGCAATTGTGAGCGGTTATGCGGACTTTGCGGGATAATCAGCTGTTTGCAAAGTTCAGCCAGTGTGAATTTTGATTGATTAGCATGAAGATTTTGGGCCACGTGATGTCAGCCGAGGGAGTCAGCGTGGATCCTGACCAGATAGAAGCCCTGTTGATTTGGAGTTGACCTACTATTGTACTAGAGATCCGGAGTTTCTTAGGTTTGGCAGGCTACTACCGGCGTTTTGTGCAAGATTGTTCTCGGATTGCCACTTCACTTTCCGAATTGACGAAGAAAGGCGTCAAGTTCGAGTGGTTCGATACATGTGAGGAAAGTTACTTACTCCTAAAGGAAAAGTTGACCATTGCACCGGTTTTGACTTTACCTGACGACTGTGGTGAGTTCGTGGTTTATAGCGGTGCATCAAGATTGGATTTGGTTATGCTTTGATGCAGCATAGTTGAGCGGTGGCTCATGGGTTCAGGTAGTGGAAACTTTATGAAGTTGCGTATCCTGTGTATGATTTGGGTGTAGCTGTCCTTATGTTAGCATCGGAGAGTTGGAGACACTATTGCTACGGCGTGCAGCGCAGTGTAGGGTGTACACTGATCACTTGAGTTTCATCTACTTGCATTTTCGGCCAGATTTGAGCTTGAGGCGACGTAGATGGATAGGGTCGATTAACGACTATGGCTGCACATTTGAGTTTATCCGAGAAAGGCTGGTGGTTGTACTTTGACTATCTTCTAGGATATTGTTGCTGATGCATTCAATCGAAAATCGGGAGCCTCATTGTGTCATGTGTGTGGATCGAGTTTCCATGTTAACCGAGTTACGAGCTACAAGAGTTGAGTTCGAGTGTGATGATGTTGAAGCTCATTGTTTTGTGTGCGTTATGCACTGGTGGTACGAAGATGTATATGATACTTCGAGTTTATTACTCATGACGCAACGTGAAGAGGAATATAGCAGCTTGTATGTGCAAATGCCACATTTGTCGGCAGGCAATGGCTGGGAGGCAAAAATTTGCTGGGAAGTTACAGCCATTGGAGATTCTCGATTAGAAGTTGGAGCTTGTCACTGTGGATTTTATGTGCCAGTACGCACTTCGGTTTGTGGT
Organism: Geum urbanum; assembly: GCA_946800695.1. Classification (NCBI taxonomy): domain Eukaryota; kingdom Viridiplantae; phylum Streptophyta; class Magnoliopsida; order Rosales; family Rosaceae; genus Geum; species Geum urbanum. The sequence goes on along the minus strand of OX327003.1, from coordinate 33,367,931 downwards.
ACCTGTTGTCGGGTCTTTGTGAACCATTTGATGAACTTAGTACGTTTCCTTGTACTTTCGAAAAAAATTTCGGTGGCAGTCTGGTATAGTTGTATTTAGCAGAGGTTGTTTATTTTTGTGATGCGCATGTGTCCCAGTTTGCTGATCGAGATAATCAGTTACTACTGAGTGTTGGCAAGCGTTGCAGTAAGTATTGGGGACCAGATTACAGTTTAGTACAGTTTCTTATCCTCGGATTGGTGGACGATTTTTGAGGACTATTCAGTCTTTGGAGGGCATGTTGTGGTTTTGTGTATTGCAGTTCTGAGGGATTTGGGACCAGCAGTTTCAACGGTTCGAGATTGCATGCAGTATCAGTTTGTAGGCCACTATGATTATGACATTACATGATGTCGTTTTTGATGAACGATGTTGTACTCCATTGTCCTAGAGCAAGTTTGGTTTGAGCTAATGTTTGATCCTGATTTAGTGGAATGTGCTACCACAGACTTTCGGATTAGCGGAAACAGGTTGATACTTGCACGAATTCGACGTTTGAGTTATGTTGATGTGAGCAGGCTAAGTGAGTTGTCACGTTATTTTGATCCGTATATGATCACGGGCCGAATTTGTGTTGTGCCGTATAGTTTGGCATTGCCTATAGCGTTGACTTTTATGTGTGTGGCTATCCGTGTGGTGGAATTACATTTCTGATCTGTTGCGTGTTTTGTACCCTATCAGTTCCTGATGCAGGAAGACTTGGCATTTGTGAGAAGCCAGTTTAGATTCGAGATTTGAGGGTACAGAGATATTTTCTATTGACAGAGTCGTTCAGTTGAGGTTGCCACTTGGGAGTTGAATTGTATGCAGAGGCAGTATTCCTACTTTCCAGTTGGCAGGCTTGGAAATTTCGAGGTCGAAATTTTTTTAACGGGGGTAGATTTGTGACGACCCGGAACAGAATCAGTAGTGTAATCGGCTTAATCCACGAGCTTGCATGTGATCGCAGTTTTTCGTAATTGATTGAATTGCCGGCTTTGATCACGACTTAATTATTGACCGAGAATTTGAGTTGACTCTCTTCTCGAGAGTTGTTGTACGCGTGATTTCGAGTTCGTGGGCGGTTCCAGATTATTATTTGGACGACCGAGGAATATAATATGAATATTTGAAATTTCAGAATATTGTCGCGTTTATCGGTTCGTGTTCGAGTCTATCCGAATTGTGATTGTGATCCGTTTTGGACCGTTGATCGACCCGAACCGTAAATGGAATGATTATCGACTTGATTTGCGAGTTTCGCAATTTGTCGTGATTTCGACGTAATCTGTTAATATGGCGGCTTTATTAACGACTAAATTATCGGGTGAGAATTTGAGTTGGGATCCTTCGTGGAAGTTGTAGAGAATATAATTTCAAGCCCGTGAGAACTTCCGTAGGATTTTTCCGAGTTAAGAGGAATAAGTTGTGAATATTTTCGTCCGTCGAATATTGTCGTATTTATCCGTTTGGGATTCGATACGCGTACGGTATAAATACGGGAGAATACTCGCCGATTTTGGAAACTTTCCAGTTTGGGAAATCTGGCCCGTTGACCAGTTTGACCCGTGGGTCAAAACTGACCCATTCCAGGCCGAATTTTGTTTGCGTTCGTTGAGCTCGATTCCGGCCTCTTTTGTCCGTGGTGTCTTCATGAAAGTTGTTGGACTTGAGCTCTTCTTTCTTTTGATAGGTCATTCGTTCAATTTGGTTGCCGAATGAAGAAGTTATGGCTTATCAGAGTTTGGGAATTTTTGGTAGATTCCGGCGAGTTTTCACGGCTTCGGGTGACGGCGTGGAGGCCTAGATGGTGGCTCCTCTTTGAGGGGTTTTGTTAGCCTTGAGCCAAGGAAGCTATTCCAAGTGGTCTTCAGGGTTGCCGTGGCCGGAGGAGAGAGATCCGTCGATTTGAAATTTCGGTAAGGGTTTGGAACTTTGAGTTAATTTTTGGAGGTTTTCCGTTCAAAAATGGCCTTAACTTATAACTGGAAAGTTGTTGAATTCGTCGAGATCTTCAAAACCATGTGTAGCATGACATTTTCTGGGCAGATCTGAAATTCCGGCGGCCGGAGGCAGCGGCGACGGCGGTGACTTTTCGCCCGACGTGTTTTTTGACGAGTTATATGTCGTTTCACTCGGAATCGCGCCCCGATCGCAGTGGTGAGGTTTTTTTTTTGATTTGAGCATCGGAAATTATAGCAAGATTTTGTGGTGTGATTATCGGATTTTAACGATTTCGTCGATATTGAATTATATGTTTCCGGGAACGGTTGTTTCTCGTGATATGATTTGAGGTGTCGAGTTATGATTTTGAGCAGTGGATTTTATGATTATTCAGGGGTTCATGATCATTCCTTTGGCGAGGGATTTTCCGCCGGATCACGTGATTAATGCGTATCGCGTTACACTCGTCTGTGAGTGGACCTTTCTTTTCACTAATCGATTGCGAGTCTTTACATTATATTTTACGAGCATGTGCTTTGCGATTATGCATTTACATTATGCTTTATACGTATGCATGAAACTATTTATGATTTGATTTACACAGAGTACAGTCTTAGTATATATGGTTGTATCGATACACTTGCATCCCGGCTGATCCCCGAGAATGTCTACCAGAGGGGAACTGTACCTTGTGCCAATGTATTTCCGGGTGGGTACAGATTTCTGTTCCTTGTGCCGATGTATTTTCGGGTGGGAACAGATACCCTGACCTAAGGCCTTTCTGGCTAGAATCACGTGTGGGTCTAGGATCCCGTGATTCGGACTGTACTAGCACGGATGTGTCCATGAGTGACCCTGTGGGATTTTTAAATGCATGCTCTGTACGCTGGAGGAGTTTGGGTTCACCTCGTATACTATATTATATTCTTTCATTTTGACTCGCATATATTTTTATAACATATATTATTCGGCGAAAGACATTTATTTTCGTCCACTCACTCTAATGGTTTTCATGTCTTTCCCCTGGACTTTTCGGTTTCGATGCCCAGTTGCAGTTCGGATTCTGGTGTCACACGTCGTGGTCGAAGGCATAGTGTTCGAGCTACCTTGTTTCTCCCAGTAGGTTTCTTGTTCTGCCTGCTGTGATATATTTATATAATTATACACTAGAGGTCGCTCTGAGCATTCTTATGTATACTTTTATACGATTTTTCCTGGATTTCTGTAAAGTATAGTTTTATTAATTACTTTACATTACTGTTGTGATATTGAGAAATCCGGATGGGATTGGTGCCCACGGTTTGATTTTTGTGGCATAAGATGAAGTGTTATTTTCCGGGTGCAGGTAATGGCAATTTCGCGTTAGTAGCGTTACTCTGCCGAAATTTTTATGGTTTTTGTTGGTTTGTGTTTTCAGAAGGGGTTTGATTCCGGTTTAGGAAACTAAATCGGGGTTGGGTCCTTTCAACATCGTTCTATGTGAGTAAGTGAAAAGACATCGTCTCTGACTATCCTCTCCTATCTCCATCTCTGCGAAGGTGTTGAGCTAGGCTGTTTTGGTTTTGTATCACGACTCTGACTGCTTGTAATGGAGGTAGCTAAGCGCCTAGCAAAATACTTGGTTTACTTATTCCGCTAATTGTGATAGAGTTTGCCGAAGTCATAGACTGCCTCCCGGGCTATGGATATCTCACACAATTTCAAGAATGCTCATGAAATGACCCAACCCCGATTCACTTGCCTAAACCAGAATTAGGTCATAATGATCATACTAACATAGGTTATACTCATACTATTCAAAATTGGAACAAAAATTCAAAAGTCCAAAACAATAAATCAAGAAAAATATTTCTGATGACAACTCGCATCATAAACTGAAAATTGTTAATCAATTTATGACATCGGAGCAACTAGACTTCTAATTTAACTATGACATCAGAAATACTAATCCGTAGGATCATCTTGGATCAAACGGTGGATACAACTATGTCTTAATCTACGTGTGTGCCTAACCTCAACTTAAATCATGCATTCTAGGCAGTAGAAACCGAAAGGCCCATGGGAAAGGCATATAAAATATGAAAATCGTTAGAGTAAGTGGATAAAAATAAAATTTATAAAATCAAGTACGAAATTTATGCCTTTCTCCATGATCATATAGTAAGAAAAATATAGTGAGTCAACATAAAGCATACATATATCATTAGTGTGTTGAGGCGTGTGTAACATAATCTCGGGTCAGGTATTTTTTATGACCTTCTCGGAGCATCTCGGTGATCAGCCGACACGCCAAATGCATTGAAGCGACATATATAGACATAACATGCATAAAAACGTACGTAAATCAAATCATGGTGCCTTCGTGCGTAAACATAAACATATTCTAGTTTACATACATACATACATACATACATACATACATACATACATACATACATACATACATACATACATACATACATACATACATACATACATACATACATACATACATACATACATACATACATACATGCATGCATGCATGAAATCATGAACATAAAGTAAACTCGCTATCAGCAGTGAAAAATAAATGTCCACTTACCTGGATCACCAATAATTAGTTTGCCTGTGGATCCATTAACTCAGATAGTTTACTCGGTGATCCTACAGCAACTGATCTACACATTTTATGCTTGATTATTAATTTAATTCTCTCTATATTTTTCTATTTTATGAGCTTAGTGAATACGTTTCTAACTTACTTTATGTTTTTAGGTAGAAGAATAAAGGAGGATGGACAAAAGGAGCAAAATGGAGCTACAATGTCAATAACCGTGAAAAGTGCATTTCAGAGGATTTTTGCATTTCTAGACAACAGAAATGAGCCAACCCATTAAGAATTCATTGGGCCCATTTATCAAAGTCCAAGTCAGCTAAGAAGGAAGCTCTAAGTCAATTATTCGTCCAAAATGATCAAGCAAGCAACTTGGTGATGCAAGTTGCTGAAATATCTTTGGTGACTAAGGACTAGCTTGGTGACTAACTAAGGACTAGTTTGGTGACTAAGGAGGTGACTAAGGCTGTGCAACTAAGTGGAAGGATAAGATGAAGAGGTTTCCTTCCCTTGAAGGAATATGCAAAAGGCCATCTCCTTTGCCTATAAAAGGGGAGTTCAGCCATGAACATCAAGATCTCACATTCCAACAACAAAAGTTCTGCCTAAATCATCTCCTTGCATCCAAAAGAAAGACTCCTCCCAAGGCCGAAACACCATCAAGCACCACCTCCTAGAAATCCTTCCTACATCCACAAGTGTTCTTGGCTCGATTTGGCCTTGGATATTTGTGTCCTCCATCCATCAAAAGAGCTGCTACATCAAGATTTACAGTGCGATTTCACGGAATCAAAAGCGTAACATGACCCCTTTGTATTTATTTTCAGTTTTGTGTAGTTTTCTCTACTTTTGTATGACAAGACTAAGTTTTGATATAAGGCTATTTATTTCTGGTTTTTACTAAGTTTTTTCCATGTGTTTATAGTTTTGATTTGAATGCATGTGCTAGCTTATGTTGTTCTTAATGCTTGAAACTGTTTTTAGTAGATACTCGATTTGGTTCTTCTTTGAGCATGTTTCACGAACTAATAACAAAGATAAAATTGGATTAGATAGTTAGCTCGATTTGGTTGCTGCCTTGTTCAATATAAGCATGTGTGTGTGTTTTGATTGAAGCTATAGATTTCGTTGACACTTAGGATTAATCGGATAAATATGTTAGGTTGTTAGCATGTGATGATCACTTATATATATGTTAGTCTTAGATTTTATTTTCGGTTTAGAAAGCATGTTTAGGATTCTATGTTCTTGTTTGTTTAGCTTGTCTATGAGTTGAAGCATGATAAAACTTAGGGTTTCTCTATGTGTTTCCTGCCATGTTTTGTCTTTATATTTCTTAAATTAATAACCAAACTTTCAAACCCCCCATACCTTTTGTTTTATTTTTACAAACGTTATCATGCTTAGTACCCTCAATTTCCGGTTAAGAACGATCCCTACTTATCAGTGTTATATCTACAAATAAGGGTTTTAAATTGCATACGTGTGAACTATGTGTTGAGTATCTACTTTGTGTTAATATTTGATGAATGTTAAACGCATATCAATTTTTTGTGCCGTTGCCGGGGATTGAAAAATCTATTGTGTGATTTCTTTTGTGTAAATATGTTCATAGGATTTAAATATTATATTTGTGCATATATTTTTATTTTCTGTTTTCAGAACTGTGCACTGACCTGTATTTTGTAAATTATTTTACATAGCTACATGTCTCCTAAAAATCTTCAGATTTACATAAGAATTTGGTTTTGTGTCTAGTTTGTGCCTGTAAAGTTTTACTGTATTCGGACTAACCAATAATTCTGGAAAAATTCGACAAGCAGTTGTGTTCAATTTTTCGTGATTCTTGAATTTGCATGTGTTTTTTGTAAATATGTGAAATTCTGTAATTAGAAAGCATGTCTATAGTTCAAAATTTACATACTTGTTTATAATTCAATGCTTGTTTATACTTACAATTTTATTTTATTTTGCAGTTATACATGTTAAAGGAAGTCTTTGATTTACATTGAGTACATGAACTTGGTTGATTAAGTCGCACTCTTTAGAATAGATGACGCCTCTTTTCCTAGTTTATCTCCTTAACCTCTCATGATGTGTGGATTTTATCACCATACACCATAACCTAAGTGAAGTTTTGGACATGAGGTTGAGGGCAGAATTTATAAAGGACTTAAGGGAGTGTGAATTTTTGAGATTTTGGCTGAATGTCGGACATCGTGTCTAGAATGGGTTATGACTGGTGAAAGATTCTGGATCTAAGAAAGACTTACACCAATAGAGTATATACCATTAGCCCGGTTAACCTCGGGGTGTATTGTCGAAATTAGTCTTGTCTCTCACGTTATCTCTATCCCTAACTGGCCATGTTTTTCAATTGAACCAAGGTCATTTGATTGAAATTTCATACTTTATCGCGCGGGTTGCACGTCTATTGAACGACCTAACGATTAAGTTAGTGTACTCTCTTTAAATCATTGGCACACTCAATTTGGACAATACTTGTACATACATGTCGAAATTGAACTTTGTAAAGAAGACTAACCATACTCTAATCATTTCATGTTTTGTACAATGCTAATTTTTATTTTTAATTTTAGAGAGTCAAATTGGAGCTGGGTAATAGGCTGTTTTGTGTGATTTATCTGCTGTAGTTCCATGTCTCGGAAAATTCTAAAACTTTTATGACGTGTTTGTATATGTGTCTAGTTCATGGTCATAAAATTTCAGTTAGACCAACTTGTGATTAATTCTAGATAAATTCATCAAGGAGTCATGCTCAGACTGCCCGATTTTAGTAATATTTAGGATTCGTACACATCTTTGCATATCTTTTCATTCATTGCATAGTTGCATCATCATGCATCATATTCATCATTACATTTCATGCATTTTTCCATCGGATTTGGTGTTTGTTGAGTTTTGAAGGATACAATGGAGGAACGTGCTCCAAGTGTTTTCATAAATTCACAGCTTCTATCCAAACAGAACAGTCAATTTCGAAAAGTCATAACTTTAAGCTGGGTTAGAGTTAGACGGAGTTCTTTATATGGTTGGACAGCTCTGGACGTCTAGTTTCTAGGCTTATAAAGATCAAAAAATTCTGATTTCTAAATCGTTGGGAATTAAAGCTTAAAGGCACGGAGGTCAGAACATGGAAGCTGAAAAGTGGAAGGCAAAAATGGAAGAGTTGCACCTCCCAGATCAGGTTGTTCGTTGAGCATAAAAGAAAGCAACACATCTAGGTTGTAAGACATTAAAAAAAACAAGCGTTTGTTGGGAGGCAACCCTATGGAACAGTCTACAAATCAGATTTGTTTTCTCTTCCCTTTTTCTCTTTTTAATTTTCGTAGCTTTTACTTTTATTAGTTAGATTTTAGTAAATCCAATACTTCATGCTTGATTCTATGTTTTACTTTAGTACATTGAGGACAATGTAGAGTTTAAGTATGGGGAGGGGTTTACAACAATGGAACTTTCCAGCGGATGATGCCCTAAAAAAATTGTTTTAAGTCTTTTTGTTTAATTTAGTGTTTTAAAGAGTCTTTAGGATGCCCTTAGTTAGTCTATGATGAAAATGGACCGAAAAGAATAAACATATGGCGTTGCATGGGATTTCTAGTGCTAATTGAGATGTTTTGATTGTCATGACATGTAGTGGATATGGTTTGCATAAACATGGTACAGATTTCGCATGCTAGAATAAGCTTTTAGATCATACGAACCTTAAAGTGAGTTTTTGAGCCTACAATACTTCTTTGATGAGTGAATTTCATGCATATGTCTCAAATACATTTATATGCCTCATTTAATTGTTTGCCATAGATTTCAATGAACTAGAGAATACTAGAACTTACTCATATAGATTTGCAAAGTTTTTAAGTTGATAAATGCTCTGATTTTGGATATGATTAAAGGCATTTAGGTTTTCCACCACTAAACCAAACAGTCATGTGTCCTTTATGTACGCACGAGATGCGACATCTATAGATAGCCCATTTGAGCCCACATTAAGCCTTTCTTTCATCACCTTTAATATCTAAATACTTAGCCTAGTGTAAGACTTCTTTACCCTATGTTATGCAGACTTAGTGTGAAGTAATGTAAACGAGAGGAGAAGATGACATTTTTTTTTGGTGATGTTCCTTAATTGCTATGATGTTTGTATGGGGATAGACTTGTTCAAATAGCTTAAATATGTGTGTAATTAAATTGCTGAGAATAGAAAAGAAAAGAGAGGAAGAAAAAAATTGAGAGCTAAAAAGAAAAAAAAAGTGAAAAGAAAATCAGAAGCTCTCCAGCAATGTGTTTTAGATGTCAAAGTTTGGATTAATGTCCCCCATATTTGCGGATCGATTTGGAGTGTACCATGAATTGAAGACCCAAAAGTGAAGAAATATGACATTTTTCCTGTTAAGAAAGCTCAAGGGAAGTTTAGAATGAAGTCTGGGGCCAAAATGATTAATTCGTCCCCCAAAATGAAAATCTGACCATGGTAACGTTTTGAAGAAAATGAGGCACGAATTTGAGAAGTTTTAAGTGCTAGACTAAGTCTTTGAAACGTTTTCGACCACCACATATCCAAATTTTTGAATGCCTTAGCCTTAGCCCCATTGCAACCTTTCTAAAGTCCTTTATGATCCTTAAGATAAGTAGCCTTCGATTGATTGAGTAAATTGCTTGAGTAAGTATATGGTTTAGGTTCATTTGTGCAAGTAATTCATTGTATTCCTGAGGTTTTCGATTGAATTCATATATATCTTGAGTGAACCCTTCTTTTCTTGAGTGAAAAAGATGATGAGTGTATCCTTATAAGATTGATTTGAACTTTTTCGAAACATGCATAGCTTAACTTCACCATTGTTCTCTTCCAAGTCTTACTTGTTCATGACATGATTATATTTCTATTATCTTTCGAAATCGTTGAGCATTCACGTTGAAATCTTGTGATTTCATCGCCATATACTTTGTAAAATTCTGGAGACAAGGGCTTATATGTGTTTTTGTCAACTTAGAATTTTCAGCATTTTAAACATAATAACATGATGATTTGCGGCTTTAAAATGTTGAAATATCTAAGTGTGTTTGTTTTTAATTTGTACGTTGTCCTTTGTTTGTTTTTTATTTTTGAGTTTTTCTTTAGTTTAGTATTTGTTAGGGACTAGCAAAGTCTAAGTGTGGGGGAATTCAGCAACCCGTAGATCTAAATCGATTAATAGAAGTTTGATCATGCAACTAATATGAATAAAGGAAACCGAGAGGTAGTATACATCAAAAACTTAAATTATTTCCAACAACTAATTAACACTACCATAACTCGTCCTTGTACACGATGAATCATGTCACGATCCGGACTTCGTAGTTCATAATTCGTACATTACCAATCTTTCGTTTTGACTCGACACGCGACAAACGACTGAGTCGGCATGTCGAGTCTATAACGAATCTTGTGCATAGCCGAAATGTTACAAAAGTGATCGAACGACATGAAACTATTTAAAAACTATTACTGATCGGTCTAGAAAACTTCCTGTGATGAGTTCAGTGTTCTGGTCGTCAGAGCTTTGCCACAAACGGCGGCGTGTGGGCCACAGCCGGCGGCCGAAATCCGACATGCTCTGATTACTTCGACCGGCATACCAAAACGTTCATCTCAAAATTTTCAACAATATTTTAGTACAACACAACTTCGAAAATGCACTAAAAAACATCAACATTTACCTTCTAAATCCGGAACCCTCGCTGGATTTCAACTCGATCGAACGGCAACGTTAGGCCACAGCTTCGCCTGAGACATGTCGAGTTTGACTCCATGGCAGATGGGTTTCAAAATCCCTATAATTGCCACTCGATTCTGGCCATATCTCCTCCATTGACGAAGACAATCTTGCCGAGAAATCGGCTTGGATTTCTTCCCTCACTGAGTTGTGCATGCTTCAATTGACGCTGAACATGAAAAAGAGGGAGAGCTTCGATTTGGGATGGTGAGGCGAGGAAGGCTCACCGGCTGACGTCAGCGACAATGACATCGCACTGAGACATGTCGAGTTCGAATCCATGGCAGATGGGTTTCAAAATCCCTATAATCGCCGCTCGATTCCGATTGATCTGCTCCGTTGACGACGACAGATCTCGCCGAGAAATCGGCTTTGATTTCTCCCCTCACTGAGTCGTGCATGCTCCAAGCGACACTGGGCTGGACATGCAAAAGAGAGAGAGAGCTTCAATTTGGGATGGCGAGGCGAGGAAGGCTCGCCGGCCGACGTCAACGACAACAACATCGCATTGACGAGAGAGAGAGAGAGAGGAGGAGGAGGAGAAGAGGAGAGGAGAGCTTCGATTTGGGATGGCGAGGTGAGGAAGGCTCGCCGGCCAGCGTAAGCGACAACGGCAACGCATTGACGCGAATAAGGAGAGAGAAAGAGAGAGTCGAGTCGCAAGTATTGGGTTTACCCGCACCCAAATGAAAAAAAACCCACTAATTATCCAATTAGATGAACGGCCAAGATTGATTTTATCTAAATCAAACGGTCCACAAATTTTAACATATAGTAGATTTTTTTTATTCAAATACTATTTACAATAGGTTTCTAAATTTCGTAGAAATTAGCTCGAACCTCCAAAAAATTCAATTAAAGTATCAACATGCTGAAATAATTTTTCCTACAACTTTCATGAAGAAAGCGATTCCAAACTCATAATTTATAAAAAGTTGATTTTAATCGCGTTGAATCTCGATAAACTTGACGTATGATGCTTAACTCGTTAATTAACATGATATACGATGGTTAATTCACTAATAGGTTTGAGTCATTACAGCTTGTCCCTGATGTTTGGTTTAAGGAAAGGTTGGGCGGAGGAGATCGAGGGTGAAACTGACTAACTGAGGTCTGCGGCGTTGAGGACGGCGGCAACGGCGATTTAAATTTTTGGATAATTTGTTTTTTTTTTCTGTGAATGTTCTACCGTATGTGTCATTAGTCTCATTACCCAATTTGAGGATTACAGGTCAACCAGTCGGCGTATACAAGATTTTTTCATGAAATTGTGCAAATTAAAATAGGAAAAAAGAAAGTTTCAATAATGAAGGCACTACATGCGCAGTATGTCCGTCTGCCAGCTCAATACACCATCATTCATCTCTCTCTCTCTCTCTCTCTCTCTCTCTCTCTCTCTCTCGCTCTGCTCGATCATTCTCTATAGCACAACTTCATTCTTCCTTCTTCAATTCTCTACTCACACAACACTCCCATTCAGAAAGAAGAAGAATACGACATGTCATCTTCAGACGAGGAGGGTTCCGGCGAGGAGTACCTCTTCAAGATCGTGATCATCGGCGACTCAGCTGTCGGAAAATCGAACCTTCTCTCTCGTTACGCCCGCAACGAGTTCAGCGCTCACTCCAAGGCCACTATCGGTGTCGAGTTCCAGACTCAGAGTATGGAAATCGACGGCAAAGAAGTCAAGGCACAGATTTGGGACACCGCCGGCCAAGAGCGCTTCAGAGCCGTCACTTCCGCCTATTACCGCGGCGCCGTCGGAGCTCTCGTCGTCTATGACATCACGCGCCGCACCACCTTCGACAGCGTCGCTCGCTGGCTCGATGAGCTCAAGAGTAAGCTTTTCTTTTTTTGTACAATTTGAGCTCTGACTTGTGATGATCATTTGTGTGATTTTGACTTTGGATCTGTGACTGTGATTTCATGTTTTTTTTTACCCGTGTTGTGCTTCAATTGGCGGGTTTAAATTGTCTTAAGACGAAAATAATACTGCTTATGCTTTTTGGATGTATATGCTGCATTACATTGGAATAGAGACTGCTTGTTCAGCTGCAGAGTCAAACCTTTAAGCACACAAAATGGATAGCTACGATATTGGGGACAATTTTTAGGACTTTTGTGCTGGAAAGCTCATCTGGTCATGGTTGGTTAGTTATACTACTAGCTATATAAATTTGCTGTGAGCAAATTCTATGAAATATTTGAAGAAAGATAATTAACCCGACTAGCTTGTGAATACAGTCTATATGATCTCCAAATGATGGTCATTTTTGGTTTTGATGATTATGGTATCTGATTTTATTATACAAAGGCAGCAAAGTGACTTATCTAGATTTGGCGTCAATTACTGTGAGGTGGCTTTTTAAATCTTTCATTTCACTGTTCGGTATGCGACCTGGCAGAGCTTCCATTGACCCTTGTGATACAACCACTTTTTTATCTCTCTCTGTTTTTTTATTTTATCACGTGAATCAAGTTTTACTGCTACACAAAAAAATAAAAGATATTTTTTAGGTTTAAGCATAGAAATCTTCAGAATTGGGGTGTATAATTGCAAAATTTTATTGTATTTGGAGTTCTGCTGTGTTTATGTTCTCTTTTTACTAAAAATATTAATGATAGTGTTTCTTCTTTGGCTAGTTTTACTATTTTACATGGAAGTTGTTGACTTGTGTAGTTAGTCCCAGGACATCTTGCTTTTCTCTCATGTACATTTTTCTTCTTTGCACTCCTCCTTTCAATGTAACATTGTTTCCTCCAAAAATAAGAAGAGCAGAGAAGAAAACAAGAAGGAGAGAGAGAGAGAGAGAGAGAGAGAGAGAGAAAACCAGCTTTTGGTCAATTATTGGAAGATGGTGAAGATACAATACTAATTTCAATCAGGTCCCTATAGTGATATTTGTATGTTCTTTCCAGAGATTAACCTTCCATCTACAAATTTACATGACAACTAAAATTCTTTCCTGCAAGTTTTCTTTTATGCAATACCATCAGTTACTTGTATAAAAAATTGCCAGCTCATACATGTATGAAACTTACCAGAGCTGCCAAGCTGAATTCTTAAAGTTTCAATTTACCTTTTTTTAGTTTTATAAATCCCACTAAGATATTTTGACATGCTTTCTTGCAAACCAACGCTAACCCAAAGATGTCAGTAATCATGAATAATGTGCCAAATGTTGTTAAAATGCTTTTGTATTGTAGCCCTCTCAACTAAAATTTACCCTACAAGTGAAAATGCTCAATCGCTTCATATGCAACGAAGAAGAATACGTATCTTGAATCCAAAGAAGACTTCATAGACTCTTTGGGAATTTTGGATATATAAGATCTGTTATGGAAGATACTATAGATTACCTTCTTGACATCTATCTGGGTGCGGTGTCACTTGTTAGAGGCATGTGATTGCCACTGATAACTCTCAAGGTGTACGTAGTTATCACACTAAAAACTTATTAGTTAGGGGCATGACATTCTCATAAGAAATCTCCAGAAAGAATAAGCAGTGGACACAATTAATTGTGTTACAAACTGGGGCAATTGCATTCCTGCCCATAACTCTCTGCAATTGAAAGCCAGTTGTTAAAGTGATTCTTGTAGTACCTTTTGGGTAGCATCAAAACTATTGTGGTGAACACTGATGCATTGGCGTCAAGAAAATACCTGGGTTGTGCAATTTGTTTAAACCTCAGTTTTGTTTGTTCTTCAACATTGCAAGCTGATGTATATACCGTCGTTTACATGATCATTATAACTGGAGATCTTATCAACTGATTGTGTAGATCATTTTGTTTGTTTGACTGAATGTATGCACAGTGCTCATCCGTAATCTGTAGTTCTCACAGACTCCTTATTTTGTTTTTCCACTAAAAGTGTTTCTTCTTTTCTCCTAGTATTCAAGCATTAACATTGAGTTTCATAATATCAATCATGCAGCTCATTCGGATACTACAATGGCGAGGATGCTAGTGGGGAATAAATGTGATTTGGAGAATATAAGGGCTGTGAATGTTGAGGAAGGTAAAAATCTTGCTGAAACAGAGGGAATGTTCTTCATGGAAACTTCTGCACTAGATTCAACCAATGTCAACAAGGCTTTTGAGCTTGTTATTCGGGAAATATATAGCAACGTGAGCCGGAAGGTCTTGAATTCAGACACTTACAAAGCAGAATTATCTGTGAACGGGGTGAGCCTGGTTAAAAATGCAGCAGAAGGATCAAAGAAATCCCAAGGCTACTTTTCATGTTGTTCCAGTTAATATGGTTTATACCTTAAAAGGAGTGCATAACATTAGCACGTGAGGCCTTTCCGAGGTTGGTTACTCAAATTCGTTCTTTAATTGGTTTGTTTGTTTGGTATTGGATACCTACTCAAGGTTTCCACATAAGTCATATTATAGAAAGATATCATTTGCATCAGGTCAAGTTAAACAGTCAAATTTTGTATTCCGATACCAGACATGTAATTGCTACCGAAAAGAAAATGAGAAGAAGGAAGCATACACCCATTTTCCTTTGTGTGATTGTAAGCATATTATTAAGCTAAGCAGCTAGATCCAAGAAAATTTATGTTTCTTGCCCAAGTTGTAAGTGATTTGACATTGAATTAAAGAACAGGAACATTCATTAATTTTTCTGAACTGAGAGCTTATATTGTATTCTTGAGCAGACCTTTTTTGTAACTGGTGCAAAAATATTGATAAGCTCTTTTCGGGTGTGCTGTCAGGGACGGAGCCAGAATTCTCGATTAGGGGGGGTCTAAATGAAAAGCTTAAAAAATAGTTTCGGTTAGGGTAGTCAATTTGATCTTGATTTGTATGTTTTGTCAAAACAGTCTCAATGTGTTGTTTTTAGTTTGATAAAGCATCAATTACTCGCAGTCAGATTATGAGTAATATTTGATCATCTAAAATGTGATATTAGTGTTTGCTTCTTCTTTCAATTACTGAATCCATGACCACCATCAACAAAAGTTTCACCGCCGCCTTGTTCTCCAATAGCTGGTTTGAAAAGATAACATAAACAAAATACAGTATCCTCTTTAATACTGTACTCTAACCAATATAGAAATTCAATAAACTAACCACGAATAAACTTTCTTTTCTTCTTTTTTTCTCCAAATTTCGTGAAAGGAAAAGTATGATTTTTAGGTCGATAAGGTCCTTGTTGTAGATAATATCTTCAAACTTCTTCTTGAATGTTAGGATGATAACTTGAAATTGGCGGACGTTTAGCGGGATCTGATGGATACTTTTCTGTAATATCTCCAGCACGAGACTTTTTCATATTGTTATTATTCTTCTTTTGAATTTTCGTAGGTGGTTGCTTATCTGATGTTGGAGTAGAAGAAAAGGGTTTTTTCTTTTTCTTTTGAAGTATCTCTCCATATATAATAAACTTAATAAAAAATTGTATCTTAATCTTAAGAATGGTAGAGTTTTTATAAAGAAAAAAAGACCATAAAATCATAAAACATGATAAGAGATTGATTCATAAATGACCTAATATTTGGACTTTATTATTGAAATAATATATAATAATATTCTTACAAAGTCGTCGAATTTTTTTTTTCACATAAATTCGTGAGGGGGGGGGGAGGTGGGCCAGGCTCACCCTGCCCCCATGTCCCTCCGTCTCTGTGTGCTGTGGTTACATTTTCATAGAGAAAGAAAGAAGCAAACTCAGAATTTTTTTTACCTCTACATGAAAGATGAAACCATGTTACTGCAGTAATAGTAGACAGCTACATTCTTCTGGGTTTGTAATTGTCGAGCAATTACTCTGCTGTTGCATTCTTTAAAGGTTTTCCTGTTAAGCCTACTTGTATGGTATGTTAGTTCGAGGTTAGGATTACACAGGTGAGGCGTCTTAGGCTACGAATTTGGGCTTCAGTGTTGTAATCCAACCTACCCTCTTGTGATTTAGATGGCCATCCATTCTTATTTTTCTATATGATGAGTTTAAATGTCTTGTTACTCATTGCTGTGCTGATAAGGTCAAAGATTTGCCTAAACTGTTCAGAGTAAATTGCCAAAAATCCAGTCATTCTTTCTTTTCTTTCAAAATTTTGTTATGGAAGTGCTGTGCATCTGGATTGGTTCGAGGAAGTTGTTGAGAATCAGGGAGGGGGGGGGGGGGGGGGGGGGGTTTGAGATTTGAGTCATTTCACTCCAATTTATAAATGGTGTTGCTTCCATTGTTGAAAGGTTTGCCTTTAGTAAATGGAGATGGCACTTGCTTTCTTGCATATAAACCAATCAAACGTCATTTATCTTCCCAATTATGTCATTGGTTTCTTAACACAGGAAGAAGTGGTTCTAGCAATGCCATTGTAGGTGGGGGATAAGCTTCTCGAATATTAGATATGATTAAGAATCTACCTCACGATGAAAACCCCACAACCATTTCCAGAGAAAAATGATTCAGATCCCCCTCGAGTTCTATAATACTTCATCTTATTCTCTTCTATGGCCCGTCGATCTTTTCTTCTAGAACTCGAGGGGGATCTGAATCATTTTTCTCTCTTTTTGTTGTTGCTGATCACTCATTGTGACCTCCAATACTTGGCACTTTCAAACCCATTCTGACCATAATGATAGTCCTTCATAGTCTGTTCGATTTCGGCTTGTGTGTTCATCACAAAAGGCCCATGCTGAACCACCGGTTCATTTATCGGCTGCCCTCCGATCAACACAAACCGCAATGGCTCCGATGACTTGTTGCACACACTTACACCATCTCCAGGACCCAAAACCAGAAGATTATGAGCAGATGCATGCGCTGACCCAAAAAATCCTTCTCCCTCGATAATATAAACAAACGAGGTCCAATTTTCTGGTATGCTTTGATGCAAAACAGCGTTAGGCTTAAGAGTGAAGTCAAAGAAAAATGTTGGCGTTCGGGTATAAACGGGAGAGCTGACTCCCATTGTTTCTCCGGCTATAACTCGAACTTCAACTCCATCCTGATCTGCCCGCTTTATTTCCTTGCTTAGGAGTTCTTGGTATCTTGGCTCAACCCTGCAAATCAAATATTCAATTCATTACAGAGCAGTCAATTATCCAATAATACATTATGTTCCGAATCAGTTTAAGTTGGATAAAGGTAGACTCTTTGTTCACCAAGAAATCTGTCCTTAAATCTAAATCGGGGCGTCCAATTTACAGAGATGAGATTTGTACCCCTATACATTATTATGAAGGGCACATTTTACTTATCTTTTAATGTTGATTGCTTTTAGTTTGCTGGTAGATTCTACAAATAAGAAGCAGGCTTGGTGGGTGAGCCACATGTTGATCATTATTTTGGTCAACTGAAGCCAAGTATGAACATGAAACCAGTTTGGAAATTCGTTGGCATTTTAAAATGCATATTATTACAGAAGACTACAAAACGATTCCAAACAGATCCAGTTACAGACAAAACACACAAAAAAAAGATTTGACAACATTTTCTACAAAAATATAATTTTAGAAAAACTAAAGACACTAATATTATAAGACAAAATGACGACTAGGGCGGCTAAAGAAAACTATCATTCTAATCACCTACACTGAGAAACTATAGTGGCTAAATTCACCCAACAGTATTACCAAACCACTTACACTATATTTTTTTTTAAAAAACTAAGACTAAAATTTTATGGAACACCAATTGCTGAGAAAGATTTTAACCCCAATGTAATACAAAAACAAGTATCATCTATTTTTTTTATGTTGATATGTTTTTTTTATTGAGTTTTCAGTAGTCATTGTCCTTCAAGAACCTAGTGGAACACTATAGTCTGAGGAACAAGTCATCCATGGCAGACCACTTCATGGTGCTGCTAAGTAGTGCTAATTTTCTAAATCTAATTTTTCGCATTGAAATAATTGGGTGTGGCCGATTATGACATTATAGATAACTATAAGATTGGTGGGAAGACTGGAAGAGTATATAGGCCTAGCACCAGTCCCACAAAATTTTCAACCAGGGACGGGGGTGTTGTGAGGGTAGAAACGAATAGAAAGAAAATGAGAACATCATACATTTTGTCTTTGCGGGCTAAATTGATCCATAGCTGCAAACCATTGTTGCGCCCTTCCCCTACAGGCATCTCAGAGTGAACAATTCCCCTGCCTGCTGTCATCCACTGCCCAAGAATTCATAGGAAAAATGTTCAAGTACTAATAATATGTCGAATTCATGTGATTTAGTACGCGAAAAGTTGGAAATTAAGCAAATAGTTGAATATAGTTTTCGAATACATACAAGTTGATACAACCAATGACAGATAAGTATTATTTTGATTCAAATGTACGACTAATTACCTGCACATCACCGGGTCCAATGGTACCCTTGTGCCCTGCAAAGTCTTGGTGAGTGATGCCTCCCTGAATACAAGAAACAAAATGCAATTTTAGATCCCCATGAACCTAAAATCTATTCACCCCAAACAAATTGCTGAACTTGACTCCATGAGTTGTGCTAGAGAGTCAAAATTTCGAGAACATTACATGTAGAACATAGGTGACAGTTTCGAAACCTCTATGTGGATGATCAGGAAATCCAGCCGGAGAGGTCACTGCAGTTAACCAGTTATCAATAGATCACAAAGACAATCAACATTAGCGATGTGATCACAAACTATTCAAATTAGTTTTGTAATCCACGATAATCATCTATACCTGTAAAGTCATCTAGCATGAGAAACGGATCCAAGTTCCTCAACTCAGAGCTGAAAGATAATCAACCGAATCCAAAAAAAAACGATCAAAAACCCAGATACCAAAACATCAACAAAAAAAAAACACGCACACAAAAGAAAATCGAATAGAGTACGAGTTTCATTACATTCCAATGGCTCTTCTGACGACAGCTCCATCGCCCTCGCTTTGGGACTTGGCGAGGACCTTCTTGACCGCCATTCTGGGAGTGTTGAAAGATGAGGATTGCTCTGATCCCGACATGACGTTTCTGACGAAGAAACTCAAATGGTGGTTGGTGCTGCTAATTCCGGTGGTGGGTTTTGAAGTAAGCAGTAAGCAATTGTTTGCAATATTGACTAGAGCTCTCAAACGCATGAGGAGGAGGAATGCCCTTTAGCTTTTGCTTGCGTATCAGCGTATGTTATAACTACCGTGATGATCGTATATTTATATATATACATATATATATATATATAGAGAGAGAGAGAGAGAGAGAGAGAGAGAGAGAGAGAGAGAGAGAGACGATCGTAGTGTGAACAGAAGCTTTTGGGGGTTTTGGTTTTGTTTGGTTTTTTCAGTTCTCACTTGGTCGATGATGACTGGATCTTCTTCTTCTTGTTGTGTCCGATACAGCAACGGAGTTGGAAGCGTGGGAAAAATGGGGGGATGTGGGACCTAGTGTTGTCCTGGTTGGACCAATAATCTTCTGTGATGTCAAGCTATTCTCATCGTGATGTCAAGTTTTGTGGTTTGACGTTGTTTTCTTATTCAAATGGATTCATGCTCTCATCAATGACCTTCATCTTCATCATCATAATCTTTGGAGTGAGTCCGTTTTTCGTTTTTTCTTTAGCTTGGAGGATCATTCGGATGTTTTAATGAGATCCGAACACGTGATCTCATAACAGTATTATTATTAGACTATAAAATTTACTGACATTATTGATTTTCTTATTCATATGACTATTTATATTTGGCGGAACCAATGTTCGAAAAAGTATTCACCTAGCTTGCCTAGGCGCTAAAAATAACTAATATGTTCAAAAACATTTCTAGGCGCCTTTTCTAGTCGATCATCCGCCTAGTCTACACATAAACAACCGCTTAGCTCAAAAGTTGGCAACTATGGGGGAAACCAAAATAGACAAAACCAAAATTGCATTTAAGTTTTTCTCTAAACTTGATCGATAATGATGATTTTATCTTCGAAAATGAAAGAAATGATGAAACATTTGGGTTCAGCAATTTAGAGTGATATTTTCACTTAAAAAACTATTTTCTTATGCTTTTTATTGGGATTTGAACTATTTTTCTCTAAAGATAATGTGCTTTGATAACATTTTTTTTATTACTATATTATATATCATATCTAGAGCGGAGCTCCGCATTAAAAAACAAAGCGGAGTTCAATTTTCACAAGATTGAAAAAATTAATCAATCATTGAAACAAATCATTTTTTAGATTATCACTAAAGGATCATGCTTGCAAAAAAATTCAACCCAATAAGAGATGGTTTGACCATTTAATCATCACATTCAACTTTTGATGAATATAGTTCATCCAATATAGCTTAAAAGTTTAATATAGCAATCAAATGGTCAAATCATCTCCGATTGAGCTGTTCTTTTGTTAGCATGATCGTCTAATAGTAATATCAAGAGTGAGTGGTTTCAATAGCCGAGCAACTTGGTCAATCTTGTGAAAAACAGAACTTTGCTTCGTTTTTTTAAAAGCAGAGCTCCGCTCTGATAATGTAAAGACTAAATAATTATATAATTAATTAAAAATATAAAAAGTAATATGCATAGAATCCGATTATTATCTGCCTAGGTAGCTGGGCTCTAGCTAGACAGTAGCTCAACCGCCCAATATCTGCACATGGCTTTTTGAACATTGAGCGGAATATACTATACGTATGTGTAATTTTTATTTTCTATTTTCTTTTAGGTGGTAGATTCAAAGAAAATAGTTAGACAGTAGCTCAACCGCATAATATCCGCACAGTCTACTGTTGTTATATAAAAAATATGTTGGGCTTGGTTTGGTCAAAGTCAAGTAATATAATGCCGAAGTGGGCTGAACCGAGGCTTCAATCAATATAATAACCTTTATCCGCTAGCTAGGAATTAGAGAACATGATTTTGTGGTTTTTAAAGCATCCCCAATAGTATAGACAAATTTCTAAGTTATATTTGTCTAAAACTCAAATTTAGCTACATTATTTTTTTTGTAGTCAGTGCATCTATTCACATCTCCATTGTTGCTTTATGAACATCTACTTATCCTTGTATCTTTCATAATCCTAATTTGTCCCTCACTAAAACTAAAAAGAAAAAAGAAAAAGAAAAAGAAAAAACTAAAAAGAAAAAAAACTAGAAAGGAAAAAAAAATCTATTAAGATCTCAATCATCTCGATCATCATCGCAACCACATATACAGTAAAATCATTCATGAAATTCCTTTCTATCGTCACGTCCTCCTCACAAGAAAAAGCAAAGGAATGAGGAAGTTTGATTCGTGGCCGATTTTCTTCGAGCGCTAAAGAGAGGTATTTAGATACTTCATCACCAAATTCACTCTTGGACGTCTCACAAAGGAAGACTGCCAAGATGTGATTTCTAGATGCCATTATGGCGACCTTGTTGAATTGCGAATAGGGAGAGAATAACTAAAATTCTCAGCAGGGACGGAGCCAAGATCCTCGGTTAGGAGGGGGGGGGGGTCTAAATGAAAAAGTTAAAAAATAATCTCGGTTAGGGTAGTCAATTCGATCTTGATCTGTATATTTTGTCAAAACAGTCTCAATGTATTGTTTTTGGTTTGATAAAACATCACAATTACTCACAACTTGATTATGAGTAATATTTGATCCTCCAAAATGTGATATTATGAAAGGACCCAACCCCGATTTAGTTTCATAAACCGGAATCAAACCCCTTCTGAAAACACGAATTTGCAAAAACCATAAAAATTTTGGCAGAGTTTCGCTATAACGTGGAATTGCCATTAACCTGCACCCGAAAACACACTTCATCCTATGCCACAAAAGCCAAACAGTGGGCACCAATCCCATCCGGATTTCTCAATATCATAACAATAATGTAAATTAATAAATAAAACTATACTTTACAGAAATCCGGGGAAAATCATATGAAAATATGACATCAGAGTAATCAGAGCGACCTCTAGTGTATATATACAAAAATATACAACAGTAGGCAAAACAAGAAACCTACTGAAAAAGAAAGGTAGCTCGAACACTAAGCCTCCGACTGTGACGTGATACACCAGAATCCGAACTGCAAACTGGGCACGGAAACCGAAAAGTCCAAGGAAAAGGAAAATAAAATCGTTAGAGTGAGAGGACGAAAATAAACATATGTCTTTCACCATTTATATAAAATCGTTAGAGTGAGTGGACGAAAATAAAATCGTCCCACCTCTCCTTCACCACCATTTTTGGAAACTTTCAAACACCCTTTTCGGTAATCTTCGAATATCCGTAACTTTCTCGTCGTAATTCCGATTTCAATAATTCTCGCGGCAACAAACTCGACTCGACATGTTCTTCAATTATCACCCAAAGTCAAACACATCGACCAATCGGATAAAATGTCAACTGTTCAAACCAACACATATTTAAACCGACTAAATAATCAACAATCGGAAATATTCACAACTTAATCTTCGTAACTCGGAATAATGCTCCGGAAGTTCCCACGAGCTTGAAATTAAATTCTGAACAACTTCCGTGAAGAAGCCAAAACCAAATTCTCGTCCGGTAATTTAGTCGTTAAGAGCATCACCATTTAAACCCGATTACGTCGAAACTTCAAATATTCATCATTTAATCCTCGGTAGTCCAAATAACGATCCGGAACCGCCCATGAACTCGAAATCACTTGTACAACGACTCTCGAGAAGAGATCCAGCTCCAATTCTCGACCAATAATTTAGTCGTTATCAAACCTGGCGAGTAAATCCATTATCGGAAATCTACCATTACTCATAATCTCACGGACCAAGCTGATGACATTGTTCAATCTGTTCCGGGTCGTCACAAATCCACCCCTCTTAAAAAATTTCGACCTCGAAATTTCCGAGTCTGCCGACTAAAAGTAGGAGCACTGCCTCTGCATGCTGCTCAACTCACCAGTGACAACGTCAGCTGAACAACTCAGACAACTGACTCCACAATAGGAGATAGCTCTGTGCTGAAATCCATGTACCCTCAAATCCCGAATCTGAACTGGCTCCACACAATAGCCAAGTGTTCCTGCATAAGGAACATATAGGGTACACAACATATAGCAAACCTGAAACATAGTTCCGCCACACGGAACACAACACACACAAAAGCTAACAATATAGGCGACGCCGAACTATACGGCATAACACAAACCCGCCTATGACCACACACAGATCAAAACAACGTGGTAAATTCACAATTCAACACACTCATATCAGCATAGTTCAAATATCGGACTCGGGCAATATCAACCCATTTTCGCTAATCTGACAGTCTGTGGTAGCACATTCCACAAAATCCGAATCAAATGTCAACTCAGATCCAAACTCGCTCCAACACAATGGAGTACAACCTCGTCCTCAAAACGACATCATGCAACATCAAAACCATAGTGGTCCAAAAACTGGTACTGCAAGCAAACTCGAACAGTTGAAACTGCTGGTCCCAAATCCTCCGAAACTGCAATACCGAGGTCCACAATATGCCCTCCAAGGTCTGAATAGTCCTCAAAGATCGCCCACCAATCTAAGGACAAGAACCGGTACTAACTTGTAATCTGGTCCCCAATGCTCGCTGCAAAGCTCACCAACACTCAGTTGTAGCTGATTATCTCGGTCAGCGAACTAGAACACAGGTACACCACATAAATGGACAACCTCCGTCAAACACAGCTATACCAGCCTGCCACTGAAATCGTCACCGAAAGTACAAGGAACTGTACTAAGTTCGTCAAATGGTCCACAAAGGCCTAACAACTGGTATCACAAACCGAAGTGCATACTGGCACACAAAAACCACAGTGATAAACGCCACGTCTAACCGGAAATCTTTAATGGTTGATACTTCTCAGCAAGTCTCCGCCTCATAGCCATCACCTGTCGACAAATGTGGCATCTGCACGCACAAGCTGCTACATTGCTCTTCATGTTGCGTCACGAGTAGTAAACTCGGAGTATCTGATACATCTCCACATCACTAGTGCATAACGCATGAAAACAATGAGCTTCAACATCATCTCACTCGAATTCAGTTTCCGTAGTGCATAACCCGGCTAACACGGAAACTCGAGCCACACACACATGAAATACTGAAGCTCCCGACTTTCAACTGAATGCATCAGCAACAACATTCCAGACGGATGGTCAAAGTACAACTACTAGCCTTTCCCGAACAAGCTCAAAGGTGCAGCCATAGTCGTTAGTCGACATCATCCATCTACACTGCCTCAAGCCCAAATCTGGCCGAAAATGCAAGTGGATGAAACTCAAATGATCAGTGCACGTCCTACACTGTGCTGCACGCCATAGCAGTAGTGTCTCCAACTCTCTAATGCTAACACAAGAACAGCTACACCCAATACCATACATAGGATACGTAGCCCCATAAAGTTTCCACTGCCTGAAACCATGAGCCACCGCTCTGCTACACAACATCAAAACACAACCAAATCCAATCCTCGATGCATCGCCATAAACCACGAACTCATCACGATCATCAGGTAAGGTCAAAACCGAAGCAACGGTTAACCATCCCTCAGGAGTAAGTAACTCTCCTCGCGTGCATCGGACTACTCGAGCTTGACGCCTTCTTCGTCAATCCGGAAAGTGAAGTGGCAACCCGGGAAAATCCTACACAAGCCGTCGGTAATAGCCTGCCAAACCCAAGAGACTCCCGATCTCTGGTACAATGGTAGATCAAATCCAAATCAACACGGCTTCTAACTGGTCAGGATCCACGCCAACTCCCTCGGATAACGTCACACAACCCAAAATCTTCACGCTAATCAACCATAATTCACACTAGCTGAACTTTATCAACAACTGATCATCTCGTAAGGGCCGCAAAACCACTCGCAATTACTTCAAGTACTGGCTCACACTCCTGGAGTAAATCAGAATGTTGCCGACGAACATGACCGCAACTCGTCCAGAATCATCTGAGCACATGGTCCATCAAGTCCACACGATCTACAGGGGCATTGGTCAACCAAACAGCGTGACCAAGAACTCATGATGCCCGCACCGAGATCCGAAAGCTGTCCAAACCACATCTAACTTATCAAACCTCAACTGATGGTATCTGGACCCGAAATCAATCTTCGAAAAGAGTGAAGCTCCCTTGAGCTGAACAAACCACTCGTCTATCCAAAGCGGAGGATACTCACTCTCATCTGAAGCGAATCAGGCTTCCGGTAGTCAATGCACCACCTCGTCGAACCATACAAACAGTCGCACAACTAATGCAAGAGCACACCACGCAAATACGCGGGGTCGCATGAAATCTCCTCCAGCAGCTCCTGGAGTCGAAACTGTAGCTCCATCAGCTCTGCTGGCTCCGAACGACAAGATGCCGGTAAAATGAGTCCAGCGCCCGGTACAAGCTCAATGGTGTAGTCAGTCTCCTGAACTGGAAGGAACACCTGGTAACTCCTCCGGAACACACCTGGAAACTAGGGAACCACCTCAATGTCACCAATGTCGGGCACAACAACCGTAGTATCCACAACATAAGCTAAGCAAACAACACAACTCGTCTCTACCATCCGCTCGACCATCACCGCGAAACAGTATCTCGGGGAAATCTGGTCGTCGAAACACAACCTCATTCTCGAGGCACCCGAACACAGCCAAATGCGTCGTCAAAAGTCCGTACTCATGGTCACATCAAAACCACAACGTTCAGCTATAACAGATCCGCGGCTAAGCCATCTCCTCCAACAAGGATCTTGCAACCTCCGGATGGATGCAACACTCTCCAAGACCTCGGAAGTGGAGATGCAGGTATAATAGCCATGGATATCAAACAACAGTAACCTCGGAGAAAAGTCTGTCCTCAAACAAGGTCATGGCACGAACTCCATCATGCCCAACTAGCCGCCCACATCAATTGCAATTTGCTGAATAACTCATCAAAAGGGTACATTGGTCAAACTTCAGGAATAGCATCATGATCTCCTCGTGAACTCTGAGCTACCAAACCGCTAAAACAGCTGGCTGAGGGCGCTTCCTCGCAATGTGACCCTCCTGGCCACCACAATGGCAACTTAAAGTGCTCCACGAACACAAGTCACCGCAACACCTGCTGCGTGAAAGGATCACCAACGATCACTCGAACTCACGCCACAGGAGAAAGTTCGCTACTCTATGATCTCCACCATCGAAAAACGGATCCTCCGCTTGATCTGATGACCCTCAACATAATCGAAAAGGCCACAGCCTGATGAAGTCACTGATCCCGAAGTATCAGAACTCAACATCATCAAAATCTCGACTAATTCCACTTTCCTCAAACCATCACATCGAAAACCGCGTACAACTTTCCTTCTCAATAGCCTTGCCACTGAGTGCAGCACACTAAGCTTCTCACGGCAATCTCGAGGCATAATATTCAAAGTCCATCTGATGCTCAGGTTTCAACTCATCCCGAACCTCGTGCATAGCTCCCTCTGAAGCAGCATAACACGTGCAAACGGAAACAAACATATAGACAATGCATCTTTGCCTCAGGTGGATAAACACTCCACAATCGAATACTGGGTAGCCTGATAAAACCATTATCGTATAAACAACACCCTGAATGTAGGCCATGGAGTCGCAACAGGAACTCACACAATATCAGCCCACCAAATACAACAATCTGACTCAAGCAAACATCAACTGCCACAATTCTCAGCTCAGGGCAACATGTAGACGCTCATACACACAACCAGGCAAACCGTGCCCCACAATTCTCTGAACCGAGAATGCTCATCCAAACCCACAGTTCACTGGCAATTCACGCGTCGATTGACCCTCAATAGGATCCACAACCGTACCGACAAGGAAAGCACGTCAAAGAGGCATCCTAATGAATAAAACATCGTTCACAACAAGTGGAACGTAATAATGGAACTTCAAATATTTGAAAGTATACAACACCCGGAATATTGATGAGTATCTGCCGGCCGGTCGGGTCACCATTCCAGACATGCTGTACATTCTCAAATATCCTTAGTAAACACGACTACAGAAGTCTACATAACCTATAACCTAATGCTCTAATACCAAGCTGAAAGGACCCAACCCCGGTTTAGTTGCCTAAACCGGAATCAAACCCCTTCTGAAAACACGAACCAACAAAAACCGTAGAAATTTTGGCAGAGTTTCGTTACTAACGTAGAATTACCATTACCTGCACCCGAAAAATACACTTCATCCTATGCCACAAAAATCAAACCGTGGGCACCAATCCCAACCGGATTTCTCAATATATCAACAGTAAAGTAAAACAATAAATATATCTATACTTTACTGAAATCCGGAGTAAAATCATATAGTATACACAACAGAATACTCAGAGCGACCTCTAATGTATAATCATATAAGTATACCACAGTAGGTAGAACAATAAACCTACTGGAAGAAACAAGGTAGCTCGAGCACTATGCCTCCGACCACGACGTGCGACACTAGAGTCCGAACTGCAAACTGGGTACGGAAACCGAAAAGCCCAGGGGAAAGACATGAAAACTGTTAGAGTGAGTGGACGAAAATAAATGTCTTTCACCAAGTAATATACGTTATAAAAACATATGCGAGTCTAAATGAATCAATATAATAAAATACGCGAGGTAAACTCATACTCCTCCAGCGTACAGAGCATGCAAGTAAAAATTCCACGGGGCCACTCATGGACACGTCCGTGCTAGTACAGTCCAAATCACGGGATCCCAGATCCACACGTGATTCGAGCCAGAAAGGCCTCAGGTCAAGGTATCTGTTTCCACCCGGAACTGCATCGGCATAAGAAACAGACATCTGTACCTACCCGGAAATACATCAGCACAAGGTACAGAAACAAGTACCCACCTGGAACTACATCGGCATAAGGTACGGTACCCCCTGGTAGGCACCCTCGGGGATCAGTCGAGATGCGTGTGTATCGATACAACAACATGAACTACGACTGTACTCTGTGAAAACCAAATCACAAATATCTCGATGCAAATGCAATAAATAGCATAAGAATGCATATGCGTAACATAATCGTATAATACATGCTCATAATAATCGTAATCTCGTAAACATGCTCAAGTTCGTAAATCATATAAAAGACTCGCAAGAATTCCGTGAAAAGAAATTGTCCACTCACAGACTAGCGTAACGTAGTTCGCGTTAACCCGTGATCCGGCGGAAAGTCCCTCGCCAAACAAACGATCACGAACCCCTGAATAATCACAAAGTTCATATCTCAAAGTCATAACTCGACAATTCAAAACAAATCACGAGAAACCACAGTTCTCGGAAACACGTAATCTGATTACGACAAACTGTCGGAAATCTGATATTCACACCTCAATACCTCGCTGTACTTTCGGATGCTCAAATCGAAAAACGAACCTCCCCACTGCGATCGAGGCACGATTTCGAGTGAAATGACATGCAACTTGTCAAAAACTCCAAAAAGTCAAACTGTTGACCGTTGACAGCCGCCGTTGACAGCCGCCGTTGACCGCCGCCACCACCAACCTGAAAATTTCTCGGCGGAGCAACCCCTATTCCACTCCAAATTACCCACTGAGCAACTTTGTCAACTGCATCGAAGGCCAATTCTCACTCTAAGTAGGTCAATTTCAAGCAAACCCGAATTGATACACAAATTTCAAATCCAAAATTCTCCATGTACAAGATGAATTGGATCACCAAACTTACATGGTAGCTTGTAGGTGATGAGAGCTTCAAAACCCACTCCAAATTGCAGCTCAATTCAATCGAATTCAAGCAACCCGAATTCACCCAAAATTCCCAAACTTTCACCCAAACTTTCTCTCTCCACCGTGAGCTCCACTGTGAGAGGAGGCCAGCACGAGACATAGGGCATCATGGTGAGTTGAATGAGCCATGGGCCGAGCCCGGAGGTGGCCGGACGGCCAACCACCGCCGTGGACCACCGAGCACGTCGCACCTCTCCTTCACCACCGAGTTGACTCGGTCAACTCAGTCAACCTCAAAAATGGCAAGTGTTGACTTGCCCGAAATAGCAACCTTCTATTTATAGGCCTTCCATTTTTGGAAACTTTCAAACACCCTTTTCGGTAATCTTCGAATATCCGTAACTTTCTCGTCGTAATTCCGATTTCAATAATTCTCGCGGCAACAAACTCGACTCGACATGTTCTTCAATTATCACCCAAAGTCAAACACATCGACCAATCGGATAAAATGTCAACTGTTCAAACCAACACATATTTAAACCGACTAAATAATCAACAATCGGAAATATTCACAACTTAATCTTCGTAACTCGGAATAATGCTCCGGAAGTTCCCACGAGCTCGAAATTAAATTCTGAACAACTTCTGTGAAGAAGCCAAAACCAAATTCTCGTCCGGTAATTTAGTCGTTAAGAGCATCACCATTTAAACCCGATTACGTCGAAACTTCAAATATTCATCACTTAATCCTCAGTCATCCAAATAACGATCCGAAACCGCCCACGAACTCGAAATCACACGTACAACGACTCTCTAGAAGAGACCCAGCTCCAATTCTTGGCCTATAATTTAGTCGTTATCAAACCTGGCGAGTAAATCCATTATCGGAAATCTACCATTACTCATAATGTCACGGACCAATCTGATGACACTGTTCAATCTGTTCCGGGTCGTCACAGATAAGCCAAATACCAGTATTACCAGCCGAAGTACGCGGTAACTGATACACGAAATCCATGGTAATGTGCTCCCACTTCCAAACCGGAATCTCCAGAGGCTGCAACTTTCCCGCAGGCTTCTGCCTCTCTGTTTTGACCTGCTGACAAATAAGACATCTGCTCACATATGCGGCAATCTCCCACTTCATATTTCGCCACCAGTAATAAGCTCGGAGTGTACGAAACATTTTCGTACCGCCGGGATGCATCGCATACGCCGAACAATGAACTTCGTCTAAAATCTCTTTCTTCAAACTCTCGTCCCTGGGTACACATAATCTACCTCTGAATAGCAATGTACCATAATCATTCAACCAAAACTCTGTTGGTATACCATTCCGGATCATGGTCTTCTTATCCAACAGATATGAATCCGAATCCTGAGCTTCCCGAACCTGATCAACCAACTCTGGTCGAACATGGAAACTAGCCAACAAGGCTCCATCATCATCCCACTTAAACTCAGCTCCCGTAGCCCGTGGAAACTCTGGCCACACACACATGAAACAATGAAGCTCCGGATTTCCGACTAAGTGCATCAGCTACGGCATTAGCCTTCCCTGGATGGTACTCAAAGGTGCAATCATAGTCATTGATCAACTCCATCCATCTACGCTACCTCATGTTCAAGTCTGGCTACGTGCACAAATAAGTGAGACTCTTGTGATCTGTGTATATCTTGCATTGAGCTCCATACAGGTAATGTCTCCAACTCTTCAAAGCTAATACAATAGCAGCCAACTCCAAATCATGGGTAGGATAGTTGACTTCATGTGGTTTCAGCTGCCAGGAACCGTAAGCCACCACTCTGCCATATTGCATCAAAACATAACCAAGTCCCAACTTCGATGCATCGCTGTAAACCACAAACTCTCCACTATCGTCAGGTAGGGTCAAAACCGGTGCAGTAGTCAGCTTTTCCTTCAAGAGCAAGTAACTCTCCTCACATGCATCAGACCACTCAAACTTGATGCCTTTCTTTGTCAATCTAGTAAGTAGAGTGGCAATCCGTGAAAAATCCTACACAAAACGCCGATAATAACCTGCCAAACCCAAGAAACTCTTGATCTCTGGTATGGTGGTAGGTCTACTCCAATTCAACATGGCTTCAATCTTGTCAGAATCCACGCTGACTCCTTTAGCTGATATCACATGACCCAAAAACTTCACGCTATCGAACTAAAACTCACACTTGCTGAACTTCGCAAACAACTGATTGTCTCGCAAAGTCCGCAAAACAGCTCGTAAATGCTTCTTGTGCTAACCCACACTTCTGGAGTAAATCAAAATGTCGTTGATGAACACAATCACAAACTTGTCCAGAAACCGCCTGAACACTCGGTTCATCAAATCCATGAAAGCTGCGAGGGCATTGGTCAAACCGCCTGAACACTCAGTTCATCAACCCCGATTTAGTTTCTTAAACCGGAATCAAACCCCTTCTAAAAACACGAACTGTAAAAACCATAAAACTTTCGGCAGAGTTTCGCTATAATGTGGAATTGCCATTAACCTGCACCCGAAAACACACTTCATCCTATGCCACAAAACCCAAACCGTGGGCACCAATCCCATCCGAATTTCTCGATATCATAACAATAATGTAAAGTAATAAATAAAACTGTACTTTACAGAAATTCAGAGAAAATCATATGAAAATATGACATCAGAGTAATCAGAGCGACCTCTAGTGTATATATACAAAAATATACAACAATAGGCAAAACAAGAAACCTACTGGAAAACAAAGGTATCTCGAACATTAAGCCTCCGACTGCGACGTGAGACACCAGAATCTGAACTGCAAACTGGGCACGAAAACCAAAAATCCCAAGGGAAAGGCAAATAAAATCATTAGAGTGAGTTGACGAAAATAAACATATGCCTTTCACCATTTATATAACATAAAAACAATGCGAGTT
The DNA here is from genome assembly GCA_946800695.1 of Geum urbanum. Lineage (NCBI taxonomy): Eukaryota > Viridiplantae > Streptophyta > Magnoliopsida > Rosales > Rosaceae > Geum > Geum urbanum. Next base: position 33,336,044 of record OX327003.1, on the reverse strand, counting down.
CTTAAAATAAATGGAGGTGTCAGGCGAATCTCTCAAGCCCGATGGTGATAGACTAGGCGAATCTCTCAAGCCTAGTGGGCACATCAGGGGAATCTCTCAACCCTGGAACTGGACTACCGGTGATCAGCCGAGTAGGCAATGCATCGATGCGAAATAAATGCCATCACCATAAAATATAAAACAATACCTCCAAAATAATAAATAATCTCAATACTATACTGAAAATAAATACTGAAATCAAGAACTCGCTACGACAGTGTAAATAAAAGTCCAATCACAGATAGCACAGCGCGCAAACGCGCTAGTCACGAGATCCGGCGGAAGATCCCTCGCCCAACGTACGATCTCAATCCCTTGAATAATCACAAAATATAACTGATCAAAATCATAATTCATTACTCTGAACTACACCTCGGAAACCAACCATTTCCGGAAACATATAACTCGGATACAAAATAATCGCCGAAAACCCCAAAATACTCCACATAAACCCTCGACTAAAAATCTAGCATCCAAATCAATTCGCACTACCAGAAGAATATCTATCGCCGACGATTTGGTGTCGTCAGTCTGTTCCGTTTTATCGTCGGGTATAGTCTATACCCGACGAGGCATCGTCGGTTATAGTCTCGTCGGTAATGCACCGTCGGTGATACTATAACCGAAGATGAATTAGGTTTTTCGTTGGAAAAAACGGTGACTAAAGGCAACGAGACATTATAGTCGGGCATAGTTTCAAACTATAGCCGACGATGTTGACATATATCGTCGGTTATAGTCATTATTAATTAAATTTTTTTTGCAGGTTCTGGGTTTTATCCTAGAACCTGCATTCCCAAAAAATCACCAATATTGTTCAAATTGAAAATCAACAACTATTTAAACTATAGTAGTAAATAAATAAAATAAAAAACCGAAATCGTTCAAATCTGTATACATATGCGTACGTAGTAAATAATTAAAATAAAAAACCGAAATTGTTCAAATCTACGAGGGTCCTAAGTCTATGTGGTCAAACGGATCGTCATAACTTGGTTGGTCCTGGTCTGGCTGAGGCTGAGGCTGCGGCTGAGGTTGTGGCTGTGGCGCACCGAAAATGGGCGGGGGAGCTATCTGGATTCTAGATGCATGCAACTGTGCATAACATTGCTGCATCCAGTTCCCCATCATCTGCTGCTGTTCGGCCAATCGATTCTGCTCTGCGGCTCGTGCCTGCTCCATCTCTTCCATCCGACGCCGTTGAGCTTCCATCTCAATCGCTTGCCTATGAAGCTGCTCATGTAGCTCATTAGTCTTCGAAGATGATCCCGATCCGCGAGAGAATTCAGGGGTCTTTTTCAGCAGCCCTTGACCCCACTTTCTGGAACCCTGCAGCAGAAAGTGTTCTTCCCTGGAGGGATCGCAGTTGGCATAATCCTGGCCCTGACGATCGGATCAGATTGATCAATCTGATCAATCGAGAGTTCTGCATCGGGGGTGTTGGGATAGAGCTCTCTCGCCACTTGAGTCAACACCTCCGAAATCGCCTCCTGAACTCTCGCCTAATTGACAAAGAAAAATAAAATATTAATTAATGTAAACAATCTAAAAAAATAAGAAATATGTTTATTTTGTTATAAAGACACTTACAGCATATTCGGGGGACTGCGGATACGCGTGTTACATCGTAGAGACAAGGGGATCCTCTTCTGGGTGGTTGGCCGTCTCCTCGATCCAACCCGAGTATGATCTGGAACCGGCATGATGATTTTTTGTGTTTTTGGCTTGGTTCCTTGTGTTGACTTCAGAAATAGCCTGCTCGATTAATCCAACATCAAAAAAGTATTAGCCAAATAATTTGAGGGAAGTACGATAAAACAAAAATTTAATCGATCGAAGGTTGCGTACCTTCAATTTCGGGTTATTGAAGTGAACCACAAGCCATCGCCACTCGTACTCCCTATAACGAAACTCGCTAGGGGTACCGGAACGATCGTCGCCGTACTTTTTCCAATGTTTTTTCAGCTCACCCTTCCACTCCTTATACCTATATTAATAAAATCAATCGTTAGTAACTTACAACATTTTATAAACATAATCAAAAGAAACGAAAAAATCGAAACAAATGAATAATGCGTCATAGTCGCATCCTGGCCGAGGACTGAGTCGATCCACCAGCCTCCTCGGAAGAATGAGGAGTCTGGTGGGTGAATGGGGAAAGCTCCTCGCGATGAATCTCCGGCATTCGGACCGAGGATTGAGTCGTACTATCCGTTTCCGGCGTGCGACTGACCTCATAAACCCTCCTCGTGCCTGAGGATCGAGCAGGCTCGACCTGCTGCTGCTGAGGTTGTCCCTCACCCAGAAGTGTACGGTGCCGAGAGGTGGGAGGAATGCTGTAAGTGTTGCCGATGCTGGTGGATCCGGATGCGGACCGACTTCCGGTGCCCTCATCCCCACATCCCGATCTCCCTCTCCCTCTCGACCTCCCCCTCGACCCCCCTCGGGAAGCACCGCAATTCAACCAATTCATCGTTGCTAAAATTAAAATTAAAATTAAAATCCTTCCACTCACATATAATTTTCATTATATCACCTAATTTCATTATATATTAATTCCTTCATATATAATTCCACTAAATTACAAAAAATCAAAATAATTCCAATTAATCCAAAAATTCGACGCTCAAAATAATTCCCAATATAATTTCACTAAATTACCACAATCCAAAAAATCAGCACTAAAAAATTCAATAATATCCAATATATAATCCAAAAAATCAACAATATATAATTCCCAATATAATCCAATAATTCCAACAATATATCCAAAAAATCAACAATAATTCCCAATATAATCCAATAATTCCCAATATATCCAATATATCCAATATATCCAATAATCAACAATAATTCCCAATAATTCCCAATATATAATCCAAAAAAGCAACAATAATTCCCAATATAATCCAATAATTCCAACAATATATCCAAAAAATCAACACAAAAAAATTCAATAATATCCAATAATTAATTAAGCTCCTCTATATATATATAATCCAATAATTCTAATTAAAAATCCAAAAAAATCAATAATAATTCCAACAATCCACAAAATTCAACAATAATCCAATATATATTCTCACAATCTATCCAAACATCCACATTATAGATAAACAAACTAAACAAATTAAAATGTAACCTAAATGTAGAAAAAATTCGAAATTGGGGATTAATTTATAGGGTTAGGGATTTAATTGAACCTGTTTTTTGGATTTTGATGTAGGTGCTTGGAGGCTTGAGGATCGATGGACTAACTTCTTGATGATGATCGAAAAGCAAGCTTGAACGACGGCGGCGGCAGAAATTGAGGAAGGAGCAGATTGAGATTGTTTTGGGCAGTTTCGTTCTGCCCAAAACGGCTGCGCTGAGAATATAACACGAAACTATAGCCGACGATATAAGTATTATCGTCGGCCATAGTATAACCGACGATATTTGGTATGAATATCGTCGGTTATAGTAGCCTATAGTATAACCGACGATATACTATATTCATATAAAATATCGTCGGTTATAGTTTTTTTTGTTTTTTTTTCATATGCATCTCAATTAATAATACAAAATTATTACAAAGAAAAAAATGGAAATTATTTAAAAGCCTAAATTAAAATGACATTTAATTTTTTTTTTAAATCTAGCTAACTTATTACACCATGCATGCATGCATGGTAAAAAATTAATGCTAGCTAAATTTATGATCTCTATTTTTCCAAAAAAACTTAATTGACCTGATTTTATCTAAACAAAACTTAAAAACTTATAAAACATATTGTTGAACTACCGATTAATTCAAATCTCTCTCTCTCGATCTCTCTCGATCTCTCGCTCGATCTCTCTCTCTCTCATGCATTATCCGAGGTATTTAGCAATTTAATCGACACAATTGATGACTTTAATTGATGTTGCATAAAATTGTTTCCGTTCGTAGTTGTAGTACTGAATTTGATGAAAGTATTGTTTAGCTTAATCAATTTGTTCCTCACACTATAAACAATAAGAGATCGAACTCTAGTTATATATCTATACAAAAAGGCTATGAGTATTTTTTCCTAACTTATAAAAATGCTCCTTACACAAAGTATCTACTTTAACTAATTACATCGATCCAATTAAGTTAAAGTCGATCATCTTCATACACATCATTTTACATTGCACGTTCGAACTCAAATTAACACATACATACACTAAGGCGCATAGTCAGAATCATCGCTTGAGTCTGACTCGATTTCCGAGTTAATTTCATGTAAGATGTGTAAGCTCTCGTCACTTGAGTCTTCATTGTCTTCATTTTGATTAACATCAATGAGATTCGGTTGAGGAATTCGTACCACACTGCCCTGTCTCACATTATTAAGACGAATTGTTGAGGTTTCAGGAATACCAGTTGCGTTCGGCTCTTGGTATGCACTAACTTCTTCATTATCCGAGGTCACACCAAGGGTGGAGGCACTGTATATGTTTCTTGAAAGAACATGGTTAACCACTTTCCACGCGCCTTTATGCACAAGATCATCAAGATAGAACAATTGTTTCACCGCCGTGGCCAAAACAAACGGATCATCTTCATACCAGCTTGTAGCAGTATTCACCGAAAAAATGCCGTATTGATCGGTCCTTGTGTTCTGAGGGTCGGTATCAAACCATCTACACTTAAACAAGTGCACGGTTATGCCTTCCCCATATATTAATTCGACAATTGAATGGAGAACACCATAATAGTCAACTCCATTCTGCCCACCATGCACCATTACCCCAGAATTCTGTGTTTTTCGTCGGACATCTCTATGTTCACAAATAAATAGCACGCCATTTTACCTTACACATAGGATAAACTCTGGAAGTTACCGGTTTCTGCGCCAAGAGCCTCAATTCGTGTGACCACTGTAGGATACCATCATCTTGGACATAGTTCATCTGAATATAATCATTTATTAACTTAACTATAAATATGATACGAGACATGCAATTAAATTCGTGGCCAAGTCAATAAATTAAGATATATACGTACCCATTTGCCAAAATAGTTTGCAAACGTCTTCTTGTGGTAGTTAACATCACCGGAAATGACAGGGCAGTAAAGGTGCATATTTTTCCAATATTGAACTTCTGGACAGTTAATCAATACCGACCAGTGGGCAATGACTATCTCATATGGTTCCAAATTGTACGAGTTAGGCAACTTTCCGGAAACTTCAACATCATCGGAGATGATTGAAAGGTTGAACTGTGCTCCATCTACTGGCATATGTTGTGGAGGGTCCTCGAATGCTCCCAAATACAGTATGGTGTACGTTACGCACTTGTGCGCAATATATGCTTCAGCGATACACCCTTCGGGTGCAAATTTGTTCATCACATAGTCTTTGTAGTCTCCTAATGGTCTATAAAATTGGTAATTACAGAGCATGTTATGAATATTGTAAAATTAGTGAATAAATTATTGTTAAAGATCGACATATATAGCCAGATTCAGAGATGCATTACGTACCATTCCATATGATACATCCATGTGTAGTGTACTGGACCAGTAAGCAACAATTGTTCCGGAAGATGGAGCATCAGATGAGGCATGATGTCGAAAAATTTTGGAGGAAATATCCTTTCAAATTTGCACATGATAAAAATGATGTCTTGTTGCATTTCCAATAAGTCCGATTTCTTCACTTCTCTCGTGCATAACTTCTGAAAGAATCTTGACAAAGCCACTAACGGCTCCACCACCTCTTTGGGCAGGTACCCTCGAATGAAAACAGGGAAGAGGCGTTGAAGCAGTATATGACAGTCATGACTCTTTTGCCCATACATCTTATTATCTTTGAAGTTAACACATCGACTTATATTTCCAGCATACCCTGAAGGATACCTGACATTACCCATCCAGCCAAAAATTTCATTCTTCTGGGCAGGCTTGACGGTATAAGGAGCTTGTGGCATTTTTTTCTTCCCATCTCTCAACCACAAATGTTTTCACAGTCCCATCCTTTTAAGATCAATGCGTACCTTCGGGCCGTCTTTAGTTTTTCCCTCCCAATTCAACACTGTGCCGACCACACTCTCGCACACATTTTTCTTTATGTGCATGACATCTAAGTAGTGTCTGATCAGCAACTTGGACCAATACGGAAGTTCCCCCCAAAAAATACTTTTGTGTGTCCAGAATTTATACCTGTCGGGTTTGTCAGGTATTGACGCCACTATCTCAAGATGATTGCTGAGCTGCCCAAAATCGTATTCATTTAGCACTTCCAATATTTCATCCCCCGTCCATCTCCTCGGCTGCTCACCTGTTTCCACAGTTCCATCAAATGCCACCATATCCTCCCGAAATGGGTGATCATGTGGAAGCCAACAACGATGACGCATCTGTACAATCTTCCTGCAATAAGGTCTGCAACACTCAACAGTCATGCACTCTGGACAAGCCCTGTATCCCCTGGTAACGTTGCCTGGAAACATCCCGTGTGCAGGAAAATCGCTAATGGTACCAACAAGCATGACATGCATCTGGAACATCTCATTTTTGAACTTGTCATAAGTGGGATGACCATGCTCACTCAAGTACTTAAGCTCTTCAATCAAGGGTCTCAAATACACATCGAGACACTATCCTGGATAACCCGGCCCTGGAATTATCATAGTGAGCATATTGTATTCTTTCTTCATGCACATCCATGGAGGAAGGTTGTACGGTACCAAAATAACTGGCCATATACTGTATTGAAGACTCATGTTGCCAAAAGGGTTGAATCCGTCAGATTAAAGCCCCAGCCAAACATTTCGAACCTCTGATGCAAAATAAGAAAACTCCTTCACCATGCACTACAAGAAAATAGCACTTAGACCACGAAAACGTAATTGTTCCGTGGTCCAGGTGACACTTGGACGACGTAGAAGTCTCCGTCGTCCAAGTACCACCTGGACGACGGAGAATACCGTCTCCGTCGTCCAGGTGATCACCTGGAGGACGGAGAAGACTCCGAGGTCCAGGTTTCCACCTGGACGACGGATACGGTATTCTCCGTCGTCCAAGTTATCACCTGGACCTCGGAGTCTTCTCCGTCGTCCAGGTGATCACCTGGACGACGGAGATGGTATTCTCCGTTGTCCAGGTGATCACCTGGACAACGGACCGACACACCGTGGTCCGAGTAATTAACTTCCACTTAGACGACGTACCGACACCTCCGTCGTCTAAGTGAAGCATTATATAAGCCCGATGCCAAACTCTCTTCGATTCATTCCATCCGATCCTCGATCTCTTCATTCCATTCGAAGAAGAATTGAAGGAGAAGGGATAAGGAGAAGGAGAATTGAAGGCTAGGAGAAGGAGAAGGGAGAAGGCCGAGGGAATGATCAGGATAAGGGATCTCCGCTGACTAGCTAGCTAGCTTAATTAACAGATATCGAGAAGGCCAGCAGGTACGCATGCAGTTAAAATTTGCTTAATTAATATATATATATATATTTAGTGAAAACGTACGTACATACATGCATGGATGTTAGCTATATATACAGATTAAATTACGTACGTACGTAATTGATGGATCGATGTAGATCGAGTACGTATAATTAAGCGTAAATTAATGGACTAATATATATATATGTAATATATAATTAATTAATTATAATATTTTGTAGCAGTATGGACAAGAGTTGGATGAAGTTGAAGAATAGATGTGATGTCCGGTATATGGATGAAATTAGCGAATTTGTGAATTTTGCGATAGAACATGGTCAGGGAAAGAAACGTTTTAGGTGTCCGTGTCAGAAATGTCTTAATTTTCAGTATGCGGAGGTTAATGTTATGGTGCAACACCTGTACGAAAATGGTATGATGTGGAGTTACACTACATGGAGCGAGCATGGTGAAGCAGTAGAGTTCAGCGCAGCAGACTTCAGCTCAGGGTACAGTTACCATGGTGCCTCATCCAGCGGCAGTGGTGCCGGACCCCCAGCTTGCAACCCAACTGCAGATTTGGTCCATGATGCATTTCCGAGATATAGTCATGGTGGACACCAACACCAAGATGGAGGTTACAGTAGCACTAATGAGCATGATAGCACATTCCCCGCAGCTAGCTTGGCCACTGACACCAGTGAGATGGAAAAGTACAACCGGATGCTACTTGAAGCGCAGACCCCGGTGTTCCCTGGATGTCGAGAGAATGTGTTGCAATATGTGATGGAGCAAATGAAGATAAAAGTGAAGCACAAAATGTCAGTGAGTGCTTTTGACGAAATTCAGGAGCAAATATGTAAGTTGCTTCCTGATGATCACAATCTTCCTAAATCTCATTATAAGGTTAGAAATATCTTGAGCAGCCTCGGCCTAAAGTACAGGATAATTGACGCATGTCCGAATGATTATGTGCTATTTTACAAAGAGTATAAAGATTTAGACTATTGTCCCGTATGTGGCCAGTGCAGATTCCAGTTGAATAGGAAGAGTTCGAAAAAGAGAATTCCTGTGAAAGTTGTTCGATATTTTCCCTTGATTCCCAGATTGCAGCGCCTGTACATGTCTCTACACACAGCAGAGGCGATGCGATGGTACGCAGAAAAGCGAATAGATGACGATGTCCTGCGACACGCCGCGGATGGGGAGGGTTTCAAACATTTCGACAGAGAATTTGGAGACTTTGCTTCAGAGGTTAGAAATGTTAGACTCGGCCTATCTACAGACAGATTCAATCCTTGGGGAAGTAATAGCTCCGCCGTCAGCACTTGGCCAGTTATTCTGATGCCGTACAACTTGCCTCCGTGGATGTGCATGAAAAAGGAATTTAATTTCCTTACCGTACTAATTCCAGGTCCTAAATCTCCATCGAAGTGCTTAGATGTCTACCTCAGACCTTTGATCGACGAGCTAAAACTGTTGTGGGAAAATGGAGTCCCAACTTATGACAAATTCACTGACACGATGTTCACGATGAGGGCTGCCGTAATGTGGACGATCAGCGATTTTCCAGCTTATGGGATGTTGGCAGCCTGCAGGACAAAAGGATATAATGGATGTCCTATATGTTTGTACGACGTGAACTCTAGTTGGCACGCGGGGAAGGTGTGTTATTTGGGTCACCGTAGATGGCTTCCTCACGACCACCCCTGGCGACAGGATGAAGCTCATTTCGACGGTACGGTAGAGAACAATCCTAAACCCCGTAGTTGGTCGGGCGAAGAGATTTTAGAGAGGTTGAGCTATTTCGACTTTGGTGTGTTGAGCAATGACGCGGATGTAAAGAAATGCAATCCAATTCCTCCACATGATCTAAGCTATTGGGATCACAAGAGTATATTCTTTGAACTCCCTTACTGGTCGAAGTTGAAGCTGAGGAACAACTTGGACGCGATGCACATAGAAAAGAATGTGTGCTACAGCGTGGTGGGAATAATTCTCGGTATTAAGTTCAAGACTAAAGATACTCCCAAAGCGCGTAAAGATTTGGAATCAATGAATCTACGTCGTCCCTTGTGGTTGAGGAGGGATAGGAAAGGAGTGTACAACAAGATGCCAGATGCACCTTACACAGTGAAGTCGACGCTTAGACGTTCTGTATTTCACTGGTTTAAGGGCGTTTGTTATCCGGCTACGTATGCAGCTACTATAACTGGAGCAGTGGACGAGGTGCAACACAAGTTTGTTGGTCTAAAGACACATGACTATCACGTTATGCTGCAACGTCTGATTCCAGTGGTAATTCGACCATACTTGTCTCGGGACGTCGTAGAACCAATAGTGGCATTGTGCAGGTGGTGGCAGAGGTTATACGCCAGAGAATTAAAGAAGTCAGATGTGGTGGAATTGCAACAACAAATTGTGCACATCATTTGCAAACTAGAGAGGATTTTTCTCCCTGCTTTCTTTGACATCATGATTCACCTAATGATCCACCTGCCCGAGCAGGTGCTCATTTCTGGTCTGGTCCAGTACACTTGGATGTATCCTCAAGAAAGGTACGTACAACTAATTAATTTATTTGTTCCACTGGAGATTATATATATACTAGCTAGCTATATGTACTTATTCTTATTGTACGTTTGATTTTGTAGACAGCTTGGACAGTATAAGTCATTCGTCAAAAAAAGGTCGGCCCCAGATGGCTCCATAGCAGAGACATACCTAATGCATGAGTGTGTTACTTACTGCAACAGGTACCTCAAAGATCTACCACCTCCCACTGCATCCGATCGCAATGCCCGCATCAATCTTTCTGTCGTCACCAATGTCGTCCGACCGTTTAGAGGAGTATTAAAGGAATCGTTAACACGGGAAGAACTTATTGAGGCACATTGGGTAGTGTTGCGAGACTGTGACGAAGTTGAGCCGTACATGATGTCATACTGGGAGAGGCTTCAGGCGTTAAATCAAAACAAGAGTTCGGCGTGGATTGAGAAAATGGTTAAGAAGAAGTTTCCCGATTATTTCTTCCAATGGGTACGTACGTACGTCTCGGTATTAATTATTTAAATACATATCGATCATGTTTGTAGAAAGTAAACCCTTATATTAATTTGCCCTTTTCCGCAGATGATTGATCTGCAAAAATCTGAAAACCACGGAGGGTGGTGGTCATGGCCAAAGCACTTGCTAGCAGGGAAGCCGGTTAAACACTATATTTATCCCGGATGTTTTGTGAACGGTGTAAAGTTCCATTCATTGGCCCGAGACGAAGGAAGAAGAACACAAAACAGTGGGGTGGCGGTTGGAAAAGACAATGATCTATATTACGGGGCTATTGTATATGTGGTTCAGCTATGTTACGGGAATGATGTCAACATTTTCCTATTCAAGTGCAGATGGTTCAAGCGTACAAAGGAAGACCTGGGACTATTATCAGTCGATACAAACTCTAGCTGGTATGAGGATGAGCTTTTCGCTCTCGCCACCTTAGTTAGGCAGGTGTTCTATCTCGACGATCTGAAAGCCAGTGAAGGGTGGAAAATAGTGAACCATATCTCTCACCGAGGAATATGGAATACCATGACACCTGAATTTTCGCCGGAGACTGAAGATGCTGCTGAACCAGAAAGAGACATTCCTGCCTATCAAGAGCCTAATATTTCTGTCATCCGCTCCGATATAATGGACCTGGTTCAAGATGGTGAACGGTTACCCATGCCTGATGGTTGTACAGATCTAACTGAAGATGAGATTATCGATGAGGTAGATGAAGAAGATGAGCAGGAAGAGGACGCGGACGAGGACGAGGACTCAGGTTATTCGTCGGACGATGTTGAGTACGATGACGAGGATGAGCCGTTGTCTAACGGGGATGAGGACGATGATGATTATGACGAAGAGTACGGTCATACGACGAGGGAGATGAATTGGTAATTATTTATTATAATTATTGTAATATATATATATATGATCGATGCAGGTTAATTTACGGTAATTAATTAATCCGAATTATATATCCTGGACAACGGAGAAATTAATTGCAGGTTGTCACCTTTGGGTATTTTGGCGTTCTCCCTAAATCCTCCACCCTAAACATTTGCAAATCGGATCGATCATTTATTTAATTTTTTATGGTCATTCAAAATAACTGAACGGAATCCTCAATTTAGGGTCTATACACCTGGACGACGGAGATGAGATTCTCCGTCGTCCAGGTACTAACCCGGATGATGGATAAGGTCAAATCCGTCGTCCAGGTACTAACCTGGACGACGGAGAATCTCATCTCCGTCGTCCAGGTGCAGATTTCGTAATTTTTTCTAAGACAACGACCATCTAGACCTTCTTCCAATGCATATTCTTTTCGTCAAGACTTTAGAGTAAACAATTCTTGGTGTGTGAGCTTCGACTGTTCGAAAATCAGAGTTGCGAAATGCCTTGTATCCACGTTTCCGGTTTGTGAAATTATCGGTTTTGCGGTTGACTGTGCCGATCAAACCCTTCCCGAACTTATTATTTTATGATCCTTTGAAGACAATTATATATTATGTTACGACGAACATATCCAACGGTTGTTTTGTCCAAATTCAATTTCGTTAATACTCTGCTGCAAATGAGCCTCTACTCATGAACACTTAAGTCGTAAGGATTAGTCGATATTTAACAACTTTCAAAACGAAAAATTATTCGTCGGTTCAAATTTAACTGTTCATATATACGATGTGTTCATCGATATTGGACGACTATTTCACTCGAATGACAGATCGCTAAATTCCTAGCGAATTATTTTTAAAATTTTTTTTAACGTAATTTGAACCTGGACGACGGAGAATGACCATCTCCGTCGTCCAGGTTCAAATTACCATGGCGGTTCGAATTTTTTTATTTTTTTATTTTTTCCATGTAATTTTCACTTGGACGACGGAGATAGTCATTCTCCGTCGTCCAAGTCCAAAATTATGGCGGTTCAATTTACCGCTTCCGTTTTTGGGACCGCTTGAATTTTCACTTAGACGACGGAGAATCCATTCTCCGTCGTCTAAGTCCAAAATCATGGCGATTCAAAACGTCCCGCCGATTAATTGGCGCCGCTTGAAATTTTTTGAAACCGCCACTTAGACGACGGAAAACACCGTTTCCGTCGTCCAAGTGCACTTAGACGACGGAGAATAGTGCTCCGTCGTCCAAGTGAAACTCTATAAATAGCCCGCGGCTCATCTTCTTTTCCTCATCCCATACAACATTCTCCTCTCCTCTCTCTCTCTCTCTCACTCCGGCGATCCTCCTCCGGCGACGCTCCGACGACATTTTTTCCGGCGTGGTTCCTCCTCTCCGACGACTCCACTCCGGCGATATTCCCGAAAACTCCGATTCGGTAAATTTCTATTTTTCCCTTATTAAAATAATTTTCATTTAATTAATTAATTAAATTCTAAATATAATTAATTGTAAATTTATTGTTAGTACCTTAAATATTTGGATTAATTATTGTTATTAATAAAATAAATGATTAATTATTGTTATTAATTAATTAAATGGCTAATTATTGTTATTAATTAATTAAATGAATAATTGTATTTACTTGATAATTTATTAAATGAATAAATTTGTTATTGTAATTATTTATTATTAGTTGCATGATTAAATGAATTTATTATTAAATTTATTAAATGAATAAATTATTATTCATAATTTATTAAATGAATCAATTTTTTATTTTATTAAATGCATGATAAATAAAAATAAATTATTGCATGTAATTAAAAATTATTAATTAATATTTACGTGTATTTTCTAGTAAATTAATTAGTAGTACGTGTTCGATTTAAATTTAGTACATAGGCTTGGTTTATTAAGTCGCACTCTTTGGAATAGATGACGCCTCTTTTCCTAGCTTATCTCCTTAACCCCTCGTGATGTGTGGATTTCATCACCGCACACCATAACCTAAGTGAAGTTATGAACACGAGGTTGAGGGCGGAGTTTGCAAAGGACTTGAGGGAGTGTAAATTTTTGAAAAATTGGCCGAATGTCGGACATGGTGTCTAGAAACGGGTTATGACTGGTGACAGGAATTGGACTAAGAAAGACTTTTGTCAAAATTAGTCATACCTCTCGCGTTATCTCTATCCCTAACTGGCCATGTTTTTCGATTTAACCAAGGCTGATTAATTGAAAATTTACACTTTATCGCGCGGGTCACACGTCCATTGAACGACCGAAAAAGCTAAGCTAGTGTACTCTATTTAAATCTTAACCGTACTTAATTAGCGTAAATTTTGCACTCGTAATTATTATGGTAAGTAGGTATTTTAACAATGTACTCCTAGGTTGAAATGGCTCCATCCGGCAAGAAGAAAGCGCAACAGGAGGCAGAAGATGCCATGCTCCGAATGTTAGCGGCCCAAGTCGGTTGGGTTCAACAGGAGGGCAACGACGCTCTCAATCCGGACGGATCATCTGGTCCGTCCGTAGCGCCTTCTGGGGAAATTCCCGCTCCCCCATTCATCTCGAGCGGTGATGACGTCGACCCCTTCCAATCTTCGACGCCCGGTACCGGTTCAAAGGGAAGTACTCAGGCGTCCTCGACCGCCGAATCAATCATGTACAGCGCCCGCCGTAGGCAAAGGAGGGCCCCCACTGACCCGGAACCGAAAAGGACTCGGGGTCTCGTTAAAGGGGGCAAAGCGGAGCGTATTTGCAAGGCGACCGGGAAAAAGATCGACTTGCCCTACGACGAATTCACCGGTGGCCCTTCCACAGCTCAGCTAGCAAGTCTCTCGGCGCATGGGATATGGTCAATCATCCGTAACCGGGTTCGTATCACTGCCCCTACTTAGAAGGAGGCGCCGGATCATGAGAAGGCGAAAGTCTTTAAAGATCTTTCGGTACGTAATACGTCCAATTTAGTTATTATATAATATTGTTAATATTAGTTAAAATTTCATAATATATATGATTATAATTTTCTATTTATTTTTGATAGGAAAAATTTGTGGTGGATCCGACACCGGCCATGTTGAGGCATATCAACCAAACCACCAACTTCATCTACAAAGATTGGAAGTACAAGCTCCATAAGTACTTCCAAGATGTCGGTCCCGTGCCTCCCCCGGTAGAGCTGCAAGGGGATAGAGAAGATGAGTGGGAGTGGTTGTGTAACCACTTTGCCGATGACTCCTTTAAGGTGTTAATTTTTTTTTTAATTTCAATTAAGATAATTGAATTATTTAAATTGTAGTTATTAATTTTTTAATGATTTAATAATGTTGTGTAACAGAAATTCTCCGGTGTCAACAAAGCCAACCGGGGGAAGAAGGAGAAACACCATACTACCGGCACCAAGCAGTTCATTCAAATAGCCAAGGAGCACAAGGATAAGGGCTCCAAACAACCTTATCTTGATGCAAGCGTAAGCGCGTACGTGACGCCTAGGCTCGATAATGAAGCGAGTCAATGCGGCGTAAGTGATATATTGATTATGTGCTTTTAATTATAGTAATTATTATTTAAATATGATTTCATTATAATAAATTAATTATTCTTTTGTAGACAAGGGTGATAGAGCGTGCGCATGAAGAGTTGGCTAACACTCAGCTTGCGTTCCCAGATGTGCCGCCGGAAGACCTGCCTCCTCTATCCTTAGAGAGCCAAATTGCAATCGCGGATGAGGTCTACGGTCGTAGAGCTGGCAAGGAGGTTAGGCACTTCGGGCCTAGGGTGGTACGAGATTTGTCGACGACCTCCGGCTCATCATCTACGGGAGGTTCGGGGCAGCGGAGAACGAGTCAGGCAGCGGCCGTCGAAGCAGCCATTCAAGAGGCTCGACTGGCACGTGAGGAGAATCGACTGACACAAGAGCAGAATGAGGCAATGCGGCAAAGACTTGACGAACAACAAGCACAAATAGCCCAACTCATCGCGCTCATGAACCAAAATCGAGAAGTATGTCAACCTCCTCCGAACCCACACCCCGACGACAACGACCCGGCTGGAGGTGGAGGACCTGGCGGCGCATCTGCTCCTCCAGTGTATTAGCTAGCTAGTTAATTATCGCGTTTCTTTATTTCCGAGTTTCGAACAATATTTTATAATTTTTATGGGTTTTTAATTTGGATGTGTATGTACAAATTAATTAATTATTTAATTAATACATTAATTAATATTAAAAATTTAGTTTCATTAATTAATTTCGACTATTTTTCATTATTTAAATTAAATTAATAATAAATTAAATTAATAATATTTAATTTCAATTTATTTTTAAAAAAAAATTAAAAAGTCACTTGGACGACGGAGATTATGTTCTCCGTCGTCCAGGTGCAAAACCCTAAACCTAACCCATAACCCCTAACCCCTAACCCCTAAACCCTGCCATTCTCCGTGGCCCACGTGTTCACCTGGACGACGGAGAATTAGAGTTTCCGTCGTCCAGGTGAACACCTGGGCCACGGAGAAGCTAGCATTCTTCGTGGCCCATGTGTTCACCTGGACGACGGAAACTTTAATTCTCCGTCGTCCAGGTGAACACGTGGGCCACGGAGAAACGAGCAATGTCCGTGGCCCATGTAGTCACCTGGACGACGGAGAATTAGCGTTTCCGTCGTCCAGGTGCATACATGGGCCACGGATAATGTACGCGGTCCAAGTTAACTTGGACGACGGAGAACTAATTCTCCGTCGTCCAGATGCTTGGACGACAGCACTTGGAGCACGGACATTGGACGACGGAGATTCCGTCGTCCAAGTACTTAGACGACGGAAAACTGCACTTAGACGACGGAAATTGTCCGTGGTCTAGGTGCAGTTTTCTTGTAGTGATGTGCTTCCAAGCCTCTCCGTCAGCAGGGTGTATAAGCGTATCACCGTCGGGCAAATTCCTCTCGACCCACCATCTCATAGCTTCAGCCGTGTGTGCACACATGAACAACCGTTCTAGCCTATCTATCAGCGGAAAATACCGAAGTATCTTCACAGCTTTCTTGTTTTCGGCAGAAGTCAACTTATACCTATCTGTACCACATACCGGGCATTCATCAAGGGATTCTAGATCATTCCCATAATCATCTTCACCCCAGAAGAGAACACAATCATATCTACAAGCATGGATTTTGATGTAGGAAAGGCCAAGATGTTTCAAGATCTGTCGCACCTTACGATGAGTGGTAGGAAGACGATGACCGGGGGGCAACAACGAACCAGACCACTTCAGCCAATCATCAACAGCCTTCACATTCATTTTGTTCTCCACTTTGAGCTTCATTACTCCCATAACACTTTCAAGAACAGTCTTATTACACCCGTTGTACAATGGGGTCTGTTAGAAGGCAATGAGGTTGTTATACTTGTCCATACCAGCAGTGTTGACAGCTGTAGGTAATTGTTGGACAGGCTCAATATGAGGGAAGTCTCCAACGGCGGGAGAGATATCCGGTGCTTGAGCAACTATACCGCTCTCATGAGGAAACATATTGTTGATCAACCTTGTTGTTGGATTATTGGATGTACTGCCACTCTCAAAAAATTGTCCGTGATCATGTTGACCAACTGATGAACTCTCACCGTGATAAATCCAACATGTGTACTTATCCCAAAACCCGTTTTTCTTGCCTCCAAACCCATTTTTACGCAAGGTTCCATAATAGACTCTCAGTACTCTTTACACAAAAACAAAT
Organism: Geum urbanum; assembly: GCA_946800695.1. NCBI lineage: Eukaryota > Viridiplantae > Streptophyta > Magnoliopsida > Rosales > Rosaceae > Geum > Geum urbanum. Next base: position 33,318,926 of record OX327003.1, on the reverse strand, counting down.
CACAAACCATTTGAATGGAGCAACTCCAGACTTAAAAGCTTATTGATACTCTGTCCTCATAAGCACAACACACAGCTAGAGTAACTTCCCTACAATTAGAATAAACCACTCCAAGAAGACCATCATATCCCAAAGGAACCTAGAGTCAGTTCCATCCAATCCCAAAGGAACCTAATCAATTGACACATCTCACAAAACAACAATGTTATAATCTACATGCGAGAATAAAACTCAAAACATTATACATTATACATGATTAGGCAGTCAAAACCGAAAGTAAACAATTCAGACGGTGATAAGGGGACGACACACACCCGAAGTCATGAGCCTCACCGTAAGGCAAGTTGAAGAGAAGAGTCTCGTCGATGTCGAACACCCACACGTCCTTCCCGTCTCAGCCGATCTTCACGCATTGACCGAACGCCAGCGAGAGTTTTGCGACGACCGTCGAACCCAACACGTACCGGCCGCCGATCATGTACTCCTGAACGAATCCGGCGCACTGGGACGGGATGCTCGACCAGGCTCCGGCGTCGTTGGTCTCGACGGAAAACCACCAGCTATCGAACAGCTTAACGAATACTAAAAATCGCTACTCAAAGAGCAAATCAGAGACTCGAAAACTCATATCGGAGGTATAATTGATGAGCTCACGGTGAAAGATCTCCTTGTTAATGTAGAAAGTGTTGATCAAACTCAGGAGCTGGAAGGTGAACGTCTCGATGTTCGACATTGCCGTTCGCAAATCTAGGGTTTCGGAGACGAAGCAAAGAAGACGATGAAGTTTTCAGAGAGAGAGAGAGAGTGTTAGTCTATGCCTTGAATCTTGAGTCGCGTCGGCGTACGCGAGGCACGTTGGCATACGTGAGGTACGCGAGCAAGGAAGAGTCTCTGGCGAGAGATTCTTTGGCGAGCGTTGACTTTGGCGAAAGTCTCTGGCGAGGAGAGTTAGAAGTCCTTGGCGAGCAGGACTGATACTCAGGATTTCGCTAGGACTAGGATTCCTCAGGCATTAAGGAATTGGGTTTCTTTAATCATTCTGGTTTATGTTTCCTCAGACGTGTGTGTCTGGGATTCCTCTGGTATTCAGGACTCTGTTGGCTATATATATACAAGGGTATCAGCCATAAGGGTGTGTGTGATATCTGGTTCTATCCTGTAGATTAGGCTTAATCTAGTGTGGTAGAGAGATTAGGTATTCTGTAATCCTAGGTTAGGCTTAACCTAGTGTGATATACTTTGTAATCTGGTTCTTCAAGATAAAGTAATTTGTTCTCCTTCTGCCGTGGATGTAGCTAACTCACGTTAGTGAACCACGTTAAATCTGTGTTTGTTCTTACATTTATTTGCTTCCGCTATAACAAACTGGTATCAGAGCATCGGCTCAGGATGTCTGGAGTGAATGTGAAGATCGACAAATTCACGGGGAGGAACAGTTTCAGCTTATGGCAGATCAAGATGTGTGCCTTATTAAAGCAACAAGGGTTGTGGGCGTCGCTGATGAAGAAGGCAGTGGGTCCTGAGTCCGCTGAGATGGCCAGTCTGGAGGAGAAGGCACACTCGACTATCATACTGTGTCTTGCAGATGATATCATCACCGAGGTTGCAGAAGAGGAATCTGCATCTGGTTTGTGGTTGAAGCTTGAGAGTCTATACATGACGAAGTCTTTAACCAACAAGTTGCTTTTGAAGCAACGTCTGTTTGGTCTGCGTATGCAAGAGGGTGCACCACAGAGAGATCACTTGGATCAGCTGAACACAATTCTGCTAGAATTGCGCAATATCGATGTTAAGATCGAGGATGAGGATGCTGCCCTAATTCTGTTGGTATCTTTACCGTTATCATACGAGAATTTTGTGCAATCCTTTATTGTTGGAAGGGATATGGTGACTCTTGAGGAGGTAAGATCGTCTCTTCATACCAGAGAGTTGCACCATAAAGCAACTGGTACAGGTTCAGACAGTCAGGCTGCTGGGTTAGTAGTCAGTGGAAGTAAAGGACATGGAAACAAGGATAAGAAGAAATTCAAGAAGCCAAGTTTCAAGGGTCCTAAATCCAACGATGTCTGTAACTACTGTAAAGAAAAGGGACATTAGAGAATGAAATGTCCGAAGTGGAAGCAGCAGGATAAACCATCAGGGACCGTTGCTGTAGCAGAAGATGACACCAATTCAGAAGAGGATACGGCTCTAGTTGCTGATGAACATACACATCGCGATGATGTGTGGGTTCTAGATTCCGGGGCGTCTTATCATATATGTCCGTGCAGGGAGTGGTTCGCAACCTACGAGCAAGTAAATGGAGGCAATGTGACAATGGCCAACAGTGTTGCTTGCGAGGTGGTTGGAATGGGCTCAGTTAAATTACGGACACATGATGGTAAATTCTGTACATTGAACGAAGTTAGGCATGTTCCACGCATGACTAAGAATCTGATATCTCTGAGTCATTTGGACAAGAAGGGGTTTAGTTTCAAAGGAGAAGGTGGGATCTTGCGTGTCTACAAGGGTTCTAATGTGGTTCTGAAAAGTGTCAAGCGGGGAACTTTGTATATCCTACAAGGTTCTACGCTGTCTGGTTCTGTTGCTGTTGCATCGTCAGAAGTTCACAAGGAGGATATGACCAAGCTATGGCACATGAGACTCGGTCATATGAGTGAACGAGGGATGCAAGTTCTGGCTAAAGAAGATCTTCTTGGTGGCCACAAGGTAAAGGACCTTGGATTTTGTGAACATTGTGTGTTCGGGAAATTACATCGCAGTAAGTTTCCTAAAGTAATTCACAAGACAAAAGGCACACTTGATTACATCCATTCAGACTATTGAGGTCCGTCTCGCGTTGAGTCTTTAGGAGGTCACAGATATTTTGTGTCGATGAGTGTTGCTTGTGAGGTGGTTGGAATGGGCTCAGTTAAATTACGGACACATGATGGTAAATTCTGTACATTGAACGAAGTTAGGCATGTTCCACGCATGACTAAGAATCTGATATCTCTGAGTCATTTGGACAAGAAGGGGTTTAGTTTCAAAGGAGAAGGTGGGATCTTGCGTGTCTACAAGGGTTCTAATGTGGTTCTGAAAAGTGTCAAGCGGGGAACTTTGTATATCCTACAAGGTTCTACGCTGTCTGGTTCTGTTGCTGTTGCATCGTCAGAAGTTCACAAGGAGGATATGACCAAGCTATGGCACATGAGACTCGGTCATACGAGTGAACGAGGGATGCAAGTTCTGGCTAAAGAAGATCTTCTTGGTGGCCACAAGGTAAAGGACCTTGGATTTTGTGAACATTGTGTCTTCGGGAAATTACATCGCAGTAAGTTTCCTAAAGTAATTCACAAGACAAAAGGCACACTTGATTACATCCATTCAGACTGTTGAGGTCCGTCTCGCGTTGAGTCTTTAGGAGGTCACAGATATTTTGTGTCGAAGATTGATGATTTCTCAAGAATGACTTGGGTGATTATGATAAAGCATAAAAGTGACGCTTTTAAGAACTTCAAGTAGTGGAAGGCGTTGGTTGAAAATCAAACTGGGAAGAAGATCAAGAGGCTAAGAACAGATAATGGTCTGGAATTATGCTGTTCTGAGTTTAATGAGTTCTGCATAAATGTAGGGATTGCTAGGCATCATACAGTCAGGGGTACACCGCAGCAGAATGGTGTGGCAGAACGAATGAATCAAACACTTCTAGAGAGGGCTAGGTGCATGCTCTCTAATGCAGGACTAGAGAAGAGGTTCTGGGCAGAAGCTGTGAGTACAGCTTGCTATCTGATAAATCGTGGACCTCACACTGGTATACATCTCAAGACTCCTCTTGAGATGTGGTCTGGAAAGTCTGCTGATTACTCAAATCTGAGGGCTTTTGGCTGCACTGTTTATTATCATGTAAGTGAGGGTAAACTTGAACCAAGAGCTAGAGGGGGAGTATTTGTAGGCTATGGAGATGGAGTTAAAGGATATAGGATCTGGTCTCCATCTGAGAGGAGGGTTATTCTCAGTAGGAACGTAGTCTTTGATGAAAATTCTATGTTTAATCCTACTGTGAAGTCCATAGTTGTATCAGAGAATGGTAGTGTTGAGAAATAGGTGGAGCAGCAAGATGAGGTTGAACCACAGCAAGGAGATCAACACTCACATTCAGAATCAGATCCACTAGTAGATAACCAGCATATTTTGTCTCTTAATCGGTCGAGGAGAGCAAACTTTGGGAAATCGCCTACAAGGTATGGTTTTGAGGACATAGTGGCTTATGCACTTCAGGTTGCTGAAGAGGTGGATCCTCGCGAACCATCCACCTACAAGGAAGCAGTTACATGTACTGAGTCTGCCCAATGGCTTGCTCCAATGGGAGACAAGATGGAATCACTTCACAAGAATCAGACTTGGGATTTGGCCAAGCGACCTCAGAAGAGAAAGGTTATCACTTGCAAATGGATTTTCAAGAAGAAGGAAGGGATGTCGCCTGCTGAGGGTATCAAGTATAAAGCTCGGGAACTACAAGAGGGTTTCATCAGGAAGAAGGTGTAGACTACAATGAGATTTTCTCGCCTGTGGTCAGACATATATCTATCAGGGTGCTACTAGCCTTAGTTGCACATCAGGATCTGGAACTTGAGCAACTAGATGTGAAAACAGCTTTTCTGCATGGAGAGTTAGAGGAGGAGATATACATGACTCAGCCAGAGGGTTTCCAAGTTCCTGGAAAGGAACATTTTGTTTGTAAGTTGAAGAAATCTTTATATGGACTAAAACAGTCACCGAGGCAGTGGTACAAGAGGTTTGATAGCTATATGATGGAGATTGGATACAGCAGGAGTCCGTATGATTGTTGTGTTTACCACAACAAGGTTTCAAATGAGGCTTTCATTTATTTGGTCCTGTATGTAGACGATATGTTGATAGCTGCAAAGGACAAGTCAGAGATTCAGAAGTTGAAGGGTCTTCTCAGTGCTGAGTTTGAGATGAAGGATTTGGGTGCAGCAAGGAAAATTCTGGGAATGGAGATCTACAGGGATAGGAGTCAGAAGAGGCTGTTCTTATCACAGAAGAATTATATTCAGAAGATATTGTCAAGGTTTGGCATGTCTACAGCAAAATCCTTAGATACTCCAAGTGCAGCGAATATTCATTTGTCCACTCCATTTGCACCTAAATCAGCTCAGGAGAATGAGTACATGTCTCGAGTTCCCTATGGTAGTGCAGTAGGAAGCTTGATGTATGCTATGGTCTGCACTAGACCGGATCTTGCACATGCTGTCAGTGTTGTCAGTAGGTTTATGGGTGAGCCTGGAAAGGAGCATTGACAAGCTGTGAAGAGGATCTTTCGTTACCTTAGAGGTACGTCTGACGTTGGTCTCATTTATGGAGGTGATACAGGGTGTTTAGTAACTGGTTACTCACATTCAGATTATGCTGGGGATGTAGACACAAGAAGATCTATGACTGGTTATGTTTTCACTCTTGGTGGGTCAGTTGTTAGTTGGAAAGCTACTCTGCAGTCTTCAATGACTTTGTCTACAACTGAAGCAGAGTACATGGCATTGACAGAGGCTGCCAAGGAGGGAATCTGGTTGAAAGGACTAGTTAGTGACTTGGGTTTACATGATGATCAGGCTATAGTGTATTGCGATAGTCTGAGTGCAATCTGTTTGGCCAAGGATCAAGTTCATCATGAGAGGACTAAGCACATCGATGTCAGGTATCATTTTCTGAGGAATGAGAAGCGGATCAGGGTGAACAAGGTGGGTACTGCCGATAATCCAGCATACATGTTCACAAAGCCGGTCTCGCATAGCAAGTTCCAACATTGCTTGGACTTGCTGAATGTCAGAAGTTGTTAGTTGCCCATTGGGGGCAACACCTGGGTTGCTTCTCTGGGAGAAGGCAACGTCTGGGTCCTTCTCTGGGAAAAGGGAACATCTGGGTTCATTTCTTGGAGGAACGACATTTAGGGCAGAGGAGAAGTCTGGTACTTCGGGTACATCTGATTACTTGGGAGAGAATTCAAGTCAAGGTGGAGATTTGTTAGTCTATGCCTTGAATCTTGAGTCGCGTCGGCGTACGCGAGGCGAGTTGGCATACGCGAGGCACGTTGGCATACGTGAGGTACGCGAGCAAGGAAGAGTCTCTGGCGAGAGAGTCTTTGGCGAACGTTGACTTTGGCGAAAGTCTTTGGCGAGGAAGTCTTTGGCGAGGAGAGTTAGAAGTCCTTGGCGAGCAGGACTGATACTCAGGATTTCGCTAGGACTAGGATTCCTTAGGCATTAAGGAATTGGGTTTCCTTAACCATTCTGGTTTAGGTTTCCTCAGACGTGTGTGTCTGGGATTCCTCTGGTATTCAGGACTCTGTTGGCTATATATATAAGGGTATCAGCCATAAGGGTGTGTGTGATATCTGGTTCTATCCTGTAGATTAGGCTTAATCTAGTGTGGTAGAGAGATTAGGTATTCTGTAATCCTAGGTTAGGCTTAACCTAGTGTGAAATACTTTGTAATCTGGTTCTCCAAGATAAAGTAATATGTTCTCCTTCTGCCATGGATGTAGCTAACTCACGTTAGTGAACCACGTTAAATCTGTGTTTGTTCTTACATTTATTTGCTTCCGCTATAACAGAGAGAGAGAGAGAGAGAGGACGAGTAGGAAAATGAGCGAATAAGTGTGAGGGCGAGAGAGAGAGAGAGTGACGAATTCCCCCGATGGCACGACAGTAAATATTTTGAAATATGAGGCTTGTTTTAGCGTATAATTTTTGCTCGGAGGGGTTTGCGCACGGACGTTTTTCTTTGAATGACTTTTCAATTCGACATGTTTGTTTTAAAAATGAGATTACCGTCTTTTACGACCTACACTGATACATTTTAATTCATGTCATAAAAGATTAAATTTTTAAATTTTTTATATTGTATCTTTAAATTGTATTGTAAATAAAGAATAATATTTATGATGTAAAAAATACATCATAAAAAATAAAAATATGACTCTTTTACGACATACATTATAAGTGTATCATAAAGATTAAAAATACTAATCTTTTACGACATACATAAAATGCGTGTCGCAAAAGATTGATTTTTTCGTAGTGATTTCAATGGAAATATCGATTTAGTAAAAAATATACAAAAGTTAAGATAAATGCGTGAACAGTTATATTAAAACTTTATGAGATTCTTATATATATATTCTATATGTGTTTTAAAATTTGTAACTTATGTTTTATTGATTATTAATAGAGATTATTTGATTGAGATTTAGGGTTATTTGCGTGGTAGGTTTTGTGCTTTGGATTTAATGCGATAAATATATATGCAAAATCAAAATCTTGGATAAATTCAAAAATATCGATTATTTTTGGCGATATATCAGAAAATATCGAATATGTCGGAGAATATTGGGCGAAAGATGTTGATATGTAGAATTAATATCAGAAAGTCTAAAAAATGAAAATATCACAAAAATATCAAGGATATTATCAATAGTTCATTCATTGGGTGGAGTTAGATAGAAGTGGTGTCGGTGGCAGTCGGTGTCGTTGAAGATGATTAGTGATTGAATATGTGGGTATAGAAAGATCGTAAAATCATGAGTAAAAGAGGAAGTTTATGTACAAAAATATAGATAGTGGTCTAAATAACAAAATCGGAGGTGTGAATAGACACACCATTTTGTAGTTTACTTCAACTTCAAACGTATTGCTATTTTAAAGGTTGAGTAAATTAAAAAATAGGGAGAAAATTGAAAAATGAAGGTGGAAGATGAAAATTTTGAGTTAATTTCTTTAATAAATATAACTAGAGATTTAGGTACCACTACCGGAACAATTACTATGACCGACGACTTGGTGTCGTCGGTCTGTTTGGGATCCTCGTCGGTCATAGTAATATCCGACGATGTGTCATCGGATATAGTAGCGTCGGTAATAGACCGTCGGTCATACTATATCCGACGACCAGTTAGGGTTACCGTTGGAAAAAGTATACACTATATCCGACGACGATTTTGCGTCGGTCATAGTTTTAAACTATAACCGACGACATCATCGTCGGATATAGTTTTCTCCATGGTCAAAATGGTTGACTCTGGAGAAAACTATATCCGACGAGATTGACACATGTCGTCGGATATAGTGGAAAAATAAAAATAAAAATTTGCAGGTTTTGGGTTTCATCCCAAAACCTGCATTCACAAAAAATCACGCTATCTATATATTGTTCAAATTGAAAATCAACAACCATTGAAACTAGAGTATGTAGTAAATAAATTAATTAATAAAAAAACGAAATAGTTCAAATCTATATACATATGCGTAGTAAATAATGAAAATAAAAATGAAACCGATAATTGTTCAAATGTAGGGGGATCCTGGTCCTAAGTCTATGTGGTCAAACGGGTCGTCATAAGTAGGTTGGTCCTGGTCTGGCTGTGGCTGTGGCTGTGGCTGAGGCTGCGGCTGAGGCTGAGGCTGTGGCTGTGACTCATCGAATATGGGCGGGGGAGGTATCTGGATTCCAGATGCTTGCAACTGTGCATAACATTGCTGCATCCATGTCCCCATTTGCTGCTGCTGTTCGGCCAACCGATTCTGCTTTGCAGCTTGCGCTTGCTCCATCTCCTCTATCCGACGCCGTTGAGCTTCCATCTCAATTGATTGCCTATGAAGCCAGTCGTTTAGCTCATTAGTCCTCGAAGATGATGATGATGATCCCGATCCGCGAGAGAATTCAGGGGTCTGCTTCAGCAGCCCTTGACCCCATTTTCCGGAACCCCTGCAGTAGAATGTGTTCTTCCCTGGAGGGATCGCAGTTGACGTAATCCTGGCCCTGACGATCGGATCAGATCGATCAATATGATCAATCGGGAGTTCCACATCGGGGGTGTCGGGATAGAGCTCTCTCGCCACTTGAGTCAACACCTCCGGAATCGCCTCCTGAATTCTCGCCTAATTGACAAAGAACAATAAAATATTAATTAAAAAAACAATCTAAATAAATAAGAAATAAGTTTATTTTGTTATAAGAACACTTACAGCATATTCGGGATTCTGCGGATACGCGTGCTGCATCGTATAGACAAGGGGATCATCTTCTGGGTGGTTGGCCGCCTCCTCGATCCAACCTGAGTATGATCTGGTACCGGCATGATGATTTGTTGTGTTTTTGGCCCGGTTCCTTGCGTTGATTTCAGAAAGAGTCTGCGCGATTAAGTCAACATAAAAAAACACTCATTAGCCAAATAATTTACGGGAAGTACGATAAAACCAAAATTAAATCGATTGAAGGTTGCGTACCTGCAATCGAGGGTTGTTGAAGTGAACCACAAGCCATCGCCACTCGTACTCCCTATAACGAAACTCGCTAGGGGTACCCTCACGATCGTCCCCGTACTTTTTCCAATGCTTCTTCAGCTCGGCCTTCCACTCCTTATACCTATATATACCCATAAAATCAAGCGTTAGTAACTAACAACATTGTATGAACATAATCAAAAGAAACGAAAAAATTGAAACAAATGGTCGTCTGCAAACCTGCTCCCATGCACTTCATCCGCCCACGTGGGTCTAATGTCTTCATCCACGCGGAACCACCTCTGCAATGCATATATTTATATATATATATATCAATAATATTAAAAATTTATTATTGAAAATTTTCATAATGAATATACAATTCAACTCACCGACAACGCATTATTCAGCTGATGTTTGACGGCTTGTGGCACTGAATTCCAATCTTGCCACAACATTGGGACTCTATCCCGTATGAGGATGCCCGCCATCCCCGCGTACTTTCGAGTGACCTTTCCCTCGATCACCTGCCCTCCATCCCTGGTCGGAATCATAAGTTGGCCACCACCGCTAGCCTGAATGGCTTCGTCCAGTAACTTGCCGACGACGGGGCCTCTGGTTCTCTTCTGTTTGGCACCGGGCACGATCTCGCCTATCACATATATATGTAGACGATTTTGTAAACATCAACACCTAATTGAATTTAAATATTAGGGAGTAAAAAGATATCACTAATTAATATTTACCTGATTCGTCGGTGCGTTGTCCCGGAATCCTTGCACTCCAGAGAGGTGCCGGGAAGGGTATATACGCATATGCCTGCTCCGGGGTAATGAACCCTAGATGTCCCGGAATAGGCATCCCGTCGGAATCGACGTGAGGTATCGTCGGGATTTCCAACGGTAAGAATAATGTAGGCGGCGGGCACAATCGCATCCTCACCAAGGACTGAGTAGATCCACCAGCCTCCTCGGAAGAATGAGGAGCTGTCTGGTGGATGACGGGGAACCCTCCTCGCGATGAATGTCCGGCATTCGGACCGAGGATTGAGTCGCACTATCCGTTTTCGGCGTGCGACTGACCTGCTGAACCCTCCTCGCGCCTGAGGATCGAGCCGGCTCCAGCTGCTGCTGCTGAGGTTGTCCCTCGCCCATCAGCCGACGGTGTCGAGAGGTCAGCGGAACACTATAAGTGTTGGGGACACTGGTGGATCCTGATGCGGACCGACTTCCGGTGCCATCAGGATCCCCAGCTCCCGAGCCCTCATCCCCACGTCCCGATCTCCCTCTCCCTCTGGACCTCCCCCTCGAAGTACTCGACCCGGCCCCTCGGGAAGGTCCGCAATTAAACCATTGCATCGTTGCTATAAAATTATTAAAATTAAAAAAAATTCCTAATTCATCTAAAAATCAATAATCCAATATATATTCAATATATAAATATTCCACAAAAATCAACAATATATAATTCCATAAAACTTCCAATACATATATAATTAATCCAATTCAATAATTTAACTATATATATATATCAATAATTCCAATAATCCAAATAATCCAAATTCATGCTAATATAACCTAAAATTCCACATAATCCACATATAATCCATATAATCCTATCCATATAATCCAAATAATCCATATAAAACAATCCATATAATCCAAATAATCCATCATTTCCACATATAATCCAATCCACATATAACCTAAAATTTCCGAGTACATCCCAATATATATCAATTCATGAATAAAATTCAAAACAATCGAAATTTAATTATAACCTAAAATTCCATAAATTATAATCCTAATTTAACATAAAATTAGGATATAATCCAAATTTTATTATAACCTAACAATTTAACCTAAAATTTAACCTAATTTAACCTAAAATATAATCCAAATATAACCTAAATTTTAATCCTAATTTAACCTAATTTAACCTAAATTATAATCCAAATTTAACTAAAAATATAATCCTAATTTAACATAAAAAAAAATATATAATCCAATTGAATTTAACCTAAAATTTCCTAATTCCTAATTATATAACTCAATATATGCATAATCCCCACAAAATCCACAACTATATCAATACATGCATCCACATTGACAATCAACACATTCCACAACGTAAAATCCAACCGAAATCAAAAAATTCGAAAAATTGAAATTAATTAGGGATTTCAAACCTGTTTTTTCACTAATCGACGAGGATTTTGCTTGAGGATCGATGGAATAGCTTGGTGACCTTCGATTGCTTGCTTCCAACACTTAAACTGCCCTGAAAATCGAGAGGAGGCGAGAGGAGGCGACTGTGTAGTGTTTGGGGCAGTTTCGTTTCTGCCCCAAATCGTACCCAGATACGATATAAAGCCAAACTATATCCGACGAGTTAAGTGATCTCGTCGGATATAGTTGAACCCAAACTATAACCGACGATATTTCATATGAATGTCGTCGGATATAGTTTGGGTTCAACTATATCCGACGAGAGATCATATGCAACTCGTCGGATATAGTTCCTCTATTTAATTTTCATTTATGCCGGCCGGTAAACTAATTAAATGTGTAGTGTTTTAATATATATATTTATTAATAGTTAATTAATACGAAATTATTAATACTTAATACGAAATTAGTAAATTAAGCAAAATTATTTAATAATACGATCGATCGATATTAATTATTAATCGATCCGTTGTATTTTTTCCCGATCGATCGACACCGGCCATTTAAAGTCGATCGATAATATGATCGAATAAAATTCATTTTACATTGCACGTTCTAAGTCAAACCATCTACATACATATAAATTATACACTAATTAATTAAGGTGCATAATCGGAATCATCGCTTGAGTCTGACTCTGTTTCCGAGTTAATTTCAGGTAATATGTGTATGTCCTCGTCACTTGAGTCTTCATTCTCTTCATTTTGATTAACATCAAGAAGATTCGGTTGAGGAATTCGTACCACACTGCCCTGTCTCACATTATTAAGGCGAATTGTTGAGGTTTCAGGAATACCAGTTGCGTTCGGCTCTTGGTATGCACTGACTTCTTCATTATCTGAGGTCACACCAAGGGTTGAGGCACTGTATTGGCTTCGTGGAAGAACATGGTTAACCACTTTCCACGCGCCTTTATGCACAAGATCATCAAGATAGAACAATTGTTTCAACGCCGTGGCCAACACAAACGGATCATCTTCATACCAGCTTGTGGCAGTATTCACCGAAAAAATCCCGTATTGATCGGTCCTTATGTTCTGAGGGTCGGTATCAAACCATCTACACTTAAACAAGTGCACGGTCATGCCTTCCCCATATATTAATTCGAGAACTGAATGGAGAACACCGTAATAGTCAACTCCATTCTGCCCACCATGCACCATTACCCCATAATTCTGTGTTTTTCGTTTGACATCTCTATGTTCACAAATAAATAATACGCCATTAACCTTACACATAGGATAAACTCTGGAAGTTACCGGTTTCTGCGCCAAGAGCCTCAATTCGTGTGACCACTGAGGGATACCATCATCTTGTACATGATTCATCTGAAAATAATCATTTATTAAGTACGTATAAATAGGATGCGAGACATGCACTTAACATCGATCATATACAGGTCAATTTAAGTATCAACTTACCCAGTTGCCAAAATAGTTTGCGAACGTCTTGTTGTGGTACTCAACATCACCGGAAATAGCAGGGCAGTAAAGGTGCAAATTTTTCCAATATTGAACTTCTGGACAGTTAATCAATACCGACCAATGGGCAATGACGAGCTCATAAGATTCCAACTTGTACGAGTTGGGCAACTTTCCAGAAACTTCAACATCATCGGAGATGATCGAAAGGTTGAACTGCCCTCCATCTACGGACATATGTTGTGGAGGGTCCTCCAACGCTCCCAAATACAACTTGGTGTACGTTACGCACTCATGCGCAATATATGCTTCAGCGATACACCCTTCGGGTGCAGATTTGTTCATCACATAGTCTTTGTAGTCCCCCAATTGTCTGTAAATGGGTAATTACAGATCAAGCATGTTATGCTTATTGCAACAATATATAAGTGAATAAATAATATTAAAGATCGACATATATATAGCCAGATTCAGAGATGCATTACGTACCTTTCCATAGGATACATCCATGTGTAGTGTACTTGACCAGTAAGCAACAATTGTTCCGGAAGATGGAGCATCAGGTGAGGCATGATGTCGAAAAAGTTTGGGGGAAATATCCTTTCGAATTTGCACATGATAAAAATGATGTCCTGTTGCATTTCCAACAAGTCCGATTTCTTCACTTCTCTCGTGCATAACTTCTGAAAGAATCTTGACAAAGCCACTAACGGCTCCACCACCTCTTTGGGCAGGTACCCTCGAATGAAAACAGGGAAGAGGAGTTGGAGCAGTATATGACAGTCATGACTCTTTAGTCCATACATCTTGTTGTCTTTGAAGTTAACACATCGACTTATATTTCCGGCATAGCCTGAAGGATACCTGACATTACCCATCCAACCAAAGATTTCACTCTTCTGGGCAGGCTTCACGGTATAAGGAGCTTGTGGAATTTTTTTCTTCCCATCTCTCAACCACAAATGTTTTCGCAGTCCCATCCTTTTAAGATCAATGCGTGCCTTCGGGCCGTCTTTAGTTTTTCCCTCCCAATTCAACACTGTGCCGACCACACTCTCGCACACATTTTTCTCTATGTGCATGACATCTAAGTAGTGTCTGATCAGCAACTTGGACCAATAAGGAAGTTCCCAAAAAATACTTTTGTGTGTCCAAAATTTATACATGTCGGGTTTGTCAGGTATTGACGCCATTATCTACGGATGATTGCTTAGCTGCCCAAAATCGTATTCATTTAGCACTTCTAAGATTTCATCCCCCGTCCATCTCCTCGGCTGCTCACCTGTTTCCACAGTCCCATCAAATGCCTCCATATCCTCCCGAAATGGGTGATCATGTGGAAGCCAACAACGATGTCGCATCTATACAATCTTCCTGCAATGAGGTCTGCAACACTCAACCGTCATGCACTCTGGACAAGCCCTGTATCCCCTGGTAACGTTGCCCTACAACATCCCGCGTGCAGGAAAATCGCTAATGGTGCCAACAAGCATGGCATGCATCTGGAACATCTCATTTTTGAACTTGTCATAAGTGGGATGACCATGCTCACTCAAGTACTTAAGCTCCTCAATCAAGGGTCTCAGATACACATCGAGACACTTTCCTGGATAACCCGGCCCTGGAATGATCATAGTGAGCATATTGTATTCTTTCTTCATGCACATCCATGGAGGAAGGTTGTACGGTACCAAAATAACTGGCCATATACTGTATTGAAGACTCATGTTCCCAAAAGGGTTGAATCCGTCAGATGAAAGCCCCAGCCAAACATTTCGAACCTCTGATGCAAAATAAGAAAACTCATTCACCATGTGCTTCCAAGCGTCTCCGTCAGCAGGGTGTATAAGCGTATCACCGTCGGGCAAATTCCTCTCGGCCCACCATCTCATAGCTTCAGCCGTGTGTGCAGACATGAACAACCGTTCTAGCCTATCTATCAGGGGAAAATACCGAAGTATCTTCAAAGCTTTCTTGTTTCCGGCAGGAGTCAACTTATACCTATCTGTACCACATACTGGGCATTCATCAAGAGATTCAAGATCATTCCCATAAGCATCTTCACCCCAGAAGAGAACACAATCATATCTACAAGCATGAATTTTGATGTAGAAAAGGCCAAGATGTTTAAGGATCTGTCGCACCTTACAATGAGTGGTAGGAAAACGATGACCGGGGGGCAATAACGAACCAGACCACTTCAGCCAATCATCAACAGCCTTCACACTCATTTTGTTCTCCACTTTGAGCTTCATTACTCCCATAACACTTTCCAGAACAGTCTTATTACACCCGTTGTACAACGGGGTCTGTTGGAAGGCAATGAGGTTGTTGTACTTGTCCATACCAGCAATGTTGACAGCTGTAGGTAATTGCTGGACTGGCTCAATATGAGGGAAGTCTCCAACGGCGGGAGGGATATCGATATCCGGTGCTTCAGCAAATATACCGCTCTCATGAGGAAACATATCGTTGATCAACCTTGTTGTTGGATCATTGGATGTACTGCCACTCTCAAAAAATTGTCCGTGATCATGTTGACCAACTGTTGAGCTCTCACCGTGATAAATCCAACATGTGTACTTATCCCAAAACCCGTTTTTCTTCAAGTGCTCCAATACTTTATCGATGTGAAAACGATATCGCTCGCTGCGACACTGACATTTCGTACACGGACAATAATGAATTGTCATCCCTCCACAATTAACCTTCACATATTCTACAAAACTTCTAATTCCACGGTGATATCTTACATCCCATCTTGGAAGACATATCCAACTCTTGTCCATCCTCAAAATTATAACTGCGTGCATGTATATATACCCATGATCTTATTAATTCAAATTTCATAGCTACATATAAATATTTATTATTTTAATTCCCATAATTTTAATATATATATATACACACACACGTACACCCTAACTATATATATATATAATCGATCACAAAAATCTAAATATATATATAATTGCTATATATATATTCACAATAATCAAATTAAAATTAACAACAATTAATATATATATATATATATATTTACGATCAATCACGCATACGTAATCAAAATCAACCATCGATCAATTACTCGATCAAACTCAAGAGTCAATTAATTAATTAACTCGATCGATCGATCCATCTATTAATTCAACAAATTAATTAAGCAATACATGCATGCACAACACACATATATATATATTAATTAAGAACGTACCTAGCTAGCTAGCTATATATAATGCGCACGAATCATCACGAACTCATTCTCGACATCACCCAAAGATCGATTTCAGAGCATTTGTTGAAAAAATGGAAAGTTTTTTGAATGACAGATCGAGCTGCTGCCCAGATCTGAAATAAGAAACTATAACCGACGAAATGAAAAAATCGTTGGTTATAGTCCAAAAATTTCGTCGGACATAGTCGATAACTATGACCGACGAGATTCTGGCGACTATAACCGACGACATGATAATCTCGTCGGTCATAAAACTATAACCGACGAGATAATCCTGTCGTCAGTTATAGTTAACTATAACCGACGAGATCCCTTCTCGTCGGTATGTTTTTCGGCAGCTCGTCGGATATAGTGGTTCTGCTGGTAGTGTACAAATTATATTTAACTTTTTATGTAGAGCATCTGTCGGAGACAACTTTTTTTCAATATTTAATCATTATAGCTTTAATTTTAAAATAGGGTTTAGGATGCTAGCTCTTAATTAGCTCATTGTTCTAATCTCAAATTTGGTTTGCAAGAATAGAATAGTTGAGATGAAGATAATGAATTATCAGCATAATGACGTACAACTTTGTTCATCACACACGACTACACAATTTACAAATAATTTTAAATTTTTTTCCTCTTTGTTGGAGAGTTTCTTTTTTCAAATTCACACAATTTTCCTCTTCTTTAATCATACATGGCTTCTTCTATTCATTAAGGCTATATTAAAGCATCAGCTTATCCCATTCAAGCTCCTGCAAACAGTTCAACCTTAAAAAACTTTAAGAACAGGTACAATTTGTGTTAGATCGTCACTTTAATTACCTAGCTTCATCCTTGGGAGTGATGCTGGCATGGGTTGTCATATAGAAAATCTCGATCTTTAGACTTGAGGTCACCCACATTTACAGCGAGGTAGCATGCAACATGCTGATCGATGCTTATGCATGTTGTAGAGTTGGATTACTAACACCAGATCGATGAACAAAGAAGCCACACGCATGCAATCTGCTTGAGTTTAACAAGCAATTAAAGGATATATATGAGTATAATGATTTCAAAGTTTTATCTCATCTCTTTAATTAAGTAACTGTAGCTGCTTCCTCACTCCTCGGGTGGCATCGGGTATCGGCACATGGGACACAGGTTACTCTTGTTCAGCCACTTTACAATAATGCAATCCCTATGATAAAGGTGTGAGCAGGGCAAACGAGTGAGCACTCGCACCAGTGGCACCACCACTTGTTCTTGTTGTTGTTGTTGTTTAGAATAAGAGAGAGAAATCATCTAAACATACAGCACTTGTGGGCGTCTCTCGAATGAAATGGTCTTCTAATTGCTTGACTCTAAGCCAATCCAGACCCTCAATCGTTTATTTAGACGCAGCAGTGACAGCAGGTTCATCGGGCCAAATAGTAGTGAGATCCCAAATCTTGACGACAAGAATCCGCTCGCAGGAGACGGCCTTGTCAACAGCAAGGAATACGCTATCTGTGATACCTTCAAATAAAGCTTCCGGGACGCCCATTTCTGAAAGATAGCCGATCATTATCTTCTTGTAAAAGTTGTTTATACATTTCACAGATGTAGCTAGCTTGAGAACAGAAAACTTGATGGCAATTGATCGATCAGCTAACTCGGTCATAGATTCAACTAGTGATTCTCCATCCTCCGGATCCATTCTGCTTGTTACCTTTTCAAAAAGAAAACACACAGTAAGCTTGTCATCCTCCCCGGCTGGAGTGTCGGCTTTGTCACCGACTATTTGGTAGTACGCATTGTGTATAAATAGTTAGCCAAAAATTATTCCCTTTCGTAACTAGGATTGAAGTTGGCGACCTTTGATTAATTTGTTTGAGAATCTGGAAACCTACCCCTAGCCTGGATAGGAAATATTATTTTCAAACTTGTGTGCAGTAGGTTTCCTTGTGTGCCAAGCGATTATAAATACAATACATTATTGCTATGCATCTCGATCAAACATGTCTGCTGTGTTAACGAACTCAACAACGGTCTTGTCAAGGTTACGTCTTCCTCTTACCAAAGCAGCAGAAGAAGATCAATGGCATGCCCAAGAGAGAAGAGAAGGAATTAGAGATCGAAACCTGCCAACAAGACTGAAAAAGCAAAACAAGAAAGAGAGATCGTTAAAATCGAATCCCCAACCACTCTCCCCGGCTGCTTACCTCTCAGGAATTTGAATTTCTTTTCTCAATTGAGAAAAAAGCCCACAACGTCAGAGTCCACCAAGCCCACCACCGAGCCCAGTCCTGAAGACACGTCAGCATCCTCACTGAACAAAAAGGCCGCCAACAAAGAAGCCCGCAGATGATCAGAGATGGACTATTTACTGTTCAGTGCCTCGCGACGGAGCAGCCGGAGTATATCTAGTCGCTCAGCCGCGAGTCCATTAATTGTTGAGATCCATGGGGATTGTCTCTGTTCCCGACACTTGCACAATTCCCAGCAAAATGTGGAGATTCAAATTAGGAAACTTGATCTAGCTACTGTGTAAGTAGAGCAAGTAAATTGCCTTTTAACATTGAAGATGCTGCTTCTCGAAGCGAAGCCGAGATTGAACGACAACAACAACAGCTTGTTCGAGTTAATCAGGATACATTCCGAATTCAGGGCCAAGTTGGAGCTTTCTTCCGACAAATCCTAATGTCCCGAGGACCACACTCCCAAATTATTGGCAGGCTCAACTAAAATTAGACTATACACAAGGGAGGCACCTGCCTCCTATTAGGACCATATTAGTGACCTATTGTAATATGCATTTGTATATGGGTATTATTATAATTAGATCTTATGGACCATATTAGGATATATATATATATATATATATATGTAGCCTCCTGGTAGAGGGCGTCAAAGAATATATCAAAAACTTACTTTATTTTTACTTTTTTGTTCAATTCTACTTTTCCGATGGCATTTTTGGGTTACGGTGGTATCAGAGCCGTTCGGTTCTGAGCAGACCAACGACATACGACGACAACTATATTGGTACATATTCTCATCGCAACGGCCTTCATGGGTACTCTACTACAGTCGATTTTCATCATTTTAGCTGTTCTCAGAGCTGGGTGAGCTCACAACCTCCATCGCCATCATTTCATCATCCGTCATCATACAACAACCCACCGCTCCCATCCCATATCACCATTAATGGCCACTTATTACCTCTTCAATTTCCATTCAACCCCTAGATCAACCCATTTTTCGTCTACCACTAGAACAATATAACTCTTACCCTCACACCAATCTTCTTATCAACCAACATTTCTTCCCACCCGAACCACCACTACTCCGCCAATTTATGATTTCCATCTTACCCCTCATCAAGGCTTGTTTGCAATCACCAGACCCAACCCTAGAGACCAACCATCCTCCAGAAGTGGAAGCTGCTTGTTGGATCACGGATCAAGTATGTTGATTCTCGCACGGCTTGGCCTTTGTCCGCAAGCTATTTTCCTGATTGTTCTTGAGTTGATATTTTTGGACAACGTGGTATCTTGCGGCTTTTGCTATGACAATTTCTTCATAAATATGATTGAGCTACCTCCAGAGAAATTTTATGTGGCTCCTGCAGTGAAAGCGAGGAGAGATGAAGTTACATTAGCCATTGACACAACTACAAATTATAGCCTAGCAGCACTGAATTCTGAAAATTGTATTTCTTTGATGGAAAATAGCATGTATCCTCTCTTACTCTATTGTACAATGATATTATTGAAGAAGTATGTATGTCACGACTAACACCAGGCAGAAACATGTGAAAATATTGGTAATGTTGAGTAGTTTGGGAGATACTCTGATATCCAAGCTTTGACCTCTCACAATGATGAGTTTGGATCCCTTGATACATTACATGTGTTTCTTGCTACAACTCTAAGATTTTAAGCTGATTACAACACGATAGTGTCGAAAGAACATCACATGTTTTATGTTGGTGCTTGTAACGTCAAAGAATCTACTGCTCATGTGTTGTTGATTGTGCATACTGAAAATGGTGGTGCATAGGTGGATCATGGCAATGAGATAGCTGGAATTGGTCAGGCGATCGTTGGAATTTTTAATCCTTGTGATGGGGTTACAAATGGGGGTGCCTATATACAGTTGCTTCAAAAGTATCAGTTTGTGCTATTTCACACCCACTATAGCCTTTCCCTGTTGACTAAGCACATGGTTGAGTCTGGATATGAAGGTAAAGAAGCCAAAGTTTCACATACCAACCCAAGTACTATTTGAAAGAATGGTTCAAGGTTTGTGACACAGACCCCAAGCATTCAGCTTCAACCTTCCAGTGCATTTTCACTCTGTTCATGGTTGTTGCTACTGTTCAGGTTACTTGTCTGCTATTAGTGAAAGTCGTGCTCACTCTGATGGTAACAAGCATTGCAAGTCATGAGAGATGTGCCTTCTTTAAGGGAGGGAGGGATGTTAGGACCATTTTAGCGACCTAGTGTAATATGCATTGGCATATGGGGTATTATCGTAATTAGATCTTATAGACCATATTAAGATATATATATATATATATATATATATATATGATTGTAGCCTCCTTGCAGAGGGCATCAAAGAATATATCAAAAACCTGTTGGAGGAGAATATTTGATAGACTGAAAATTGTAACTCTTTAATTGATAGAATGCATTATATATAGACTGATACAATCAATTACAATCAATGTCCCTATAAAAAAAAGATTTTTTATATCTCTATCTAGACTAAATCGTATTTGACTAGAACAAAACACACGCTGGAAGTTACGGAGAATAAATCTCCACAAACAAAACCTACTTTATCTTTATTTTTTCGTTCAATTATACTTTTTCGATGAAATTTTTGGGTTATGATCCCGGTGATCCTAACACTGCTCCACAAATAACAGATGGCAATCTGCGGCGACATGGGATGAAGACTCTAATATGCATAGGCATCTATGCGAGTTTACAGGTCTTGATGTAGAAACAGAGATTTATAACAGGAGCTATTTCGAGGTGATGGATGTCGTGGACTTTTCATGGCCATATTTGACAGTATGAAAGAGATTTATGAGAAAGAAGTTGAAGCTGTGCGAAAATTTGCACAAGGTGTTGAGATGCTCAAGGAAGCCATAATTAAACTCTAACTTCTATATACTTCACCGTTATCCACTTATCCTCTTGCTGTGAGGCCTTTTTACACCATGCCCACCTTGTAAAGACAACCCGGCTTAGAGCAACTCTTTCCATGTCTTTAACATTTTGATAGATTCATGTAGCAAAGTAGCTGAAAGTCGGCCGCCCTTATGAGATTTTCTAGTCTATGAGAATCATTTATAAGAAGCAAAGGAAAGAATTTGCTAGTCTATGAGAATCATATATAAGAATCAAAGGAAAGAATGGAAGTGTAAATGATGTCCACCTAAGAGACAAGCAGCAGATAGAAAAGCAAACGCAACGCCACATCGAGAACAAATGCTTAAAAAACATAAAAGAAATTTATTACTGTTGCAGGAGAAAGTAGAATAGATAAAAAATTATATTCTTTTCATTAATAGAATGCCTTAAATACAGGTAGATATAATTAGTTACAATCACTATCCCGATATAACAGGGATTCTCTGTATCTATCTAATCAATATCCGTATCTAACTAGGACAAGACACACATCGGGATTAATGGAGACTAAATCTTATTAAACACTCCCCCTTGTGTCGATGGTCATAAGAATGATGCATGACTTGTTATCTCATTAAAAACATCGCCAAACAAACAAAAACCTCATGGGTAAAACAAAAGCTTGGTCTAAGAGAAAAAGAGTACAACGCACCAACCACTAAAGCTACTACATATGAGGTAGACTCCCCCTGATGTCTACATAAGTATAACTCTCCCTGGCTGTAAACTCAGTCTAGGAGTTCTGATAACCTGCGCATACCAATGCTTCTCACATGTTTCACAAAAATAGATTTAGGAAGTGACTTGGTAAACAAGCCCGCAGAATTATCAAAAGAACCTACCTGACTCACTTGAATATTCAACAATTGTTGTTGTTGCTGATTAAAGAAAAACTTCGGCGATATATCTTGTGTATTGTCACCCTTAATGAAACCTAACTTCATTTGTTTAATGCATGCAATATTATCTTCAAAGATGTAAGTAGGATCAATAATAGTAGATTTCAATCCACTAGAGGCTCGAATATGACCTATGATTGACCTAAGCCAAACACATTCTCTAACTTTGGGTCGAGGAAATCCTTCGATAGGTCGAAATCCCCAGAATTTGTCTCAACTTTCTCTTTTCCGAGAATCTCGTGCTTTTCTCTATATTCTTTGTAAGGGAAGAATAAACCCATGTCAATAGAACCTTTCAAGTATCTAAAGAGTTGTTTCACTCCGTTCTAATGACGTTGCGTTGGTGCAGAGCTAAATCTTACCAACAAGTTCACTGAGAATGCAATATCTAGACGTGTGCACTGAGCTAAATACAACAAAGCTCTAATAGCACTGAGATATGGAATTTTAGCTCCCAAGATCTCCTCATCATCATCTAACAGAGGAAACAGATCTTTCTTGGGGTCCAGACTGCGAACAACCATTGGTGTGCTAACAGGGTGTGCTTTGTCCATATTGAATCTCCTGAGCATCTTTTGGACATAAGCAGACTGGTGAATAAGAATTCCACTAAATTGATGTTCTAGCTCTAATCTGAGACAAAATCGAGTCCTACCAAGGTCTTTCATCTCAAATTCAGATTTCAAGTAGCAAACAATCTCATTGATCTCTTCAAGAGTTCCGATGATATTCATATCATCAACATAGACAGCTACTATAGCAAATCCTGAACTTGTTCTTTTAATGAACATGCAAGGGTATAGATCATCATTCTTATATCCCTTCCCAATCAAGTACTCACTGAGGCGTGTATACCACATCCTACCGGATTGCTTCAATCCATACAGTGAATGTCTCAACTTTATAACATGAGCACCCTGTGGTCTAGAGTTACCTGATTTAGGTATAGCAATGCCATCTGACACTCTCATGTATATCTCTGAATCAAGATCTCCATAGAGATATGCAGTAACCACATCCATTAGCTGCATACTAAGCTTTTCAAACACTACCAAACTTATCAGGTAGCGGAAGGTGATGATGTCCATAACTGGAGAATACGTCTCCTTATAATCAATTCCAGGGCGCTGAGAGAAATTATGTGCTACAAGTCTAGCTTCATAACGCAAGATCTCATTCTTCTTATTACGCTTCTGAACAAAGACCTATTTATGTCCAAATAGCTTAATATTCAGTGGGCATAGCACAATCGGACCGAAAACTTGCCTTTTATTCAGAGAGTCTAGTTCAGCCTGGATTGCTTCCTTCCATTTCAGCCAATCTGCTCTAAGTTGACATTCATCAACTGAGCGGGGTTCCGCTTCATCGTCATCAATAATCTCCTGAGTGATGGAATAAGCAAACATATCATCAACTAACATGGAAGATCTATCCATAAGAACATGCACATCATTTGTTCTAAGTGAGATTTCTGAGTTCTCTGATATCACAAAAGGTTCTGGAGTGTCCCCCAGAGATGCTAATTGTGATTCAAGGACATAATCATAATCAGAGACAATCTCATGTGAAGGATTGACAACGTTGATGATAAATGGATCTTTTGGTGCTTTAAGGGCCTGCCTTTTAACAGACGGCTCATCTGTGGATTTTCTTGGTCTCCCCTTTTTTTTGGTGGGAGTCGAGCCCGAAGAAACACCATCCACATGAGCAGGAGGAATGCCTCCTTGCCCAGTGTTGCTATTAACGAATTTCTTTACCGGGATTTCTAACCTTACAGGAACATTAACAACAGGTATATCTGATCTTGTCACTTTAGCGATATCAGCAAATGAATCAGGCATAGAGTCTGCCACTTGCTGAAGATCGAGTATCCTACGCATTTTCATCTCACTCTGAGATGCACGTGGGTCATGATGAGACACAGTGGGATCAAACCACATCAATTCCTGACGTTGAATTAGAATAGAACTATTCCTATCTCCCCCTAACGGTGGGAAATATGTCTCATCATATTGACAATCTGTAAATCTAGCAGTAAAAAGATCTCATGTCGAAGGTTCAAGATAACGGATTATCTTGGGTGATTCGAAACCAATATAAATGCCCAATCTTCATTGAGGACACATCTTAGTGCGCTGTGGAGGCGTAATACGCACATAGACCGCGCAACCAAAAATGCGTAAAAGTGAAATATCAGGCTTATATCCAGTTACCAACTGGTACGCACTGAATGGTTGATGGGCAACAAGTCTAAAACAAATGAGCATTGTTGCGTGTACCACTGCATAACCCCAAGCAGAGACCGGTAAATTTGTATGCATTACCAAAGCTCTAGACACAAGCTGTAACCGCTTGATATGAGCCTCTGCTAAACCATTCTGAGAATGGACGTGGGGAACGGGATGTTCAACATCAATCCCAAGAGACCTGCAGTAATCATCAAAAGATTTTAATGTAAACTCTCCTGCATTATCCAATCGAATAGACTTGATTGGATGGTCCCGGTGGTGAGCCCGGAGCTTAATGATTTCAACTAGGAGTTTTGCAAACGCAGCATTCCTTGTGGATAGCAAAGCAACGTGTGACCATCGCGCTGATGCGTCTATAAAAACCATAAAATATTTAAATGGTCCACATTCAAGTTTGATAGGTCCACAAATATCACCTTAGATCATTTGTAAGAATGGAATATTTTCATTGTTATCAACAGCAAAAGAGGGACGAGCCGTCAATTTTGCTAAGGAACAAGCTTTGCAGAACGAGCGATGCGCATCAGAGATGGCAACATAAGAATCCGGTGGGATGACGCACGATGCTCCAATAGTATGTTGTTATGAAGGTGCTATACTTGTCCTGGAGACCAAGTTAGGATTGAGATGAGTAGTCTAATCCTCACCATCTAAACCGATGGAAATAGGTAATCCCACATGTTTCTTGGCTCTAAAGAACGGATGATCATGAGTATTTTTCAAGATTTTGATCATCATATCACGACCTGGGTGTCCCAGTCGTACATGCCAAAGCTTATATGAATCTGAATCACACGTAGTAGTGTGAGTCACGGCATTGGATTCAATGATATGAACTGTGGTTAAGTACAAACCACTACGAATTGCCAGAAACTTCTCTAAAATACGCTTGCGGCCACATTCAATAGAGGTTATACACAAAAATTCTTTTTAATTCTCACAATAGGTTTCCAAGTGAAATTCGTTGGCACGAATATCCTTGAAACTTAGCAAGGTTTGATTGGCCTTTGGTGCATATAAGGCATCAGTGATATATAATTTTGTACCATGAAGCAGCATAAATTCTGCACTACCACGCCCCTGAATAACGGGCGTTGCACCAATCATGGTTGTCACTGAGGATTTGTATGGGAAAAGATCCTCAAATAATTGCATATTCCGTAGAATGGTATGAGTAGTACCACTATCTACTAAACACTCAATTTTGCTTTGATACATCTACAAAATCAATGTAAAAAAGTAAGTCTTTATAGCAAAGACGAGGCGCACACTTCAAGTATACACTCGAAGATTTGAGAAGGGTGTGACCCTTGTTGAGTGTTGATATGGCATGGCGTAAACCGATGTAATAACAACATCAGGTGTTGAAATCCAAGTCGAAATTTTTTGATGTTTTCCAATAGAACCGATGTATAGATAACATCATAAGCCAATGAAATAGATGAAAAATTCATCTAGAAACATCACATTTAAATTGGATTTTCGACGGGTCGAATAAAGGCTTCGACTGGTTGAGAAAACCCAAAATAACTTGTGATTTTTCGATACCAGATTTCGACCGGTCGAGAAAATATTTGACAAGTCGAAAATAGACCAATTTTGGGACAGAGTCGTCGCATCGACCGGTCAAAAATTGTTTAGCTCAATTTTTTGACGGGTTGAATTTAAGCTATTTTCGGACAAAAGCGAGGCATCAACTGGTCGAAAATTGTTCAGTTCAATTTTTCGACGGGTTGAAGCTGCTCTGTGCACTGCTTCAAAAAATTTCGACGTTTTTTTTTGTCAAAGTGGTATCTTGGCTTGCCTTTTGCCATATGTGTAAATATCGAACCATACATAAGAATCATATGGAATAGAACATTCTCAAAACACTTTCATATACCGAAAATAGAGAAATGTTCATTGCTTGCCAACAAAAATTACATCATAGATGTGTTCTTACACAAATGTCTTAAAAATTATTGACCGAAAAGTAAGCCAAAAACAAAACTAAAACTTGAAAGATTACAGAGACAACTGCATTTTACATAAACTTAATCAAAATCCAGGGTAGCAAGTTCTTTCCCCTTGTCATATGCTAAAACTAGGTTGGTGTCAACCTCCATCTCATTTCTCCAGTATAATTCGACTCTTGAGTCAAATACTGTTTGTGCTTCTTGTAAATATTTTGGATTTCTCTACTAGCATGACATTGTTTGTGCATATGTCTAGCAGAGCCACACTTGAAACAACCAAGTTTACCAAATTTTTGATACCGTTGACTATCAAGAACCAAACCAGACTGGTTCTTTTTAGAAGGGGCATTATGATCTCTATGCTAAGTCATATTTTGGCTGCAGCCTTGGCCACGCCCACGCCCTCTTCTTCCCCCACGTGAAGCATGTCCACCACGATTATAAGATTCTGAACGAGTAACCTTCTTATCTTTTAGAGCCTTTCCTCCCATATTATAACTCTTAGGCTTTTTGGTATCAGCCAGTCTTGAGTTAATATTAAAGATGATCTCATGATGCTTTTCTTTAGTCGCAAGACTGTTAATGAGATCACTGAATTTGGTAATTCTCCCTTGCTCGTACTCAATCTGGTACTGATGAGCTAGAAGACTCGTAGATGTGGGGAAGTTTTGTAACGCCTTCCTCAGATTTTTCCACACCACAAAAGCTTAGTTCAGACTACAGATCGAGCATAGCTTGGTTAAAAGCGTTGATCTTTGGGAAATCCACCATTCTGGCGTTGTTCCATTTCGCAGTCAACTCAGGAAGCTATGCATTATGCACATTATTGAACCTCTTTTTTAGAACATCCCACAAAACCATGGGATCTGTCTTGTTCAAGTAATGCTTCTTCAGAGATGGGTGAATATGACGTCTCAAAAACATGAGGGCTTGAGCTTTTGTCTCTTCAGTTAGGTGGGAAGAGCTTTTGTCTCTTTCCGATGAATGTGTTCTCTACATCAGAGACCCAATGATGGTACTCCTTGCCTTTATGGTCAATGATCTCGAATTCTGGCCTTGCATGCTCATTTGAACTCAACTACAAAACACACAGAGATGTTATATTAGAAATGATCGAGTACTATGATCACAAAACTTTCAAGTTTAATTGAATAAGAACGTGATCCATAGTGCATGGTAAAATCGATTGTAAAACAGTGGTAAAAACCATACCCAGCAACCGTGACACAACAGTCACATAGAATCGATTTCCCTTTTTTTTTTCTTTTCCAAACTATGACTCCCCTAGGACAGTCACGTATACTCTATGGATATATATCCATAGGAGCTAGGGTATAAACATGTAATATTCACAACTCATATCACAGTTATCATCAACTTAGATCTAGGGTTTTGCGGTAAGTAAGTTTGCTAGATCTAGAGATTGAGGGTTTACCTCGATGGGTGTTATGCTCAGTATGACTGCTATATTTGATGAAGAAGAAGTTCTTCTGAAACAATTTCTCGGAAGATGAGCAATCTTGAAATGATTTGAAGAACTTGTGCTTGAGTGAGGGATGCCGAGATGAGAGAGAGAGACCGACGGTGGAACAAGATGGCTGGCGGCGGCGGTAGTGGTCGGTGGTGGTCGGTGGCTTTCTCCTAGTTTTAGGTTTTTCTATTAACTCTGAGAGTCGTGCTGATAACGTGTTGTAGGAGAAAGTAGAATATACAGAAAGTTATATTGTTCTCATTGATAGAATGCCTTAAATATAGGCTGATACTGAAAGGACCCAACCCCGATTTAGCTTCCTAAATCGGAATCAAACCCCTTCGAAAACACGAACCAACAAAAACTTTTCGAAATTTGGGCAGAGTTTCGTTACTAGCGTGGAATTACCATTACCTGCACGCGGAAAATACACTTCATCCTATGCCACAAAAAGCAAACCGTGGGCACCAATCCCATCCGGATTTCTCAATATATCAACAGTAAAGTAAAGTAGTAAATATATATGCACTTTACTGAAATCCAGTGTAAAATCGTATAACGTATTCAATAGGAAGCTCAGAGCGACATCTAATACATAATCGTATACGCATACCACAGTAGGTAGAACAATAAACCTACTGGATGAAACAAAGTAGCTCGAGCACTATGCCTCCAACCACGACGTGCGACACCAGAGCCTGAACTGCAAACTGGGCACGGAAACCGAAAAGCCCAGGGGAAAGACAATAAACACGTTAGAGTGAGTGGATGAAAATAAATGTCTTTCACCAGTTTATATATATGTTATAAAAACATATGCGAGTCCAGATAAATAAAAACAACATAGTACACGAGGTAAAACTCACACTCCTCCAGTGTACAGGGCATGCAAGTAAAAATCCCACGGGGTCGCTCATGGACACACACCGTGCTAGTACAGTCCGAATCACGGGATCCCGGACCCACACGTGATTCTAAGCCAGAAAGGCCTCGGTTCCGGGGATACGCCCCTCGCCGGTCAGGTCGGGGTAACGCCCCGCCTGGGATGCCTACCATCGGGGATCAGCCGAGAGGCTAAGTGTATCGATACAACAACGTAACCAAGACTGTACTCTGTGTAAACCAAATCATAAACATTTCGATGCAAATGCATGAATCAACATATAAGTGTATGTATACTCGTATACGTATATCCGTATAAGTATAATCGTATAATCGTAAAACACATGCTCATGTAATTCGTAATCTCAATACGCATGCTCAAGTTCGAAAATCATATAAAAGACTCGCAAACAATCCGTGAAAAGAAATGTCCACTCACAGACTGGCGTAACGCGTATCGCGTTAACCCGTGATCCGGCGGAAAGTCCCTCGCCAAAACAACGATCACGAACCCCTGAATAATCACAACGTCCAATATTCAAAGTCATAATCCGACAATACAATACAAATCACGAGAAACAGCCGTTCTCGGAAACACGTGATTCAAAGTCGACGAATCGTCGAAAATTCGTATATAACACCTCAATACCTCGCTTTACGTTCGGAAGCTCAACTCGAAAAACGAACCTCCCCACTGCGATCGGGGCGCGATTTCGAGTCAAATGACATGCGACTTGTCGAAAGTCAAAAAGTCAACCCGTTGACCGTTGACCGCCGTTGACCGCCGTCCACGGCGGCGCCACTGTTGACCGGAAAATTTCACGGCGGAGCTACCTTCATTCCACTCAAAATCGTCCACTGAGCAACTTTGTCAACTACAACAAAGGCCAATTCTCACTCTAACTAGGTCAATTTCAAGCAAAACCGAATTGGTTCACAAATTTCAATCCCAAAATTCTCCATGTACAAGATGAATTGGAACTCCAAACTTACATGGTAGCTTGCTAGTGATGAGAGCTTCAAAGCCCACTCCAAATTGCAGCTCGAATCGGCCCCAAAAATGGAACCCGAATCACAAAGTTTTCTTCCAAAGTTTGGCCGGATTTCTCCCTCTTTCCGGCGAGTCTTGCCGTGAAAAGAGGTCGGAAACACGATGGGGTGGCCAAGGCGCTACGAATGGGTCCTTCCCCATGGTCGGAGGTGGCCGAACGGACAACCACCGTCGCCACCGTGAAACACGTCGCATTCCTCTTCTCCCACCGAGTTGACCCAGTCAACTCGGTCAACCCTCATAATGGAAAGTTTCCCACCTGCCCAAAATAGCAGGTTACTATATATAGCCTTTCCCGATTAGGAAACTTCGTAATTATCCGTTTAAACGAACTTCAAACGCGCGTAACTTTCCCGTCGTAATTCCGATTCCGATAATTCTCGCGGCCATGAACTCGTCTCGACATACTCTTCAATAATCACTCAAAGTCAAACACATCGGCCAACCGAATAAAAAGTCAACCCTTCAAAGCAACATACATTAAATCAACTAAATAATCAACAAACGGAAAAATTCGTAACTAATTCCTCGTAACTCCAAATCATGCTCCAGAAGTTCTCACAAACTCGAAATTAAATTCCGAACAACTTCCGTGAAGAAGCCGAACCCAAATTCTCGTCCGGTAATTTAGTCGTTAAGTAGCCCACCATTTAAATCTGAACTTCAAATATTCATAACTAATTCCTCGGTCGTCTAAATAACGATCCGGAACCGTCCACGAACTCGTAATCACATGTAGAACGACTCTCGAGAAGAGACCCAGCTCCAATTCTCGGCCAATAATTAAGTCGTTAACAAGCTCGGCGATTCCAAACAACCATCGGATACCAGTGACTACGCGGTAACTCACGTACATAGCTGGTCGTACTGCTGATTCTGGTTCGGGTCGTCACAGATACAATCAGTTACAATCACTATCCCGATATAACAGGGATTCTCTGTATCTATCTAATCAATATCCGTATCTAACTAGGACAAGACACACACCTGAATTAATGGAGAATAAATCTCCTTAAACAATTACTAGTTTGGCGTACCACTAGAATTATCAAAGAGGAGACTTGCATAAAGCATATACTGGAGAAGAAATGAGAAATACATATTAATTATGACAACATCATGAGAGGGTCAAGAAATAATATAATACAGGTCACAATCCTACAATAACATTAGCAGAAAGCATCACAAACATTTAGTATTTCAAAAAAAAGAAAATAGTTATAATGATCACTCAAGTTTGTCACAATCAACAATTTGATCACTGAAGTTTAGAAAATATCAAAAATGTCACTGAACTTTAAATTAGTCTATTAATTTGATCACTTTGTGTATTTTAAATATTCTAATTTGTCAAATATTTTGCTTATATAGATAGGATTATGAGAGAAATATATATAACATAAGTGGGACAAGCATAAAAACCACAATGAAATATGAAAAATTGACATTCAAGATGGGTAAAGTGATCAATTTGATAGACAAATTTAAAATTCAACGACCTTTTCGATATTTTTCAAACTTCAGTGATCAAATTGTCGATTCAGAAAAAATTTAGTGATCATTTGAATCATTTTTCCTTCCAAAAATCTAACCATTGTGAAACTGTAAAACAAATAAGATACTCATATCTACATAGCCTACTACCCAAGTATGTTACTTTTCATTTTTCAACATTCAGTTTTGTTTAATGGGCACAAACATTAATTTCAACTCTACCAAAACTTATCATATTTATTTATCATTCAAATTTGGCACTAAAAAAGAGAAACGGAACAACAAAGACTTTTATTATAACATGTAGTCAAGGAGTAAAATATCGGGTATCGAGGATATATCGACAGTCCAAAATTTGGATATATCGACGGAAATATCGACGAAATATCGATCTACTGAAAATTCTGACGGAAATGACGGAAACTAATAAAAATATATGGAAATTTGTAATGAAACTTTTGGAGGTTGTTATATGATCAATTACCTACCTTATGTAAAAAGAAAATATTGATCAAACATCAAAACATATGAATTTGCTATATTACTATATGAATTAGTATGTGTTAAGTGCTGATAACTATTAAAATATAATTTAATAGTTCTATTTTTATGTTTTTGATGGCTAAACTTTAATGGGAGGCTAGACCATCACATTTTTGTACAATATGTTACACATCACACATTATAAAATCAAATATATAAATACTTCAAAACCACATAGAGGACCTATGAGGTTCGAAATTCACACTATTTTCCTCATCTCTCTTTGCAGAATCATGTGTGTATTGTGAAGAGTACTCATTAAATGATTGCTCTCCCATGTAATTCTGCACGTATTGACTTACATACCAACCATATGGGTCAGGGGGCGGTCTTTGAAGATTTTGGAGCTTGTAGTATGAACCAGGCATTGCTCGACTTTCTTCATTGCTATCATCATTTGAGGCATTTGTTTGTGATTGTAACGATGAGTTATCACTTGTTGGAAGACCATAAGGCATGATATATGAAGGATAAGACATTGCAAAATTTTGACAAGCTTTTAATTTTGTTAAATTAAAAAAGTTACTGAAAATTTCAAAAATTTCGGTAAATATCGGAAAATATCGGAAATATCGGGGATATATCGGAAATATCGGAAAATTTCGAAAAATTTCGGAAAATTTGGAGATATATTCACGGATTTTTCAGGTAAGTTCAAAATATCGAAATATCGGCGAAATATCGCCGATAATATCGATTTTGCATTCCTTGCATGTAGTAGTCTCATCTTGGTAACATGAAAAACAAAACGATAGGTCGGAATACTGACTCAAACAAAAAATGAGAACCAACTATGAACAGTATGAAATATTTTCAACCTAAAGCTATGCAATCTATTGACAAACCTGATCTGCAGGAGTTGGTATTGTGAACTGAAACTTTGATATAATGTAGCTGCATTTCTAACATCAAGCTTCAGAGTTGAACAAAATAGCTAAAGAGTGGAAAACAGTCTGTTATGTACATTAGTAAAGAGAAATCAAAAAGTAAACCAAAAAATACCTGCAGAGACTGATCAGTCAATTGTATGAGCAAACTTGTATCACTCTTATTATATAGTTACATTTGGTAAAGGGTCTGATCTTACCTTTGAGAAGTCAACATTTGGTCAGACTGTGACCTTGAGAAATGAGAACTCGGCGCGTAGTATGATCACTCTTCCTTGTTATGTGACTAGGGATTCTCTCTCAACCCCACAATATGGTGTATCCTGTTTCATTTGACAATGAAATCCACATAAACTCACACTGATTTCCCTTGTGTATTTGCACGTTGTATTCATCGACCAACTTCAGAATCTAATCGGGTGGAACATCACCCAAATCATTTTCGTCACATTTGAAAGCACCAACAACCCAAATTCTATCCGTGCTATACGCAGACGACGTCATTGATGACCATAAGCCTCTACAAAAGCTACAAAACCCATCCAGAAAATCAAACCCGGAATTCGGAATTCTAAAGCTTCATCTTCTTCTTCAAGGAATTATATTCCTCAAACTATTATTGATTATATTAAAAATGAGGAGGATATTGAATTCTCAAATATTGAGAATCAGCTTCACAGCTGGAGCCTCCCGAAGGTTAAACCTTCAATGATCCATTCTATTAATATGTTCAACCTGAATATGGCTTTGACCTTAAAAACGATTGAACAAACTATTCCAATAGGAAAGGAACATGAAACTATTCAATTGTTCCATCCTAAAGAAATCAGAAGATATAAGGATAAATATAAATATTTCCATCTTGGTATGGTACAAGTGGCTATTCGACCACTATCAAGAGAAGGCTTAAATGCCTCTTTATTGGTTGCCCTTAAGAGATTGCAGGCACCTCAATTTTAATGACTCCTTATTAGGAATCATTCAAACCAGTTTATGCAACGGACCAGTTTATTTCAACTGTTTCCCCAATTTCTGTGTTTCTTTAACAGACAGAAATATTTTAGATGTCTTAACATATATTAAATATTAAGACCAGTGGTTATAATTTAAAAGAGGGATCAACCTCTAAATATAACATACAGGGTTTATTATAAAGCAATGAATACCCTTAGCCCAAAAGCAAAAAATTATGATACAAAAGGAAAAACAGTCTTAATCGAGACTAATTTATTAAAATCAGATGTGTCTATTCCCCAGACCATCCAATGGCAAGATATTAAAACTCCTGATGAATAGATGTTAGAATCTGCCACTCCATCCAAGCCTTTAGACAACAAAAGAGTTGAAGAAATTCTTCAATATGATGATGGAGACGTTATTATTAAATTTGATAATAGCAGAAGATTCACTCGATTATCATTATCTGAGGATAGTATATCTTCTATTTCATCAAAAAACGAGCATATTCAGTCTCAAAGGTTTTATACTCCAAACCAAACTATGAAAGCCTCATCATCAGGTATAAAAACTCATAATCTTGTATTTGATGGAGTTTGTACAAATTCTCAACAGATTCCTCAAGGAATATATCATGAGGAACCTGAAACATTATCAGAATTTAATGACATTGCATCAATAAATGTCATTTCTATTCCATTTACTTATGATCGTCAAGCTTGCAGTAAAGATCTTATGCAAGAAAAATATAAATCATTTAGAAAATGGTTCTTCTCTACATTCAAGGAAGAAGAACAACAAAATTATAAATTCCTTTATCATGAAACTATTAAATCCCAGGAGAAAGTTATATCTTTCCCTATTTGGTTTTTAGATTATGCTACTAACCAAAATTATCCATGTTTAAACATGCTTAAGTCCTTAGAAAAAGATTGGACTACAGCAAAAGGTAAAATTATTACCTCTATTCATCCACCTTCAGAACATCTGAAGATTAAAGCAGGTGAAACAATTATTGAGTCAGTTGCTTTCAGTCATGAAAAACAACATAATTATACAAACTTGACTCTTCAAACTATGTGCTCCCAAATTGGGAGAATGGAGGAAAAATTAGAAAAAATTTCAACACCTCCAGTCTTAAAAGAAACTAAATCAAGTTTATCTGCGTCTATTGTTAACTCTACTCCAAAGATAGTAGAACCTTCTATTCTAAAACCAAGTATCAATATTACTATGCCTAGTAAAAAAGATATTGATATTGTTTCAATTCTAACCCAACAGTTAGAATCGTTACAACTTAATGGTCATAAGTCTAATGAGAAAAAAGCTCAAATAGCTACTATTTCAGAAGCATTCTCTGGTTCAGATAATGAATCAGATATTAATGAATTTGAAAAACAAATTCTGGCAATGGAAGATGATCTTAATAAAGATCAGACTCCTAGCATAAACCAAAATATTTTTGGAAGAAGCACTGTTTTTGGCAGAAAATCAGTCCATACTGCTTCAACTAGACATTATTATACGCGTCCTACTCCTCAGTACTTATTATTTGAGGAAGAAAATTCAAATATTACTGCTAGCTTTAGTGCTAGAACCATTTATGAATGGAATATTGATGGACTATCTGAATATCAAATTCTCACGTTATTACACCGTATGACTATGTACTCTACTGTTTGTATATCAGCTCATAATACTGATAAACAGATTGCAGAGTACATTGTTGCAGGATTTGCTGGCCAACTTCGTGGTTGGTGGGATAACATTATTACCTTAGAACAGCAGCAACAAATATTAAATGCGACAAAAATTATTCAAACTCCAATGACCATGAAAGATGAACAAGGTCAAGACAGTATTATATATACTGAAACCCATATTTCTAATGCAGTCTATACACTGCTAACCTCAATCTTATTAGCTTTCGTGGGATCTAACCCAGTTTCCTTCGAAAGAAATAAAGATTTATTAGTCAATCTGAAATGTCCCACTTTAACTCAGTTTAGGTGGTATAAGGATGTATTTCTATCCAAGGTTATGATCAGGACAGATGCCAATGCTGACTTCTGGAAAGAGAAGTTTATAGCAGGTCTTCCTACTCTCTTTGCCCAACAGGTCAGAGATCGTATTCTAAGAAAACATGGAGGAAACTCCATTCCTTATTATGAATACACCTATGGTCAACTCATCAGTGAGTGCGTTGCTGAAGGATTATCCATCTGCAATGATATTAAATTAAAAGCTCAACTGAAACGCCAACATTTAACTGGCAAAAAAGAAATTGGTGAATTTTGTGACCAATTTGGTTTTGATCTCCAAATTCCAAATAAACAAAAAAGATCAGATTCAAAATCTTATTATAAGAAAAAGAAACGATTTATTAAGAAATCTTCTCCTCCCCAGGAAAAGAAAAAGCGAAACTCAAAACCATACTATAAGAAGAATTATTCTCATAATTCTTCCAACATTATTTGCAGAAAATGTGGAAAAACAGGCCACTATGCTAACAGATGCTGGACCAAGAAGAAAATTAATGAAATTTCTGATGAAGGTCTAAAAAAGCAACTATTAGCAATTCTTTTAAATCCTTCTGACAGTGAGTCAGAAGAACAGGTTAATATCATTAACCAAGAATCTGACAGTTCTGACTCTGAGTCTTCCTCCTCTTCGTCAGATTGTGGTTGTAATGCAAATCATTACAAAGCCATTCTTGAAATGAATGGGTTAAGCATAAACGTGCTTACATCCCAAGAAAAATCTATTCTTGACTTGATTAATGGGATCCAAGATCCTGAAACCAAGAAAAATATGATTGAACATTATTTAGAAACAATAAAGAGAGAGAATAAACCTCGAGACTCTCCTTATATTCCAAAGGAATCATATTCCTTAAAAGAAGTTTTTGATGGATTAAAAACTCACTCTTCCAAGAAATTATCTATTTCTGATTTACAGGAAGAAATTAACTCCATAAAAATGGAAGTAAATATTATAAAAGAAAGAGAAATCTCTATTTCTGACTTAAAGGCAGAAATAAATATTTTAAAAATAGAACCCAAGTTTCTTAAGGAATTTATCAGTAAGATAACTCTTGAACAAGGACAATCTTCTAATTCCAAGGAAGAAAACTTTCTTAATATTATTAATCAAGTAACATACCAAAAATGGTATTCCAATGTAACTATTGTTATTGATAAAGACTATGTCTTAAAAGGAATTGCTCTTATTGACAGTGGAGCAGATTTAAATTGCATTTGTGAAGGGATAATCCCTACGCGATATTATGACAAATCATCACAGTCTTTAAATATTGCTGATGGTTCAAAACTAAAAATTAGATATAAATTATCCAACGCCTATATTTGTAATTCAGGCATGTGTTTTAAAACGCCCTTTGTTATGGTCAAAGGTCTGACCCAACAAATCATATTGGGAACTCATTTTCTTAGTCTTTTAGAACCATTTACAAAGACAAGTGAAGGTATTATTTGTGAGGTTGAAGGCCAAAAAATAATCTTTGGCTTCATCACTCAACCCCAAACTCGTCAAATTGACATGATAAGAGATACTCATATTTTCAAAGAAAATTAGATAAATTTTATCCAATCTGATTTAAAAATTATGAGTATAACGACTCAAATTAATTCCAGTCAAAATCAGATTAAATCATTATCTGATAATATTAAAAGAGAAATTTGCAGCGATCTTCCTAATGCTTTTTGGGAAAGGAAAACGCATATTATCACTCTTCCTTATGAGCCTGACTTTAAGGAACAAAACATTCATACTAAAGCTAGGCCAGCTCAAATGAATGCTGAACTTATTGAGTATTGCAAAGAAGAAATAAACTCTCTTCTGCAGAAAAAATTAATAAGAAAATCCTATTCTCCTTGGAGTTGTACAGCTTTTTATGTAAATAAAAATGCCGAAATCGAAAGAGGAACTCCTCGATTAGTTATTAATTATAAACCTTTAAATAAGGTTCTTAAATGGATTAGATATCCATTACCTAATAAGAAAGATCTCTTGGCAAGACTCCAAGACGCTTCAATATTTTCAAAATTCGATTTAAAATCGGGATATTGGCAAATCCAAATTGCAGAAAGTGACAGATATAAAACAGCTTTTACTGTTCCATTTGGACATTATGAATGGAACGTAATGCCTTTTGGGCTTAAGAACGCTCCTTCAGAATTCCAGAATATTATGAATGATATTTTTACACCTTATTCTTCATTCTCTATTGTTTACATAGATGATATTCTCATCTTCTCCAAATCGCTTGACCAACACTTCAAGCACTTGAATATATTTATTAATCTTATTAAAAGAGCAGGACTAGTAGTATCTGCTAAAAAGATATCTATTTTTCAGACAAAAATTAGATTCCTTGGTCAAGAAATAGAACAAGGAAGAATTATCCTTATTGAGCGAGCCATTCAATTCGCAGAAAAATTTCCAGATGAATTTAGAGATAAAACTCAGCTTCAACGATTTTTAGGAAGCTTGAATTATATTGCAGAATATTATAAAAATCTGTCAGCTGATGGCTCTCCTCTTTATGAAAGACTGAAAAAAAATCCTCCTCCGTGGGGAGAAATCCATACAAAAGCAGTAAGACTTATTAATTCAAAAGTAAAAAGCCTCCTTTGTCTAGCACTAGTCTCACCAACCAGCTTCAAAATTGTTGAGATAGATGCTTCAGACATAGGATATGGAGGAATCCTTAAACAAAAATTTCCTAATTCAGAAAAGGAAATATTATCCAGATATACTTCTGGAAAATGGAATGATACCCAGAAAAACTATTCCACTATAAAAAAGGAAATTCTGGCTATTGTTAGTTGTATTTCAAAATTCCAAGATGATTTATTAAATCAAGAATTCTTATTAAGAGTAGACTGTAAAGCAGCTAAAGATGTTTTGGAAAAAGATGTCAAAAATTTAGCTTCTAAACAAATTTTTGCTAGATGGCAGTCTATATTATCTATATTTGAAAGGACCCAATCCCGATTCAGTTACCTAAACCAGAATCAAACTCTTTCGAAAATATGAACCAACAAAAAATTTTCAAAATTTCGGCAGAGTTTCGTTACTAACGTGGAATTGCCATAACCTGCACCCAGAAAATAACACTTCTTCCTATGCCACAAAAGCCAAACCGTGGGCACCAATCCCATCCGGATTTCTCAACATCAATATAATCAATAACAGTAAACAACCTGTACTATGTATATATGTATATCCGAGAAAATCCGTATAAACATGTATCAGAGCGACCTCTAAAGTAAAATATATACAATATACACATCAGTAGGCGAAACAAGAACCTACTGGAAAGCACATGTAACTCTGATCACTAGCCTCCAAACCGCGACGTGAAACACCAAACCTGAACTACAAACTGGGCACGGAAACCGAAAAGCCCAGGGGAAAGACAATAAACACGTTAGAGCGAGTGGACGAAAATAAATTTCTTTCACCGAATATATATAATATTAAACATATGCGAGTCCAAATGCATAAGTAAGAAATGGTACACGAGGGAGACTCTAACTCCTCACGCGTACGGAGCATGCAACATAAAAATCACGGAATCACTCATGGACTACCACGCGATAGCACAGTCTGAATCACGAGATCCCAGACCCACACGTGATTCCTAGCCAGAAAGGCCTCGGGTCAGGATATCTGTCCCCCCCCGGAGCGTACTCGGGGATCAGCCGAGAAGCCAAGATGTATCGATACAACAACATATACTGAGACTGTACTCTGTGTAAACCAAATCATAAATCTTTTCTATGCACATGCTTAAAACACAATATATACACATATATACTCGTATACGTATATTCATATATGCATTATCGTAAAAACACATGCTCGTAAAACCATAATCCATCTGCATGCTCAAGTTCGTAAATCATAAATAAAAGACTCGCAATCAATCCGTGAAAATAAATTGTCCACTCACAGACTCGCGTAACGCGCACTCGCGCTAATCTCGAGGACCGGCGGAAGATCCCTCGCCAGAAGCACGATCACGGTCTTGATCTCGATTTCCTGAATATTCACAAAAACATAACTGATCAAAATCATAGTTCTCAACCCTGTACTGAATCACGGAAACCAACCGTTCCCGGAAATATGCAATGCGGTACAAAATATATAACGGAAATTCCGAAATCCCCACTCGAAACCTTGACTGAAAATCGGCTAACCAATTCAACCCAAAAACCTCTGTACGATAACCAGGGCGCGATTACGAGAAAATGACATTAAAATTGTCGAAATCTGAAAAGTTGACTTTTCCTCGCCGTTGACCGCCGCCCCCGCCGGCGGCACGCCATCAACAGCGAAATCACACGGCGGAAAGCTCCAAAATTCATGGTCTCATCCAAGCGAACCATTTATCCTTCTACCACAAGGTCCAAATCCCATCAGAACCCGTCCAATTTCAGCCCGAAACCCGATCGGAAATCATCACCGGTGACCTAATCGGACTCCTCTCAAAACTCAATCTCAGACCAAAATAAATACACCACAAGACTCAAAGGGGCAAGGGGAGTCTAACCCCCCTTACCTCCACCTCCAAACCTCGCCGGAAACGGCCAACCATCACCGGAGAAATCGAGGAATTCAGCCCGATTCGAACTCATCCAAAACGAAACCAATTCACATCAAACCAATTACCATCAGACTCGAAATCAAGAGAGGAAGCTAGCTATACCTATCTCGTGGCCAGAGGTGGCCGGAAAGTGGTCGTCGAACGGTGAAGCCGAAACGGGAAACCTTTCCTTATCGGTCAACGGTCAACTTTCCCAAAATGGAAAGTCAAAGTCTGGTCAACGCCCGAAATGAAATTCTCGACTATTTCTCGACTATTTTTCGACTTTTCGATATTTATACTTGCGCCACGGGTCAACCGACGGTCCAAAATGAATATACGAAATGATTCGGATAAGCACGAAACAATCGGATAAATTCGTCGGAACCTGAAACTTCAAATAATCATAAAATATTCCTCGGTTATCGGAAAAATCTTCCAGAACCTCCCACGAACTCCAAATCACGTATTCTACAATATCCGTGAAGACACCCAACTCAAATTCTTGACCGAAAACAAAGTCGCGAATCGAATCGACAAACCACATACACGTCGAAAACCCGCGACTAAACACAAACTCAAGAATCGTGCCGAATACGCAACAGATTCTGGTTCGGGTCGTCACAATATTTGATTTCAAGATAGAATTTATTAAAGGAGAAATTAACTCTCTTCCTGATTTTTTGACCAGGGAATTTATTATAGGCGCCAAATGAGCCAGTTTAGTCGTGGCTCCAGAGGGGGCACCAGCTCGCGAGGCGGGCCCTATTCGCGAGGAAGAGGTAGAAAAGACTACAGCTTTCCTATGATGGCAGATTCCAGGAGTCTTACCAATTCTCCTCCTCCTACCAGAGAAAAAAAGGAGTGAGCCAGCTGGCATGGCGGATTATTTATCCACCGGAAAATCTCAAGAGAGCTTTTCTGCTGCTCT
The DNA here is from genome assembly GCA_946800695.1 of Geum urbanum. NCBI lineage: Eukaryota > Viridiplantae > Streptophyta > Magnoliopsida > Rosales > Rosaceae > Geum > Geum urbanum. The sequence continues at coordinate 33,277,676 of OX327003.1, read as the reverse complement.
AAAAGAACCTATTCTTCCTGGTATTAAAAAGACTCTGGAAGAACAAATTATTATTCTCCAGAAAGGAGACGAGAGATATTTCAACTCTCCCAATACTTTGGCCAAAAGGTACTTTGAACCAGAAGCCAATTTTCCTTTATTTAATCAGAAAAATAGGAAATATTAGGAATGCATTCTCATCGAGACAGGTTCAATAAAATTTCATCATATGAACCAAAATAAACATACTGAAGACATTTCCTCCAGTAAAGCGTTTATTCAACGCGTGATCCATATCTCTGAATGGGGCCTAAACCCCAACAAATCTATTGATTTGAAATTTATTCATGACAGCTTCAATTATTGGGATTACATCGAAGCATGGAATAAAGCTTTTTATTATCAGATTAAAGCTGAAAAGCATACTTGGTTTATTAGGATAGAACCATCTATTTTTAAACAAGAATTACCATTTTGGTTTTATAATTGGTTTAACAAGATGGGACCAAATGAAGATTTCCTCCCTGAGGAGCTTTTTAATTCCTACAAAAGCTATATTTTAAATGATCCAAAACAGCAGGATGTAAGGATCATCAGTGGAAGCAATTTTCTTCGTTTTTTGGCAAGATTCAGTCTTCCCTGGATCTGGCAATGGACTTTTTCTGTTTGTCAGCTAGATATTGGGGTTCTTTCCCTCAACCGCCAATTCTTCTATAAATGGTGGTCCAAATTTGATTATAATCCTCATTTATTAAAAATAAATGAATGTATTGAAGAATTCAAGAAAATGAAGCAGGAATATACTCCTCAAGATGATTCAAAGAAGGATTTTGTCATTCCTTCTTTAGCAGGTCTAAAAGCTGCTTTTCCTTTAGCTTCCCCCAAGGAGCTTAAGAAAATATTATTGCAAAATCTTGCGTCTCAAATAGACAGTAATGTGGCAGTCCTTTTTAAAGGCTCTTTATCCAAAGCCTCTTCAAACTCTACATCGATGGGAGAAGAAGATGCTGATATTGATCAAGAAGTTGAAGACGATGGTTCTCAACAAAATGAAGACATGGAGGATTATTTGGGAGCTGTTCCTTTTTCTAATCCTTCAAAAGAATTATTGAGCTCTCTTAATGAAGACTTGCCTGAGATCTCCCAGAACAAGAAGGCTAAAGCCAAGATGGAGACAAAGTAGTTAGGTTTTAGGGATATTTTCCCCGCCTGTAATAGTTTAATAGAAACATTCAACTTTTCCTTTTTTCACGTGTTCGATGGGGCCCAATGAGCACCCGACGTGATTTCCGGAATAGTTTTGCTTTCTTTAAACTTGAGCTTTTTGCTTGTCGGCCATTGTTTAGGCCTTTGTTTGTTTTTTTTAGTTTGCTTTTAGCCTTCGGTAACCGGTAGCTTTGCTTTTAGAGTCTTTAAAAGGGAACCTCTCTCCCTCAGAAGTCTCAAGTTTTAGTTTTCCTTCTCATATAGCTCTACCTTCTCTCTACCCTCTCTCTCTCTCTCTATCTTCATATAAACAGTTGTACTTATCTCTGATTATCAATAAAATTATTATCCAAGTTTGTGAATGAGCATCGTGATCCGGTACTAGAAGTTGGTATCAGTCAATTGTATGAGCAAACTTGTATCACTCTTATTATATAGTTACATTTGGTAAAGGGTCTGATCTTACCTTTGAGAAGTCAACATTTGGTCAGACTGTGACCTTGAGAAATGAGAACTCGGCGCGTAGTATGATCACTCTTCCTTGTTATATGACTAGGGATTCTCTCTCAACCCCACAATATGGTGTATCCTGTTTCATTTGACAATGAAATCCACATAAACTCACACTGATTTCCCTTGTGTATTTGCACGTTGTATTCATCAACCAACTTCAGAATCTAATCGGGTGGAACATCACCCAAATCATTTTCGTCACATTTGAAAGCACCAACAACCCAAATTCTATCCGTGCTATACGCAGACGACGTCATTGATGATCATAAGCCTCTACAAAAGCTACAAAACCCATCCAGAAAATCAAACCCGGAATTCGAGAATGGGTTGTGATAAAGAAGAAGAGTACATAGTGATGCTACCCTTCTTAGCTCAGGGCCATCTAATCCCATTACTGGCACTTGCCAACCAAATCCACCACCAGGGACGGATCTAGGAATATAACTTAGGGTAGGCTAATTTTAATCCGCTATAATTTTTTTTTGTCTGTGGTTACTAATGTCTTTAGAAATGACAAGATTTTTTTTTTAAATGGAATATATAAAAGTTTACAGGAATTAACTAAGATATTAAGACTAAAGAAACATAAAAACTATGAATACTTCTAGAAACAGAGGGAAAAAAACAGGAAATCAAGCAAATAAAAGGAGATAAGTCTGTTATCAGAGGTTCGAATCTGTGATTTAGTGGCAGACAACCAGTGTCCTTACCAACTGACCCAAGCCAATATCCTTGTAAACATACAACATAAAAAATATGACTACCTTTTCAGAATTCTTACCTGGGCTGCAGCCCAATTAGCTTGTGAGTAGATCTACCACTGTCCACCACACAACAAACGTCAACATTACAATCTCCACCACTCCACTCAACGCCCACTATCTCCACTCCTCCGCCATTTCCTCTTCCAAAATCCACGTGGCAAAGCTCCCTTTCGCCAGCGCAGACCATTACCTCTCGCTAAACACGGAGAACACGGAGAATCTACCTCTCTCACTAATCGGCAACCTTTTCGCCGCCTCGCGCCACCTCGAAGCTCCAGCCAGCCGCCAAAATCGCCAAGAAAGAAGGAGGTCGGCCGCCGCTCTGCTTAATCTCTGACGTGTTCTTCGGATGGGCCGTCAAAGTCGCGGAGAGCTCCGGCACCGTCAATGTCATTTTCACCATCAACGAGGCATACAGCACGGCGGTGTACGCGTTGATATAGCTCCACCTCCCGCAGCGTGACGAGGAGGAGGAGTTCCAAATTCTAGGGTTTTCAGAACGATGTCGTTTGTGGCGGCCGCAGCTGCATCCGTTTTTGAGAAGAGCGGACGGTACCGATTCGTCGTTGAGATTTTTCCAGCCGCAGATTAAGTTGGCGATGAAGTCGTTTGGGTGGATCTGTAACACTGTTGATATACGCATTTTGTGCTCGATTCTTAACGCATTTCCCTTTACGTTTAGCTTTGTTATTTTCTTAGTTTTTATGTTTTTAACTTAATTTACCTTTTTTAGGTCAAATACGAAGTAAAAGAATAATCGGTGCACTTCGGAGGATTTTTGCGATTTCGGAGCATCGGAGATGGGCTGGCCCATAAAGCATTTTTTAGGCCCATTTGTTAAAGTTTATTTCGGCCCAAAATGGAGGCCCAAGTCATGTAATTCGGCAGCCCTAGCCACTTGGTGAAGAGGAAAAGTCAAGAATGGCAAGCTTAGTGACTAGGCTTGGTGACTCAAGCTTGGTGACTCATACTTGATGACTAAGGGGGTGACTAAGGGGATGACTCTAGCCTTATCTTGGTTATTCTTAGCTGATCTTGATGACTAAGGGGCATGACTATGGGTGATGACTAAGGGAGCATTAATGGATCAGCCAAGTTGGAAGGAAGAGGCAAGGCAATCCCTTGGCCTATATATAAGGGCTGGCCGGCCAAGAAGAGGGCATCACTCATTTCACTGGCCAAAGCTCTACACAAATACCTCTCCTCCACAAACACATCAAGGATCCCCTCTAAGCCGAAGCACTTCATCCTCCACAGGCATCAGATCATTCACAATATGCTAAGTCCCTTATGAATGAGAAGCATCCTCCAAAGAAGTCATCAAGCACTCAAGACAAAAAGTGTAACCATAATCTTCAATTTTCATTCTTTTGCTTTGTATTGGATCATTTTGATGTATTTAATGAAGAACAAGTTTGGATTTAAGTTATATGTTTTTAAGCCTTTTCGTAGCTTGCATGTGTTTATTATTTCAAGCCTTTTATATATGTTTGATACAATCTTAAAGCTTCAAAACCATGTGTTAGATGATACGCTAAGTCCCTCTCTTTTGCATGTGTCAATGATCGTACTTTGTTTAGGGTGTTTATACACTAAGTTGCACTCCTACTCAATAATCAAGCGTGACTTAGATAGAAGTCATAAATTTTGTAGCTTACTTAGAGGTTTAAGGCATGAAAAAGGGTAAGGTCAATAAGATGAGATGATCACTTATAAGTAGTAATTTAGAACTTATTTTCGGTGTAGAAAGCATGTTTAAGAGGTTCTTTGATTCTTGTTATTTTTCTTGTCTATGAGTTGGAGCATAATAGAGTTATAGGTTTCTGAAATATGTTTACTTGCCATCTTTTATCTTTATTTTTGTAGGACATTAATCAACCAATTTCCAATCCCCCTTATACCTTTAAATTTATGTTCAAGAACGAAACCATGCATGCACCCTCTAATTCCCCGGATAGAACGATCTCTACTCACCAATGCTACATCTACAAAAGAAGAGTTTTAAATTGCATACGTGTGAACTATGTGTTGAGTATCTACTTTGTGTTAATATTTGATGCATGTTTTCCGCGTATCAATTTTTGGCACTGTTGCCGGGGAGTTGTAAAGTTTTTGTGTGATTTCATTTATGCATATCTAAAAATAGACAAATCAAAGCATGTCTATAATTTTCGAAGTTCATACTTGTTTATACTTATAGAAATATACATACGTGTTTACAATTCATAATTTTTACTTATACGAATTTATTTACACTTTTTTTTTACACTTGCGTAATTTACTTTCATGTTAAAGGATAGTCTTTGATTTAATTTGAGTACTAGTATTTAGTTATGAAGTTTCACTCTTCGGATAGGGAGGTGCCTCTTTTGTTTGTTCATCTCCTTAACCCTTCATGAAGTGTGGATTTCATCCCCACACACCATAACCTAAGTGAAGTTAGGGCCATGAGGTTGTGGGCGGAGTTTACAAACAGTTGTGATTGTGTACTATCTTGTGATTTCGAGTAATAGTTGGTCATGGTGTTTAGAAGGGTTATGAATGGTGACAGGTTTTTGGACTAAGAAAAAAAGAACACCATTGGAGTACATACTCTACCGAGTTAGCCTCGAGTTGTTCTAAAAATTAGTTCTTACCTCTCGCGTTATCTCTATCCCTATTTGTCATTTCTAAACGTAACTAAGCTGAATTATTGAGAGTCAGTATACATTTTTGCGCGGGCCGCAAAACCAAGAAATTTACCCAAAGATCATTTCGAGTACTCTCTCTAAATCATAAGTGCACTCAATTTGGACAAATACTTGAACATAATAGAAATGACTAAATTCTCCAATCCTTCAAAACATGGTATATAGGATTATGCATGCTTACACATCTGGGAAATAGACTTCATCGTTGATGAACGAGATCCATTGCACAGTGGAGAGCCACTGCACAAAGTACCATTGGGGCAGAAGGAAAATAAACAATAATTAGTCGAATTTGTGTTTTTCTTTGTGCATTAAAATCTGTAAAGGACTAACTAAACGTTACATTTAGCTTGCATAAACTTTTCAGAGGTTTTATGATGCTCGGATTTCACTACCGAGTATCCTAACCTAAGTGAAGTTAGGGGCATAAGATCGAAGGAGAAGTCATTCTTTCATGCATACATTTAGCACATAACTTGTGTGTTTTCTACAGGTGCTAACATATTTTTTTCTTGTGCATTCACTCCATACTTCACTTAGGTTCTTGTGTGATGCATTTAAGTGATTATTTGAATGTGTTTTGCATGAACTCGAAGTGTTTTGTAGTATGTTTGCATACTTAACAAGTTAATATGTGTGTATATGTGTTCTAACATAATGTTTCTCAGGTTTTACATTTTATTTTGTCCACTACAAGAAAACATCACTTAGACCACGGAAACGTAATTGTTCCGTGGTCCAAGTGACACTTGGACGACGGAAACTTATCCGTCGTCCAAGTAACACCTGGACCTCGGAGACTTCTTCGTTGTCCAGGTGCTCACCTGGACGACGGAGAATACCATCTCCGTCGTCCAGGTTACCACATGTACCTCGGAGTCTTCTCCGTCATCCAGGTGATAACCTGGACGACGGAGATGGTATTCTCCGTCGTCCAGGTGATCACCTGGACGACGGACCGACACGCCGTGGTCCGAGTGACTTCCACTTAGACGACGTACCGACACCTCCGTCGTCTAAGTGAAGCATTATATAAGCCCGCTGCCAAACTCTCTTCCATCCTCTCCCGCGGGATTTAGTCAGATCGAAGAAGAAGGAGAAGGGAGAAGGAGAATGAGAAGGATCAGGATCAGGATCTCCGCTGATCGACTATCTAGCAAGCTTAATTAACTGAGATTGTGTATACAGCAGGTACGTACGCAGTTAAAATTTGCTTAATATATATTTAGTGAAAACGTACATACATGCATGGATGTTAGCTATATATACAGATTAAATTACGTACGTAATTGATGGATCGATGTAGACGTGACGGTTGCTGCTGTGATTGTGTGTGTATGTGTACACTTTGGTTGTGATACCAGTTGTCGGGCCTTTGTGGATCATTTGACGAACTCATTACAGTTCCTTGTACTTTCGGAGATGGTTCCAGTGGTTGGCTGGTATAGCTGTGTTTGATGGAGGTTGTTCATCTACGTGGTGTACCTGTGTCCCAGTTCGCCGATCGAGGTAGTCAGCTACGACAGAGTGTTGGCGAGCTTTGCAGCGAGCATTGGGGACTAGATTACGAGTTAGTACCGGTTCTTATCCTCAGATTGACGAGCGATCTTCGAGGACTATTCAGGCCTTGGAGGGCATGTTGTGGACCTCGGTATTGCAGTTCCGGAGGATTCAGGACCAGCAGTTTCAGCTGTTCGAGATTGCTTGCAGTACCAGTTTGTTTACTACTGTGATTTCGACGTTGTATTATGTCGTTTTGAGGAACGATGTTGTACTCCATTGTGATGGAGTGAGCTTGGTTAAGTTTGAGTTGATGTTTGATTTTGATTTTGTGGAGTGTGCTACCACAGACTTTTGATTTAGCGGAAACAGATTGATAATAACCCGAGTTCGATGTTTGAGTTATGTTAATGTGTGCAGATTGAGTTGTGATTTGCCTTGATGTTTTGATCCATATATGGCCATAGGCGAGTTTGTGTTATGCCGTATGGTTCGACATCGCCTATAGTGTTGGCTTTGTGTGTTGTGTTCCGCGTGGCGGAACCATCTCCGTCGTCCAGGTTATCACCTGGACGACGGAGAATACCATCTCCGTCGTCCAGGTTACCACATGTACCTCGGAGTCTTCTCCGTCATCCAGGTGATAACCTGGACGACGGAGATGGTATTCTCCGTCGTCCAGGTGATCACCTGGACGACGGACCGACACGCCGTGGTCCGAGTGACTTCCACTTAGACGACGTACCGACACCTCCGTCGTCTAAGTGAAGCATTATATAAGCCCGCTGCCAAACTCTCTTCCATCCTCTCCCGCGGGATTTAGTCAGATCGAAGAAGAAGGAGAAGGGAGAAGGAGAATGAGAAGGATCAGGATCAGGATCTCCGCTGATCGACTATCTAGCAAGCTTAATTAACTGATATCGAGAAGGCCAGCAGGTACGTACGCAGTTAAAATTTGCTTAATATATATTTAGTGAAAACGTACATACATGCATGGATGTTAGCTATATATACAGATTAAATTACGTACGTAATTGATGGATCGATGTAGATCGAGTACGTATAATTAAGCGTAAATTAATGGACTAATATATATATGTAATAATTAATTAATTATAATATTTTGTAGCAGTATGGACAAGAGTTGGATGAAGTTGAACAATAGATGTGATGTTCAGTATATGGATGAAATTAGCGAATTTGTGAATTTTGCGATAGAACATGGTCAGGGAAAGAAGCGTTTCAGGTGTCCGTGCCAGAAATGTCTTAATTGTCAGTATGTGGAGGTTAATGTTATGGTGCAACACCTGTACGAAAATGTGACGACCCGAACCAGAATCAGCAGTACGACCAGCTATGTACGTGAGTTACCGCGTAGTCACTGGTATCCGACGGTTGTTTGGAATCGCCAAGCTTGTTAACGACTTAATTATTGGCCGAGAATTGGAGCTGGGTCTCTTCTCGAGAGTCATTCTATATGTGATTACGAGTTCGTGGGCGGTTCCGGATCGTTATTTGGACGACCGAGGAATTAATTATGAATATTTGAAGTTCAGATTTAAATGGTGGGCTACTTAACGACTAAATTATCGGACAAGAATTTGGTTTCGGCTTCTTCACGGAAGTTGTTCGGAATTTAATTTCGAGTTTGTGGGAACTTTCGGAGCATGATTTGGAGTTACGAGGAATTAGTTGCGAATTTTGCCGTTTGTTGATTATTTAGTCGATTTAATGTGTGTTGCTTTGAAGGGTTGACTTTTTATTCGATTGGCCGATATGTTTGACTTTGGGTGATTATTGAAGAGTATGTTGAGACGAGTTCGTGGCCGCGAGAATTATCGGAATCGGAATTACGACGAGAAAGTTACGCGCGTTTGAAGTTCGTCGAATTGAATAAACATGAAGTTTCCTTTTTGGGAAAGGCTATATATAGAAATTTCCATGCTGGGCAAGTCAAAGCTTACCATATTGGGTGTTGACCGAGTTGACCGAGTCAACTCGGTGGAAGAGGAGAAGATCGACGGTGACGGTGGTGCTTCACGGTGGCGAGGCCGTTCGGCCACCTCCGAGCTCGGGACTTGTTCTAATCGACGCGCCTTGGCATCCCGAGTTCACCCCCGGCCTCCTTTCACGGCAAGGCTCGCCGGAAGGGAGGGAATTTTACGGCCAAAGTTTGAAGAAACTTGGTGATTTCGGGTTTGATGTTTCGAGCCGATTCGAGCTGAAATTTGTACTGGGCTTTGTAGCTCTCATCACTAGCAAGCTACCATGTAAGTTTGGGATCCTAATTTTATTTGTGGAAGGAGAATTTTGGATTTGAAATTTGTGTGTTCATTCGGTTTTTCATGAAATTGACCATGTTAGAGTGAGAATTGGACTTCGGTGCAATTGACAAAGTTGCTCAGTGGGTGATTTTGAGTGGAAAAAGGGTAGCTCCGTCGTGAAATTCTCCGGTCAACAGTGGCGCCGCCGTGGACGGCGGTCAACGGCGGTCAACGGTCAAAGTTTGACTTTTTTTGGACTTTCGGCAAGTTGCATGTCATTTGACTCGAAATCGCGCCCCGATCGCAGTGGGGAGGTTCGTTTTTCGAGTTGAGCGTCCGAACGTAAAACGAGGTATTGAGGTGGTATATATGGATTTTCGACGATTCGTCGTATTCGAATTGTGTATTTCCGAGAACGGTGGTTTCTCGTGGTTTGATTCGAATTGTCGGATTACGACTTTGAATATTGGACATTGTGATTATTCAGGGGTTCGTGATCGTTTGTTTGGCGAGGGGCATTCCGCTGGATCACGGGTTAACGCGATACGCGTTACGCCAGTCTGTGAGTGGACATTTCTTTTCACGGATTATTTGCGAGTCTTGATATACGATTTATGAACTTGAGCATGCATATGAGATTTCGGATTACATGAGCATGTGTTTTACGATTATACGAATATACTTATACGGATATACGTATACGAGTATACATATACTTATATGCTGTTTCATGCATTTGCATCGAAATGTTTATGATTTGGTTTACACAGAGTACATTCGTGGTTACGTTGTTGTATCGATACACTTGCCTCTCGGCTGATCCCCGATGGTAGGCCTTATTGCCAGGGGAGGCTGTGACTCCTGACCCGAGGTCTTTACCGGGGGGAGGCAGACCTTTGACCTGAGGCCATTTCTGGCTAGAGTCACGTGTGGGTCTGGGATCCCGTGATTCTGACTGTACTAGCACGGAGGAGTCCATGAGTGACCCCGTGAGATTTTACTTGCATGCTCAGTACACTGGAGGAGTATGAGTTTTACCTCGTGTACTTGTTATTTTATTTACCGGACTCGCATATGTGATTTGTATATATATATAAACTGGTGAAAGACATTTATTTTCGTCCACTCACTCTAACGTGTTTATTGTCTTTCACCTGGGCTTTTCGGTTTCCGTGCCCAGTTTGCAGTTCAGGCTCCGGTGTCGCACGTCGTGGTCGGAGGCATAGTGCTCGAGCTACTTTGTTTCATCCAGTAGGTTTATTGTTCTACCTACTGTGGTATGCGTATACGATTATGTATTAGATGTCGCTCTGAGCTTCCTGTTGAATACGTGATACGATTTTACACTGGATTTCAGTAAAGTGCATATATATTTACTACTTTACTTTACTGTTGATATATTGAGAAATCCGGATGGGATTGGTGCCAACGGTTTGATTTTTGTGGCATAGGATGAAGTGTATTTTCCGCGTGCAGGTAATGGCAATTCTACGTTAGTAGCGAAACTCTGCCCAATTTTCGAAAAGTTTTTGTTGGTTCGTGTTTTCGAAGGGGTTCGATTCCGGTTTAGGGAGCTAAATCGGGGTTGGGTCCTTTCAGCTTGGTATCAGAGCATTAGGTTATAGGTTCTGTAGACTTCTGTAGTCGTGTTTACTAAGGATATTTGAGAAGGTACAGCATGTCTGGAATGGTGACCCGACCGGCCGGCGGATAATCATCAAATTCCGGGTGTTGTATGCTTTCAAATATTTGAAGTTCCATGATTACATTCCACTTGTTGTGAACGATATTGTATTCATTAGGATGCCTCCTGACGTGCTTTCCGTGTCGTTTCGGTTGTGGATCCTGTTGAGGATCATACGACGCGTGATTTGCCAGTGAACAGTGAATTCAGATGAGTATTCAGAGTTCAGAGAATTGTGTGGCACGGTTTACCTGGGGATGTGTATATGAGCGTCTACATGTTGCCTCAGAGCTGAGATTTGTGGCAGTGATGTGTGCCTGAGTCAGTTTGTTGTATTTTGTGGGCTGGTATTGTGTGAGTTCCGGTTGCGACTCCATGGCCTACATTCAGGGTGTTGTTTAGACGGTAATGGTTTAATCAGACTATCCAGCAATCATATGTGGAGTGTTTACCTACCTGAGGTAGAGATGCATTGTCAACATGTTTGTTTCCGTTTTGCACGTGTATTGTGACTTCAGAGGGAGCTATACACGAGGTTCGAGATGAGTTTGAACCTGAGTATCAGAGAGAGAGAGTTAATTGTTGTGCCCCGAGACATCCGTGAGGAGCATAGTGTGTTGTACTCAGTGGCGAGGCTATTGAGAAGAAAAGATGTGCACGGTTTTTGATGTGACGGTTTGAGGAAAGTGGATTCAGCAGTGAAATTTTGATGAGGTTGAGTTCCGACACTTCGGGATCAGTGACTTCATCAGGCTGTGGCCTTTTCGATTATGTTGAGGATTCTCTGCTGATCCGTTTGACGATGGCGGAGATCACAGAGTAGCGGACTTGCTCCTGTGGCACGAGTTTGGGCAATCATTGGTAATCCTTTCACGCAGCAGGTGTTGCGGTAATATGCGTTCGTTTGACGGCTCAGAGTTTTCAGGGAGATCCTCATGTTGTTCCTGCAATCTGATCAGTGTACCCTTTTGACGGATCCTTCAGCAAGTCGCATATGACGTGGGCGGCTAGTTGGGCATGTTGGAGTTCGTGCCATGACCTTGTTTGAGGACAGACTTTTCTCCGAGGTTACTGTTGTTTGATATCCATGGCTATAGTACCTGCATCTCCACTTCCGAGGTTTTGGAGAGTATCGTATCCATCCGGAGGTTGCGAGATCCTTGTTGGAGATTATGTGTTAGCCGCGGATTTGTTATAGCTGGACATTGTGGTTTTAGTATGTTTGTGAGTATGGACTTACTGACGACACATTTGGCGATGTTCGAGAGCCTCGAGAAGGAGGTTATGTTCGATGACCAGATTTCCCGAGATGCTGTTTCTTGGTGATGGTCGAGTGGTTTGTGGAGGCGAGTTGTGTGGTTTGCTTTGCTCATGATGTGGATACTATGGGTGCTGTAGCCGACGTTGGTGACATTGAGGTGCTTTCCGAGTTTCCAGGTGTATTCCGGAGGAGTTACCAGGTATTCCTCCAGTTCGGGAGACTGACTACACTATCGAGCTTGTACCAGGCGCTGGACTCATTTTACCGACGTCTTGTCGTTCGGAGCCAGTGGAGCTGATGGAGCTACAATTTCGACTCCAGAAGTTGCTGGAGGAGGTTTCAGGAGATTTCATGCGACCCCGCGTATTTGCGTGGTGTGCTCTTGCATTGTTTGTGCAGACGTTAGAGGGTTCGATGTGGTGGCGCATTAACTATCGGAAGCCTGATTCGCTTCCGAGGAGTGTGAGTATCCTCCGCTTCGGATCGTCGATTGATTTGATCAGCTTGTGAAAGCTTCAATCTTTTCGTAGATCGATTTCGGATCCGGTTACCATCAGTGGAGGTTTGATGAGTCAGATGTGACTATGTTAGCTTTCGGATCTCGGTGTATGCATCTGGAGTTTTTGGTCACTTCATTGGTTGACCAATGCCCCGTAGATCGTGTGGACGTGATGGACCAGGTGTTCAGACGGTTTCTGGACGAGTTTGTGGTCATGTTCGTTGGTAACGTCCTGATGTACTCCGAGAGTGTGGACCAGTACCTGGAGCAGTTGCAAGCAGTTTTGCGGACTTCGCGAGACGATTAGCTGTTGTAATTTCAGCCAGTGTGAGTTTTAGTCGATTAGCGTGACGATGTTGGGCTATGTGATGTTATCCGAGGAGTTGGCGTAGATCCTGACCAGTTAGAAGCCGTGTGATTTGAGGGTTGACCTACCATTGTACCAGAGATCCGGTGTTTCTCTTGGGTTTGGCAGGCTTGTACCGACGACTTTGTGCAGGATTTTCCCGGATTGCTACTCTACTTTCCGGATTGACGAAGAAGGCGTCAAGTTCATGTGGTTCGATGCACGCGAGGAGAGTTGCTTACTCCTGCAGGTTGGTGACCGTTACTGCGGTTTTGACCTTACCTGACGATCGTGACGAGTTCATGGGTTATGGCGATGCTTCGAGGTATAGATTTGGTTATGTTTGATGCTGTGTAGCAGAGCGGTGGCTCATGATTCCAGGCAGTGGAACTTTGTATAGCTACATATCCTATGTATGATTTGGGTGTAGATGCCCTTGTGTTAGCACCAGAGAGTTGGAGATACTATTGCTATGGCGTGCAGCGTGGTGTAGGGTGTACACTGACCACTGAGTTTTATCCACTTGCATTTTCGGCCAGATTTGAGCTTGAGGCAGTGTCGATAGATGGAGTCGACTGATGACTATGGCTGCACCTTTGAGTTGCTCGAGAAAGGCTAGAGGTTGTACTTTGATCATCTGTTTGGGATGATGTTGATGCTAATGCATTCAGTTGAGAGTCAGGAGTTTCAGTGTTGCATGTGTGTACGTGTGGCTTGAGTTTTCGTGTTAGCCGAGTTATGGGCTACGAGAGCTGAGTTTGAGGATGATGGTGTTAAGGCTCGTGGTTTTGCGCGCATTTGACGCTAGTGGTACAGAGATGTGTCTGATATTTCGAGTTACTACTCGTGACACAACATGAAGAACGATATAGCAGCTTGTGCGAGCGCAGCTTGTGTGTGCTGATGCCACATTCGTCGACTGGCGATGGCTAGGAGGCAGAGACTTGCCGAGATGTATTAGCCATTTGAGATTTCCGGTTAGACGTGACGGTTGCTGCTGTGATTGTGTGTGTATGTGTACACTTTGGTTGTGATACCAGTTGTCGGGCCTTTGTGGATCATTTGACGAACTCAGTACAGTTCCTTGTACTTTCGGAGATGGTTCCAGTGGTTGGCTGGTATAGCTGTGTTTGATGGAGGTTGTTCATCTACGTGGTGTACCTGTGTCCCAGTTCGCCGATCGAGGTAGTCAGCTACGACAGAGTGTTGGCGAGCTTTGCAGCGAGCATTGGGGACTAGATTACGAGTTAGTACCGGTTCTTATCCTCAGATTGACGAGCGATCTTCGAGGACTATTCAGGCCTTGGAGGGCATGTTGTGGACCTCGGTATTGCAGTTCCGGAGGATTCAGGACCAGCAGTTTCAGCTGTTCGAGATTGCTTGCAGTACCAGTTTGTTTACTACTGTGATTTCGACGTTGTATTATGTCGTTTTGAGGAATGATGTTGTACTCCATTGTGATGGAGTGAGCTTGGTTAAGTTTGAGTTGATGTTTGATTTTGATTTTGTGGAGTGTGCTACCACAGACTTTTGATTTAGCGGAAACAGATTGATAATAACCCGAGTTCGATGTTTGAGTTATGTTAATGTGTGCAGATTGAGTTGTGATTTGCCTTGATGTTTTGATCCATATATGGCCATAGGCGAGTTTGTGTTATGCCGTATGGTTCGACATCGCCTATAGTGTTGGCTTTGTGTGTTGTGTTCCGCGTGGCGGAACTATGTTTCAGGTTGTTGCGTGTTGTGTACCCCGTCTGTTCCTTATGTAGGAATACTTGGCGATTGTGTGAGCCAGTTCAGATTTGTGATTTGAGGTACAGGGATTCCGGCACGGAATTATCTCCTATTCTGGAGTCAGTTGCCAGAGTTGTTTAGTTGATGTAGCCACTGAGCAGTTGAGCAGTATGCAGAGGCAGTGTTCCTACTTTTAGCCAGCAGACTTGGAAATTTCGAGGTCGAAATTTTTCTAAGGGGGGTGGATTTGTGACGACCCGAACCAGAATCAGCAGTACGACCAGCTATGTACGTGAGTTACCGCGTAGTCACTGGTATCCGACGGTTGTTTGGAATCGCCAAGCTTGTTAACGACTTAATTATTGGCCGAGAATTGGAGCTGGGTCTCTTCTCGAGAGTCATTCTATATGTGATTACGAGTTCGTGGGCGGTTCCGGATCGTTATTTGGACGACCGAGGAATTAATTATGAATATTTGAAGTTCAGATTTAAATGGTGGGCTACTTAACGACTAAATTATAGGACGAGAATTTGGTTTCAGCTTCTTCACGGAAGTTGTTCGGAATTTAATTTCGAGTTTGTGGGAACTTTCGGAGCATGATTTGGAGTTACGAGGAATTAGTTGTGAATTTTGCCGTTTGTTGATTATTTAGTCGATTTAATGTGTGTTGCTTTGAAGGGTTGACTTTTTATTCGATTGGCCGATATGTTTGACTTTGGGTGATTATTGAAGAGTATGTTGAGACGAGTTCGTGGCCGCGAGAATTATCGGAATCGGAATTACGACGAGAAAGTTACGCGCGTTTGAAGTTCGTCGAATTGGATAAACATGAAGTTTCCTTTTTGGGAAAGGCTATAAATAGAAATTTCCATACTGGGCAAGTCAAAGCTTACCATATTGGGTGTTGACCGAGTTGACCGAGTCAACTCGGTCGAAGAGGAGAAGATCGACGGTGACGGTGGTGCTTCACGGTGGCGAGGCCGTTCGGCCACCTCCGAGCTCGGGACTTGTTCTAATCGACGCGCCTTGGCATCCCGAGTTCACCCCCGGCCTCCTTTCACGGCAAGGCTCGCCGGAAGGGAGGGAATTTTCCGGCCAAAGTTTGAAGAAACTTGGTGATTTCGAGTTTGATGTTTCGAGCCGATTCGAGCTGAAATTTGTACTGGGCTTTGTAGCTCTCATCACTAGCAAGCTACCATGTAAGTTTGGGATCCTAATTTTATTTGTGGAAGGAGAATTTTGGATTTGAAATTTGTGTGTTCATTCGGTTTTTCATGAAATTGACCATGTTAGAGTGAGAATTGGACTTCGGTGCAGTTGACAAAGTTGCTCAGTGGGTGATTTTGAGTGGAACAAGGGTAGCTCCGCCGTGAAATTCTCCGGTCAACAGTGGCGCCGCCGTGGACGCAGTCAACGGCGGTCAACGGTCAAAGTTTGACTTTTTTTGGACTTTCGGCAAGTTGCATGTCATTTGACTCGAAATCGCGCCCCGATCGCAGTGGGGAGGTTCGTTTTTCAAGTTGAGCGTCCGAACGTAAAACGAGGTATTGAGGTGGTATATATGGATTTTCGACGATTCGTCGTATTCGAATTGTGTATTTCCGAGAACGGTGGTTTCTCGTGGTTTGATTCGAATTGTCGGATTACGACTTTGAATATTGGACATTGTGATTATTCAGGGGTTCGTGATCGTTTGTTTGGCGAGGGGCATTCCGCCGGATCACGGGTTAACGCGATACGCGTTACGCCAGTCTGTGAGTGGACATTTCTTTTCACGGATTATTTGCGAGTCTTGATATACGATTTATGAACTTGAGCATGCATATGAGATTTCGGATTACATGAGCATGTGTTTTACGATTATACGAATATACTTATACGGATATACGTATACGAGTATACATATACTTATATGCTGTTTCATGCATTTGCATCGAAATGTTTATGATTTGGTTTACACAGAGTACAGTCGTGGTTACGTTGTTGTATCGATACACTTGCCTCTCGGCTGATCCCCGATGGTAGGCCTTATTGCCAGGGGAGGCTGTGACTCCTGACCCGAGGTCTTTACCGGGGGGAGGCAGACCTTTGACCTGAGGCCATTTCTGGCTAGAGTCATGTGTGGGTCTGGGATCCCGTGATTCTGACTGTACTAGCACGGAGGAGTCCATGAGTGACCCCGTGAGATTTTACTTGCATGCTCAGTACACTGGAGGAGTATGAGTTTTACCTCGTGTACTTGTTATTTTATTTACCGGACTCGCATATGTGATTTGTATATATATATAAACTAGTGAAAGACATTTATTTTCGTCCGCTCACTCTAACGTGTTTATTGTCTTTCACCTGGGCTTTTCGGTTTCCGTGCCCAGTTTGCAGTTCAGGCTCTGGTGTCGCACGTCGTGGTCGGAGGCATAGTGCTCGAGCTACTTTGTTTCATCCAGTAGGTTTATTGTTCTACCTACTGTGGTATGCGTATACGATTATGTATTAGATGTCGCTCTGAGCTTCCTGTTGAATACGTGATACGATTTTACACTGGATTTCAGTAAAGTGCATATATATTTACTACTTTACTTTACTGTTGATATATTGAGAAATCCGGATGGGATTGGTGCCCACGGTTTGATTTTTGTGGCATAGGATGAAGTGTATTTTCCGCGTGCAGGTAATGGCAATTCTACGTTAGTAGCGAAACTCTGCCCAATTTTCGAAAAGTTTTTGTTGGTTCGTGTTTTCGAAGGGGTTCGATTCCGGTTTAGGGAGCTAAATCGGGGTTGGGTCCTTTCAGAAAATGGTATGATGTGGAGTTACACTACATGGAGCGAGCATGGTGAAGCAGTAAAGTTCAGCGCAGCAGATTTCAACTCAGGGTACAGTTACCAGGGTGCCTCATCCAGCGGCAGTGGTGCCGGACCCCCAGCTTGCAACCCAACAGCAGATTTGGTCCATGATGCGTTTCCGGGATTTAGTCATGGTGGACACCAACACCAAGACGGAGGTTACAGTACCACTCATGAGCATGATGACACATTCCCCGCTGCTAGCTTGGCCACTGACACCAGTGAGATGGATAAGTACAACCGGATGCTACTTGAAGCGCAGACCCCGGTGTTCCCTGGATGTCGAGAGAATGTGTTGCAATATGTGATGGAGCAAATGAAGATAAAAGTGAAGCACAAAATGTCAGTGAGTGCTTTTGACGAAATTCAGGAGCAAATAAGTTGCTTCCTGATGATCACAATCTTCCTAAATCTCATTATAAGGTTAGAAATATCTTGAGCAACATCGGCCTAAAGTACAGGATAAGTGACGCATGTCCGAATGATTGTGTGCTATTTTACAAAGAGTATAAAGATTTAGACTACTGTCCCGTATATGGCCATTGCAGATATGAGCTGAATAGGAAGAGTTTAAAAAGGAGAATTCATGTTAAAGTTGTTCGATATTTTCCCTTGATTCCCAGATTGCATCGCCTGTACATGTCTCTACACACAGCAGAGACGATGCGATGGTACGCAGAAAAGCGAATAGATGACGATGTCCTGCGACATGCCGCGGATGGGGAGGGTTTCAAACATTTCGACAGAGAATTTAGAGACTTTGCCGCAGAGGTTAGAAATGTTAGACTCGGCCTATCTATAGATGGATTCAATCCTTGGGGAAGTAATAGCTCCACTGTCAGCACTTGGCCAGTTATTCTGATGTCGTACAACTTGCCTCCGTGGATGTGCATGAACAAGGAATTTAATTTCCTTACTGTACTAATTTCAGGTCCTAAATCTCCAGGAAAGTGCTTAGATGTCTACCTCAGACCTTTGATCGACGAGCTGAAACTGTTGTGGGAAAATGGAGTCCCAACTTATGACAAATTCACTGACACGATGTTCACGATGAGGGCTGCCGTAATGTGGACGATCAGCGATTTTCCAGCGTATGGGATGTTGGCAGCCTGCAGGACAAAAGGATATAATGGATGTCCTATATGTTTGGACGACGTGAACTCTAGTTGGCACGCGGGAAAGGTGTGTTACTTAGGTCACCGTAGATGGCTTCCTCACGACCACCCATGGCGACAGGATGAAGCTCATTTCGACGGGACGGTAGAGAACAATCCTAAACCCCGTAGTTGGTCGGGCGAAGAGATTTTAGAGAGGTTGAGCTATTTCGACTTTGGTGTGTTGACCAATGACGCGGATGTAAAGAAATGCAATCCAATTCCTCCACATGATCTGAGCTATTGGGATCACAAAAGTATATTCTTTGAACTCCCTTACTGGTCAAAGTTGAAGCTGAGGAACAACTTGGACGCAATGCACATAGAAAAGAATGTGTGCGACAGCGTGGTGGGAACAATTCTCGGTATTAAGTTCAAGACTAAAGATACTCCCAAAGCGCGCAAAGATTTGGAATCAATGAATCTACGTCGTCCCTTGTGGTTAAGGAGGGATAAGAAATGAGTGTACAACAAGATGCCAGCTGCACCTTACATAGTGAAGCCGACACTTAGACGTTCTGTATTTCACTGGTTTAAGGGCGTTCGTTATCCGGCTACGTATGCAGCTACTATAACTGCAGCAGTGGACGAGGTGCAACACAAGTTTGTTGGTCTAAAGACACATGACTATCATGTTATGCTGCAATGTCTGATTCCAGTGGTAATTCGACCATATTTGCCTCGTGACATCGTAGAACCAATAGTGGCATTGTGCAGATGGTGGCAGAGGTTATGCGCCAGAGAATTAAAGAAGTCAGATGTGGTGGAATTGCAACAACAAATTGTGCACATCATTTGCAAACTAGAGAGGATTTTTCCCCCTGCTTTCTTTGACATAATGATTCACCTAATGATCCACCTGCCCGAGCAGGTGCTCATTTCTGGTCCGGTCCAGTACACTTGGATGTATCCTCAAGAAAGGTACGTACAACTAATTAATTATACAGGTTTTTCGATTCATAATTTGTTCCACTAGAGATTACTAGCTAGCTATATGTACTTATTCTTATTGTACGTTTGATTTGTAGACAGCTTGGACAGTATAAGTCATTCGTCAAAAACAGGTCAGCCCCGGATGGCTCCATAGCAGAGACATACCTAATGCATGAGTGTTTTACTTACTGCAACAGGTACCTCAAAGATCCACCACCTTCCACTGCCTCCGATCCCAGTGCCCGCATCAATCTTTCTGTCGTCACCAATGTCATCCGACCGTTTAGAGGAGTATTAAAGGAATCGTTAACACGGGAAGAACTTATTGAGGCACATTGGGGTAGTGTTGCGAGATTGTGACGAAGTTGAGCCGTACATGATGTCATACAGGGAGAGGCTTCAGGCGTTAAATCAAAACAAGAGTTCGGCGTGGATTGAGAAAATGGTTAAGAAGAAGTTTCCCGATTATTTCTTCCAATGGGTACGTACGTACGTCTCGGTATTTAATTAGTAATTTATATACATATCGATCATGTTTGTAGAAAGTAAACCCTTATATTAATTTGCCCTTTTTCGCAGATGATTGATCTGCAAAAATCTGAAAACCACGGGGGGTGGTGGTCATGGCCAAAGCACTTGCTAGCAGGGAAGCCGATTAAACACTATATTTATCCCGGATGTTTTGTGAATGGTGTAAAGTTCCATTCATTGGCCCGAGATGAAGGAAGAAGAACACAAAACAGTGGGGTAGCGGTTGGGAAAGACAATGATCTATATTACGGGGCTATTGTATATGTGGTTCAGCTATGTTACGAGAATGATGTCAACGTTTTCCTATTCAAGTGCAGATGGTTCAAGCGTACAAAGGAAGACCTGGGACTATTATCAGTCGATACAAACTCAAGCTGGTATGAGGATGAGCTTTTCGCTCTCGCCACCTTAGTTAGGCAGGTGTTCTATCTCGACGATCCGAAAGCCGGTGAAGGGTGGAAAATAGTGAACCATATCTCTCATCGAGGAATATGGAATACAGAGACAATTGAAGGGACACCGGCGACGACTGAAGATGCTGCTGAACCAGAAAGAGACATTCCTGCCTATCAAGAGCCTAATATTTCTGTCATCCGCTCCGATATAATGGACCTGGTTCAAGATGGTGAACGGTTACCCATGCCTGATGGTTGTACAGATCTAACTGAAGATGAGATTATCGATGCCATTAATGAAGAAGATGAAGAAGACGAGCAGGATGAGGACGCAGACGAGGACTCAGGTTATTCGTCGGACGATGTTGAGTATGATGAGGAGGATGAGCAATCGGATACTGGGGACGAGGATGATGACGATTATGATGATGATTACTTAACTAAGACGAGAAAAATTAATTGGTAATTAATTTATGTAATTATTGTAATATATGATGCATCATCGATTAATAATTAATATAAATCTCTATTAATTAAGGCAACATGCCTTACGGCAGTTGCCATGGTAGAACTTTCGTAATTCCTTCTGATATCCTTCTCGAATATAAGTCTATCAGCTCAAAAATTATATAAACCAAGGATAAGGTAGTAATTAAGTTGGACAAAACCCTATACTATTAACCACTACAACATTTTTACCCATTGCCGGCGACTTTTAAGTCGCCGGCAATGTTTTTGGACATTACCGGCGATTTTTGCCGGAAAAATCGCCGGTAATGTCTTTTTTTTTTTTTTTTTACATTACCGGCGACAAAAAATCGCCGGTAATGTCCGTCGCCGGCAATGCCTCGATAGTAATGTAAAAAAAAAAAAAAAAAAAACGACATTACCGGCGACATACATTTATGTCGCCGGTAATGTAAAAAAAAAAAAAAAAAAAAGACATTACCGGCGACATTAATTATGTCGCCGGTAATGTCTTTTTTTTTTTTTTTTTTTACATTACCATCGAGGCATTGCCGGCGACGGACATTACCGGCGACAAAAATCGCCGGTAATGTAAAAAAAAAAAAAAAAAGACATTACCGGCGATTTTTCCGGCAAAAATCGCCGGTAATGTCAAAAACATTGCCGGCGACATAAAAGTCGCCGGCAATGGGTAAAAATGTTGTAGTGAACACGTGGCTTCAGATCTGCCACGTTTTACCCAAAGCAAAACTGATTTGATCAGATACCAATCTAACACCTTCAAATAATTAACGTGAGAGCAGAGCAGTGCAACAATGGCGTCTCAAACCCAGACAAAGAAAGTCCCTCTTTTCCCTCTCCTCTCTCTCCCCTCCTTCATTTCCATCCTCTTCATCTTCTCCATCCGAAACACCGCCCATTCTTCTCAACTTCACACCAACACCTCCTCCTACGAATTCCGGACTACTAGGCCCACCGGATCCGACCCGGCCCAATCATCATGCAACTTCTCCGACGGAGCCTGGATCCACGATCCAGCCTCCACTCCCAGGTACGACCACACCTGCAAGGAGATCTTCAAAGGCTGGAATTGCATCTCCGGCAACAAATCCAATGGCCGCGATCTCACCAAGTGGCGGTGGAACCCCAACGGTTGTGATCTCCCGCCCTTCGATCCGGTTAGGTTTCTCGAGACGCACAGAGACACCAGCATTGGTAATTTCTCACTCGCATTGTTAAAAGTGAACTCTATTTGTGAATTTTGAATGCTCAATTTTACTGTAGGCGGTTGTTAATTTACCTTAATTGGATTTGGTATAGGTTTTATTGCAGTCACGTGAACCTGTACTAACTGATCTTATCTAAGCCATTTGGTATTGTCTGTTAACATTTTCTGATAATCCTATTAGCTTCGTGTGAGAAGAAGTGTGTATCAAAATTGTCGATAAACATGAAAATGGTTAGATAGTGTGATGATTGAGTCTATCACTAATGCTTAATTTGTATCATCCTGCTCCTCTATCATATTGCTTATTGAATATTGATGTATGACAGCCACGTCCATTATTAGAAGAGTATGCCATTGATGAACTGGTTGACCCGAGCCTGGAAATTTTTTTAGAACATGAGGTTTATTACATGCTACAAGCTGCCTCTCTATGCATACAGCGTGATCCTCAAACCAGGCCTCGCATGTCACAAGTAAAAACGTGAACTTCTGGATGAAGATCATTGAGTGTTGTAGTATAATTGGTCTTTCTATTTTTAAAATAAGTTGGTAAACACAAGCTTCAACAAGTTGCAAAAAAACATTAAACAGTTCCTTTGCTAAGTTAAATTGGGGACTTGGATATGAAATGCTATCATGATCCGGCATTCATAATTTTAAGGATTTTCTAAAAAGGAATTATTTTAAATTCGCCATGTTGTGAAAAGAAAAATAATACTCCATCTTTATTTGGTATTACTAGCCTTTTATGTTTTGTGAAAAAAAACATTTTCAACTGTTTGGCTAATGACTTTTATGATTAATCCTGCAAATATTTTCTTCTGAAAGGTTCTACGAATACTAGAAGGAGACATGGTAATGGACTCAAATTACATGCCAACACCTGGTTATGATGTTGGATGCCAAAGTGGTAGAATTTGGTCGGAGCACCAGCAGCAGAAGGAACATTATAACGGACCTCTGGATGAGGCATTGGAAGGTTATGGAAAGCTCTCTCTTGAGAATTTAAGGCCAACATTCTGCGAGAGGGACAAGGCAAAGAGGACTTTTTCATGTGAAGACCATTTGTAAAGTGCTCACCCTCTTAGGATTGGCATATATGGTAGTCTGACTGTATGCGCTCCTTTTTTGTAATGTGATCCATGGCCGTCTTCTTTAAAAGCCTTCTGCATTTTGCTTCTGTATAGTAAAGGAAGAGAATAGCAAAGCTTCGTAATTTTTCTTTGGGAGTCTTAGGAATTTAACCATGTTAATCATGTTCAGAATACCTCCAAATCTGTCTCAGAAGAATGTATTGTAACTGTAGTGAGCACAGTTTCAGGATGTCCTCTGTTTAATAGTAATGGAAATATTTGCATATATGCAGGTTTGCATATATTAACTACTAACGTAGTCGTCGGACCCAAAAAGCACATATGCAGCTTTTGTTGCGTTTTCGAATTATTGGGTGAACTGTTCCTTGCTATTATTACCTGTTAGCTTTGAGTTTAAACCATCACAATTGTATCACATCACACAGTCATAAACATTGTTCAAACATTGTTCAGAGACATAATAGATGTTCAATTACCGTTTGGTGGAAATATAATAATTTTTGGGAGAGA
Organism: Geum urbanum; assembly: GCA_946800695.1. NCBI lineage: Eukaryota > Viridiplantae > Streptophyta > Magnoliopsida > Rosales > Rosaceae > Geum > Geum urbanum. The sequence continues at coordinate 33,254,079 of OX327003.1, read as the reverse complement.
TTTTCGTCAAGTACTTCCAGTTGTTTCGAAAGGAACCAGGCCTCAACTCATTCAAGCGTCAATTGTGAAATCTTCATTTTGGGCAGGACTCTCGCCATACAAGTTGACCATAAAAATAGGTGCCCCGATTATGCTTTTGAAGAATATTGACCCAAACTTGGGATTGATGAACGAAACTCGATTGTTATGTCGTGGTGCATATCAGAATCTCTTAGATGCTGAGGTTCTAACGAGACAGTTTGCTAGGTCTAGAGGTTTTTCTACCTCGAATCTCACTGAACCCACCCAATAATGTTGGTCTACCTTTCAAACTCATAAGAAAGAAATTTCCAGTCAAATTGAGTTTCTCCCTCACTATAAACAAGTTTCAAGGTCAGACAATTCCTCACGTTGGTGTGTACCTCCCAAATCATGTTTTCAGTCACGACCAATTATATGTGGCATTGTTGAGGGGAACATCAGAGTCCACTACAAAGATTCTGGTTAAAAAAGGCTCCATGTCTGGTCAAGATGGTGTATATACTAGGAATGTGGTGTTTAAAGAGGTTTTGTTGCCTTCAGACATAAATAATGTTGCATCTCATTAGTTATTTTAATCCCCAATATGTTTAACATACTAAGTTCAGTTACTTACGTAATTATTTACAATTTTTATGTTTTTCATAATTCTTTATGTATGTTCTTAGGTACAAAAACAATTCAAATAGACAAAAACTCTACTCGGCGTGTTTCAATATTTTCGGTTGGTTGGTGTATGGGAAAGTTGATAAAAATGAATACCAATTATTTCAGTAACTTGGTTTTGAAAGAATGGAACAAAAAGAAGCATGAACAGTGCACGATAGAGAATGGCAGCTGCAGGTGGCTTAGGCAATGATACACTGACAATATAATTGCACACTCTTAAGTATTACACCGATAATTCGCACGCGCAAGCGCGACGCTTTTTGCACGTGCATATGCGCGTGCAGGAAGGCTAGTATTAATTAAATAAATGTCGACGGAAATTATACTATATTATTCTATGATTGATTATGTCGACATGTGATAGTACGTATTATTGTGAGCACAAATGTAGTGTACATATATATGTTGTTTTTATTACGGCGTTAAATCTATATATCATGCGAGAAGGAAAGTTCATACATAAATACCTTGAGCTATCTCCTTAAATCCTCGACCCTAAATCTAGCGGATCGGATCGATCGATAATTTTTTTAATTATGTTCTTGAATCAGAATAATTGAACGGACACACAAATGACCGGGGACGACCTAAACCCTAAACCCTAAGGCCCTAACCCCTGAATTCAGGGTTTGTACACTTGGACGACGGAGAATGACAGGACGACTGAGATGAGCTTCTCCGTCGTCCAGGTACTCACTAGGACGACAGAGAAGCTCATCTCCGTCGTCCAGGTTCAAAGACCCTATGCCCTAAACCCTAAGGCCCCTAACCCCTGAATTCAGGGTCTCTGAACCTGGACGACGGAGATGAGCTTCTCTGTCGTCCTAGTGAGTACCTGGACGACGGAGAAGCTCATCTCCGTCGTCCAGGTGTAGATTTCATAATTTTTTCTAAGACAACGACCATCTAGACCATCTTCCAATGCATATTCTTTTCGTCAAGACTTTAGAGTAAACAATTCTTGGTGTGTGAGCTTCGACGGTTCGAAAATCGGAGTTGCGAAATGTCTTGTATCCACGTTTCCGGTTTGTGAAAATCTCGGTTTTGCGGTTGACTGTGTCGATGAAAGCCTTCACGAATTTATTATTTTCTGAAAATTATTGTAATTATATATTATGTTACGGCGAACGTATCCAATGGTTGTTTTGTCCAAATTCAATTTCGTTAATAATCTGCTGCAAATGAGCCTATACATATGAACACTTAAGTCGTAAAGATTAGTCGATACTTAACAACTTTAAAGACGTAAAATTATTCGTCGTTTCAAATTTAACTGTTCATATATACGATGCGTTCATCGATATTTTACGACTATTTCATTCGAATGACAGATCGCCAAATTCCTTGCGAAAAATTTTTAAATTTTTTTTAACGTAATTTGAACCTGGACGACGGAGATAGTCATTTTCCGTCGTCCTGGTGACTACTTGGGCGACGGAGAATAACCATCTCCGTCGTCCAGGTTCAAAAAAACATGACGGTTCATTTTATTTTTTATTTTTATTTTCTTGGTAAATTGCACTTGGACGACGGAGAAGGTCATTCTCTGTCGTCCAAGTTGAAAATTATGGCGGTTCAACGTGCCGCCTTAATTTTCGGCGCCGCTTGAAATTTCACTTAGACGACGGAGAATTCATTCTCCGTGGTCTAAGTTCAAAATTATGGCGGTTCAAAACGTCCCGCCCCTTAATTACGCGCCGCTTCGAAAATTTGAAACGGTCACCTAGACGACGGAAAAGCGCGTTTCCATCGTCCAAGTCCACTTAGACGACGGAAAACAGCGCTCCGTCGTCTAGGTGAACGCCTATATATAGAACAGGAACCCCCCCCCCCTTGCTCATTCCATCTCCTCTCCTCTCCTCCTCTCCTCTCCTCTCCTCTCCTCTGCTCCGGTGATTTTCCTCCTCCGGCGTGGTTCCTCCTCTCTGACGACTCAACTCCGGCGATATTCCCGATTATTCCGGCGAGGTAAATTTCTATTTTTTACCTTATTAACATTATTTTTAATTAATTAATTAATTTCTAAATATAATTAAATAATTAGTTTTAAATAATTAATAGTTGTAATTATAATAATTATTTAGTTGTTATTATTAATATTTAGTAATCATTTAGTTATTCAATTATTATAATAATCATTTAGTTGTTATCATTTAATTATTTAGTTATTATAATAGTTATTTGGTAAATAATAATTATTGTAATTAAATAATAGTATTAATAATTATTGTTAATAATAATTAATTTTATAGGTAAATGAATAATTATTATTAAATGCATGATAAATAATAATTCATTATTGACATTATTTATTGTTTTAATTAATTGATAATTACGTGTATTTTCTAGTAAATTGCATGGTAGTACGTCTTTGATTTAAATTTAGTACATAAGCTTGGTTTATTAAGTCGCACTCTTTGGAATAGATGACGCCTCTTTTCTAGCTTATCTCCTTAACCCCTCGTGATGTGTGGATTTCATCACCGCACACCATAACCTAAGTGAAGTTATGGACACGAGGTTGAGGGCGGAGTTTGCAAAGGACTTGAGGGAGTGTAAATTTTCGAAAAATTGGCCGAATGTCGGACATGGTGTCTAGAAACGGGTTATGACTAGTGACAGGTTTTGGATTTCAGAAAGACGACACCAATAGAGTATATACCATTCATTTGGTTAGCCTCGGGGTGTTTTGTCGAAATTAGTCCTGCCTCTCGCGTTATCTCTATCCCTAACTGGCCATGTTTTTCGATTTAACCAAGGCTGATTAATTAAAAATTTACATTTTATCGCGCGGGTCGCACGTCCATTGAACGACCTAAAAATCCAAGCTAGTGTACTCTATTTAAATCTTAACTGTACTTAATTAACGTAAATTTTTAGTTGTAATTATTATGGTAATTAGGTATTTAACCACGTACTCCTAGGTTTCATTAAATGGCTCCATCCGGCAAGAAAAAAGCCCAACAAGAGGCAGAAGATGCTATGCTCCGCCGCTTGACGAACCAAGTCGGTTGGGTTGAACAGGAGGGCAACGATGCCCTCAATTCGGACCCTTCATCTGGTCCGTCAGCAGCGCCTTCTGGAGAAATTTCCGCTGCCCCATTTATCTCCAGCGGTGATGACGTCGACCCTTTTTCAACTCCGACGCCCGGTTCCGGTTCAACAGCAAGTACTCAGGCGTCCTCGACTTCTGAATCTATCATGTACAGCGCCCGGCGTAAGCAAAGGAGGGCCCCGACTGACCCGAAACCGAAAAGGACTCGGGGTCTCGTTAAAGGGGGCAAAGCGGAGAAAATTTGCAAGGCGACCGGGAAAAATATCGACTTGCCCTACGACGAATTCACCGGTGGCCCTTCCACAGCTCAGCTAGCAAGTCTCTCAGCGCATAGCATAGGGTCAATCCTTCGTAGCCGGGTTCGTCTCACTGCCCCTACTTGGAAGGAGGTGCCGGATAATGAGAAGGCGAAAGTCTTTAAAGAACTTTCGGTATGTAATACGTATAATTTTAGTTATTATATAATATTGTTAATATTAGTTATAATTTCATAATATATACGATTATAATTTTCTATTTATTTCTGATAGGAACAATTTGAGGTGGATCCGACACTGGAGATGTTGAGGCATACCAACCAAACCGCCAACTCCATCTACCGTGATTGGAAGTACAGGCTTCATAATTACATCCAAGAGTTCGGCCCCGTGCCTACCCCCGTAGAGCTGCGTGGGGATAGGGAAGATGAGTGGCAGTGGTTGTGTAACCACTTTCAAGACCCCGAATTTAAGGTGTTTACTTTTTTAATTTCAATTAATTAAGAGAATTGAATTATTTTAATTTTAGTTACTTATTCATTTTTCAATCATTTTTCAATGATTTATGTTGTCTAACAGAAATTCTCCGAAGTCAACAAAGCCAACCGAGGGAAGAAGGACAAACACCATACTTCCGGCGCCAAGCAACTTATTCAAATAGCCAAGGAGCACAAGAATAAGGGCTCCAAACACCCTTATCTCGATGCAAGCATAAGCGCGTACGTGACGCCTGGGGTCGATAATGAAGCGAGTTAATACGGCGTAAGTGATATATATATATATATATATGTGTGTGCTTTTAATTGTAGTAATTATTATTTAAATATTATTTCATTATAACTTTTTAATTATTCTTTTGTAGGCAAGGGTGATAGAGCGTGCGCAGGAAGAATTGGCTAACACTCAACTTGCGTTCCCAGATTTGCCGCCGGAAGACCTGCCTCCTCTATCCATGGAGAGCCAAATTGCAATCGCGGATGAGGTCTACGGTCGTAGAGCTGGTAAGGAGGTAGGGGGTTCGGACCTAAGGTGGTTCGAGATTTGTCGACGACCTCCGACTCATCATCAACGGGAGGTTCGGGGCGGAGAATGACTCAAGCTGCGGCCGTCTAAGCAGCCATTCAAGAGGCTCGACTGGCACGAGAGGAAAATCAATCCATGCGTCAAAGACTTGATGAGAAGCAAGCACAAATAACCCAACTCATCGCCCTCATGCAACAAGCTCGACCAGAATGTCAACCTCCTCCGAACCCATTGAAAGGACCCAACCCCGATTTAGCTACCTAAACCGGAATCGAACCCCTTCGAAAATGCGAACCAACAAAAATTTTCCGAAATTTGGGCAGAGTTTCGTTACTAGCGTGGAATTACCTTAACCTGCACGCGGAAATTAACACTTCGCCCTATGCCACAAAAATCAAACCGTGGGCACCAATCCCATCCGGATTTCTCAACATCAATATAATCAACAAACAGTAAACATACTGTACTATATATATGTATATCCGAGAAAATCCGTATAACAAGTATCGGAATGTATCAGAGCGACCTCTAGTATAAAATATATACAATATATACATCAGTAGGTGAAACTGAAACCTACTGGAAAACACAGGTGACTCTGATCACTAGCCTCCAAACCGCGACGTGAAAACACCAAACCTGAACTGCAAACTGGGCACGGAAACCGAAAAGCCCAGGGGAAAGACAATAAACACGTTAGAGTGAGTGGACGAAAATAAATGTCTTTCACCAAGTATATACGTTATAAAAACATATGCGAGTCGAAATATAAATGAATCAAATCAAATAGTTTACGAGGAGACGCTGACTCCAACTCGTAAACAAAGCATGTGTAGAAAATATCACGGGGTCACTCATGGACATGTCCGTGCTAGTACAGTCAAAATCACGGAGTCCTTGACTACCACGTGATTCATAGCCAGAAAGGCCTCGGTTCCGGGGTACTGCCCCTCGCCGGTCAGGTAGGGGTACTGCCCCTCCTGGTGGCCTACAATCGGGGATCAGCCGAGAGGCAAGTGTATCGATACAACAACGTAACCAGGACTGTACTCTGTGTAAACCAAATCATAAACATTTCAATGCAAACGTATGAAACAACATTAAAATGTATGCATGTTCGTATACGTATATCCTTATAAACATACTCGTATAATCATAAACACATGCTTATATAATCCGAAAACTCACACGCATGCTCAAGTTCATATATCATATAAAAGACTCACAATCGTTTCCGTGAAAAGAAATTGTCCACTCACAGACACGTGAAATGCGCACTCGCGCTAAACTCGTGGTCCGGCGGAAGATCCCTCGCCAGAAGCACGCTCACGATCCAGATCTCGATCCCGATCTCCTGAACGTAATCATAAAACATAACTGATCAAAATCGTAATTCACAACACCGTACGGATGCACGGAAACCAACCGTTCCCGGAAATATGCAATACAGTACAAAATGTATAACGGAAATCCCGAAATCCCCACTCGAAATCTCGTCTGAAAATCGGCTAACCAAATCAACCCGAAAACCTCCGTACGATAACCAGGGCGTGATTACGAGAAAAATGACATTAAAAACGTCGAAATCTGAAAATTGACTTTCTGACCACCGTTGACCGCCGCCGGCGGCGGCGGCGCGCCGTCAACGGAGAAATTTCACGGCCATCTCCTCCAGTTCCCATGGTCTCGACAAGGCGAGCAACTTCTTCTTCTACCTCACAACCCAATTCCAAACAGAACTGCCCCAATTCTTGAAAACAAATCGAAAAACCCAAACCCAAATCCATATTCGGGTTCACCCATACTCGCCTCCTCGTCCAAAACTAATCAACCAGGAAGCTCCACCACGAGGTGGGGAGCAAAACCCCCAACCACATGGCCCTCAACCGTCGCCGGAACCGCCGTCACCATTAACGGCGATCAACCCGGTTCGGCCTCCATTCGAACCCAACCAAAAACCAACCAAACTCAACAAACACAAGCATGAATCAACATGAAATTGAACAAGGAATCGATCTATACCCTCGCCGAAGTCGCTCGTGGCCGGAAAAAGATCGCCGGAGTTCACTTTCCCGTTCGGGAAACTTTCCCTTCTCGGCAGCTCTTCCACTTTCCAAAATAGGAAAGTCAACGGTTGGTCAACTCCCACAATAAATTCTCGACTATTTCACGACTATTTTCCGACTTTTTGATATTTATACTCGTCCCTCGGGTCAATCGACGGTTCGAAATGGATAACCATCACGATTCGGATAAACTCGAAACCAACGGATAAACTCGACGAAACCCGAAACTTCAAATAATCATAAAATATTCCTCGGTTATCGGAAAAATCTTCCGGAACCACCCACGAACTCGAAATCACGTACTCTACAACTTCCGTGAAGACACTCAACTCAAATTCTCGACTGAAAACATAGTCGCGAATCGAAGCGGTAAACTACACAATATCGTAAAACTGCGACTATAACCAAATCTCGAGAATCGTACCAAACACACATCTGATTCTGGTTCGGGTCGTCACAAATCTACCCCCCTTAAAGAAATTTCGACCTCGAAATTTACGTACCTGCTATGTGAACAGATGAGGATACTGCTCCCGCATACGCTGCTCGGTCTCCCAGGTGGCCTCCTCAATTGAGTGGTTCTGCCACAAGACCTTCACCAGCGGAATCACACGGTGCCTCAGCTCCTGCTCACGTCGATCAAGAATCTGTACTGGCTCCTCAACATACGATAAGTCCTCTCTAATCGGTAACTGCTGTGGGGCTATCACATGTGAAGGATCTGAGATGTACTTCCGCAACATCGAAACATGGAAGACATCATGCACACGAGCCATCTCAGCCGGTAACTCAAGTCTGTAAGCAACAGCTCCAACCCTCTCCGTAATCTCATACGGACCAATGTACCGCGGTCGAAGCTTGCCACGCTTCCCGAAACGCACAACTCCTCTCCACGGAGATAGTTTCAGGAAGACCCAATCACCAACCTCGAACTCTAAACTCTTCCTCCTCACATCCGCGTAACTCTTCTGCCGATCCTGGGCAATCTTCAGTCGATCTCGAATAATCTGTATGTCCTCCATCGTAGTTTTCACCAAATCAGGACCAATGAGCCAACGCTCGCCCACCTCACTCCAACACAATGGAGTGCGACACTGCTTCCCGTACAGAGCCTCGTACGGTGCCATCTCAATACTGGCCTGATAGCTGTTGTTGTAGGCGAACTCGATCAAGTGCAACTGCTGATCCCAGTTTCCACGAAACTGCAATACACACGATCTCAGCATATCCTCAAGAGTTTGAATGGTCCGCTCGGACTGCCCGTCAGTCTGAGGATGAAAAGCTGTACTAAACCGTAGTCTCGTACCCAACGCTCGCTGTAAAGCCTGCCAAAACTCAGAAGTGAACTGACTATCACGGTCAGAAACAATCGACACAGGCACACCATGCAAGCGAATAATCTCGGATAAGTACAACTTGGCCAATCTGCCCACTGAAATCTTCCCTGGAAGTGCAAGAAAATGTGCAGATTTCGTCAATCGATCAACGATAACCCAAATGCCAGTGTTGCCCGCCGAAGTACGCGGCAACTGATAGACAAAATCCATCGTAATATGCTCCCACTTCCAAACTGGAATCTCAAGTGGCTGTAGTTTCCCTGCAGGTTTCTGCCTCTCCGCCTTCACCTGCTGACAAATCAAACACCGACTCACGTACGCGGCAATCTCCCGCTTCATGTTGCGCCACCAATAGTAAGCTCGAAGTGTACGAAACATCTTCGTACCTCCGGGATGCATCGCATACGCTGAACTGTGGGCCTCGTCCAGAATCTCCTTCTTTAAGTCCTCGTCTCTGGGTACACATAATCTACCTCTGAACAACAACGTACCGTCGTCGCTCAATCGGAACTCTGTAGGCACACCATTCCGTACCATGGTCTTCTTGCTCAGCAAGTAAGGATCTGAATCCTGTGCCTCCCGTACCTGATCAACCAATACGGGTCGTACCTGAAAGCTAGCCAACAAGGCTCCATCATCATCATAACCAAACACAGCACCCGTAGCCCGTAGCTCGGCTAACATCGATACTCTGGCCACACACATGTGAAACAATGAGGCTCCCGATTTCCGGCTAAGTGCATCTGCCACAACATTGGCCTTCCCTGGATGGTACTCGAAAGTGCACTCGTAATCGTTGATCAACTCCATCCATCGGCGCTGCCTCATGTTCAGATCCGGCTGTGTCCGCAAGTAAGTGAGACTCTTGTGGTCAGTGAAAATCTTACACTGAGCACCGTACAGGTAATGTCTCCAACTCTTCAACGCTAACACGATAGCGGCTAACTCCAAATCATGCGTCGGATAGTTGACCTCGTGCGGTTTCAGCTGTCTGGAACCGTACGCCACAACTCTACCATGCTGCATCAACACACAGCCAAGGCCCAACTTCGACGCGTCGCTGTACACAACATACTCACCGCTGTCGTCTGGCAATGTCAGAACCGGTGTGGTAGTCAATCTCTCCTTCAGGAGCAAATAACTCTCCTCGCACGCATCAGACCACTCAAACTTGACGCCCTTCTTCGTCAATCTGGTCAGTGGTGTAGCTATCCGGGAGAAATCCTGTACAAACCGTCGGTAATAGCCTGCTAACCCCAAGAAACTCCGGATCTCCGGTACAGTAGTGGGTCGACTCCAATTCAGCACGGCCTCAATCTTGTCAGGATCAACACTAACTCCCTCGGCCGAAATCACGTGGCCCAGAAACTTCACACTATCCAACCAGAACTCACACTTGCTAAACTTCGCGAACAACTGATGGTCCCGCAAAGTCCGCAACACCACTCGCAAGTGCTTTTTGTGCTGGCCTGCACTCCTTGAGTATATCAAAATATCATCAATAAACACTATCACGAACTTGTCCAAGAATCGTCGAAATACCCGATTCATCAAGTCCATGAAAGCTGCGGGGGCGTTGGTTAACCCAAACGGCATAACCAGAAACTCATAGTGCCCATACCGCGTCCTGAATGCTGTCCTGGCAACATCTGAATCCCGGATCCTCAACTGATGATATCCGGATCGAAGATCAATCTTCGAAAAGACTGCTGCTCCCTTCAGCTGATCGAACAAGTCGTCAATTCGTGGCAACGGATACTTGTTCCTTACCGTAATCTGATTCAGCTTCCGATAGTCGATGCACAAACGCATAGACCCGTCCTTCTTCCGCACAAATAACACTGGAGCACCCCACGGAGAAACACTCGGTCGAATGAATCCCTTCTCTAACAACTCCTGAAGCTGAATCTGCAACTCCCTCAACTCTGCAGGTGCCATCCGGTACGGTGTCTGGGAAATCGGTCCAGTACCCGGCAATAACTCAATGGTAAAATCAATCTCCCGCACAGGGGGTATACCAGGTAACTCTGCTGGAAACACATCCGGAAACTCAGACACAACCTCAATACTACCAAGATCCGGCACTGCAGCTGTAGTGTCCACAACATGGGCTAAGTAAGCAACACAACCCTTCTTCATCAGCCGATCCGCCCTCATCGCGGAAATCAAACATGGTAGGGAAGTGTTCTTCTCGCCACGAAACAGTATCTCGGGTAACCCTGGTCGTCGAAACGCGACCTCCTTCCTGTGGCAATCAAACATAGCCCAGTGCGACTCCAAAAAGTCCATACCCAATATCAGATCGAAATCCACAATATCAAGTAATAACAGATCCGCGGCTAAACCATGGCCATCAACAAACACCTCACAATCTCGGTAAACCCAACCGATGCTCACAACCTCACCTGACGGATACAACACTCTCCACAACCCCGGAAGTGGAGATGCAGGTACCGTAGCTAATGATGACAGTCTATATGATATGAATGAATGTGTGGCACCTGGATCTAACAATGCAACTACTGGAATACTAAAAACATGTAACGTACCGATAACGACCTCCGGTGATGCTCTGCCCTCACGCATAGTCATAGCATGAACTCTCGCCTGTCCAGCTGGTCGTCCTCGCTGGGCCTGTCCCTGCTGTCTACCCTGACCTGCAGTCTGTGCTGGTCGAGCCCCCGAAGTGGCACCTCGCTCAACTCCGGAACTCTGGGCCGCCTGTCCATCTCCACCATACAACTGAGGACACGCCCTCGCATAGTGACCCACCTGGCCATAATGATAACAATTGAGGGTGCCTCACTGACACGAACCAATATGATACCTGTTGCACAAATTGCACAACGGATACTCCCTCGGTACAACAAATGTGCCACCGGAACGCCGCGGATAACTATAACCGCTGGAATCTGTACTAGCCTGTGGCCGCCGTGGTCGATCTCTCCTCCACCTCGGCCTCTGCCTCGGTACACCAACTGGTGGTCGATATGATCCACCGCCTGAGGACGAAGCTGAACCGGAACTATCAGAACTCTGCCTCTTTGAAGGCCCCTGACTCGGTCCACCTTCCTCGAATCGCCTCGGCTGGTACCTCTGCTGTCTCTCCTGCTCAATATCCTCGCCTCGGAGTGCAGCACTAACAAACTCATCGAAGTTGTTCCGAGGCATCGTAGTCAGCGTCGCCTTGATACTCAGATTCAATCCCAGCTCAAACCTGCGACACTTGGCTTCCTCTGTAGCCACCATATCCCGCGCAAAACGAGACAAACGGGTAAACCGATCCCGATACTCAAGTACAGACAAACTGCCCTGCCTCAAGTTCGTAAACTCCTCGTACTTGCGCTGCTGGGTAGCCTGATTGAAGTACCTCCGCATAAACAAATCACGGAACACAGTCCACGGAGTATCCACAGGAACCCTGTCGGTGCTAACCCACCAAAAATAAGCATCACCCTCAAGTAAACCAACTGCGGCTACTGACATCTGCTCAGGAGTAAACTGCAGACGCTCACAAACACGCTCAACCTGAACCAACCATGCCTCGCATATCTCTGGCTCAACTGAACCCGAAAACACAGTAGCACCCGCAGTGCGAGCCTTGACCACGGGGTCAAAACGCTCTTCCAAACGCAGCACTCGCATCAGCAAGTCGCGCGTTCGGCGATCCTCATCAGGATCATCATCCCGATCAACACGGGGACCACGTCGAGGAGGCATCCTACTGATACAAGACAAGCATTAGGCACAAGCAGAAAGAACGTAATCATGAAACCGCAGATATTTGAGGACACACAACACCCGAAGTATTGATGAGTACCGCTGGCCAGTCGGGTCATCACTCCAGTCATGCTGTATCAACTCAAATACCCTAAGCGTCACAACTACAAGAGTCTACAGAATCTGACAACCTAATGCTCTGATACCAAGCTGAAAGGACCCAACCCCGATTTAGCTACCTAAACCGGAATCGAACCCCTTCGAAAATGCGAACCAACAAAAATTTTCCGAAATTTGGGCAGAGTTTCGTTACTAGCGTGGAATTACCTTAACCTGCACGCGGAAATTAACACTTCGCCCTATGCCACAAAAATCAAACCGTGGGCACCAATCCCATCCGGATTTCTCAACATCAATATAATCAACAAACAGTAAACATACTGTACAATATATATGTATATCCGAGAAAATCCGTATAACAAGTATCGGAATGTATCAGAGCGACCTCTAGTATAAAATATATACAATATATACATCAGTAGGTGAAACTGAAACCTACTGGAAAACACAGGTGACTCTGATCACTAGCCTCCAAACCGCGACGTGAAAACACCAAACCTGAACTGCAAACTGGGCACGGAAACCGAAAAGCCCAGGGGAAAGACAATAAACACGTTAGAGTGAGTGGACGAAAATAAATGTCTTTCACCAAGTATATACGTTATAAAAACATATGCGAGTCGAAATATAAATGAATCAAATCAAATAGTTTACGAGGAGACGCTGACTCCAACTCGTAAACAAAGCATGTGTAGAAAATATCACGGGGTCACTCATGGACACGTCCGTGCTAGTACAGTCAAAATCACGGAGTCCTTGACTACCACGTGATTCATAGCCAGAAAGGCCTCGGTTCCGGGGTACTGCCCCTCGCCGGTCAGGTAGGGGTACTGCCCCTCCTGGTGGCCTACAATCGGGGATCAGCCGAGAGGCAAGTGTATCGATACAACAACGTAACCACGACTGTACTCTGTGTAAACCAAATCATAAACATTTCAATGCAAACGTATGAAACAACATTAAAATGTATGCATGTTCGTATACGTATATCCGTATAAACATACTCGTATAATCATAAACACATGCTTATATAATCCGAAAACTCACACGCATGCTCAAGTTCATATATCATATAAAAGACTCGCAATCGTTTCCGTGAAAAGAAATTGTCCACTCACAGACACGTGAAATGCGCACTCGCGCTAAACTCGTGGTCCGGCGGAAGATCCCTCGCCAGAAGCACGCTCACGATCCAGATCTCGATCCCGATCTCCTGAACGTAATCATAAAACATAACTGATCAAAATCGTAATTCACAACACCGTACGGATGCACGGAAACCAACCGTTCCCGGAAATATGCAATACAGTACAAAATGTATAACGGAAATCCCGAAATCCCCACTCGAAATCTCGTCTGAAAATCGGCTAACCAAATCAACCCGAAAACCTCCGTACGATAACCAGGGCGTGATTACGAGAAAAATGACATTAAAAACGTCGAAATCTGAAAATTGACTTTCTGACCACCGTTGACCGCCGTTGACCGCCGCCACCAGCGGCGGCGCGCCGTCAACGGAGAAATTTCACGGCCATCTCCTCCAGTTCCCATGGTCTCGACAAGGCGAGCAACTTCTTCTTCTACCTCAACACCCAATTCCAAACAGAACTGCCCCAATTCTTGAAAACAAATCGAAAAACCCAAACCCAAATCCCTATTCGGGTTCACCCATACTCGCCTCCTCGTCCAAAACTAATCAACCAGGAAGCTCCACCACGAGGTGGGGAGCAAAACCCCCAACCACATGGCCCTCAACCGTTGATATACGCATTTTATGCTCGTTTCTTAACGCATTTCCCTTTACGTTTAGCTATGTTATTATCTTAGTTTTATGTTTTCCTCATTTAAATTATTATTTTGAAGTTCATTACGGTGGAGATTAATATCGACGCAATTCGGAGGAATTTCGGCGATTTTGCGATTTTTGCGATTTCGGACCACGAAAAAATGGGCCGGCCCAAAAAGCAAATTATGGGCCGATTTCTCAACTCTTGTTTCGGCCCATTAACAAGCCCAAACCCATGTAATTCGGCCTAGATGCCTTTTGGTGAAGAGGAAAAGTCTTGTTTTGAAAGGGCAAGTCAACATTATCAAGCTAATGATCACAAATGGTGACTACACATGGTGATTCATGCTTAGGGTTCCCAAATGGTGACTACACTAGGTGACTCTTGCTTTGCATTAAATGAAAAGATGACTTGCCATGGTGACTTGCCTTAATGATCATTGCATGCATTAAATGGAGGAGGCAAGGTGGAAGAGAGAAGGCAACATCCCTTGCCTATATAAGAGAGGAGGCAGCCATAAAACAGATCCATCACTCATTTTTACTAAGCAAAGCTCTACACAAATACTCCTCCACCATTAAACACTTAAGAGTTCTCTTACAAGCCGAAGCAACATCCTCCTCCATTCCAAAGCCGAAGCAAGCAAGGTGCCTCTATCCTTCCAAGCCGAAGCAAAGCCTCCTCCATCCAACACAATACGCTAAGTCCCTTGTGAAGGAAGTCCATCTCCACCGTAGTTCATCAAACACTCAAGATAAAAAGTGTAACCATGATCTTCACTTTCATTTCTTTAGCTTTGTATGTGAATCTTTTGATGTATTGGAATAACAAGTTTAGAAAGTTTAGATTTGTGTATCAAATGAATAACAAGTTTAGATTTGTGTTTCATGTGCCTAAACCGATTTGTAATATGCATGTGTTTATGATTTATAGCTTTTTATGCATGTTTGATACAATCTTAAAGCTTCGAATGCATGTATTAGAAAATACGCTAAGTCCCTCTCTTTTGCATGTTTCGATGATCGTATGTTGTTTAGGATGTTTATACGCTAAGTTGCATTCCTACACAATTATCAAGCATGTGTACTTAGTTATAAGTTATGAATTTCGCAACTTACACAAAGGTTTGATGCATGAAAAGGGTAGGTTAATAAGATGAGTTGATCACATGTAATTAATAGTGTAACTTCTTATTTTTAGCAAGCATAATTAGACTTTAAGTTTCTTGATTGTTGAAACTTGTCTATGAGTAAAACATGTTAGATGCCTAAGAGTTTTAGTTGTGTTTGCATGTTATGTACTTTAAATTCGTAGATTAAATAACCAACTTCCAATCCCCCCAAATATTTACATTTCCGCATAATAACGAAACCATGCATGCGCCCTTAATTCCCCGGATAAAGAACGATCCCTACTCGCCAATATTATAAATGACAAAAGAAGGGTTTAAATTGCAATGCGCGTAATTGGTGTTTTTAAGGTCTACTTTGTGTTATCGTGAATGCATGTATTGCGCGTATCAATTTTTGGCGCCGTTGCCGGGGAATTAGAATGTTTTGTATGATTTCGTTGTACATTTGTGATTAAAAGCATGTCTATAATTTTTCGAAGTCCATACTTGTTCATACTTAGAGAAATTTTCATACATGTTTACAATGCTACATACTTGTTCATTTTTTATACTTAGAGAAATTTTCATACATGTTTACAATGCCTACTTTTACTTAGCCGAATTTATTCATACTTAGTTTATTTTACACTTGCATAATTTATTTCCATGTTAAAGGATAGTCTTTGATTTAATTTGAGTACTAGTACTTAGTTATTAAATAAATCTCTATGGAATAGGTGGTGCCTCTTTTGTTTGTCTATCTCCTTAACCCTTCGTGATGTGTGGATTTCATTACCACACGCCATAACCTAAGTGAAGTTATGGGCACGAGGTTGTGGGCGGAGTTTACAAACACTTGAGATTGTATACTATCTTGTGATTTCGAGTAAGAGTTGGTTATGATGTCTAGAAGGGTTATGAATGGTGACGGGTTTTGAACTAAGAAAACAGAACACCAATGGAGTACATACTCTTACGAGTAAGCCTCGGGGTGTTTCTAAGAACAACATTGGAGTATATACTCTCACGAGTTAGCCTCAGGTTGTTCCCAGAAATTAGTTCTCACCTCTCGCGTTACATCTATCCCAACTGGTCATTTCCAACAATTACGAGAATTAACGATAGTTGGTATACATTTTCGCGCGGGCCGCACGGACAAGAGATTTATTCAATAACTAAGTCGTGTATTTCTTTTAAATCATAGGCGCAATCAAAACGTAGACGTACTTAAATTGATTTACATTGAGCACGAGCATTGGTTATAAGGTTTCGTTCTTTGGAATAGGTGGTGCCTCTTTTTCTGGTTTATCTCCTTAACCCCTCGTGATGTGTGGATTTCATCACCACACGCCATAACCTAAGTGAAGTTATGGGCACGAGGTTGTGGGCGGAGTTTACTAAGAACTTGAGATTATATACTATCTCACAAATTTGGCTGATTGTTGGATATGGTGAATGGGTTTATGATTGGTGCCGGGTTTCGGATCTAAGCAATAGAACACCATTGGAGTATATACCGTAACTGGTTAGCCTCGGGGTGTCTCTAGGAACAACATTGGAGTATATACTCTTACGAGTAAGCCTCGGGTTGTTCTAAATTTTAGTCCTTACCTCTCGCGTTATCTCTATTCCTACTAACCATTTCTAAACGTAACTAAGCTGAATTGTAGTCGGTATATATTTTCGCACGGGCCGCACGTCCAGGAACTTTACTTAATGCTCAATTCACGTACTCTCTGTAAATCATAAGTGCATATGAATACGGATAAATACATGAACTTAATACGACATAATCCTTTAAATAGATGGTATATCGGATTAAGCATGCTTAGACCTCCCGGAATCAGACTTCATCTTCGGATGAACGAGACCCATTGCACAGTCGAGAGCCTCTGCACCACGTACCATCGGGGCCAAGGGAAATAAATAAAACTTAGTCAAATTTTTGTGTTTATATGTGCATTAAAAACTGTAAAGGACTAACAACCATTACTTAGCTTGCATAACCTCTCTAAGGTTTTATGATACTCGGATTTCACTACCGAGTACCCTAACCTAAGTGAAGTTAGGGGCATAAGATCGAAGAAGAGGTCATTCTTTTCATTCATATTTTAAACACGTAACTCGTTTGTTTTCTGCAGGTTCTAACGTTTTCTCTTATGCATTCACTCCATCTTTCACGTAGGATTATTGTTTAATGCATTTTATTGCAAGAAAATGTGTGGTGCATAAATTCAATGTGAATTATGGTTTGCTTGTATTTCAACCTTGTTTATATATGTTCTAACTAAATTTTTAGGTTTAGCATTATATAGTGTTAATTTGCAGAAAACATGTGTCTTAGTTTATTCATGTGCATAGCCCTTAAAATTGATTAAATCAATTGCATTACTAAGTAAAATACATATAGTGTCTTAACTATTATAAATTTTGTATAAATTTTGTGTGTATTAGTAGTTTTTAAGTATTTGTGTGTATTTATAGTATGCTTTGATAGTTTTACTATTTTATTGTTATCACCTTGTTCTCTAAATATGCATTACAATTTTGGTTAGTATTCCTATATACATCTAAAAATTATTTGTTGATACTAACACTTGGTCTTTGGTGGATGTTAGGCTAATGAATGTCCGATCAGAATCCAGGACCATCTAGAACCACGTTTGAGGAACTCACAGAAAGACTAGCGAGACTTAGAGCTGACATCCTAGATCATCCCATCCTCGAAGAAGTTTCCGAGTCTTCACATTCATCATTCGAACATACTTTAGCCTCATCAACCGACCACAACTCAGAAGCAGAAGAACAAGAAGTCAACATGGCCAATGCAGGACAATCTCTTCGCCAGCGCACCTGCTCAACCGAATGGAGCAGCGGGCCTTCGAGCATTGCTTTTCCACAACCGGAGGAAAACATGAAGGATATCGAGCTAAAGAGTGGCTTCCTCCACCGACTACCCATTTTCCACGGACTTTCCAATGAAGATCCGAACAAGCATCTCAAACAATTCCAATTTGTTTGCAACAGCATGAAGCCATCTGATGCTGATACGGAACTCTTCAAACTGAAGGCATTCCCATTCACCCTAGTCGACAGGGCCGAGTCTTGGCTTATGGAACTACCGCCAAACCATATTACCTCTTGGAAGCAACTTGCGGATATGTTCCTAGCGAAGTACTTCCCGGCCTCAAAGATCACCGTCTTGAGAAAGCAAATCACTGGCATCACACAGAAACCGGACGAGACCTTCGGCCAATACTACGACCGATTCAAAGTTTTGTGTGCCACTTGCCCATCGCATGGATTCTCCGAGACCAATCTGATGAATTACTTTTACGATGGTCTCAAACCGATCGATAGGGAATTGCTGGATGCAGCAGCCACCGGTGCATTCATGGACTTAACCGAAACCGACGCTAGAGCTCTTCTAGAGAATCGGGCCAATAATGATGCACAATACGGAATGTCCAACAGACGAGCAGTCGGTGAGGCGAGTTCAACAACCGACGCGGACGAGAAGTACGACAAACTAGCTCATATGCTAGAGAAGGTGTTAGAACTCGAGACGACAAGAGCGAAGGCAACTCAACGGCCTGTTTGCGGCATATGTCAAACACACGGTCACCACAATGACCAATGCCCTCAAGCGCAGGAGCAGGCAAGCGAGCCGGAGCACGCTAACGCCATCGGCGGATATCAGGGAGGACAAAGGTATAACAACTACAACAACTATGTCAACCGTGATCATCCAGGTTTTAGATGGAGCAGCAACGAGGGAACTTTGAACCCTCCAGCATCTCAACCTCAACAAAGCTACCAACGCCCTCCATTTCAACCACGACCACCGATGCAGCATGGTTCGTCATCACAACCCTTCACCAATCCGGATTACGACAAGATGTTGTCGCAACTTTCGGCCTCAACACAAGTTCTCCTCGACGGACAATCGAAGACAAATGAGACACTTGACTCACATGGCCGCGACATCACCGAAGTGAAGAAGCAGCTTGGCCAGCTTGTTGATTTCATGGGCCAAATCAAGGAAACCGGTCGGCTTCCACCTCAAACCACTCCTAATCAAAGAAACGTGAATGCTATAGTCACAAGGAGTGGGAAGATACTTGAGGAACCAAAGACCAAGCGATCTCATCTTGATGAAGTCACCATCGAGGACATCACCAACGAAGAAGAAGATGAGATCGATCCGGCAATTCAAGAGGCCGAGAAAAAGAAGGTGACGCCTACTGTCACCAAGGCACAATCACCTCCACAACCTACCCCAATCAAAGGTAAAAGCCCTATTCCTTCAAATACGGTGATTACTAATTCTCCGTTTGCTGTTGCGCCTTTCCCAAGCAGATTAGCAAAATCAAAGAAGAAGGATGCCCAATATGAAGATATCTTGGACATCTTCCGAAAGGTGCAAGTGAATTTGCCCTTGATCGAGTGCATAAAGCAAGTGCCTATATACGCCAAGTTTCTGAAAGAATTATGCACTCAGAGGAGGCAAACTCGAGAGAAGGAGGTCGTGAAGGTGAACGCAACCGTTTCGGCGGTTTTGCAGCGTCGGCTACCCCCAAAATTGAAGGACCCAGGGAGCTTTGCAGTTCCTTGCGTAATCGGTGACACCCACTTCGAGGACGTAATGCTTGATCTCGGAGCTTCCATCAACGTCATGCCTTACTATCTATTCGAATCGATGGAGCTTGGAGATCTCAAGCAAGATGGTGTTGTCATCCAATTAGCCGATCGCACCCACAAGTATCCAAGGGGATACGTAGAAGACGTTCTCGTGCAAGTCAACAACTTGATATTCCCAGCCGATTTCTACATTGTTGACATGAAAGAGAGTCCACTGAACACCACGCCATTGCTACTTGGGCGACCTTTCATGCGGACTGCGAGGACGAAGATTGATGTTTTCCAAGGCACTTTCTCCATGGAGATTGATGGAGAAAGAATCGAGTTCAACATCCTGGACGGGATGAAGTTTCCAATGTCGAGCGTAGCTGCCATTTCGACATACGATCCCGTGGATACCTTAGCACAAGGCTACCTCGACACCATCAACGAGGATGAACTCGACATGGCCATTCAACTTGGACATGACGGCCTTTTCGAGGCCTTACTAGAGCTTGAACCTCGAATCCAAGACATGGCCATGGCCCTAAATGCTGCACCACGGAAAGTAAGCTTTTCTCCTCCTATACCAATTACTTTTGGTACTAATAAAATGGTTCCTTCCATTGTAGAAGCTCCCGTTTTAGAACTCAAGCTACTACCGGACCATCTTAAGTATGCGTACTTGGGCGAGAATGAAACTTTACCGGTCATTATTTCGTCCGCGCTAGAAGAGGAACAGGAGGAGAAGCTCGTGAGTGTGCTCAAACGGTACAAGCCCGCAATAGGCTGGACACTCGCGGACATCAAGGGAATAAATCCAGCAACATGTGTGCATAGGATTTTCCTTGAAGAAGGCACCAAGCCTACGCGGGAAGCGCAACGTCGGCTCCACCCTCCGATGATGGAGGTGGTAAAAAAGGAGGTAATTAAACTCATGGACTGTGGAGTTATTTACCCTATTTCTGATAGCCGTTGGGTTTCCCCAGTGCAGGTAGTACCAAAGAAATCGGGAATTACCGTCGTCGAGAATCTGGAAAATGAACTTGTGCCACAACGGACGATCACTGGACACCGAGTGTGCATTGATTACCGGAAGCTAAACGCTGCAACCCGCAAGGATCATTTTCCCTTACCATTCATCGACCAAATGCTGGAAAGATTAGCCGGCCATGCATTTTATTGTTTTCTCGACGGATATTCCGGCTACAACCAAATTAGCATTGCGGAGGAGGATCAAGAAAAGACAACATTCACGTGCCCTTTCGGAACGTTTGCATACCGCCGAATGCCATTTGGACTGTGTAATGCACCAGGTACATTTCAACGTTGCATGCTCTCAATTTTTTCCGAATACATTGAAAACATTATTGAAGTATTCATGGACGACTTTAGTGTATTTGGGAATGATTTTGATGCATGCTTAAACAATCTAGAAACTATTTTAAAACGATGCGTTGAAACGAACTTGGTGCTTAATTGGGAGAAGTGCCATTTCATGGTTACGCAAGGGATAGTGTTAGGTCATATTATCTCTGAAAAAGGGTTAGAAGTAGATAAAGCTAAAGTAGATCTTGTGCGTCACTTACCCTCTCCAACTTCGGTTAGAGAGATTCGTTCATTTCTTGGACACGCAGGATTTTATCGTAGGTTTATCAAGGACTTTTCCCACATTTCGCGCCCCTTGTGTAAACTGCTGCAAAAGGAGACCCCGTTCGTCTTTGATGAAGAATGCAACGCTGCCTTCAACAAGTTGAAGGAGCTTCTTACGAGCGCTCCTATTTTATGCAGCCCTGATTGGTCTCTGCCATTTGAACTCATGTGCGACGCCTCGGATTATGCCGTAGGAGCCGTCTTGGGTCAGCGGAAGGACAAGAAGCCTTGCGTAATCTATTACGCCTCTCGGACGCTTGATGAAGCGCAAAGAAATTATACTACCACCGAGAAGGAGTTTCTTGCCGTGGTTTTTGCTTTAGATAAATTTCGATCTTATTTACTTCAAACTAAAGTAACTGTGTTTACCGATCATGCAGCTTTGAAGTATCTAATGCTCAAGAAGGACGCAAAACCACGACTTATCAGATGGATACTTCTACTCCAAGAATTCAACATCGAAATCAAGGATAAGAAGGGAGTAGAAAACGTCGTCGCTGACCACCTATCACGTTTGATAGGTGACCATGAGCCTGTCGAGATTGAAGAAACTTTTCCGGATGAAAAACTCTTCGGAATTGAGGTAACTACTTCGGAAACTCCTTGGTATGCCGATATTGTAAATTACTTAGTTACCGGTGAGTTTCCGTCTACCATGCATAAATTTCAACGTGACAAGCTTAAGCATAATGCTAGAACCTTTATCTGGGATGAGCCTTATTTATGGAAACAATGCTCCGATTTAGTAATTAGGAGATGTATCCCGGATAGTGAGTTTAAGCCCATTCTAGACTTTTGTCACAATGAAGCATGTGGGGGACACTTTGGTTCTAGGAGGACAGCCCTTAAGATTTTAGATTGCGGTTTCTTTTGGCCTAGTTTATTTCGCGATGCTCATGCATATTGCGCTACATGTGATAAGTGCCAAAGATTCGGTAATTTAGGGCCTAAAGATCAAATGCCACAACACTACATATTTAATGTTGAAATTTTTGATGTGTGGGGTATTGACTTTATGGGACCATTTCCTCCCTCCAATGGTTTTACTTATATCTTACTCGCAGTAGATTATGTTTCTAAATGGGTGGAGGCAAAGGCCACCCGGACTAATGATTCGCGAGTTGTTGCAGATTTCCTACGAACTAACATTTTCAGTAGATTTGGAATGCCACGCGTTCTAATCAGCGATGGTGGAAGTCACTTTTGCAACCGCACGGTGGAAGCACTAATGAGGAAGTATGGCGTCAAACACAAGGTTTCCACACCATACCACCCTCAAACCAATGGAATGGCTGAAGTTTCCAACCGTGAGATAAAGAAGATTCTGGAGCGAACCGTCCGCCCCAACCGGAAAGATTGGAGTCAATGCTTAGACGATGCATTGTGGGCTTACAGAACTGCCTACAAGACCCCCATTGGTATGTCACCTTTCCGATTAATTTATGGGAAGACGTGCCATCTTCCGGTTGAATTAGAGCACAAGGCATGGTGGGCTGTGAAGAAATTCAACATCGATCGAGATGCCGCAGGCTTGCATCGGAAGCTACAACTATGTGAACTAGAAGAAATCAGAAATGATGCTTTCGACAATGCGTGGATTTACAAAGAGAAGACGAAAAAGATCCACGATCAGATGATTCGCGGGAAGAGTTTTGAACCTGGGCAGAAAGTATTGCTTTTCAATTCAAGACTTAAGCTCTTTCCGGGAAAGCTTCGCTCTCGATGGATGGGCCCATTCGTAGTTTCTCAAGTTCTACCTCATGGAGCAGTTCTCATTCGATCTATCGACAAAGGTAGTGAGTTCAAAGTAAATGGCCATCGCTTGAAGCCCTATTTTGAGGCATTTGCGGAGCACACCGTGGAGGAGATGCAACTCCAAGAACCGGCCATTTCAAAACCAAACTGATGCATCACGTCCAAAGCTAACGACGTAAAACAAGCGCTTGTTGGGAGGCAACCCAATAGGGAGACAACAGATTTGATTTCTTCTCCCCTTTTAATTTAATGGCTTTTTGCGTATTAGATTAAAATTTTCGTAGATCCTATACTCCATGTTTAATTCTATGTTTTCTTTAAATACATTGAGGGCAATGTAGAGTTTAAGTGTGGGGGAAGGGTTTACAATTTAATTGTGTCTAAATTAGTGTTTTTCAGAGTCTTTAGGACGCCCTTAACTAGTCGATGATGAAAGTTGATCGATACGAACACATATGGCGTATGAATCACATGCATCGAATTCTTGTGCTAATTGAGATATTCTTTATGTTTTTAACATGTAGTAGATATGAATTGCAAAAACATGGTACAGAAATCGCATGCTTGAATAAGTTTTTAATCATATGAACCCTATGTGAGCTTTTGAGCTATCTGTTCTTTATTCGAGTGAATATGCATCCATTTCGTAGCTACTAGCTTATATATGCCTCATTTGATTGCTTGCCATAGATTTTAATGAACTAGAGAATACTAGAACTTACTCATGTCAATTTGCAAAGCTTTTAAGTTGATACATACTTTGATTTTGGAAATGATTAAAGGCATTTAGGATTTTCCACCACATTGCCATATATCCATGTATCCCATTTGTACGCACAAGTTGCGACACCCCTAGATAAACTAATTGAGCCCACGTTAAGCTTTTCTTTTATCACCATATATACCTAAACACTTACCCTAGTATAGAATATCCTTACCTTTGTTCCGGAAACTTGGTGAGAATTTTTCGAAACTAGCACATAAGATGGTGGTTCGGTAGGAAAGATTGGAAGAGTTAATGTGAGTAAGGGGAAAGACTTGTCCAAAAAGCTAAAAAAAAAAAGTATGTGATTGCCAAAAAGAAAAGAAAAAAAATATATTCGAGAGAATGAAAAGAAAAAAATTATGTATCTCTCATGGCAATATGTTGTGTTCTAAAGTAGAAACCAATTGGATTAACGTCCCCCTTATTTGCGGATTTGGAGATTACGATAAATTGAAGGCCCAAAAATAGAACAAAATATGGCCTTTGTCCTGTCCGAAAAGCTCAAAGGGTAGATTAGCTTGAAGTATACATGGTAACATACAAATGGAGATGGAGGACTAATATGGTGCTAGACTAAGTCGTTGGAACGTTTTTATCACCACATATCTAAATTTCGAATGCCTTAGCCTTAACCCCATTACAACCTCACTAAAAGTCCTTTATGATCCTTAAAATGAGTAGCTTTCAATTAGTAGAGTAAGTTGCATGAGTAAGCTTATGGTTTTGGTTCATTTGTGCAAGTAATCAAACTTTATTCATGTGGTTTTCATTTCAATTCATATACACTTTAAGTGAACCATTTTCATGAGTGAAAAATATGATGAGTGCATCCTTGTGAGTTGATTAAACCTTTATTCAAAGCATGCACAGCTATAACATAACCATTGTTTTCTCTATGTCTTACTTGTTCATTACATAAATTATATCGCAATTATCTCTTGAATTCGTTGAGCATACACGTTGAAATTCATGTGAGCCATCGCCATATACTTATGCAAATTCTGAGACAAATTTTAGCTAAGGGCTTAGTTGTTCTTTCTTTTGTTTTAAATTCTTAGAGAGTCTTAGTTTAACTTAGTGTTTGCTAAGGGACTAGCAAAGTCTAAGTGTGGGGGAATTTGATATACGCATTTTATGCTCGTTTCTTAACGCATTTCCCTTTACGTTTAGCTATGTTATTATCTTAGTTTTATGTTTTCCTCATTTAAATTATTATTTTGAAGTTCATTACGGTGGAGATTAATATCGACGCAATTCGGAGGAATTTCGGCGATTTTGCGATTTTTGCGATTTCGGACCACGAAAAAATGGGCCGGCCCAAAAAGCAAATTATGGGCCGATTTCTCAACTCTTGTTTCGGCCCATTAACAAGCCCAAACCCATGTAATTCGGCCTAGATGCCTTTTGGTGAAGAGGAAAAGTCTTGTTTTGAAAGGGCAAGTCAACATTATCAAGCTAATGATCACAAATGGTGACTACACATGGTGATTCATGCTTAGGGTTCCCAAATGGTGACTACACTAGGTGACTCTTGCTTTGCATTAAATGAAAAGATGACTTGCCATGGTGACTTGCCTTAATGATCATTGCATGCATTAAATGGAGGAGGCAAGGTGGAAGAGAGAAGGCAACATCCCTTGCCTATATAAGAGAGGAGGCAGCCATAAAACAGATCCATCACTCATTTTTACTAAGCAAAGCTCTACACAAATACTCCTCCACCATTAAACACTTAAGAGTTCTCTTACAAGCCGAAGCAACATCCTCCTCCATTCCAAAGCCGAAGCAAGCAAGGTGCCTCTATCCTTCCAAGCCGAAGCAAAGCCTCCTCCATCCAACACAATACGCTAAGTCCCTTGTGAAGGAAGTCCATCTCCACCGTAGTTCATCAAACACTCAAGATAAAAAGTGTAACCATGATCTTCACTTTCATTTCTTTAGCTTTGTATGTGAATCTTTTGATGTATTGGAATAACAAGTTTAGAAAGTTTAGATTTGTGTATCAAATGAATAACAAGTTTAGATTTGTGTTTCATGTGCCTAAACCGATTTGTAATATGCATGTGTTTATGATTTATAGCTTTTTATGCATGTTTGATACAATCTTAAAGCTTCGAATGCATGTATTAGAAAATACGCTAAGTCCCTCTCTTTTGCATGTTTCGATGATCGTATGTTGTTTAGGATGTTTATACGCTAAGTTGCATTCCTACACAATTATCAAGCATGTGTACTTAGTTATAAGTTATGAATTTCGCAACTTACACAAAGGTTTGATGCATGAAAAGGGTAGGTTAATAAGATGAGTTGATCACATGTAATTAATAGTGTAACTTCTTATTTTTAGCAAGCATAATTAGACTTTAAGTTTCTTGATTGTTGAAACTTGTCTATGAGTAAAACATGTTAGATGCCTAAGAGTTTTAGTTGTGTTTGCATGTTATGTACTTTAAATTCGTAGATTAAATAACCAACTTCCAATCCCCCCAAATATTTACATTTCCGCATAATAACGAAACCATGCATGCGCCCTTAATTCCCCGGATAAAGAACGATCCCTACTCGCCAATATTATAAATGACAAAAGAAGGGTTTAAATTGCAATGCGCGTAATTGGTGTTTTTAAGGTCTACTTTGTGTTATCGTGAATGCATGTATTGCGCGTATCAATTTTTGGCGCCGTTGCCGGGGATCGAACCCGGGTCACCCGCGTGACAGGCGGGAATACTTACCACTATACTACAACCCGCCGTCACCATTAACGGCGATCAACCCGGTTCGGCCTCCATTCGAACCCAACCAAAAACCAACCAAACTCAACAAACACAAGCATGAATCAACATGAAATTGAACAAGGAATCGATCTATACCCTCGCCGAAGTCGCTCGTGGCCGGAAAAAGATCGCCGGAGTTCACTTTCCCGTTCGGGAAACTTTCCCTTCTCGGCAGCTCTTCCACTTTCCAAAATAGGAAAGTCAACGGTTGGTCAACTCCCACAATAAATTCTCGACTATTTCACGACTATTTTCCGACTTTTCGATATTTATACTCGTCCCTCGGGTCAATCGACGGTTCGAAATGGATAACCATCACGATTCGGATAAACTCGAAACGATCGGATAAACTCGACGAAACCCGAAACTTCAAATAATCATAAAATATTCCTCGGTTATCGGAAAAATCTTCCGGAACCACCCACGAACTCGAAATCACGTACTCTACAACTTTCGTGAAGACACTCAACTCAAATTCTCGACTGAAAACATAGTCGCGAATCGAAGCGGTAAACTACACAATATCGTAAAACTGCGACTATAACCAAATCTCGAGAATCGTACCAAACACACATCTGATTCTGGTTCGGGTCGTCACACCCATACCCCGACGACGACGACCCGGCTGGTGGCTAGGGGACTCAGCGGCGCATATGCTCCTCCAATGTATTAGTTAGTAGTTTATTATCTCGTTTCTTTCCGCATTCCGAACAATATTTTAATTTTTATTCATTTTTCGATTATGTATGTACAAATTAATTTTAATTATTTAATTAAGTAATATTAAAAATTTAGTTTATTTAATTAATTTAAACATTTTTTATTATTTAAATTCAATTAATAATAAATTAAATATTAATATTTAATTACAATTTAGTTTTTAAAAAAAAATTAAATAAGCACTTGGACGACGGAGAATTTAATCTCCGTCGTCCAGGTGCTTACCTGGGCCACGGAGAAGGTCCGCGGTCCAAGTGGACTTGGACGACGGAGATTAAATTCTCCGTCGTCCAAGTGCTTGGACGACAGCACTTGGAGCACGGAACTTGGAGCACGGAGGTTCCGTCGTCTAAGTACTTAGACGACGAAAACGCTCCGCGGTCTAAGTGCATTTTTCTTGTAGTGGTCTAACTTGGCAGAGAACGTTGTCTAGGTGTGTATAAGTTCATTTCATGCATTTTAGTTCATTTCCAACCACTTATATACATTTTAGGTTTCTTAAATCATTTGCATACATTTTAGCAATACATTTCGCATTACCTAAGTTAATTTTGTGTGTTACAGTGTTTAGAAGTATCTTGAGTCTTTTTGGTGTGTTTTTAGTATACTTTGTTTTATTTATGTGTTTTACGTTTTATATTCTATGCTTATAATTTGTCTAAGTATCTTGAATTCATTGATAATCCTTTCGATACTAACACTTGGTCTTTGGTGGATGCTCAGGCTAATGAATGTCCAATCTGAATCCTGGACTATCTAACATGAAGTTTCAGGAAATCGTAGAGAGGATAGCAAGACTTAGAGCTCAATCAGAACTGCTGGATCATCCCATTATTGAGGAAGGTTACGATCCTTCACATTCATGAATCGATCATAATTCAGAGCCTGAAGCACAAGAAATTACTATGGATAATGCAAAGCAATCTCTTCGCCAACGTACTTGCTCTACCGAATGAAGCAGCTGGCTTTCCAGCATTGCTTTTCCACCACCAGGGGAAAACATGAAGGATATTGAGCTGAAAAGTGGTTTTCTCCATCGACTGCCCATCTTTCGCGGACTTTTGAATGAAGAACCAAATAAGCATCTCAAGCAATTCCAATTTGTTTGCAACAACATGAAGCCATCTGATGCAGATACAGAGCTTTTTAAGCTTAAGGCATTTCCGTTCACATTAACAGACAGAGCCGAGTCTTGACTCATGGAACAACCGCCAAACCACATTACCACATGGAAGCAACTCGCGGACATGTTCCTGGCGAAGTATTTCCCGGCCATAAAAATCACCATCTTGCGGAAACAAATTACTGGCATCACACAAAAACCAATTATGACTGATTCAACCGTCAAGGAGATCGAGCCGTTTGGGTTGGAGGTGTTGCAAAATTACATCAAGGTCCCTGTTTGGTCTGTCTTAGCTTCCAATGTCTCCATGAAGAAGAAATATTTCGGCAACAAATCCGGAGTTACAGTGGAGGAATGTGTTAAGTGGCTGGATGACCACAAAAATGAGTCGGTGGTTTACGTCTCCTTCGGGTCTTAGAACACGATCAGCTCATCGCAGATGATAGATTTGGCAACTGGTTTGGAAAAGAGCAAGAAACCTTTTATATGGGCTATTAGGCCACTTGTGGGGTATGACTTGAAGAGCGAGTTTCAGGGAGCTGAGTCCCCGAGGGTTTAGAGGAGCGCATGTGCTCCTTAAAACACGGGCTACTTATCCGCGGATGGACCCCACGATCAAAGATATTGTCTCACGGGGCCATGCGCGCTTTTGTGAGCCATTCTGGGTAGAACTTAGTGGTGGAAGGGTTAAGCTGATATGCTGGCGGAGGAGATGGGAGTGAGCGCGGAGCTGACGAGAGGTGTGGAGAGTAATGTGGGTGGGAAGGAGGTGAGGAGGGGAGCTGAAATAAGGAGGAAGGCTGCTAAGATTGGGGTCATGATTAGAGGAGTTGTTGGGGAGGATGGTAAAGCACAAGGGTCTTTACTTGAGGCCATTGATGATTTAGTTTCTGCTCTTTTATCACACAAAGACAATCATGTTGAAGGATCCAACTTCTAGTGATTCTATTACTCTTTTTAAGAGTGTCTGATATGAAGAATTCTATTTAGTTTTCTGTAGTCATTTTCGTGTATTTGAGAAGATGAATCAAGAAATAAGGAAACATCTCTTTGTTATTACATGCAAGAAGAAGAGTTACATTTATGGTTCTTATTGACTTCTAAGTGTTACTTGGGAGTCTTTCTATCCGCAGTTCCTGACTAACTAATACCATACATTTTGTTTATCTTCATGACAAACTCATAGGTTTTATATGGGTTTGGAAGAGTCTTGGAAACACTCAGCCTCTGGGAACACTTCTTCACCCATTTCATGATCTTAGGGCATTCTTTCTCTACGCTGGCATCGCAGCAAGTCTTGTATGTGTAGAACCTGCAAAAGAATGGTATGAGTGCGATATCCAACAGGCCAAACTGCTCGCCTCCGAAGAAGGGCTTCTCCTCAAGCTCAACTTCAAGCAGTTTCAAGCAATCTATGAATTCCATGGCTGCTGCTTCCTTAACTGCTCCCTTGCTAGCCCACAATTTTTTCCCACAATCTATTATCTGCATAAGAAAAGGAAAATTAACTTCATCCATCATTCAAATACATTACGCATAGCATGTAATTGTTATGTTATGACTCTTAAAACCTATAGATTTGTTATGAGACATAAAAAATGCACCAAATATATATCTCAGCTTAACTATTGCATCATGCCATACCACAAGTTTTGAAGTTAGCTCTTAGAAATGATTTAAAACGAAATAATTGCTATGAAATGCGATACCTTCTTGTCAAAAAAATCCACCAAAAATCTAGCTTTAGCTCTGTAAAAAGGATCCTGGGGAAGTAATTTGGGAGTTTCTTTGTCGTTCCAAACATCATCAATATATTGAAGAATGTTGAGATATTCACAAACGGGCTTATCATTATGGAGAAACTGGAACTTTCTTATGCACAGGGTTTGTTTTGAGAAGCAATGGGTTAAAATTCATGGTAAGTAACTAATCTTCTTCCAAATACTTGTAAGATACTCCCTTCTCCTCCAGAGTAATTTTCACTCTCATGACATAAGGACTAGACCAGAAACCCAGAAGCACCACTTCATCCTGATCCATTTGGTCAAGTAGGATCGATGATTGTTCTTAGATGAAAATTTGAAATTGAGATGGAGACTATGAACGTACTAGCTAGTAGTGCAGTTTGAAGGAATATATATTGTTGAAGGATATTTACATTATTATGCGTGTTCCTAGTTTTGATAGAATATGTAGAGAATAAAGAAGATAATCCTATTTAGTGATGTATTATGATTATTACCATATGTAACTCTATGTACTCTCATATATAAAGGAGCTTCTTATTATCAATGAAGTCTTACACATCATTGCTTCCACAATCTCTATACTTTATCATATTTCCAAAAACACGTTATTAGCACAAGACTCTAGCCCTGTATGCGGATCTCAAGGAGGAGAACCAAAGATGAAGATTGTTCTGTAATAATTTCAAGTAAGTTTTCTATGAACACAACTTGAATTTAAATTTAAATAACCTACCCTTTTAGGACTTGAATTTTTCTGTTGGGATAACATCTCATCCATCCTTTCTACGCCGCACCTTTCTTGAAGGTGGGAATTTGGAACAAAAAGAGTTCCTAGATGAACTAAAGCGTTTATCGTGAACAAAGAGAGTTCACAAAATCAATTGAACAAAGAGTGTTTATAAAATCATCGATTAAAATGAACAAAGAGAGTTCATGAGACCATATACATCAAAGTAAAGGTCTAATCCAAATATTATATTGAAAAACAAATTAGTTGTTGATGAAGTCTTTTGCGACTGCGAAACTAATATATCTTATGTTTTCTCATGGTGTTTGATATGCAAAAGTGCAATAACACCATGCTCCCGAATCTAAAAAAGAAGTGGAATGACGTGTAGTTTTCCGACTTCAAGCATATTGCATCAATAAAAAAAAAGATGCTTAAGTTTAGATCCATGCTCTAATTATGCAAAATGCAGTCGAGGAGCAAGATTTGATCGAAAGATGGGAACTAAGAGAGTTCACAAAGTGAATTATGAAGTGCACCAAAGAGTGGGGCACAAGGACCGGAACCCTTAAGTTAAGGGAATTTCGATGAGATGTTATTTTTTTATCTCTACAACCGCCCACACAAGGACGCCATTAGTTGATGCAAAAAGGTCATGATCGATGACCATGATAGAGAAAACGCGGGCCATGGATAACGTAGTGACCAAGAAAGCATGAGGCTGAGGCACCAATGCCAAAAAAGGCAAAGATAAGACGCATGATGTTTCTCGAATCAAACAAGTTGTTTATTCTCAAAGATGTTTGCGAAGATTGATTTCAGAAGTTTTGGGTCAATAGGTGTTGAATAACATTGATAGACAAAAGATGTAAGGAATCTATGGATTGCCAAGATCATCATCGCCACATTAAAACCACCCAATCTGAATCTACTTGATCCTAGAACACATAAGTTTTCGAAAATGTTTTCTACGTACTATTGTACAAATTATTTGACCTACCTACAGGTCTCGAAAAATTATGAAATTTTTTATAAGTGTTCAAAGTTTGGTTTCAAAAAATTTGGTTGCATTCCAACACTAATAATTTGGAAGAAATTTGACAAGAAAGCATGCTCAGATTCTACGAATTTTAAGGATCAAGTAAACAAAGAAACAGAAGATGGAGATAGAGCTAATGCGAATCTCAATATAGCACACTTCAAAATTGCCAGAGACTTGATTGAAGAGATACTAGATTTTGATTAGAGGTTTATGTTTTCCATGTTAAAAAGCATGTGTGCCTAAGTATTATGTTTGACAATGTTGTTCAATTACTTTGGATTAACAAACTTTGATATATCATGTTGGCTTATTAATAAATGCACCATTATACTGGCTTATTAATAACAAGCTTGTCTACATTTTCTATATCACATACATGTTTTGTGGTTGCTATCGTCTATTAGGGCTCACCTTAGTAACTTGTGATGTCTAGAAAAAGAGATTTTCGATAAAGGTATTTGAGCGGACCTTGTGTCTCCACCTACATTGATCTTTCTTCATCTAGTCATGAGTGAAAAGAGTTACCCAAACAATTATAGATGGTCTATTAGACTAAGAAATTCATCCACGTATCAAATGGGATAAGCAAAGAGTGCTAAAATCCCTGAAAAATCATCACAAAACTGAAAACTGACTCTACTTTGCAGAACATCCAGTTTCGACGATAAACAGGGAATTACCCAGAAATATTCAACATATGAGTTATATATGGATGAAAATATAGGATGTCTAATTTTCAGAACTACCTCTGGATTATTTATAGCTGATTTCATGAAAGAGTTATGCCCGTTTTACTAGACAAAGGTCAGAAACAGGGTATAACAGAATGTGCTCTACAGATCAGTCCACTTCAACGATAAACTATAATTTTTCCATAATGAGACAACATATAAATGGTATGTGGTTGGAAAGATAAGGATGTGTACTTTTCAAAACTACATTCGGATTGTCGATACCTATTTTCTAGAAAACGTTATATCCATTTTACTCAATAAAGGTCAGAAACAGACATAACAGAATCAGCTATGCATATTACTTGGCGTTGACGTAAAACTGGGATTGACTCAGAATGATCCAGTATATGAATAATATATCGCTGGAAAGTTATACATGTCTAGTTTATCCAGATCATTAATAGATATGTTCTAGACAAAGTTATACCTGTTTAAGTACACGGAGGTCTAACCAGTCTCGGTCGAAAGCACAACCCGAGAGGGACCTTCGATGGATCGAAGGATAAACATTCAATGGATCAAAATCTCTCCCCATAAACCAAATTTTTAGGTTAATTTTTGGTTTTCTCTCATGCAATACTTATTTTATTTGCAGGTATTTCTCCCGATAACTTTGAATGTCTCATTGAAACGGGAATTACATATACTATGTGATGACATAGACAAGTTATATTGACTTTGTGCCTTGTCAATTATGTTTCTGTATGATGAGAATGAGCATAGGTCTTCTCATCATCTATGCCAATAATTTTCAAGAGAGAATGAACATGAGTTCCTTTGCATTATCTCTAATGATTGCGGTATAATCTCAATATTAGAGAAACTTATGTGTCAGCCAAATGGGCTATGTAAGATAACCAAAAGAGTGTTGTAGAATCAATCATGGCATGCGAAATGACTTATTGGAATCAGACATATATAAGGCTTTGACACGATAGACTAAGATATCCAGGTCGTGATATGATGATCCAGATTTTGAGAAAGTCAATCGGACATCCCTTCTTTCGAGTGAAATGAAGCAAGAACCAGAGTTGGTTCATAAAAGAGTTGAGTTGGGCACCATTCAGTGGTGGCTCCATCCTCCAACGTCGGCTAGTGACCAAAGCATATTCCCCCCAAAGGAGAAAACTAGACGCCAAGATGGCGTGCTAGTCTCCTATTTTGCTTCCCGAGTCCATGGAGATTCCAAGCCTCAACCAAAATCCTCAATAGTTATTTTTAACTGCTCATTACTCATTATTACAAAGCCTACTCATTCAAGAGATTAAGATTGAGACCATCCTGTGCAAAGGACACATATATTCTCACCATTTAGAATCTAAGGTGATTCTATAGTACGATTCAACCAACTAGCGGACCACTATGATATTTTGTGGTGTTCGTTATAATGCAGCCACACTAGTCATGTGTCATGCCATCATTCACTTGTAATGTTGCTCAAATTTCTAGCTCAGATCATATGACTGCGGGCTCACTACTTGGATCATGTCATTTATAGTCGATTCGACTTAATAATGCTAGAGAGTTTACATCGAAGAGTTTCGATGACTAATATTGTACATCATTGAGATTTGATATTGGTATCATACTCTCATGAACAAACCCAAATGGTCTCACAGAAAACGACTACAACGGTAGCTTGTACATTGGTGATGCGCACCAATATTTTATGCTTAGTTTTATGCAATATCACATTCAACTATACCAAATCGTCTATGATACCCTATCACGCAATCTTGTTTTGCGCAGCTAGTGACTGTGTGCGAAGATAATGTCTCGCACTTACCCATATATGTGCCAAAATCTCCCTGCCATAACACATTATGATGGGTCAATCGAGACGAATGAATATATATGTTGGACATGAGTCTTCAACTATATTCTGCAATGAGAACCTTGATAGGCAATCTCTTTACCACTAATTTTATGGATGTCACTTTGATGAGACAGTTTTCTCACCGTTAGGGGGGAAAAGAACAAACATGTTCAATAGGAATGACAGGAAGGGCCGTGTCCTTACTATGTCTCATCATGATCCCCAAACGATATAACGTAGCAGATTTGATACCTAATACATTTTCTAGTATCGTTCAAGTGACGAGATCACACATACTTACTGCAAATATGCCTGTAATGATTTATGTCCCTTTGAGAGGACATGTCACCACCAAAAAGGAGTTGGTTATGGCGATGCCAACATGGAATGTGGCATGGTGACACCACAAAGTGGCATAGTGTCATCACAAGCCATGGGTTCTGTTGGAGAGCGTAAGTGACCCAAAATGTTCGATAAATACTCATCCAAGGAAGGGAGCGAGTTTGGCACAATATGATCCATTGATCATTGATACTGAATTTCATCTTATGGTTATCATTGAGAGACATCTTAATGCTAAAACTAATTACTCATAATATAGAGATCTCTATAAAGTACAAATTATACTAGTGTACATGAGAGTATAAAATTTTGAACCCTATCGAACATATCTACGTTGAAACTCTCAAACGTAGTAGCAATTGGCCAACATGGAAAAAAGCGATCTAGATTAAATTATGTTCACTAACAAAGAGAAAGGTCGTTGGATTGGTGATGTTGACACATCCAAGTGTAAAGCCTATCTAAATGGGTCTTTGTTAGAAAGCATGATGAGAATAAAGAGATTATACTCACCTCATGGTGCAAGGCTTCTCACAACACTCTGAAATCAACTACGATGAGATAAATTCTCTCGTAATAGATGTCATTGCACTCCACTACCTTGTCAGTTTAGTAGTTTCCGAAAAACTTGACATGACTTATAATCATGGTCATGACGTATCTCTATGGAGATCTAGAATAAGAGATAGATATGAATGTCTCATATGGACTTTATGTACCCAAATCAAGTGGCTCTAGACCACAGAGCATGTTTGCAATGAGATTAAAATGCTCACTAAGTGACTACTTGATTGGAAAAGGATATGCCCATGCATGTTCATTTATTTGAAAAGTTTAGGATTTGCAAAATATTTGAAATCAGAATTTGAGATAATAGATCTTGGGAAGACACAGTGTTGTCTCAAATTGGAACTCGAGCACCGTTATGATGAGATTTTCCATCAATCGGTTTATACTCTAAGATATGTTGTACTTTATGATGATAAAGTGAAGTCTACGAGTACTCCCATAATCTGCTATAGTCTTAACTCTTAGAGGGATCCATTTTCATCCAAGAGATGATGACGAAGACATGTTAGAGGCTAAAGTGCCTAATCTAAGTGCAAGAGTGTACTTAGCATAATACACAAGACTTAGCTCCTCATTATTATTGAACTTTTGATAGCTAGATGTAGCTATGCGCCTATGCAATGTCATTGGAATGGTTTAAAGACAATCTTTCAATATCAAAGAGTACGAAAGATATGGGCTTGATCAATCCCTACAAAGAGGCCATAGAGAAAGTGACGATGGAAGTAAGGACACCACAAAGAGTGTAGTGCCAATTTTCCATTCACCCCTTACACCAACAATTGTTGTGATGTGTTGGCAAGTTTTACTGATGTCAGATATCTCTCTAAACCACATAAAGGTTGTTCCCAAGTTGGTTATGTCTTTACCATGGGTAACACCGCAATATCTTGAAGTCTAGAGAGCAGACTCTTATCGCTACATCACCGAACCATGTTGAGATTATTGATCTAACATGAAGTTGTTATGGAGTACATATCGTTGAGGTCCATAAGTGCGCATATCGAAGATCAAGTGGTTTTGAATCACCACTGATGACTTTACATGCATTATGAGGATAATGTTGCTTGCATCAAGGTGATGAAGCTAGATTACATGTAGGGCGACAACACAAAACATATATCGCATAAGTTATTCTATAATCAGCAAACAATAGCAATTCCTCAAGGTCATGGTTGACCAAGTTTGATTTGAGAATAATGTGGCAAACTTTCTAACTCATTGACCAAATTCCACATTTGAGAAGCATGTGAAGCGCATAGGGTTGCTCAGCTTATTCAAGCTACCCTGGATGTTGATATCAAGGGGAGATGCAGACTTCTAGGGGAGTCTGGCATTCACATGAGCATTTCTAAATGTGAAGAACATGTTGTACTCTTTTTCCTTGACTAAAGTTGTTTTTATCCCAAAGGGTTTTTATTACTTAGCAAGATTTTAACGAGGCAACATAGTTAAGTGTCATATCATCATCTACGATGACTTGCTCTCTTTTTACTTGGCGAGATCACTTTTTCTTCTGCAAAGATTTTTAGCTTGTCAAGGTTTTTAATGAGGCATCAAGGAAGCATTGAAGAAACACCATCTACCATAACTGGCACAAGGGGGAGTGTTGAAGGATATTTACCTTATTATGTGTGTTCCTAGTTATGGTAGAATATGTAGAGAATAAATGAGATAATCCTATTTAGCGATGTATTAGGATTATTACCATATGTGACTCCATGTACTCTCCTATATAAAGAGCTGTTTAAAGAGATTAATTCTCCATAATTCACGGTGTATGTCTTGTCCTAGTTAGATACGTATATTAATTAGATAGATACATGGAATTCTTGTTATATCGAGACATTTTGTGACGACCCGGAACAGAATCAGAAGTGTAATCAGCTTTATTCGTAAGTTAGTGCGTAATCGCAGATTTCCGATAGTTAATTGAATCGCCGGTCTTGATCACTACTTAATTATTGGCCGAGAATTTGAGTTGAGTCTCTTCTCGAGAGTTGTTGTACGCGTGATTTCGAGTTCGTGGGTGGTTCCAGATTATTATTTCGACGACTGAGAAATATAATATGAATATTTGAAATTTCGGAATATTGTCAAGTTTATCCGTTTGTGTTCGAGTCTATCCGAATTGTGATTGTGATCCGTTTTGGACCGTTGATCGACCCAAAGCGTAAATGGAATGGTTATCAACTTGATTCGCGAGTTTCGCGATTTGTCGTGATTTCGACATAATTTGTTAATATGGCGGCTTCGTTACAGACTAAATTATAGGGCAAGTATTTGATTTGGGATCCTTCGTGAAAGTTGTAGAGAATTTAATTTCGAGCTCGTGGGAACTTCCTGAGGATTATTCCGAGTTACGAGGAATAAGTTGTGAATGTTTTAGACTGTTGATTGTTTAATCAGATAAGCTTGTGATGAATTGACTTGTTGAATTTTTATCGGATTGGTCGAAGTTGTTTGACTTGGGTGGAAATTGAAGAATTTGTCGAGATAAGTTTGTTGACGCGAGAATTGTTGAAAACAGATTTACGACGCGAAAGTTACGTTTGTTCGAAGTTTGTCAAAAAGTATATTTGGAAGTTTCCTAAAATAGAAGGTATTTAAGTGGGTTACTACTTTGGTCAAGTCAACTATTCATTTAGTGTGTTGACCGAGTCAACTCGGAGGGGAGAGGAGGTGCGACGGTGGAGGCGGCTCGCCGGCGGTGAGCTGCCGTCCGGCCACCTCAGGCCTCGGGCTTGGGCTCCTTCAACTCGCCTTGGCATCCCCGTTGCATTTCCGACCACCGTCGATGGCGAGGACGCCGGAGGAGGAGCAATTTTCGGTCGGAAATTGGAGGAAAATGGGGGTTTTAGGTCGATACTTTTCTGGCCAAATCGAGAGGCATGAAGCACTGGGCTTTGAAGCCCTCATCACCACGAAGCTACCTATGTATGTATGGCCTTTCAATTTTGCTTGTACATGGAGAATCGATCGATTGAAATTTTTGTGTGAATTCGGTTTTGCTTGAAATTGGACTAGTTAGAGTTAGAATTGGACTTTGGTGTAGTTTTGGCAGTTGTTTGTTGGATGATTTTGAGTGGAATAGGTGTTGGTTCGCCGGAAAATCTCACGGTGAGAGTCGCGCCGCCGCTGCCGGCAGTGGTCAACGGCGGTGCTCCGGTCAAAGTTGACTTTTTGGAGTTTTCGACAAGTTATATGTCGTTTCACTCGGAATCACGCCCCGATCGCAGTGGTGAGGTTTGTTTTTTGAATTGAGCATCGAAAATTATAGCAAGGTTTTGTGGTGTGATTATCGGATTTCGACACTTTCGTCGTTATTGAATTATATGTTTCCGGGAACGGTTGTTTCTCGTGATATGATTTGAGATGTCGAGTTATGAAATTGAGCAGTGGATTTTATGATTATTCAGGGATTCGTGATCGTTTGTTTGGCGAGGGATTTTCCGCCGGATCACGGGATTAACGCGTATCGCGTTATGCTAACCTGTGAGTGGACATTTTTATATTTTCACAGTTGTTGCGAGTTCGTGATTTTTCGTGATTTTCCGTATTTACATTATACGATGTTGAGTTATTTATTATTTTTGGAGGTAGTATTTTATATTTATTGGTGATGGCATTACTGCATCGATGCTTCGGCTACTCGGCTGATCACCGGTAGTCCGCCAGAGTTGAGAGATTCCTCTGGACCAGAGTTGAGAGATTCCTCTGGGCAGGGTTGAGAGATTCCCCTGTTATGCCGCCGGGGTTGAGAGATTCCCCTGGCCTATGACCGTCGGGCTTGAGAGATTCGCCTGGCAACCTCCATATATGTTTTTCGAACTCGCTATACTTGTTTATTGTATATGAAATTGGGGAAAGGCATATTTTTATTTTCGTCCACTCACTCTAACGTTTTTATTTGTCTTTCCCCTGGGCTTTTCGGTTTTCGTGCCCAGTTTGCAGTTCGGACTCTAGTGTCGCACGTCGTGGTCGGAGGCATAGTGTTCGAGCTACCTTGATTCTTCCAGTAGGTTTCTTGTTCTGCCGTCTATGATATATTTATATAATTATATATTAGAGGTCGCTCTGAGCATTCTAATGTATACTTTTTTACTATTTTTCCCCGGATTTCTGTAAAGTATAGTTATATTTATTACTTTACATTACTGTTATAATATTGAGAAATCCGGATGGGATTGGTACCCACGGTTTGATTTTTGTGGCATAGGATGAAGTGTTATTTTTCGGGTGCAGGTAAAGGTAATTCCGCGTTAGTAACGAAACTCTGCCAAAATTTTTATGGTTTTTGTTGGTTCGTGTTTCAGAAGGGGTTTGATTCCAGTTTAGGATCTAAATCGGGGTTAGGTCCTTTCAGCTTGGTATCAGAGCATTAGGTTTCAGGTTCTGTAGACTTTTGTAGTCGTGTTTACTAAGGATATTTGAGAATGTATAGCATGTCTGGAGTGATGACCCGACCGTCCGGCGGATACTCATAAATGCTCCGGGTGTTGTATGCTTTCAAATATTTAAAGTTCCATGATTACGTTCTACTTGTTGCGAACAATGTCTTATTCATTAGGATGCCTCCTTGACGTGCTTTTCGTGTTGGTATGGTTGTAGATCCTATTGAGGATCAGTCGACGCGCGACTTGACAGTGAGTTGTGGGTTTGGATGAGCATTCTGGATTCAGAGATTTGTGTGGCATGGTTTGCCCGGTTGTGCGTGTATGGGCGTCTACATGTTGCTTTTGAGCAGAGAATTGGGGCAGTTGATGGTGTGCCTGAGTCAGATCATTACATTTGGTGGGTTGGTATTGTGTGAGTTCCTGTTGCGACCCCATGGCCTATATTCGGGGTGTTGAGTATACGGTAATGGTTCAATTAGGCTACCCAACAACGAAAATATGGAGTGTTTACCCACCTGAGGCAGAGATGTATCGTTCATATGTTTGTTTCCGTTTGCACGTGTTATGTGGCTTCAGTGGAAGCAATGCACGAGGTTCGAGATGAGTTTGAGCCTGAGCATCAGAGGGATTTTGACTGTTATGCCTCGAGACAACCGTGAGGAGCTTGATAAGCTGCACTCAGAGGCGAGAACATTGAGAAGGAAAGGTATATGTGGTTTCTAATGTGTTGGTTTGAGGAAAGTGGGTTTAGTCGAGATATTTGATGAGGTTGAATTTTGGCACCTCGAGATCAGTGACTTCATCAGGCTGTGGCCTTTTCGATTATGTTGTGGGTCATCTGAATATGCAGAAGATCTGTTTGGTAGTGATGGAGATCACAGAGTAGAGGACTTGTACCTGTGGCATGAGTTTGAGTGATCGTTGGTGATCCTTCCACACAGCAGGCGTCGCTGTGATTTGTGTCCATGAGGCACTCATGGATGCTATTGTGGTGGCCAGGAGGGTCACGTTGTGACGGAGCGTCCTCAGCCAGCTGTTTTAGTGATTCGGCAGCTCAGGGTTCACGAGGAGGTCGTGATGCTATCTCTGGAGTTTGACCAACGCAGCCTTCTAGACAAGTCAATCAGCGAAGTCGTAATCGATGTGGACGGTTTGTTGGGCATCTGGAGGTTGCGGGATCCTTGTTGGAGGATATGGCTTAGCCACGGACCTATTATAGCTGGATATCATTGATTTTTATGTGATGTTGGGTATGGACTTCTTGGCGACACATTTGGCTATGTTCGAGTATCTCGAGAAGGAGGTTGTGTTTCGACGACCAGACTTTCCCCGAAATATTGTTTCGTGATGAGAAGAATATTTTATAGCCATGTGTGATTTCAGCGATGATGGTTGAGCGGATGGTGAAAAAAGGGTTGTGTTGTTTACTTAGCTCATGTTGTGAATACTACGATTGCTGTGCCAGACATTGGCGACATTGAGGTGGTTCCAGAGGTTCCAGGTGTGTTCCGGAGGAGTTACCGGGTATTCCTCCAGTTCGGGAGACTGACTACACCATTGAGCTTTTACCAAGCGCTGGACTCATATCACCGGCATCTTGTCGTTCGGTGCCAGCGGAGCTGATGGAGCTATATGTTCAACTTCGAGAGTTGCTGGAGGAGATTTCGTGTGACCCAGTGTATCACCATGGCCCGCTCTTGTATTATTTGTGCAGAAGAAGAATGGTTCGACGAGGTTGTGCATCGACTACCGGAAGCTGAATCAGGCTTCAGGAAAAAGCAACTATTCTCCACTTCAGATTGACGACTTGTTTGATCAGCTCACGAGAGCTTCAATCTTTTCGAAGATCGATCTCAGGTCCAGATACCATCAGTTGAGGATCAGAGAGTCAGATGTGGCCAGGACAACTTTCGGATCACGGTGCGGGCATTACGAATTTTTAGTTATGCCGTTTGGGTTAATCAATGCCCCCACAGTTTTTACAGACTTGATGGTCCGGGTGTTCAGACGATTTCTAGACAAGCTTGCGGTTGTGTTCATCGGCAACATCCTGATTTACTCCAGGAGTGTGGGCCAGCACCTGAAGCAATTGCGAGCGGTTTTGCGGACTTTGCGAGATGATCAGTTGTTTGCAAAGTTCATCCAGTGTGAATTTTGGTTGGTTAGCGTGAAGATTTTGGGCCACGCGATGTCAGCCGAGGGAGTTGGCGTGGATTCTGACCAGATAAAAGCTGTGTTGATTTGCGGTTAACCTACCATTGTACCAGAGATCAGGAATTTCTCGGGTTTGGCAAGTTATTATCGGCGCTCTGTGCAAGATTTTCTTGGATTGCCACTCCACTTTCCGGACTGACAAAGAATGCGTCAAGTTCAAGTGGTCTGATGCGTATGAGATGAATTACTTACTCCTGAAGGAAAGTTGACCATTGCACTGGTTTTGACTTCACCTGACGATCGTGGTGAGTTCGTGGGTTATGGCGATGCATCGAGATTTGGATTTGGTTATGCTTGATGCAGCATTGTAGAGTGGTGGCTCATGGATTCAGGCAGTGGAACTTTATGAAGCTACGTATCCTATGTATGATTTGGGAGTAGCTGACTTTATATTGCACCGAAGAGTTCGAGACACTACTGTTACGGCGTGTAGCGCAGTGTAGGATGTACACTGATCACTTGAGTTTCATCTACTTGCATTTTCGGCCAGATTTGAGCTCGAGGCGAAGTAGATGGATGGGGTCGATTAACGACTATGGCACACATTTGCGTTTATCCAAGAGAAATTAGTGTTGTTGCTGATGCATTCAGTCAGAAATCGGGAGCTTCATTGTTTCATATGTGTGTGGCTCGAGTTTCCGTGTCAGCAGAGTTGTGAGCTACGAAAGCTGCGTCAGAGTGCGATAATATTGAAGCTCATTTGTTTTGCGTGCGTTATGCACTAGTGGTACAGAGATGTATCAGATACTTCGAGTTTACTACTCGTGACACAATATGAATAGTATTATAGTAGCTTGTGTGTGCAGATGCCACATTTGTCGATAGGCGATGGCAGTGAGGCAGAGACTTGCTGGAAAGTTACAGCCATTGGAGATTTCCGATTAAAAGTTGGAGCTTGTCACTGTGGATCTTGGTGTGTTAGTATGTACTTCGGTTTAAGGTACCAGTTGTCGGGTCTTTGTGGACCATTTGATGAACTTAACTCTTTTCCTTGTACTTCCGGAAAAGATTTCAGTGGGCTGGCTGACATAGTTGTATTTATCAGAGGTTGTTTATTTTCGTGATGTGCCTGTGTCCCAGTTTGCTGATCGAGATAATCAGTTACAACTGAGTGTTGGCAAGCGTGGCAGTGAGTATTGGGGACCAGATTACAGTTTCTTATCCTCAGATTGGTGGGCAATCTTTGAGGACTATTCAGTCTTTGGAGGGCATGTTGTGGTCTTGTGAATTGCAGTTCCGAGGGATTTGGAACCAGCAGTTTCAACTATTCGAGATTGCATGCATTACCAATTTGTAGACCACTATGATTATGACGTTGCATGATATCGTTTTGAGGAACGATGTTGTACTCCATTATGCTGGAGCGAGTTTGGTTTGAGCTGACGTTTGATCCTGATTTAGTGGAAGGTACTACCACTGACCTTCGGGCTAGCGGAAACAGGTTGCTACTTGCTCGAGTTCGACAATGAAGTTATGTTGATGTGAATAGGTTGAGTTGTGAATTGCCACGTTATTTTGGTCTGTATGTGAGCATAGGCGAATTTGCATTGTGCCGTATAGTTCGGCATCGCCTATAGCGTTGGTTTTTCTGTGTGTTATGTTCCGTGTGGTGGAACTACATTTCAGATTTGTTGCATATTTTGTACCCTATCAGTTCCTTATGCAGGAAGACTTGGCATTTGTGAGGAGCCAGTTCAAATTCGAGATTTGAGGGTACAGAGATATTTTCCATTGACAGAGTTGTTCAGTTGAGGTTGCCACTGGAGAGTTGAGCTATATGAAGAGGCAGTGTTCCTACTTTTCAGTTGGCAGGCTTGGAAATTTCAAAGTCGAAATTTTTTTAAGGGGGGTAGATTTGTGACAACCCGGAACATAATCAGAAGTGTAATCAGCTTTATTCGTAAGTTAGTGTGTAATCGCCGATTTCCGATAGTTGATTGAATCGCCGGTCTTGATCACGACTTAATTATTGGCCGAGAATTTGAGTTGAGTCTCTTCTCGAGAGTTGTTGTACGCGTGATTTCGAGTTCGTGGGCGGTTCCGGATTATTATTTCGATGACCGAGGAATATAATATGAATATTTGAAATTTCAGAAT
The DNA here is from genome assembly GCA_946800695.1 of Geum urbanum. NCBI lineage: Eukaryota > Viridiplantae > Streptophyta > Magnoliopsida > Rosales > Rosaceae > Geum > Geum urbanum. Next base: position 33,209,818 of record OX327003.1, on the reverse strand, counting down.
ATTGTCGAGTTTATCCATTCGTGTTCGAGTCTATCCGAATTGTGATTGTGATCCATTTTGGACCGTTGATCGACCCAAAGCGTAAATGGAATGGTTATCGACTTGATTCGCGAGTTTTGCGATTTGTCGTGATTTCGACATAATTTGTTAATATGGTGGCTTCGTTATAGACTAAATTATCGGGCGAGTATTTGATTTGGGATCCTTCGTAAAGTTGTAGAGAATTTAATTTCAAGCTCATGGGAACTTCCGGAGGATTATTCCGAGTTACGAGGAATAAGTTGTGAATGTTTTAGACCGTTGATTGTTTAATCGAATAAGCTTGTGATGAATTGACTTGTTGACTTTTTATCAGATTGGTCGAAGTTGTTTGACTTTGGGTGGAAATTGAAGAATTTGTCGAGATAAGTTTGTTGACGCGAGAATTGTTGAAAACGGATTTACGACTCGAAAGTTACGTTTGTTCGAAGTTTTTCGAAAAGTATATTTGGAAGTTTCCTAAAATAGAAGGTATTTAAGTGGGTTACTACTTTGGGCAAGTCAACTATTCATTTAGTGTGTTGACCGAGTCAAATCGGAGGGGAGAGGAGGTACGACGGTGGAGGCGGCTCACCGGCGGTGAGCTGCCGTCCGGCCACCTCAGGCCTCGGTCTTGGGCTCCTTCAACTCGCCTTGGCATCCCCGTTGCATTTCCGGCCACCATCGACGGCGAGGACACTGGAGGAGGAGCAATTTTCGGTCAAAAATTGGAGGAAAAATTGGGGTTTTGGGTCGATACTTTTCCGGCCAAATCGAGAGGCATGAAGCACTGAGCTTTGAAGCCCTCATCACCACGAAGCTATCTATGTATGTATGGCCTTTCAATTTTGCTTGTACATGGAGAATCGATCGATTGAAATTTTTGTGTGAATTCGGTTTTGCTTGAAATTGGATTAGTTAGAGTTAGAATTGGACTTTGGTGTGGTTATGGAAGTTGTTTGTTGGATGATTTTGAGTGGAATAGGTATTGGTTCGCCGGAAAATCTCATGGTGGGAGTCGCGCCGCCGCCGCCGGTGGTGGTCAACGGCGGTGCTCCGGTCAAAGTTGACTTTTTGGGGTTTTCGACGAGTTATATGTCGTTTCACTCGGAATTGCGCCCCGATCGCAGTGGTAAGGTTTGTTTTTCGAATTGAGCATCAGAAATTATAGCGAGGTTTTGTGTTGTGATTATTGGATTTCGACAATTTCGTCGTTATTGAATTATATGTTTCCGGGAACGGTTGTTTCTCGTGATATGATTTGAGATGCCGAGTTATGAAATTGAACAGTGGATTTTATGATTATTCAAGGGTTCGTGATCGTTTGTTTGGCGAGGGATTTTTCGCCGGATCACGGGATTAACGCGTATCGCGTTACGCTCACCTGTGAGTGGACATTTTTATATTTTCACAGTTGTTGCGAGTTCGTTATTTTTCGTGATTTTCCGTATTTACATTATACGATGTTGAGTTATTTATTATTTTCGTAGGTAGTATTTTATATTTATTGGTGATGGCATTACTGCATCGATGCTTCGGCTACTCGGCTGATCACCGGTAGTCCGCCAGAGTTGAGAGATTCCTCTGGGCAGGGTTGAGAGATTCCCCTGTTATGCCGCCGGGTTGAGAGATTCCCCTGGCTTATGACCGTCGGGGTTGAGAGATTCGCCTGACCGTCAGGCTTGAGAGATTCGCCTGGCAACCTCCATATATGTTTTCCGAACTCGCTATACTTGTTTATTGTATACGAAATTGGTGAAATGCATATGTTTATTTTCATCCACTCACTCTAACGTTTTTATTTGCCTTTCCCCTGGGCTTTTCGGTTTCCATGCCCAGTTTGCAGTTCAGACTCTGGTGTCGCACGTCGTGGTCGGAGGCATAGTGTTCGAGCTACCTTGATTCTTCCAGTATGTTTCTTGTTCTGCCTGCTGTGATATATTTATATAATTATATATTAGAGGTCGCTCTGAGCATTCTAATGTATACTTTTATACGATTTTTCCCCGAATTTCTGTAAAGTATAGTTATATATTACTTTACATTACTGTTATAATATTGAGAAATCCGGATGGGATTGGTGTCCACGGTTTGATTTTTGTGGCATAGGATGAAGTGTTATTTTCCGGGTGCAGGTAAAGGCAATTCCGCGTTAGTAACAAAACTCTGCCAAAATTTTTATGGTTTTTGTTTGTTCGTGTCTTCAGAAGGGGTTTGATTCCGGTTTAGGAACTAAATCGGGGTTGGGTCCTTTCACATTTATTTTAATAGATTGTATCAGCCTATATTTAAGGCATTCTATCAATGAAAGAAGTACAGTTTTTCCCATTTACATACTTTCTCCTACAACACATTATCAACACGCTCTCTGGGTTGATAGCCATCACCACCAAAAGAAAAAAAAACCTAAAACCTAACACCACTGCCGCCGGCCACCTTGCTCCACCGTCGGCCTCTCTCTCTCATCTCGGCATCCCTCACTCAAGCACAAGTTCTTCAAATCGTTTCAAGATGGCTCGTCTTTCGAGGAATCATTTTAGAAAGGTTTCTATCTCAAATCAATCCACAACTGTAGCGATCATATCGAGCATAACACCCATCTAGGCAAACTTTCCTAAACCATCAATATCTAGATCTAGCAAACTTACTTACCGCAACACCCTAGATCTAAGTTGATGATAAATGTAATATGAGTTGTTTTCTATTACATGTGTTACCCTAGTTCCTATGGACATATATCCATAGAATATAAGTGACGGTCCTGGGGGAGTCACGGTTTAGAAAAGAAAAGGGAAATCGATCATATGTGACAGTTAGTCACGGTAGCTGGGTGTGGTTTTTTCCACCGTTTATGATCGATTTTGTGACCATATATCATGGATCATGTTCTTATTCAATAAAACTTGAAAGTTTTTGTGATCGTAGTTTTCAATCGTTATTGAAAAAACATCTCTGTGTATTTTTGTAGATGAGTTCGAATGAGCCAGTTAGGCCGGAATTCAACATCCTTGACCTTCAAGGCAAGGAATATCAGTGTTGGGTCTCTGATGTGGAAACTACATTCATCGAAAAGAGATTGACCAACACCATCAAACCCTCTGGGCCTAGAACGAAACTCCTGCCCCCCACTGAAGAGTCAAAAGCTCAAGCCCTCATGTTTTTGAGGCGTCATATTCATCCAACTCTCAAGACGCATTATCTAAACAAAATAGATCCCATGGTATTGTGGGATGTTCTGAAGAAGCGTTTCAACAATGTCCACAATGCACAGCTTTCTGAGTTGACTGCTAGATGGGAGCTTACTAGACTTGTGGATTTTCCCAAAATCCAAGAGTTTTATCGAGCCATGCTAGATCTGCAGTCAGAGTTGAGTTTTTGTGGGGTGGAAAAATTCGAGAATGACATGATTGAGAAGGCGTTACAAACCTTCCCAACTTCCATGAGCATTCTCGCACATAAGTACCAAATTGAGTACGAACATGGGAGAATTACCACCTTCAGTTATCTCATCAATAGCCTTGCGAAAAAAAAACGACATCATGAGATCATCCTCAATAATAACTCAAGACCGGCTGGTACTAAGAAGCCTAAGAGTTACCATACTAAAGGAAAGGCCCACAAAAATAAGAAGGTTGCTCGTTCAGAACCTTATACTCGTGGAGGACATGCTCCACGTGGGGGTAGAGGAGGGTGTGGGCGTGGCCAAGGCCACAGCCGAAATCTGACTTGGCATAGAGATCATAACGCCAACTCCAACAAGGACCAGTCTGGTCCGATTTCTGATGGTCAACGGTCCCAAAATTCTGGAAGATACATTTGCTTCAAATGTGGTTCTACTAAGCATACGCACAAACAGTGCCATGCTAGTAGAGAAATCCAGAACATCTATAAAAGGCACAAGCAGTATTTAGCTCAAGAGTCAAATTATGCTGGAGATTTGGAGATGGAGGTTGACACCAATCTCGTTCTTGCAGATGACAAGGGGAAAGATCTTGCTACCCCGGATTTTGATTAAGCATATGTCAAAGGCATTGTATCTGTAATCTTTCAAGTTTTAGTTTTGTTTTTGGCTTACTTTTCGGTCAAGAATTTTAAAGACACTTGTCTTTGTTTTATGAATAAGAACACATCTATGATGTAATTTTTGTTGGCAAACAATGAATATTTCTCTATTTTTGGTATATGAAAGTGTTTTGAGAATGTTCTATTCCATGTAATTCTTATGTATGGTTCGATATTTATAAGTATATGGCAATATGAGACAATGATACGGTCCAAACGTGACACAAAGGAGAGGATGTTATTTTGAACTCGGTGACATTTTTGATCCATCGAAGTATTGCACTTTGATCCATCGAAACTATCCCACGAGTTGTTTTCTGGCATTTTCGATCCATCGAAAAAATGCACTTCGATCCATCGAAGCTTATCCTCGGGCTTTTGGTTGCACATTTCGATCCATCCAGCACTCTTTCAACCCATCGAAGGAATGCCTCAGGTAAATTTTTTGACCCATCGAAAATCTCTTCGATCCATCGAATACTGGTGTCGGAAATTCAATCTCATTTTTGGGTTCCTTCGATCCATCAAAGGAATTCATTCAACCCATCGAAGACATCGGTCTGGTCAATTTTTCGATCAATCGAAAATTCATTCGACCCATCGAAGTCATTGTTCTGGTCAATTTTTCGATCCATCGAAAATTAATTCAACCCATCGAAGACATTGTTCTGGAAAAAAATTTGACCCATCGAAAATGGTATCGGAAAATCACATTTTATTTTGGGGGTTCTTCGATGCATCGAAGTTTCCCTTCGACCATTCGAAGATGTAACCCGAGAGTGATGTACTGAGATGAATTTTTCATATGTATCATTGGCTTATGATGTTGTTTATACATCGGTTTTCTTGGAAAATATTGAAGAAAAAAAAATCGACGAACTTGGATTTCAACACCAAATGTGGTTATACATCAGTTTGTGTCATGCCATATCAGCACTCAACAAGGGTCACACCCTTATTCAAATCTTTAAGTATATACTTAAAGTGTACGCCTGGTCTTTGTTATAAAGACTTACTTATTTACATTGGTTGTGTAGATGTCTCACGGCGAAATTGAGTGTCTAGCAGATAGTGGTACTACCTATACCATTTTGCGGAATAGGCAACTATTTGTGGATCTTTTTCCATACAAATCCTCAGTGACAACCATGATTGGTGCAGCGCCCGTTATACAAGGGCGTGGTTCTGCAGAGTTTCTGCTACCCCATGGTACAAAATTATATATCACTGATGCCTTATACACGCCAAAGACCAATCGAACCTTGCTAAGTTTTAAGGATATCTGTGCCAATGGTTTTCACTTGGAAACCGATTGTGAGAATGGAAAAGAACTATTGTATATAACCTCTGTTGAATGTAGCCGCAAGTGCGTTCTAGAGAAGTTTCCGGCTATTCGTAGTGGTTTATACCTAACTACAGTTCGGATCATTAGATCCAATGCCCTGACTCACACTACTACATGTGATTCTGTATCATACAAGCTTTGGTACTTTCGACTGGGACATCCAGGTCGTGACATGATGATCAAAATCTTAAAAAATACTCATGGTCATCCATTCTTCAGAGCAAAAAAATATGTGGGATTACCTATTTCCATCGGTTTAGATGGTGGGGATGATACTACTCCTCTCAATCATGGCTCGGTCTCCAAGACGAGTGTAGCACCATCCCGGCAAAATACTGCTAAGGCGTTGTGCGTTATCCCACCAGATTCTTATGTTGCAATCTCTGGTGCACATCGCTCGTTTTGCAAAGCTTGTTCTTTAGCAAAGTTACAGGCACGTCCTTCCTTTGTTGTTTATAATAATGACAATATTCCATTCTTACAAAGGATCCAAGGTGATATTTGTGGACCTATCAAACCCGAATACGAACCATTTAAATATTTCATGGTTTTGATAGATGCATCAACGCGATGCTCAGACGTTGCTTTGTTATCCACAAGGAATGTTGTGTTTGCAAAACTCTTGGCTCAAATCATTAAGCTCCGGGCTCATCACCCGGATCATCTAATCAAGTCTATTCGATTGGATAATGCAGGAGAGTTTACATCAAAATCTTTTGATGATTATTGCATGTCTCTAGCGATTGAAGTTAAACATCTCGTTCCTCATGTTCATTCTCAGAATGGTTTAGCAGAGGCTCATATCAAGCGGTTACAGCTTGTGTCTAGAGCTTTGGTAATGCATATAAATTTACCGGTCTCTGCACGAGGATATGCAGTGTTACACGCAGCAATGTTTCTTCGTTTTCGACCCGTAGCCCGCCAACCATTCATTGCTTACCAGTTGGTAACTGGATATGAGCCTAATGTTTCACATTTGCTCATTTTTGGTTACGCGGTTTATGTGCCAATTGCGCCTCCACAGCGCACTAAAATGGGTCCTCAACAAAGATTAGGCATTTATGTTGGTTATGAATCTCCAACGATAGTCCACTATCTTGAACCTTCGATAGGAGATCTCTTTACTGCTAGATTTGCACATTGTCACTTTGAAGAGACATATTTCCCGCTATTAGGGGAAGATAGGAATGTTTCCATTCCAGTGGAACGTCAGGAATTAATGTGGTTTAATCCCACTGTGTCTCAGAGTGAGACGGAAGTGCGGAGAATACTTGATCTTCAGCAAGTAGCAGACTTTATGCCTGACTCATTTACTAATATCACTAAAGTGACGAGATAGAATATACCTGCTGCAAATGTTCCTGCAAGGTTGGAAATTCCGAAAAAGGGATTTGTTAATAGAAAAACTGGGCAAGGAGACGTTCTTCTTGCTCATGTGGAAGGTGTTGCAAGAAAATCCAACTGATGAGCCGCCGGTTAAATGGCAGGAAAAAAGGGAGACCAAGAAAATCCACTGATGAGCCGCCGGTTAAAAGGCAGGCCATCAAGGTACAAAAAGATCCATTAATCATGAACATTGTGAATCCTTCACATGAGATTGTCTCTGACTACAGTTATGTCCTTGAATCACAATTGGCAAGTTTGGGGGACGCTTCAGAACCTCTTGTGATGTCTGAGAACAAAGAAATCTCATTTAGAACAAATGATGCGCGTGTTTTTATGATAGATCTTCCATGTTAGTTGATGATATGTTTGCTTATTCCGTCGCTCAGGAAATTATTGACGAAGATGAAGTGGAACTCCGCTCTATTGTTGAATGTCAACGTAGAGCAAATTGGCCGAAATGGAAGGTAGCAATCCAGGCTGAACAAGACTCTCTGAATAAAAGGAAAGTTTTCGGTCTGGTTGTGCTATACCTACCGAATGTAAAGCCAGTTGGACATAAATGGGTCTTTGTTCGGAAGCGTAATGAGAAGATTGAGGTCTTGCGTTGTAAAGCTAGGCTTGTAGCGCATGGTTTCTCTCAGCGTCCTGAAATTGATTATGAGGAGACGTATTCTCCTATTATGGACATCATCACCTTCCACTACCTCATAAGCTTGGTAGTGTCTGAAAAGCTTAACATACAGCTTATGGATCTAGTTACTGCATATCTCTATGGTGATCTTGATTCAGAGATATACATGAGAGTGCCAGATGGCATTGCTCTACCGAAATCAAGTAACTCTAGACCACGGAGTGCTCATGTTATAAAGTTGAGATGTTCACTATATGGATTGAAGCAATCCAATAGGATGTGGTATACACACATCAGTGACTACTTGATTGGGAAAGGATATAAGAATGATGATTTATGCCCTTGCGTGTTCATTAAAAGAATAAGTTCAGGATTTGTTATAGTAGTTGTCTATGTTGATGATATGAATATCATCAGAACTCTTGAAGAGATCAATGCGACTGTTTTCTATTTGAAATCTGAGTTTGAGATGAAAGACCTTGGTAGGACTCGATTTTGTCTCGGATTAGAGCTGGAACATCGAGTTGGTGAAATTCTTATTCACCAGTCTGCTTATGTCTAAAAGATACTCATGCGATTTAACATGGACAAAGCACACCCTGTTAGCACACCAATGGTTGTTCGCAGTCTAGACCCCAAGAAAGATCCATTTCGTCTGCTAGATGACGATGAGGAGATCTTGGGAGCTGAAATTTCATTTCTTAGTGCCATTGGAGCTTTATTATATTTAGCTCAATGCACACATCCAGATATTGTCTTTCCAGTGAACTTGTTGGCCAGATTTAGCTCTGCACCTATACAACGTCATTGGAATGAAGTAAAACAAATCTTCAGGTACTTGAAAGGTTCTATTGACATGGGTTTATTATTCCCTTACAAAGAATACAGAGAGAAGCATGAAATTCCTGGAGAAGGGAATGTTGAATCACAGCATTTGAGTTCTAGGCATCTTGATGCCTTAAACGGTGCTGACCCTAACAGGCCCTTTGATCCATCAAAGGATTTCCTCGATGCATCGAAGGATGCAACCTGGACGGTTACTCTTCGATCCATCGAAGGAGTTGTTTGACCCATCGAAAGATGGGACTGCTGCAAGTGATTTTCATGCTATCCCCTATTCCAAAACACCGGTTGATGTGTTAGTTGGATTTGCTGATGTTGAGTACCTCTATGACCCACACAAAGGTCGTTCACAGACCGGTTATGTTTTTACTATAGGAAACACGGCGATATCTTGGAGATCAACAAGCAAACCCTTGTTACTACTTCCTCGAATCATTCTGAGATAATTGCTTTGCATGAAGCAGTTGGAGAATGTGTTTGGCTCAGGTCAATCATAAGTCATATTCGAGGATCTAGTGGATTGAATACTATTACCGATCCCACTTGCATCTTTGAGGATAATGCTGCATGCATTGAACAGATGAAGTTGGGTTTCATTAAGGGTGACAATACAAAGCATATATCACCGAAGTTTTTCTTTAATTAGCAACAACGGCAGCTTTTGAATATCCAAGTGAACAAGATTGGTTCCGTTGATAATGCTATGGACTTGTTTACCAAGTCACTTTCTAAATCTAGTTTTGTGAAACATGTGAGAAGCATTGGTATGCGCAGGTTATCAGAACTCTTAGACTGAGTTTACAGTCAGGGGGAGTTACATTTCTCTAGACATCAGGGGGAGTCTACATCACATGTAGTAGCTTTAGTAGTTGGTGCGTTGTACTCTTTTTTCCTTAGACCAAACTTTTGTTTTACCCATGAGGTTTTTGTTTGCTTGGCGAGGTTTTTAATGAGACAATAAGTCATGCATCATTCTCATGGCCATCGACACAAGGAGGAGTGTTTAAGGAGATTAATTCTCCATAATTCTCGGTGTGTGTCTTGTCTTAGTTAGATACAAATATTAATTAGATAGATACATGGAATCCATGTTATATCGGGACATTTATTGTAACAGATTGTATCAGCCTATATTTAAGGCATTCTATCAATGAAAGAAGTACAACTTTTTCCGTTTACATATTTTCTCCTACAACAGGAGTTTCTTATTATCAATGAAAGATACACACTATTGCTTCCAAAATCTCTATACTTTATCATATTTCCTAAAACATGTACAACAATATTTAGCAGTAGTTATACCAGCACTTGTGTCTTTGACAAGGAACTTGGACTAGTTAAATACGTGTGTGATTATTTTCTTAATTTTTGTGTACGAGCAATTCATAGATATTAAAGATTCTGTGAGATAAACAATACCTTTAGTTAGTCAAGATTTACACTTAAATCAATCCAGCCCAGCAAGTCTAAACGTAATCCCTTGCGTTTTTCCTACTGAATGCTGACAACTGCATTGCCTAGCTACACTATACGAGAAGAAACAAGGAAATAGGTGACTCCGGATGCTGCTGTTTTCCTGGAAACGCTAGGAAAACTAAGATCAGACCCTTTAGGAATACAAGAAGGGAAAACATTTGAGCCCTCAACCCCTGATTGTAGTTATCCTGAGTTCGTCCTGTCCATATTTTTCGGAGAAAGCGCGGGTCAACCTTGCCTTCAAGTTCTTCGCGGATGGGTTGCATAACAATGGAGGAGATTGACTTGATCAAAGACAGTGAATACAAATTCTAGCAGCAGCTCTCAGTCGAATCTGGTTGTGATGGAGATGAAATCAGCAACTCAACGGAGGGAGCTTGATAAGAATTATATCAAAGGGAAATCCCAGAGTGCGGATACTCAACAGTTTAGCAACCAAGTCCAGCAACTCGTATGTGCGCTTTGCAAGAGGACAATGAAAATGGCTAGGGAATTAAGTCAATTAACCCATCATATTATGAAGAATCACGAATCAGCAGCTAGTGAAAACTGAAAATCTCACAAATACAATCAAGTTCCAAATCTCTTCCACAGTAGCAGCCCTCAAAGTCTTAAACCCTATTAATCATTACAAAAATCAACACAAACTACGAAGCAGTAAAACCCTTAGGACGGTACAAATCTAAGCACTATGCCAGTGACAAATATGAACAATGGAAGTCGTTTCTGCGTTGCCACTTTTCCCAGGATGAAGGATATATACATTCTTAAGCAATCTTCAGAATTGCTTAAGCTTAAACTCTCAACATTATTTCAAGATTGCACAAAGGTATGTATGCTACACAGATTAAGACAAACCGAACTGGATTTTTGTGATAAAGTAGTTCTGAGTTTGATAACACTTCAAGCCAGACATCCCAAAAATTCATTACCAGAAAATGTAAGGTTCAATGCATGTAAAGGAGATAAAGGTCGTTTCGGAAGAAAGAAAAAATGTGCTCTCTAGAACTTTATGGCAACCTGCGCATGAAAACTTATAGTGGGTATTTCGGACTATTTCCAGCTGGGTGCACGTGGGTTTTTGAAAGTCCATAATTTTAGACAAGACAATCTTAAAAACGGGCACAAGAAATTTTTATCATAGACCGTCAGCTCAGCTCAGCAACGTAATATTGATAAATAAGTTCAATCTTAATTCTTAGGTTAGGATTGATAAGACAATTGAGTCCTAGTGTCAGCAAGCAATATCTATGCAATAATAACTGATGAGGCTGAGAAGAAGGTACCATACATCTTGAGGCATCTTAATTTCTACACTAACATCAGATAAACATCGACTCTTCAAAACAGCCCAACCACACTAAAAATTTCTACACTAACATCAGGTCACTTGGAAAAGATGCTGATTAGTATTAAAGCATGATCATCTTCCAGAACGAGACAGACTTGAGCAAAAGTAGTTATATGTTATCCAACATTTCGATTTTAGTCTACATGTGAAACATGAGCAGTAGACTTCCTGGAATTTTAGTCCATGCTGGAAATTTAAATATAACAAAATATAGCAATGTCTAAGTTAAGATTGTAACCAATCGAGAAGAGTTGTCAATCCCCTAAGGCAAAAACTCCAGCACCAAACAATTGAATAGTCATTGCTTTGCAGGTCACCTCGATAGCTAATATATGAAACATCAGAAAAAATAACTCCAGCAATCTGTCATGGCGCTGAGATGCTAAACCGAAAGCCAGCCTTTCCGCCATCATGCTCAAATTGCTTCAGGATATAATAGTAGTTGCACTGACAAGAAAAATTAAACAAGCTCATTAAACTTGAGGACCATAATATTCTTCTGCCGAACAATGCAGCCAAGTAAACAATGAAAAAAGACTAGTTGCACATCATTTAAACATATGGTAATAGAGTACTCACTGTTACAGTTTCGTCGAATAAAAGTATCTGCAATTCATTAGAATTATAATGTTTTGCCAATTCAATACCATGGGAGACCAGGAAGTTCAGAATTGTGTGCAAAGCACCGATCCAGATGGTGATCTTTAAATGAATTATAGAGAAGTAACATGTACCCCGAATTTCCTTTCTCAATCATACAATCCACCCCAGATATCAATCTACATAACACCAATTTAATTCAAAAACTATAAATAGTAGAAATAGGAAACTAACCTCGAGGCGAAATATCTTTGTGGGAATGACAATACCAGCTCCAAATGAACTTCGAAATGACTCAAAAAACCTCTGGAAGGAAAAGTTTCGGTACTCATCATCAGACAGTTTCGCTACATTCCCCGCACCAGCAAAAATGTGTCCATGAACTCCACGTTCTCTTAACCAGCGGATTGGAAGGTCAAATGAAAGGTCTGCAAACGCAGAAACAGCAAGATCTCCTCCAATAAAATCTCTTCCAGATGATTCTGTATTCTCCTCATTAGAATTATCTCTGACATGCCTTCTTGGTTCAGTAGGGCCCAGTCCTCTTGTTTTAAATCCCCACACTGTTGTAGGGCCTCCAAGACTGCAAAGAGGAGAGAAGTCACCACCTAAGAAGAAACGTTCTGGAAGAGATGTGAGCTTGTTCAAGAATCCATTCCCCCAAGGAAAGATTACACCGCCGGAGACCCCAAAGTTAAGTGCAGCATGATAAAATCCAAATGGAACTGCATAACGAAGATCAAGCTCCTGTGGCAAATAACAAGAGAACGCTTACAAACATAGAAAATAAGTGAAGACTTACAAGAAGACTCAATACAGGTGCAGATTTACACTTGCAATAAGTTAGTACTAGTAGAACATGAAAATAATCAAATGATTGTACTTTTGTTTTTATCTAACAGAACTTTGAGGATCCTATAATAAAGAGTATAGACAAGTCATATTCCAAAGTATAACAAGATGGTCTACTGACCTGGCGCAAAAATCGAACACTCCGACTATCAGGGGCAAGGCCACCAACATGACTAGAAGACACAAAAGAATAGCCTCGAGTTGGCCTTACAGTTGAATTTCTCCTATCAACTTTAAATGTATACTTTAGGGATGAGAGTAGGCCATGGCCAAGCTGCCTTCTTATCGACCTGGAGGCCATTTGTGATGGATCTGTAAGAGTACGCCATCCAAGGTTGTAAACAAGATCATGATGCTTGGTAGAAAATAAGCTGAGAGAAAGCCCCACCATTCGCTCTTTATAAGAGGATAACTCCAGCCAATCTTGGGAAAGAAGGAATGCACGCGCCGTCAAAGGAGTTGCAAAACCTTTACAGCGGGGTACATTCACACCAACACTTAGCTCAGATGTCGAGCTGGGACCATATGCCAAAGAACCATCCCAAACATCTGCATATCCGAACAAGTTCTTAAACTTGAGCATACCTTCAGCTGTCCACGATCTAGCCTACAAAAGCATAATACATACTTTTAAAATCATACAATATATTGCATAGGTTTTCTCTCGAAAACGAGGTTGCATGGTTTCATATCTGTTATAAATTCAAGAACTAAAGAGGACAATGACTGCATGAATAGCTCCAATAGATGCATTAGTCACTAAACTATTGTAATTCACCCACTTTTACTACTTTTAGACTGCAAAGTAGCTAGCATATATTGCTTACTCACAATTGATCATAACTTGCCAATGATACAATGACCATACTCCATATTTTTTTTCCAGATAGGTTCACATAAATAAACAATACAAATCAAGGGGAAAAAAGGACTTCGGAAAATAAAACAGTTTCACTAAAGCTCAAGACAAACCCTTGTCATCTTATTGAAGTCAAGTACTACTTCCTTTTCAACTGATTGGAACACAACTGTTCCTTCATCTAAAGAAAGTATACACTACCCTGCTTTCATAATATCCATGGCATAAGTAAAATAAAGTGTATAGCACCATACACATTACAGCAACAGGCTAGCAATATACGAGCCTACAGATCAAACTAGGCAAGGTTAAACACTCATCTAAAATTCAGAGATTATTTCAGCAAGGCAGTAAAATTAACAGTAAAAGAGAGTAAAGTGTATACCATAGGCTTAGTGTAGCAGCCGAATTCACCACTAACAATTCTCTCGGCCTCGACGACCTCAACAACGACATTAGTAGTGGCAGACAGCTCCGGCGGGCCAGAATCGAGAGTGATCCGAACTGAATCAAAGATTCCAAGGTCTCGAAGCTTCGCATTGGCCAAAGCAGAAGCCTGGAGAAGCTCCTGGAGAGTCTTGGCATTCTTAATCCCTTCGAGCTCAGCCTCGATCAAGTACTCCTTCGTTTTCGTGTTCCCTTTGATTACAATATCGTGGACCCTCAGATCGATATTCTCACCTTGCATCCGATTGAACAGCTTCTCCATCCTCGCTCTATCCGAGCTCATCCGCCGCAGAGGCGACTCCTCCTCCTCTACTTCATCATCTTCTTCTTCTTCTTCGTCTGCTAAATCGGGCTCGACTTGGTCATCGGAGTCGACTTTAGGGTTCAGGTCCTCTGTGTCCGCCATGGTAGGGTTTCTGACTAGTGCTGAGCCGAGGGGTTCTGGTTTTTGGATTTTGACGAGAGAGAGAGAGAGGGAATTATGCCCCAAGAATTCTACTAATAGGGACTATAAATGCCGGATCTTAATAAATACCACGGATCCTTTACGTGATATTTTTTTTCCATTTTCAAAAACGTCCCGAGGTAATTATGCTCCAAGAAATATTAACTAATTCCAAAATTACCAACTACTGAAATTAGGACAAAAGAAGTCACTCTTGCAGTACTGTGATTCGAAAACTTGATGTAACTAAATTCTAAGATCATCTATTGAAAAAAGGTCCCTTGTGACCTTGCAAAGCTAGAGTTTTTTTTTATGGCGACTTGTGTTGACGTCCGCCATTGTTGAGACCCTAGTGTCGCTAGGTTTTGTGGCACAATGTCGCTGGTAGATTCCATGATGTTGTGCTTGTTTCGTTCTGCAGTGTCGCGACTCCAGCTTTAAGCCTCTTTGGCGTCACTAGTTGCGTCGTTGGAGCGAGCTTTAGCACATTTTTCTTCCCCTACGACCATCCCTGGGTGGCATCCTCCTTATATGGCTGAGATGGAGAAAAGTTCTGGCCGTACAAGATGGTTTGAGGAGGGGGGACGGTGACGACCACAACTGGCTCGGCTTAAGACGTGGCTCAATGAGTTGTTGTGTGAAAATAACGTCGGCATTTATGTGCCTACGGATCGTGATGTCGAGCTTAACATGAGGTGTTGATGTGTTCTGGACTCCATGGCGTACTCAATGAGGGCTCGAGCATTAATGACAATAGAGGTTTTTTATGGGGGTATCGAGCTGGGCTACAAGTCGAGTGGAGAGGAGGAATTGTTGTGACCTTGCGGCTCCACCGGCGACGCGAGTTAATGATGCGGCCGGGATGAATCATACTTTTGGCGGTAAGCCTTGGTCAGTGCCACTCTACGGTGGAGCTAGGTCGAGGGCGTCGTAAACTCTCCATGACTCATTAGCTGCAAAGAAGAAAAGCTAGGGTTGGTTTTTGGCCCTTGGGCTTGTGGTCATAGCTTGGTGGTTTTTCAATTAGGTATTGGGCCATTCTCTATGGGCTACTTGAGGTGGGGTTAGAACTTGCACTCAGGTGTGTTTGGATTTTTTGGAGTAGAGTATTCACTGCACTCATGTTTGGTACCAAAGTTGGGATCTAGATTTATGAATATTCAGCTGAATTGGATGGCCCAATCTTCCATCATTAGCTATCGTGTTTTCTTATGGTATGGGTTGAGATTATGGTGGCGATGGAAGTACAGACCATACACAGATACCACTTGGAATCACTTGCACCAAAGACAGAAAGTAGAACGAACCAACCTCCAAAGTTTAAATGGTGTTCCGACTGGGTATCAGGCATACTCCAACGATTGAAGTCGGCCAATTCTTGCTTTTAATTATTATTATTTTTTGAAATTTTTTTGTTTTTGTTTCCGTTTGTGTTGATTTTATGTGCGGGTTGTATTCAACTTTCATATTAATATAAAAAAAAACTAACTTCATCTTTAACCATCAATTCTTATATATAACTAAAAAAAATATTCTCAACTTCGTGCTTTCCAATAGTTGGGAAAACCAGTATCATAACTCATAAAATTATACTCATACTTCAACTCAGGTCTCAGTTTGAGACTAAGACCACCTTCAGCAAGGGAGAGGTAACAGATCAGCACACAATCCAAAACCTACAACCATCACGCAATAGCTTTGATACATTAGCCCAACTAAAATCACCTCGCCATAGGGATAAGTCACTCACCACATTTCCGATACGGAAGTGGCAGGTACGTTAATTATTGATGCTAATCTCACGGGGATAAATGAATGTGTCACCCCCAGATCTATTAAAGTAAAAATAGCATAACCAAAAATATGCAACGTACCCATAATCACCTTTGGAGATGCTCTGCTCTCTTATAGAGTCATCCGATGAAGTCGGGCCTGTCCAGTCTGTCCAGTCGGTCTCTCTCTCTAGCTCCGGTCCTGATAAGCTGGCTGTCTGGGTGGTGGTGCAGTTAACCTCTTAAGTGCCCCCCTGACTACCACTAGAACTCTGCACGTTAAATCCACTTGAGGTGTTCCTATGTGGACATTCCTTTGCAAAGTGACCCGTCTGGCCACAATGATAACAAGCTGAAGTCCCAAACTGACACTGTCTGAAATGATGCTTGTTACATCTATTGCATAGAGGAAATTCTCTAGGTGCCAATGGAGTAAATAGAGAACCACTAGATCCATTGGAACTTGCCCCAGACCTCTGCCTCTGTGATCGACTCCGCCTCCATCTAGGAAAATAGCTAGGACGACGTACACTAAAAGTCTGAGATCCCTCACCAAAAGATGATGTGGAACCAGATGCGCTGGAGCCTCCTCTTTTTGAAGGACCTTGGCTAGGCCCACCTTCCTCAAATCATCGAGTCTGGTCCTGCTCCGATTAAAGCCTATCCTCACATCTCACAGTAGTATTGACATACTCGTCAAAATCAGTGTGTGGTATACCTGACATGAACGAGGCAATCTCATGTCGCAAACCTTCCTCAAACCTCCAACACCTTTCATTTACTAACCTGACAGAATTTGGTGCAAATCGGGATAAACGGGTGAAACGAGCCCGATACTCCATCACGGACAAGTTTCATTGCCGAAGATTCATAAACGCCTCATACTTCGTTTGCTCTGCTGCTTCACTGAAGAAGAAACTCATGAACAACTCCCTGAACTCTGCCCACGAGGTGGTGGTTTCATTTTTCCCAGTGCTCTCCCACCAACGGTAAGCATGGTCTTCCAATAAACCCACATATATCGATGTTCTCTGTTATGAAGTCATATGGAGACACAGGCGGTCGCATACTCGACCAATATCTATAAGCCAGTTCTCACAAGTCTCAGGGTCATGAGATTTTGCAAAGGGAACTGCTCCTGCTGATTTAGCTTTGGTGACTAAATCATCATGACCCTCACGTGGCACTGGCATCATGCGTGTAATTAATTCACGCATCTGCTGTGCCAAAGACTACGTTTCATCCCGTTGAGCTGGTTGCTGAGGCATAATGACCTAAGAGTCCACAAAAAGATATTTAGCTCATTCGAAGAGACCAAGAAAATGACTCAACTAAGAGACTCTAGAAAGTTAACAATGTACAACACTTGTAACTGTGATGGGGATCCGCCACCCGGTCAGGCCATCCTCCCGGGAGTGTTGTACACTATCAAATGTTTGTACTGACATAACAAGAGTCTACAGAATTTGTAACCTAATACTCTGATACCAAGCGGAAAGGACCCAACCCTAGTTTAGCTAGTAAACTAGATAGTTTAACTAGTAAACTAGAATTAAATCCTAACGATTAATTAAAATCTGAGAATTTCTACGAAAGACATAATTCCCTTTGAAAACTGAACAACCCAAAAACCTGCAAGAAAAGAACACTTCTAAACCAAATTCTCACAAACAAACCGTGGACCACCGATTGTCCATCCGAAATTCTCAATAAATAACATAAACAAGAACCATAAATTTAACTCAGGAATTTAAACACGTATTTACAAC
Organism: Geum urbanum; assembly: GCA_946800695.1. NCBI lineage: Eukaryota > Viridiplantae > Streptophyta > Magnoliopsida > Rosales > Rosaceae > Geum > Geum urbanum. The sequence goes on along the minus strand of OX327003.1, from coordinate 33,191,962 downwards.
ATGCTGGTTCTGAATACAAAGAAATCAAACTCGACCACTATTGGAGAAACTGGAAATAACATAATACAACTGGAATTCATAGCGACTTCTATGAACATAGATTGATTACATATAAATAGATCTGACAGTAGACTAGAATCTAATGATGAGTAGCTGATAGGTGGACTCAAAGCCTTCAATGACACCACACGAATTTAGGATTTAAACTGCAGCCTGGGCGATGGAAATCAAAAAGTTCAGGGAAAGACATTTAAAATATAAAGCGTTAGAGTGAGTGAAAAAAATAACATAAATTACGTAAAATGATAAATTAGTAATAACATGTTGTTCTGCTAATTTCTATAAAATAAAGCAAGTTCAAATATAATAAACTGAATAAAATATGGAGGTGGGCGCTCAGGGTATTTGTCTTAACCCATAGCGTCTCCAAGACTGTAAATAAAAAGGTGATAGGATCGTCTAGGGGGTTTGTCTTATCCCGAGACAATCTGGATCAGGAGGACGTTTGTCCTAACCCGGTCTGACCCGATGAAAGGACCCAACCCCGATTTAGTTTCCTAAACCGGAATCAAACCCCTTCTGAAAACACGAACCAACAAAAACCACAAAAATTTCGGCAGAGTAACGTTACTAACGCGGAATTGCCATTAACCTGCACCCGGAAAATACAGTTCATCCTATTTGTGACGACCCGGACCAGAATCAGCAGTATGATCAGCTTGATCGATGAGTTACTGCGTAGTCGCAGTTGTCCGACGGTTATTCGAATCACCAGACTCGTTAACGACTAAATTATTGGCCAAGAATTGAAGCTGGGTCTCTTCTCAAGAGTCATTGTACGTGTAATTGCGAGTTTGTGGGCGGTTCCAGATCGTTATTTGGACGACCGAGGAGTTAGTTATGAATATTTGAAGTTTCGACGGAAATGAATTTAAATGGCAGGTTTGTTCGCGACTAAATTATCGGACGAGAATTTGGCTTCAGATCCTTCACGAAAGTTGTTCAGAATTTAATTTCGAGCTTGTGGCAACTTCCAGAGCATGATTTTGAGTTACAAAGATTTAGTTATGATTATTTCCGATTGTGGACTGTTTAGTCGATTTAAATGTGTGTTGGTTCGAAGGGTTGACTTTTTATCCATTTGGCCGGTGTGTTTGACTTCGGGTGATATTGGAAGAATCTGTCGAGATGAGTTCGTGGCCGTGAGAATTATCGGAATCGGAATTACGACGAGAAAGTTACGCGCGTTTGAAGTTTGTCGAAATGGATAATTATGAAGTTTCCGTTTTGGGAAAGGCTATAAATAGAAACCTGCTATTTTGGGCAAGTGTGTGACTTACCATTTTGGGAGGTTGACCGAGTTGACTGAGTCAACTCGGTGGGGAGAGAATGGCGATGGTGTCCACGGTGGTTCCACGGCGGCGATCGATTCTGGCCACCTCTTGGCTCGGGACTTGTCCCATATGGTGCGCCTCGGCCTCCCGAGTCTGTTCCTAGTAGATGAATTTTCCGACCAAAGTTAAGGGATTTTATGTGATTTCGGGTTCCATGTTTAAGGTCGATTCGAGCTGGAATTTTTAGTGGGCTTTGAAGCTCTCCTCACCTACATGCTACCCTGTAAGTTTGGTGTTCTAATTTTGCTTGAGCTTGGAGAATTTTGGGATTGAAATTTGTGTTACAATTCGGTTTATCATGAAATTGGATGTGTTAAAGTTTGAATTGGACTTCGGTGCAGTTATGAAAGTTGCTCAGTGCATGATTTTGAGTGGAATAGGTGCAGCTCCGCCTTGAAATTCTCCGGTCGGCGGTGGCGCCGCCGTGGGCGGCGGTCAACGGCGGTCAACGGTCAAAGTTTGACTTTTCGGACTTTCGACAAGTTGCATGTCATTTGACTCGAAATCGCGCCCCGATCGCAGTGGGGAGGTTCGTTTTTCGAATTGAGCGACCGAAAGTAAAGCGAGGTATTGAGGTGTTATATATGGATTTTCGACGATTCGTCGACTTCGAATTATGTGTTTCCAAGAACGGTGGTTTCTCGTGATTTGATTTGAATTGTCGGATTATGACTTTGAGTATTGGATTTTGTGAATATTCAGGTGTTCGTGATCATTTGTTTGGCGAGGAACATTCCGCCGAATCACGGGTTAACGCGATACGCGTTACGCTAGTCTGTGAGTGGACAATTTATTTTTACGGATTGATTGCGAGTCTTTTATTTATGATTTATGAACTTGAGCATGCAGATGGATTATGGTTTTACGAGCATGTGTTTTTACGATAATGCATATACGAATATACATATAAGAATATATACACATACGTACATATTATGTTTTATGCATGTGCATGGAAAGGATTTATGATTTGGTTTACACAGAGTACAGTCTCAGTATATGTTGTGGTATCGATACACATTGGCTTCTCGGCTAATCCCCAAGTACGCTCCGGGGGGGACAGATATCCTAACCCGAGGCCTTTCTGGCTAGGAATCACGTGTGGATCTGGGATCCTGTGGTTCAGACTGTGCTATCGCGTGGTAGTCCATGAGAGATTCCGCGATATTTTTACGTTGCATGCTCTGTACGTGAGTGGTAGCTGGAGTCTCCTCACATTTTATTTGATTTTCATGCATTTGACTCGCATATGATTTTATATGTATATATATTACTTGGTGAAAGACATTTATTTTCGTCCACTCACTCTAACGTGTTTATTGTCTTTCCCCTGGTCTTTTCGGTTTTCGTGCCCAGTTTGCAGTTCGGACTCTGGAGTCGCACGTCGTGGTCGGAGGCATAGTACTCGAGCTACCTTGTTTCTTCCAGTAGGTTTATTGTCCTACCTACTGTGGTATACTTATATGATTATGTATTAGAGGTCGCTCTGAGTTTTCGGTTGAATATGTTATACGATTTTAAACCCGGATTTCAGTAAAGTACTATTATATGTATTGTTTACTTTACTATTGAGATATTGAGAAATCCGGATGGGATTGGTACCCACGGTTTGCTTTTTGTGGCATAGGATGAAGTGTATTTTCCGCGTGCAGGTAATGGTAATTCCACGCTAGTAACGAAACTTTGCCCAAATTTCTACGATTTTTGTTGGTTCGTGTTTTCGATAGGGTTTGATTTCGGTTTAGGCAACTAAACCGGGGTTGGGTCCTTTCATATGCCACAAAAATCAAACCGTAGGCACCAATCCCATCCGGATTTCTCAATATCATAACAGTAATGTAAAGTAATAAATAAAACTATACTTTATAGAAATCCGGGGAAAATCGTATGAAAATATAACATCAGAATGCTCAGAGCGACTTCTAGTATATTTATATATATACACAAATAGTAGGCCAAACTAAGAACCAACCATAAAAGAAACATCACTCGAATACTAAGCCTCCGACTGCGACGTGCGACACCCGAATTCAAACTGCAAACTGGGCAAAGAAAACGAAAAGCCCAGGGAAAGACATATAAACCGTTAGAGTGAGTGGACGAAAATAAATGTCTTTTGCCGAATAATATATGTTATAAAAATATATGCGAGTCTAAATGAATGAATATGACATAGTACATGTGGGAGACTCTAACTTCTCACGCGTACAGAGCATGCATCATAAAATCTCGCGGGGTAACTCATGGACACATCCGCGCTAGTACTGTTAGAATCACGAGATCCCAGACCCACACGTGATTCAAGCCAGAAAGGCCTCAGGTCAGAGGTCTGCCCCCCTCGGTAAAGGCCTCAGGTCAGGGGTCACAGCCTCCCCAGGTAAACATCATCGGGGATCAGCCGGGATGCAAGTGTATTGATACAACAATATATACTGTGACTGTACTCTGTGTAAACCAAATCATAAATAGTTCTATGCAAGTGTATAAAGCATAATGTAAATGCATATACGTAATACATAATTGTATAAGCATATTCGTCGATGCGTATCCGCAAATGCATAATCGTAAAACACATGCTCATATAAATCATAATCTCATATGCATGCTTATGCTCATAAAACGTTTAACAAAGACTCGCGACTAATCAGTGAAAAGAAACTGTCTACTCACAGATGAGGGTAACACAATACGTGTTAATCCAGTGATCCGGCGGAAAATCGCTCGCCAAACGAACGATCACGATCCCCTGAATAATCATAAAATCCACTGCTCAAAATCATAACTCAAAACCTCGAATCAAATCTCGAGAAACAACCGTTCCCGGAAACATATAATTCAATATCGACGAAATCGTCAAAATCTGATAATCACACCATAAAACCTCGTAACAATTTCCGATGCTCAATTCGAAAAATAAACCTCACCACTGCGATCGGAGCACGATTCCGAGTGAAACGACATATAACTCATCGAAAAATACGTCGCCGGAAAAGTTGCCGCCGCCGGCAGCCGAAAAATTATACCGGCCTAGAAAAATACAACCTACACATGGAGTTGAAGATCTCGGCATTTTCAACAACTTTCTAGTTCAAAGTTAAGCTCAATTTTGACCGGAAAAGGTCCAAAACTCACTTCAAAGTTACAAACCCTTACCGAAATTTCAAACCCACCGATCTCTCTCCTCCGGCCACAGCAACCTCCCAAACCACTTCCAATAGCTTCCTCTCCTCATGGCTTATAAAACCCCTCAAAGAGTCACCACCAACTCGGCCGGAAAAGTCACCTCCGATACCGTCAAAAACTAGCCAGAAAATCATCATTTTCGCCGCCACATTTCTTCCTCCTCTGGCCACCTCACGGGACGATCCACCTCTCAAATCGAAGAGGGCCACGAGCCCAACAAGTTCCATGAAGGGACCCTGACCAATCGTGGCAGGAAAATGGTTCAACTCTGGCGAAAACCGAACGGCTTCAAACGGTGCAAACGGGTCGCCCCTTGACCCGTGGTCAATGCGGGTCAAGGCCCAGTTTCTCTTTATGGAAAGTTTCCCCTTTTGTCATGTATTCGCCAGTATTTATACCGTATGCGTATCGAATCCCAAACGGATAAATACGACAAAATCCGACGGTCGAAAATATTCACAACTTATTCCTCGCAACTCGGAATAATCCTCTGGAAGTTCCTACGAGCTCAAAATTAAATTCTCTACAACTTTCGTGAAGAATCCCAAATCAAAATCTTGCCCGAAAATTTAGTCGTTAATGAAGCCGCCATATTAACCCATTACGGCAAAATCACGACTAATCGCGAAACTCGCAAATCAAGTCGATAATCATTCCAATTTCGGTTTGGGTCGATCGACGGTCCAAAACGGATCACAATCACGATTCGGATAAACTCAAATACGAACAGATAAACTCGACGATATTCTAAAATTTCAAATATTCATATTATATTCCTCGGTCGTCGAAATAATATTCCGGAACAGCCCACGAACTCGAAATCACGCGTACAATAACTCTTGAGAAGAGACTCAACTCAAATTCTCAGCAATTAATTAAGTCGTGATCAAAACCGGCAATTCAATCAATTTACGGAAAACTGCGATTACGCGTAAGCTCGTGGATTAAGCTGATTACACTGCTGATTCTGTTCCTGGTCGTCACAATCTACTCCCCTTAAAAAAAATTCGACCTCGAAATTTCCAAATTTGCCAACTGAAAAGTAGGGATACTGCCTCGCATACTGTTCAACTCCCAAGTGGCAATCTCAACTGAATGACTCTGTTAATGGAAAATATCTCTGTACCCTCAAATCCTAAATCTGAACTGGCTCCTCCACAAATGCCAAGTCTTCCTGCATAAGGAACTAATGGGGTACACAATATACAATAAATCTGAAATATAGTTCCACCACATGGAATACAACATACAAACAAACTGGCCAACGCTATAGGCAATGCCAAACTATACGGCACAACACAAATTCGTCCCATGATCACATATGAACCAAAATAACATGGCAAACTTATAACTCAACCTACTCACATCAACATCACTCTATTGTCGAACTCGAGCAATTATTAACCTGTCCCTGCTAATCCGAAGGTCAATCTCGAACAATGAAACTTCGGGTCCCAAATCCCCCTGAACTGCAATACATAAGACCACAACATGCCCTTCAAGTCTGAATAGTCCTCTAAGATCGCCTACCAATCGGAGGATAAGAAATTGTACTAAACTGTAATCTGGTCCTCAATGCTCACTGCAATGTTTGCCAACACTCTGTTGTAACTGATTATCTCAATCAGCAATCTGGAACACAGGTGCATCACGAAAATGGACAACCTTCGCCAAATACAGCTATGTTAGCCTGCCCACGGAAATCTTTTCCGGAAGTACAAGGAAAAGAACTGTTCACAAAATCCATAGTGACAAGCTCCAACTTCTAATCGGAAATCTCCAATGGCTGTAACTTCTTAGCAAGTTTCTGCCTCTCTGCCCTCGCCTGCCGACAAATGTGGCATCTGTTCACACAAGCTGCTATATTACTCTTCATGTTGCATCACGAATAGTAAACTCGAAGTATCTGATACATCTTTGTACCACTAGTGCATAACGCACGTAAAACAATGAGCTTCAACATCATCTCACTCTAACTCAGCTCCCGTAGCTCGCAACTCGGCTAACATGGAAACTCGAACCACATACACATAAAACAATGAAGCTCCCGATTTCCGATTGAATGCATCAGCAACGACATCCCTGAATGATAGTCAAGGTACAACCACTAGCCTTTCTCGGATAAACTCAAATGTCCAGCCATAGTCATTAATCGATCCTATCCATCTACGTTGCCTCAAGCTCAAATATGGCTGAATATGCAAGTAGATGAAACTCAAGTGATCAGTGTACATCCAACACTGCGCTGCACGCCGTAGCAGTAGTGTCTTCAACTCTCCGATACTAACATAAAGACAGCTACTCCCAAATCATACATAGGATACGTAGCTTCATAAAGTTTCCACTGCCTGAAACCATGAGCCACCACTCTGCTATTGTGCATCAAAGCATAACCAAATCCAAATCTCGATGCATCGCTATAAACCACGAACTCGCCACGGTCATCAGGTAAAGTCAAAACCGATGCAGTGGTCAACCTTCCCTTCAGGAGTAAGTAACTCTCCTCACACGTATCAGACCACTCGAACTTGATGCCTTTCTTCGTTAATCTAGAAAGTAAAGTGGCAATCCAAGAAAAATCCTACACAGAGCGCCGATAGTAGCCTACCAAACTTAAGAAACTCCTGATCTCTGGTACGATGGTAGGTCCACTCCAAATCAACACGGCTTCTATCTGGTCAGGATCCACGCCGACTCCCTCAGCTGATATCACGTGGCCCAAAACGTCACGCTAATCAACCAAAATTCACAGTTGCTGAACTTCACAAACAGCTAATTATCTCGCAAAGTCCGTAAAACCGCTCGCAAATGCTTCTTGTGTTGGCCCACACTCCTGGAGTAAATCAGGATATTGCCGATAAACACGACTACAAACTTGTCCAGAAACCGTCTGAACACCTGGTCCATCAAGTTCATAAAAGCTGTGGGGGCATTGATCAACCCAAACGGCATGACCAAGAACTCGTGATGCCCGCACCATGATCCGAAAGCTGTCTTGGCCACATCTGACTCTCAGATCCTCAACTGATGGTATCCGGTCCTGAGATCGATCTTTGAAAAGACTGAAGCTCCCGTGAGCTGATCAACCAAGTCGTCAATTCGCAGCAATGGAAGAATCGCTAACGATCACCCAAACTCATTCCACAGGAACAAGTCCACTACTCTGTGATCTCCATCACCACCAAACGGATCTTCTGCCTTATTCAAATGACCCTTAACATAATCGAAAAGGCCACAACCTGATGAAGATACTGAACTCAAGCTCATCAAAATCTCTCGACTAAGTTCACCTTCCTCAAACCAACATGTCGGAAATCGCGTATGCCTTTCCTTCCCAACGTCCTCGCCTCTGAGTGCAGCACATCAAGCTCCTCACGGTTGTCTCGAGGCATAACAGTCAAAATCTCTCTGATGCTCAGGCTCAAACTCATCTCGAACCTCGTGCATTGCTTCCTCTGAAGCCACATAATACGTGCAAACTGGGACAAACATATGAACGATACATCCCTGCCTCAGGTCGGTGAACACTCTATATTTTCGTTTTTAAGTAGCCTGATTGAACCATTACCGTATAAACAATACCCTGAATGTAAGCCATGGAGTTGTAACAGGAACTCACACAATACCAACCCATCAAATACAATGATCTGACTCAGGCAAACCATCAACTGCCACAATTCTCTGCTCAAAAGCAACATGTAGGCGCCCAAACACGCACAACTGGGCAAACCATGCCACACATAACTCTGAATCCAGAATGCTCATCCAAACCCACAACTCATTAACAAGTCGCGCGTCGACTGATCCTCAATAGGATCTACAACTGTACTGACACGGAAAGCACATCAAGGAGGCATCCTAATGAACAGGAAATTATTCACAACAAACTGGACGTAATCATGGAACTTCAAACATTTGAAAGCATACAACACCCGGAGCATTGATAACTATCCGTCGGCCGGTCGGGTCATCACTTCAGACATGCTATACATTCTCAAATATCCTTCGTAAACACGACTACAGAAGTCTACAGAACCTAAAACTTAATGCTCTGATACCAAGCTGAAAGGACCCAACCCCGATTTAGTTTCCTAAACCAGAATCAAAACCCTTCTGAAAACACGAACCAACAAAAACCACAAAAATTTCGGCAGAGTAATGCTACTAACGCGGAATTGCCATTAACCTGCACCCGAAAAATACACTTCATCCTATGCCACAAAAATCAAACCGTGGGCACCAATCCCATCCAGATTTCTCAATATCACAACAGTAATCTAAAGTAATAAATAAAACTATACTTTATAGAAATCAGGAGAAAATCGTATGAAAATATAACATCAGAATACTCATAGCGACTTCTAGTGTGTGTGTATATATATATATACACAAAAAGTAGACCAAACTAAGAACCCACCATAAAAGAAACATCGCTCAAATACTAAGCCTCTGACTGCGACGTGTGACACCCGAATTCAAACTGCAAACTAGGCAAAGAAAACGAAAAGCCCAGGGAAAGACATATAAACCGTTAGAGTGAGTGGACGAAAATAAATGTCTTTCGCCGAATAATATATGTTATAAAAACATATGCGAGTCTAAATGAATGAATATGACATAGTACACGAGGGAAACTCTAACTCCTCACGCGTACAGAGCATGTATCATAAAATCCCGCGGGGTCACTCATGGACACATCCGCGCTAGTACTGTCCGAATCACGGGATCCCAGACCCACATATGATTCAAGCCAGAAAGGCTTCAGGTCAAAGGTCTGCCCCCTCGGTAAAGGCCTCGGGTCAGGGGTCAAAGCCTCCCTCGGTAAACATCCTCGGGGATCTGCCGGGATTCAACTGTATCGATACAATAATATATACTGTGACTGTACTCTGTGTAAACCAAATCATAAATAGTTCTATGCAAGTGTATAAAGCATAATGTAAATGCATATACGTAATACATAATTGTATAAGCATATTCATCGATGCGTATTCGCAAATGCATAATCGTAAAACACATGCTCATATAAATCATAATCTCGTATGCATGCTCATGCTCGTAAAACGTGTAATAAAGACTCGCGACTAATCAGTGAAAAGAAATTGTCCACTCACAGATGAGCGTAACGCGATACGCGTTAATCCATTGATCCGGCGGAAAATCGCTCGCCAAACGAACACGATCCGGCGGAAAATTGTCCGAATCACATCTCGAGAAACAGCCGTTCTCGGAAACATATAATTCAATATCGACGAAATCGTCAAAATTCGATAATCACACCATAAAACCTCGCAACAATTTCTGATGCTCAATTCGAAAAATAAACCTCACAACTGCGATCGGAGCGCGAGTCCGAGCGAAACGACATATAACTCATCGAAAAATACGTCGCCGGAAAAGTCGCCGCTGTCGCTGGCTGCCGGAAAATCATCCCGGCCCAGAAAAATACAACCTACACATGGATTTGAAGATCTTGACATTTCCAACAACTTTCCAGTTCAAAGTTAAGCTCAATTTTCACCGGAAAAGGTCCAAAACTCACCTCAAAGTTACAAACCTTTACCGGAATTTCAAACCCACCGATCTCTCTCCTCCGGCCAGGGCAACCTCCCAAACCACTTCCAATAGCTTCCTCTCCTCATGGCTAACAAAATCCCTCAAAGAGCCACCACCAACTCGGCCGGAAAAGTCACCTCCGATGCCGTCAAAAACTCGCCGGAAAATCACCATTTTCGCACCCACATTTCTTCCTCCTCCGGCCACCTCATGGGACGATCCACCTCTCAAATCAAAGAGGGCCACCAGCCCAACAAGTTCCATGAAGGGACCCCGGCCAACCGTGGCCGGAAAATGGTTCAACTCTGGCCTCGCAACTCGGAATAATCCTCCGGAAGTACCCACGAGCTCGAAATTAAATTCTCTACAACTTTCGTGAAGAATCCCAAATCAATTTCTTGCCAGAAAATTTAGTCGTTAATGAAGCTTCCATATTAACCGGTTACGACAAAATCGCGACTAATCGTAAAACTCGCAAATCAAGTCGATAATCATTCTAATTTCGGTTCAGGTTGATCGACGGTCCAAAACGGATCACAATCACGATTCGGATAAACTCAAATATGAACAGATAAACTCGACGATATTCTGAAATTTCAAATATTCATATTATACTCCTCGGTCGTCGAAATAATAATCCAGAACCGCCCACAAAGTCGAAATCACGCGTACAACAACTCTCGAGAAGAGACTCAACTCAAATTCTCGGCCAATAATTAAGTCGTGATCAAAACCGGTAATTCAATCAATTTACTGAAAACTGCAATTACGCGCAAGCTCATAGATTAAGCCGATTACACTGTTGATTCTGTTCCGGGTCATCACACCCGACTAGTTAGTGATCAGCTGACTAGTCAAAGCATCGATGCTGGAAATAAAATAATCACAAACATACTTCTAAACTCGACTATAATAAAATATAGGAGACTGTAAATCTGTGTGAATATGAACTCGCAGCAACTGTGAACATAAATAAACGTCCACTCACAAGTCTACGACTATTGCTAGGGTCCAGTGAAATTTTCTTCGCTCCCGCGATCACGATATCCTATAAATACGGATCATACAATATCAGAATATGCGAAAAACTATGAAAATCGACACTAAAAACAACCCCGGAAGTCCCCCGAAGATTTCAAAAAATTTCTTCGCTAAAGCTCCGCCGTGGGCAATGGCGCGTGGCGTCACGCGCCTCCAGCCAAAGTCAACCAATGGGGGTGTTCGACCCCACGTTGGAAAGCTTACAATGAGTACTACAACTTTTCTAACTGGATCAATGTCCAAATCATTGATGTTTGGCCAAAAATTGCCCAAACAGATAGTAAACTTACTTTCCGGCAACCGCCACCAACGGCGGCGACTAACCCCTAGAAATGTTCCTCTCCTCGACCCATACCTACATGCCCTGACATGCTGCCAAATCGCTGGAATCGGGGCTCAAATTCCACGGCTCGAAATTGGCCGGAAATTCCATTTCGACGAAGTTCCGTCGTGAAGCTTCCTCAGACCTTTCTATCTACCCAGGAAGACTTTGGAAAAGGAGAGCTACAAAAACTCTTTATCCCCGACCCCCAAAACCTCGCCGGAGCACTGCCACTGGTGGTGGCGATTCGGCAAGGTTAAACCCGATTCGAGTTGCCGTTAAACTTACACCAAAATCCACAACAACTACCACAAACAAACCAGAAAACATAAAGGATGTTTTCCCTACCTTTCTCTTCGTCGGAGGTGGCCGGAATCGGTGAAACAGGTCGGGTTTGTTAAACGGGTCGCCGAGGGAGAAAAACGGGTTGAGCCTGATGGATTTTTCAGATTTATTTTTCAAAATTAATTCTCATTTATACCCTAACCGATCATCAAATCTAGCGGCCCAAAATCAATCTAATCTAGATCCAACGGCTCAGATCAAACCAACATAAAATCAATTATTTAAAATATTTTCTTGCACCAACTTTCGATAATCACAAAAAAAATCTCGTCTATCTGAAAAATTCCCCAAAAATTCCTATGAACTCAAAATTAAATAATCTACAATTTTCGTGAAGAAAGTCAAATCAAAATTGCCCGGTGAAAAATCGTTAATAATCTCGATAACGCGACTAATCTGCGATAAGGCGTAATATAACTCGATAAACGCATAATTTTGTTTCGGGTCGTAACAGAAATGTTAATTATTTTATGCCTTCTTTGTGACGGTTTATTTTAGTAATCAAACCTTAATTTGCACAAAGGAAAGTAACGAATGTCAGTTGTCAATGAGAAACATAAGAAAAGATAGGGATTTTGCTGCAATTAAAGGCAATATGAGTTCCCAAGGGTGAAACTGTGAAAGACTAGTCTATCTTGCTCGCAGTAGCATCCTATTTTCAGCTTACTTTATATGCAATGCATGTCGGACATTCGTGTCGAGTTTTTTTCCTTGAGATTTTGATCTCATTCTTCCTATTTTTCATGGCTTAAATATTCTACACTCCCATTTGCAGATTATCAATAGTGACAATGTGCAACAAGCAGCAAGAGAAACATATGGATATATCAAAAGTGGGATTGTCACAGTGATCAAGGATGCCTAGATTCCTAGCGGGACTGTTATCTAAACTTCAGTTTCCCCACCTGCTTAAATTTTGCTGACCGTGAAGCTCTTTACTAGTTACCAGGCTGAGAGAATGGTGATGCTCACTACAGCTGAAGCAACTTAGCAAGCCTCTACTTTGAGAGATCTGTCTTGTCTTCTGATCATGCAATGTATATTTCACAGTACTTGAAATGAGCTAACTCTATTTTAGCTAGTAAACTAGATAATTTAGTTAGAAAATTAGAATTAAATCCTAATAATTAACTAACTGAGAAATACTACAAATTTTTTAACATAATTCCCTTTGAAAACTGAACAACCCAAAAACATGAAAGAAAAGAATACTTCTAAACCAAATTCCCACAAACAAACAGTGGACCATTGATTGTCCATCCGGATTTCTCAACAAATAACATAAACAAGAACCAAAAATTTAACTCAGGAATTTAAAAATATATTCACAATATACTGTTCTGAATACAAAGAAAAGCAAACTCGACTAATACTTGAGAAATTAAAAATAACATAATACAACTGGAATTCAGAGCGACTTCTATGAACATATGATATATAAGAAAAAGTTTGACAGTGGTCTAGAACCTACTAAATGAAGAGCTGACAGGTGAACTTAAAGTCATCGACGACATCACACAAATTTAGGATTTAAATTGCAGCATGGGCGACGGAAACCGAAAGGCCCAGGGAAAGACATTGAAAAATATAAAACATTAGAGTGAGTGGACAAAAATAACGTAAATTACGTAAAACAATAAAATTGTAATAACATGCATTTTCGCTAATTTCTATAAATTAAATCGAGTTCAAATATAATAAACTAAAATACAATGAAAGTGGTCGTTCACGGTGTTTGATCTAACCCAGAATGACAGTATGTATAAAAATTTAGGTGATGGGATCATCTAGGGTATTTGTCCTAACCCGAGATAATCTGAGTCGAGCAGGGTGTTTTTCTAACCCAGTCCGACCAGCTATTCGATGATCAGTTGAATAGCTAGGGAATCGTTGCTACTAAATAAATCATCATAAAGTAAACCTCCAAATAAATTCTCTAAAAATATATCGTAAAGTGTAATGCGTAAAAGTATGAACTCGCTATCAACTATGAAAATAAAAGTCCACTCTCAAGTCTGCGACTACTGCTAGGGTCCAGTAGAATTTCCTTCGCTACTAGGGTCGTGATCTTGATGTGTTGTAAATATGGATCATACATTATCAGAATATGCGTAAAAATAGTAAAATCGGCCCTAAAAATAACCCCGGAAGTCTCGGTGATGATTTCTACAAACTGCCTCGTCGGAACACCACTGTGAGTGGTGGAACACGCGCCTTCAGTGAAAGCACTTTGATGGGGAAGTTGACTCCTTGTTGGAAAGCTCACGGCAAGCCCTTCCACTTTCATAATTGGTTCGAGGTCCAATTCAACGGTGTTTGGCCGGAATTAGCCAAAACATGTCGGAATACCATTTTTCGGAAATCATCACCAACGGTGTCAATTGACGTCTCAAAAGGCTCCTCTCCTCGAGCCCAACCTAATCCTTAACCTTATGCAACTCGACACAACCTCACGTGGCCTGAATTTCCCTCGAAAGCCACGGCCTGAAATCGACCAAAAATTTCAAAGCGTTGAAGCTTTACCGTAGAGCTTCGTCGACCACCCTAACCACCCAGAAAGACTCAGAAGGGGGAGAGCTTTAAAATCTCCCTAGCCTCGACCCTCAACTCACTCCAGAGCACTGTCATTGACGGTGGCGACTCCAATGATATAAACCTGATTCAGGTTGTGCTAAAATCTGCAAAATTCTCAAGAAAAACACACCAAACAATCAAGGAAGCTTAGGGCTTCATTCCCCTACATTTTCCGTCGCTGGAGGTGGCCAGAATTGGTGGTTAGGGTCAGGTCAAGCGATTCAAATCGACAGGGTAAAACGGGTTGAGCACCGTGAAATTTTCAGATTTTCTCAAAATAATTTCCAAAAATTAACTATTTATATCCCTAAGCTTCTCAAAAGATCAACAGCCCAAAATCAATCTTATCACGATCAAGCGGTCGAGATTTAATCGAATAAAGATATATTTTTTTTATAATATCTTGCGTGGACTTCTGATAAGCATAAGAAATAGCTTGCTTATCCGAAAAATTCCCTAGAAATTCTTACGAGCTCGAAATTAAATACTCTACAACTTTCATGAAGTCAAATCAAATTCTCGCTCGATGAAAAATTCGTTAACAACCTCGATAACATGACTAATCCACGATAAAGCTTAATATAACTCGATAAGCGTGTAATTTTTGTTCGGGTGGTAATAGTCCTACAATGTAATTAGAGGAAATAAACCTCCAAAATTTTCTCTTGTAGATGTTCTACTGCGTTATGAAATAAAATTTGCATTGCTTTAATAAGTGTTTGTCAACAGGAACGGAGGTATAGAATGATTAACAAATATATGTACTTAAGTGAAAAACATAAAAAAAAAAAAAAAACTCCATGTCTAATCTGTTGGAAAAATAGGTTTTTTAGCACTATTTTAACTAACCATTTTGAGGCAATTAAATTAAGATATTTACTTGTTCAAATGGTTAAATGGGTGAATGAGAAATTATCACCAAAGCAAGCTAAAGCCTTTCGAATTGCCACTTAAATTGTTTATGACGGCTAATAAACCATAGTAATGGCAAGTAATTGAATAACGAACTAAATGGTTTGTAACGGTTTTATAACCGCTCATAAACCTTAGTTATGATATATAATTTAAGCCTATTAAATGGATTGTTTTGTAACCGTTCGTAAACATTATTGACGGCAAATTAAATATGTCAATTGATGGTGAGTTTAATGACCAGAAACGGTTTTGGTATTAACTCGACAATAAGTGGCTTGTCCCCAATGAAGCCTAGCTATATAAAGCGACATTCTTCTTCTCATTTCATGGAGTCAATCGATCCCATCAAAATCAATCTCCTCTCCTCTTCTGATCTCTTCTCTCCAAAAGATTTTCGGTGATAGAGTAAGCTACTATTCAGTTCGACGAGAAATTCTTGTGCTGCAGTACAAAACTTTGAAGTTGTTTTATCCTGGGAGAACAATGCCATACAAGCTCGTTGGCGGCGTAAAAGTTCTTAAGGAGAGCGTGTGATACACGTGACTCAACTTAGTTCATCTTCTTCAAGAAGTTGTTCTTCGTTCGTTCATTTGTGTTTTACTAATTAATTAATCAAATAATTAGTATTTTTGGTATTTATTAGATTAATATCACTACTTTTTTCTACAATCTTAAGAACTTTTATATGTGATATTGACTAACGGGTTTCTTTAAGGAAATGGTTGCCTAACGAAAGAGTGTTGAGGAATTGGTTACTAAACAAAAATAATGTTGCCTTAAGGAAGTGGTTGCCTTTGGAGTTGTGTTAATACGAAACCTTGCCTAAGAGAAATAGACTCCAAAGAAATTATCAATTAGCTATCTATGCTAACGAGGATTTTTTTAAGGATAATAAAAAGTTTCCTTGTAATAATGAAGCACTATGATTTGGTTGTATGCCAAATTCAAGTGATTGAATATTGAGATATTCAATAAAAAATTCATTGTGAATTTGACCATGAAATCAATAGAGAAATAATATCAGATATTATTTATTGATTAAGAAAATAACACGTTATGAGTATTTTCAGGAAGAAAAAAAAAGCAATGAAATATTTTAAACACTAAAAGAGCTATAGGCCACATCGAGTCCTTTGGTTGAAAAGGAGGTTGTGATAATGAGTGTTAATTAATACAAACTATGAGTAGCTTGCACTAGATGATGTGAGATCCAACATCATTTGGAGAAGATGAGGTGATATGTCTTATATGTGGAGACTTACCTCTCTATAGCAAGAGACATTTTGGGATGAGACCCAAAAGCAAAACCGTGAGCGGTTGGCCAAAACAAGTAATATCATGCTATGAGGATGTGTCGTGGAAAATGACGTCATAAACGACGCCCATGGCATGGAAGCAGTCAAAGATTATGATTGTGAGATGGAAGACTTGGAAATGTGATAGGACCATGCCAAGTTGGATGAACAATCAAGGGTCAACAAAGGAGGTCTAAATGATGATCTCTTGAAAGGAACTAAACAATGTACTGTATGTTCCTAAGAATTGAGTTGAGGCTCAGTGAAAATGACTTTCGCTTATTGATTAAATAAAAAATAAATTCTTGTTTAACAGAGAATTTATGTTGGCAATAGAGCTACAAGTGGCGGAAATTAAAAATTGAAATATAATGACCATGGTCAATGATAGCTCTTCCACCTTTGTGTCTACCAATGCAAGGTGGAAAATCTCTACCCAAAAAGGAAAATTATGTGAAAATAGTCAATTGTATTTGATATGAACATAATTATAAGAATTATCGATCTCTTGTGTGCAACAAACACAAGATATGATAAGGAACTCTGAAAATTACATCGTTTTTTAAAGATGTATTTTCGAGTACATCCAACTTGTTGTTGATGATGGACTGTAACAGCTAAATCACTAGCTTGTAATAAACGGTTAAATAACCATCAATGCAATTTAGAACAACCATCTAATGATTAGTTGATGAGCAAACTAATGACTTATAAACCGTTAAATAAATGCGAGTAACGGATAAGTTTAAAGTCATCAACACAAAACTAATTTTGTGTTATTCAGTGTTATGCTTCCTAAATTAAGCATAATAAATGGGGATCTTCCAGAATCAAAGAACTGAGATAAGGATTGGAAAATCCTTAGGTTTCAACTCTTAACATGTATGGTTAAGAGTAAACTTAAATCTTTAAGGGATAGGTACCTTGTGTACTGTCCTGGTTAAGAAGATGCCACTAAAATATGATTCTGATTTACAAATCATACTTGGAAACTTGTGGATCTTCCACTTGGTTATGAAATTTTAAGTTTCAAGTAGATTTTCAAGAGGAAAATGAAGTCCTATAGACAAAAAGAAGGCCTTGATGATTTCGACACTAAATCTCTAGTGACAAAGTAACTTTCATCATAATGGTACTTGTTATTGCCACGTTGGGCAACTATGAAGTACATCAAATGGATATGAAAAATAGTTTTCCTGGAAGGAGATATAGAAGAGAAAATCTATATAGAAAAACCTAAGGGTTTCTTGGCTCCCGGTCAAAAAGAAAAAATATGTAAATTGGTGAAGTCATTATATGTCTTAGAAAAACACAAATGCAATGACATAGAAGATTTGACAACATAATCACCAATGGTTTCAATATCAATAAAGGTGATAATTTATATATGTCAAATACACAGAGAGAGGATATATCTTTGTGTGTCTACATGTAGATGACATGCTTATCATTGAAAGCAATGATAAGTTGCTCAAATAAAGATAAAGATACGTACTCGATTTGTAGTATTTATGACTCTATTTTCTAATAGGTCTCACCTTAGTAGTTCATAATATCTAGAAAATGAGATTTTCGATAATAGTATACTTGAGCGGGCCTCACCCCACCTACATCGATTTCTTCTAGCTTGGTTATGAGTGAGAAAAGCTACCCAAACGATTATAGATTTTATAATTAACAGCAAAGTCATTCATGTACTATTTGGGAATGCAAAAGCATTTGAATCCTTAGAAAACATCACAAGAATGTTAAAAGGGATGATATCAAATTAGTTACATTATGTGGAGAATATCCTTGGAAATGTGACAAGGAGAATTCTGGAATTGCCAGAACTCCGATTGACATGACTCTTCATCTTAAAAAGAATAAAGGAGAGAGTGTTTCTCAACTAGAATACTCTAGAGTCATTGGAAGCCTACTGTACTTAACAAGTTGTACAAGGCTAGACTTGACTTATGATGTGAACAAGCTAAGCAGGTACACGAGTAATCCTGGTGGAATGCATTGGCAAGCAATTGCAAGAATATTCAAGTATTTAAGGTATACTCGTACATATGGGCTGCACTATACCAGATATTCAGCTGTCTTAGAAGGGTACAACGATGCAAATTAGATTTCTGATATGAAAGACTCAAAATCCACTAGTGGATATGTATTCATACTAAGGGTGCATCGGTATCTTGGAAATCCTCCAAACAAACTATTATAATCAGATCCACGATGAAATACGAATTTGTTGCCCTAGACAAATGTGGGGAAGATGCTGAATGGCTATGCCAATTCATAAAGGATATTCTAAAATGGACGAAACTTGTGCCTGCAATTTGCAATTGGCAGGGTGCAAAACAATATGTACAATGGTAAGTCAAGACATTTGTCAAAGACATAATACCATCAAACAACTACTCTCTACTGGTGTCATTTTCATTGACTATGTGGAGTCAAAAGATAACAAAGCGGATCTGTTAATCAAAGGGTTAAATAGAGAGTTGGTTGATAAATCATCAAGAGGAATGAGACTAAAGCCCATGAGTTAAAGTCTTTACAATGAACACCCAACCTAGTTGATTGGAGATCCCAAGATCTAGGTTCAAAGGGATAACTAAATTGTAGAGATCGTGTCGGATCACTGTGGGGATTTTCCCCAAGTCCATTCCTATGATGAAAATAATGATGCTCGTAAGGAATGAGGTTAAGCTCAAAACTTTTAATGATTCTTAAGCGTCGGAAATCCGAGCAGAGTAATACGGGTTACTTTTAATTAAGAAATCACTTATGTAAGAGGGAAGTGGGGCCGCTTCTAAGGGACCAGGGCACAATTCTTGTTAAACTCTTACAGAACCAGGCGCGTGTTCAAGGCCAAAACGGACATAATAGTGAGAACTGAAAGTATCAAGAAGAAACTTGTGTGAAGTATGCCATCGTTTACACAAATGGCGAATAGTTCAAAGACATTGCGTCTACTGTTTAGTTAGTAAAGTAAGCATGCTTTCACAAGGGAAAGTTCAAAGGGTTAACCCCTACCTATCTTATGCAAGTTTTCAACCGCAGAATTTATCACCAAGTCTCGAGTATTTGGTCTCTAATTTCATTCATCTGGGGAATTGTTGGAAAAATAGGTGTTTTAACATTATTTTAACTAACCATTTTGAGGTAATTAAATTAAGATATTTACTTGTTCAAATGGTTAAATGGGTGAATGAGAAATTATCACCCAAAGCAAGCTAAAGGCTTTCTAATTGCCAATTAAATTGTTTATGATGGCTAATAAACCTTAGTAATGGCAAGCAATTGAATAACGAACTAAATGGTTTATAACAGTTTTGTAACCGCTCATAAACCTTAGTTATGATATATAATTTAAGCCTACTAAATGGATTGTTTTGTAACCGTTCGTAACATTATTGACGGCAAATTAAATATGTCAATTGATGGCGAGTTTAATGACCAGAAACGGTTTTGGTATTAACTCGACAATAAGTGGCTTGTCCCCAATGAAGCCTATATAAAGCGACATTCTTCTTCTCATTTCATGGAGTCAATCAATCCCATTAGAATTAATCTCCTCTCCTCTTCTGATCTCTTCTTTCCCAAAGAATTTCGGTGATAGAGTAAAGTCATATTCAGTTCGACGAGAAGTTCTTGTGCTGCAGTACAAAACTTTGAAGTTATTTTATCCTGGGAGAACAACGCCATACAAGCCCGTGGGTGGCGTAAAAGTTCTTAAGGAGAGCGTGTGATACAAGTGACTCAACTTAGTTCATCTTCTTGAAGAATTTGTTCTTCGTTCGTTCATTTGTGTTTTACTAATTAATAAATTAGTATTTTTGGTATTTATTAGTTTAATATCACTACTTTTTCCTACAAAATCTTATAAATGGAAGCTTGAAACTGATAAAAGAACTCATGATCACCTTTCGGATGCCTGATGTCTTCTCATTTTGTTTTGAGTCTGGAACTTTATGTAGTTCTGAAGCGGTAGTATTCTTGTTATGTTTTAAGTTTGCAACTTTTCTTGGTCCGGTGGTGGCAGTAGTCTTCTTGTTTTGGTTCTAGTCTGGAACATTTCTTGACTTGAAGAGGTAGTATCATTCTCATTTTGGTTCCACTCTAGAATTTTCCTTAACTTGAAGGAGGAGGTAGTATCTTTCTCAATGTTGATCAAGCGTAACATATCTCTTGACTTGGATGAGAAAGTGGTAGCTTTCTCAATTTTGTTCAAATCTGGAATATCTCTTGACTCGTTGGAAAA
Organism: Geum urbanum; assembly: GCA_946800695.1. Lineage (NCBI taxonomy): Eukaryota > Viridiplantae > Streptophyta > Magnoliopsida > Rosales > Rosaceae > Geum > Geum urbanum. The sequence goes on along the minus strand of OX327003.1, from coordinate 33,171,085 downwards.
GGTGGTAGCTTTCTCACATTCGTTCAAGTTTGGAATATCTCTTGACTCGGAGGAAGAGGTAGTACAATGGTTCAAGTTTGGAATATCTCTTAACTCGAAAGAAGATGCCATAGTTAATTAGTTTGGTGCACATCTGGAATATCTCTAGAATCAGAGGAGGATGTACCACTTGTGTCATTCTCATTTGGTTCTACAATATCTCTCGACTTGGAGGAGGAAGCGCCTTTTTCATGCTTGTTTGATGTGACAGTATCTTTCTCACTATGCTTCTTCTCAGCATCCTCCTACACAGCATCATCAATCTAGTCAGATGGAGAAGGCACCATCCTCAGGGGAATGGAAGCAAACAGAGTCTGCAGTCTCCTTCGAGCTCTTTATCTAAAACGCCTCTTACATAGAACAGGGGACCCCAAGTAAAAATCACCACCAGACTCCGGCTTAACAACTTCACTTGCAAGTTGCATTTATGCCTCCGACACCATTACACTATCTTCCTCATCTCGTCGGTCTAATCCATCATCCTCTAAAAGGTTAAGTTTCATGGTTAACATGTAGCAGGTAAGAGTTTTAGATATAGCATAACCGTTAGACCAAATTAAAAAATGAATGGTCAAGATTAAATTATACATTTTAAAGAAAAAGTTACTTATTTAGGTTTGGTACTGTTCCTTATGAGAAAACTAAACTTGATATTACAACCTTAAAGAATTAAATTAGTTTACCATTTTATAGTTATCTTATAAACATGTGTTTTATTGTAAATTGTGTTAACATATTGAAGTAAGAATTTTAATTTATTATCAATTTTCTAGATCAGATTTTTATATGCCACATTTCATGTTGTGATAAACTTTTTTAAACATTCAAATTTAATTGAATCAACTAACTATAACTTGACATTTATCATAATATTGATCTCTTTTCAGCAACCTATATTTGACCATTTTATATGCCACATTTCATGTTGTAATCAACTACTTTAAACATTCAAATTCAATTGAATCAACTAATTATAACTTGACATTTGTCATAGTGTTGATCTCTTTTTATCAACCTATATTTGGCCATTTTATGGTTCTTTGGCTTGACCCTTGTTTGTTGTTGGAGATCAAAATAAGGCTAAATTGTAGTTTTTTGCCTTTAGACCTCCTTATTGCATTGAAGATGGCCTAATTTGAGTCTGGGACACAATTTTTTTGGGTAGGCCAGGCAAGACAAAAGAAAGGAAAAAGAAGAAATTTTGATGAGGTATTGATCCTAATTGATGAAGATTGAGAGGAATCAAACAAATAGTAATTTTAGGAGGACTCAGAAGATGCTCGAAGTATGAGCAATCGTATAACCAATGACACGGTAATGATCATATAAATTGCGATAAGCCCCTTCCCCCGAGCCCATGTTCTAGTGATAGAGGTCGCTTCTTCTTTCTAAAAACATAAAAAAATTTCCTCCCGCCACTTCCCATATCCCTCCCTACTAGATTTGCTCTAGTGAGATTTGGGTCGAAGGCACTAGAGAGGGGGAGGGTTTCACCTCGTGGCCATTGTCCAACTTGGCAAGTGATTATTTTTATATTTTAGCCTGGGTTTCCATGCCACCATTTATGAAGATCTCATCCTCAAACATCCATCTCTAAAGTCACCCACCACCACCTATTTTCCCTCATCCACTTACCAGCACAAAGAACTTCATTCAGTGTGTTTGTTCTTGTACCAAAACGCTTCAGTATTTGGCAGTTGTCACTACATCCACGAGGTTCAAGCCATGTGACAGGAGGAAGAATGGGTTCGACTCGGTGGAAGACTCAAACTTTTAGGACCACACTACCAAAAGAATCACTATACCCGACGAGTTAGTGTCGTCGATCTGTTCCGTTGTTTCGTCGGATATACCCTATACCCGACGACTCATCGTCGGTGATACTATAACCGACGATGAATTATGTTTTTCGTTGGAAAAAAAAAGACTAAAGGCAACGAGACATTATCGTCGGGCATAGTTTCAAACTATAACCGATGATGGTGACATATATCGTCAGTTATAATTAATAATAATTAAATTTTTTTTGCAGGTTCTGGGTTTTATCTCAAAACCTGCATTCACAAAAAATCACCAATATTGTTCAAATTGAAAATCAACAACCATTGAAACTATAGTAGTAAATAAATTAAAAAAAAAACCGAAATCGTTCAAATCTATATACATATGCGTACGTAGTAAATAATTAAAATAAAAAACTGACAGTTGTTCAAATCTACGGGGGTCCTAAGTCTATGTGGGCAAACGGATCGTCATAAGTTGGTTGGTCTTGGTCTGGCTGAGGCTGCGGCTGAGGCTGAGGCTGTGGCTGAGGCTGTGGCTGTGGCGCACCGAAAATGGGCGGGGGAGCTATCTGGATTCCAGATGCATGCAACTGTGCATAACAGTGCTGCATCCATGTCTCCATCTGCTGCTGCTGTTCGGCCAACCGATTCTGCTCTGCGGCTCGCGCCTGCTCCATCTCCTCCATCCGACGTCGTTGAGCTTCCATCTCAATCGCTTGCCTATGAAGCTGGTCCTGTAGCACATTAGTCTTTGAAAATGATCCCGATCCGCGAGAGAATTCAGGGGTCTTCTTCAGCAGCCCTTGACCCCACTTTCCAGAACTCCTGCAGTAGAAAGTGTTCTTCTCTGGAGGGATCGCAGTTGATATAATCCTGGCCCTGACGATCGGATCAGATCGATCAATCTAATCAATCGGGAGTTCCGCATCGGGGGTGTTGGGATAGAGCTCTCTCGCCACTTGAGTCAACGCCTCCGGAATCGCCTCCTGAACTCTCGCCTAATTGACAAAGAAAAATAAAATATTAATTAATTAATTAATGTAAACAATCTAAAAAAATAAGAAATATGTTTATTTTGTTATAAGGACACTTACAGCATATTCGGGGAACTGCGGATACGCGTGCTGCATCGTATAGACAAAGAGATCCTCTTCTGGGTGGTTGGCCGCCTCCTCGATCCAACCCGAGTATGATCTGGAACCGGCATGATGATTTTTGGTGTTTTTGGCCCGGTTCCTTATGTTGACTTCAGAAATAGTCTGCTCGATTAATCCAACATCTAAAAAATATTAGCCAAATAATTTGAGGGAAGTACGATAAAACAAAAATTTAATCGATCGAAGGTTGCGTACCTTCAATTTCAGGTTGTTGAAGTGAACCACAAGTCATCGTCACTCGTACTCCCTATAACGAAACTCGCTAGGGGTACCCGAACGATCGTCGCCGTACTTTTTCCAATATTTTTTCAGCTCGCCCTTCCACTCCTTATACCTATATTAATAAAATCAATCGTTAGTAACTTACAACATTGTATGAACATAATCAAAAGAAACGAAAAAATTGAAACAAATGAATCTAGTAACCTGCTCCCATGCACTTCATCCGCCCACGTGGGTCTAATGTCATTGTCCACGCGGAACCACCTCTGCAATGCATATATATATATATCAATAATATTAAAAATTTATTTAGAAAATATACATAATGAATATACAATTCAACTTACCGACAACGCATTATTCAGCTCATATTTGACGGATTGCGGCACTGAATTCCAATCTGGCCATAACATTGGGACTCTATCCCGTATGAGGCTGCCCGCCATCCCTGCGTACCTTCAAGTGACCTTTCCCTCGATCACCTGCCCTCTATCCCCGGTCGGAATCATAACTTGGCCACCATCGCTAGCCTGATTGGCGTCGTCCAGTAACTTGCCGACGACGGGGCCTCTGGTTCTCTTTTGTTTGTCACCGGGCACGATCTTGCCTATCACATATATATGTAGACGATTTTTTAAACATCAACACCTAATTGAATTTAAATATTACTAAGTAAAAAGATATCACTAATTAATATTTACCTGATTCGTCGGTGCGTTGTCCCGGAATCCTCACACTCCAGAGAGGTTCCGGGAAGGGTACATACGCATATGCCTGGTCCGGGGTAATGAACTCTAGCTGTCCCAGAACAGGCATCCCCGTGGAATCGACGAGAGGTATCGTCGGGATTTCCAACGGTAAGAATACGGTAGACGGCGGACATAGTCGCATCCTGGCCGAGGACTGAGTCGATCCACCAGCCTCCTCGAAAGAATGAGGAGTCTGGTGGGTGAAGGGGGAAGGGTCCTCGCGATGAATCTCCGGCATTCGGACCGAGGATTGAGTCGCACTATCCGTTTCTGGCGTGCGACTGACCTCATAAAGCCTCCTCGCGCCTGAGGATCGAGAAGGCTCGACCTGCTGCTGCTGCTGCCTTCATCCCCACGTCATGATCTCCCTCTCCCTCTCGACCTCCCCCTCGAGCTCGACCCCCCTCGGGAAGCACCGCAATTTAACCAATTCATCGTTGCTAAAATTAAAATTAAAATTAAAATCCTTCCACTCACATAAAATTTTCATTATATCACCTAATTTCATTATATATTAATTCCTTCATATATAATTCCACTAAATTACAAAAATTCAAAATAATTCTAATTAATCCAAAAATTCCACGCCCAAAAATGAGCACTAAAAAATTCAATAATATCCAATAATATCCAATAATTAATTAAGCTCATCTATATATATATATATATAATCCAATAATTCTAATTAAAAATCCAAGAAATCAACAATAATTCCCGATATAATCCAATAATTCCAACAATCCAAAAAAACAACACTAAAAAATATATTCAATAATATCCAATAATTAAATAAGCTCCTATATATATATGTATATAAACCAATAATTCTAATTAAAAATCCTAAAAATCAACAATAATTCCCAATATAATCCAATAATTCCAACAATCCAAAAAATCAGCACAAAAATTCCAATAATTCCATCAATCCAATATATAATCCAATAATTAATTAACCTCCTATCTATATATATAATCCAATAAATCCCAAAAATTAACAATAATTCCCACAATCAACAAAATTCAAGAAAAATCCAATATATATTCACACAATTCATCCAAACATCCACATTATCGATAAACAAACTAAACAAATTAAAATCTAACCTAAAAAAAATTGAAATTGGGGATTTAGGGATTTAGGGATTTAGAACCTATTTTTGGTTTTAGAATCTTCCTATGTTGATGATGGACGATGGCTTGATCGAGATTGATGTCCTTCCTCTTGCTTGACGGACGGCGGCGGCAGAAATGGGATCGGAGGAGGAGATTTTAGGTTTGCAGAAACGAAACTACCCAAAACGGTTGCAGTTCTGGAATATAACGCGAAACTATAGCCGACGATATAAGTATTATCGTCGGCCATAGTATACCCAAAACTATAACCAACGATATTTGATATGAATATCGTCGGTTATAATTTTTTTATTTTTTTTCATATGCCGGTTATATATAGTGTACTTAATATTTATTAATATTTAATAATACGAAATTATTAGAAAAAAAAATGGAAATTATTTAAAAGCCTAATTAAATTAAAATGGCATTTAATTTTTTTGGCTATAGTATAACCGACGATATTAATTCGAATATCGTCGGTTATAGTTTTTTTTCGATCTCTCGATCTCTCTCTCTCATGATCGCTATTTAGCAATTTAATCGACACAATTTAAAGTCGATCATCTGAATATAATTCATTTTACATTGCACGTTCAAACTCAAAATAACATACATACACTAAGGCGCATAGTCAGAATCATCGCTTGAGTCTGACTCTGTTTCCGAGTTAATTTCAGGTAAGATGTGTATGCCCTCGTCACTTGAGTTTTCATTGTCTTCATTTTGATTAACATCAATAAGATTCGGTTGAGGAATTCATACCACACTGCCCTGTCTCACATTATTAAGGCGAATTGTTGAGGTTTCAGGAATACCAGTTGCGTTCGGCTCTTGGTATGCACTAACTTCTTCATTATCCGAGGTCACACCAAGGGTTGAGGCACTGTATATGTTTCGTGGAAGAACATGGTTAACCACTTTCCACGCGCCTTTATGCACAAGATCATCAAGATAGAACAATTGTTTCACCGTCGTGGCCAAAACAAACGGATCATCTTCATATCAGCTTGTAACAGTATTCACCAAAGAAATGCCGTATTGATCGGTCCTTGTGTTCTGAGGGTCGGTATCAAACCATCTACACTTAAACAAGTGCACGGTCATGCCTTCCCCATATATTAATTCGACAACTGAATGGAGAACACCGTAATAGTAAACTCCATTCTGCCCACCATGCACCATTACCCCAGAATTCTGTATTTTTCATCTGACATCTCTATGTTCACAAATAAATAGCACGCAATTTACCTTACACATAGGATAAACTCTGGAAGTTACCGGTTTCTGCGCCAAGAGCCTCAATTCGTGTGACCACTGAGGGATATCATCATCTTGTACATGGTTCATCTGAAAATAATCATTTATGAACTTAACTATAAATAGGATACGAGACATGCACTTAAATTTATATACCAGTCAATATATCTATATACGTACCCGTTTGCCAAAATAGTTTGCGAACGTCTTGTTGTGGTACTCAACATCACCGGAAATAGCAGGGCAGTAAAGGTGCAAATTTTTCCAATATTGAACTTCTGGACAGTTAATCAATACCGACCAATGGGCAATGACTAGCTCATAAGGTTCCAAATTGTGCGAGTTGGGAAACTTTCCAGAAACTTCAACATCATCGGAGATGATCGAAAAGTTGAACTGCCCTCCATCTACTGGCATATGTTGTGGAGGGTCCTCCACCGCTCCTAAATACAACTTGGTGTACGTTATGCACTCATGCGCAATATATGCTTCAGCGATACACCATTCGGGTGCAGATTTGTTCATCACATAGTCTTTGTAGTCCCCTAATTGTCTGTAAAGTGGTAATTAAATAAGCATGTTATGCTTATTGCAAAATAAGTGAATAAATAATATTAAAGATCGACATATATAGCCAGATTCAGAGATGCATTACGTACCTTTCCATAGGATACATCCGTGTGTAGTGTACTGGACCAGTAAGCAACAATTGTTCCGGAAGATGGAGCATCAAGTGAGGCATGATGTCGAAAAAGTTTGGAGGAAATATCCTTTCAAATTTGCACATGATAAAAATGATGTTCTGGTGCATTTCCAACAAGTCCGATTTCTTCACTTCTCTCGTGCATAACTTCTGAAAGAATCTTGACAAAGCCAATAACGGCTCCACCACCTCTTTGGGCAGGTACCCTCGAATGAAAACAGGGAAAAGGCGTTGAAGCAGTATATGACAGTCATGACTCTTTAGTCCATACATCTTATTGTCTTTGAAGTTAACACATCGACTTATATTTCCAGCATAGCCTGAAGGATACCTGACATTACCCATCCAGCCAAAAATTTCATTCTTCTAGGCAGGCTTGATGGTATAAGGAGCTTGTGACATTTTTTTCTTCCCATCTCTCAACGACAAATGTTTTCGCAATCCCATCCTTTTAAGATCAATGCGTGCCTTCGGGCCGTATTTAGTTTTTCCCTCCCAATTCAACACTATGCCGACCACACTCTCGCACACATTTTTCTCTATGCATAACATCTAAGTAGTGTCTGATCAGCAACTTGGACCAATACGAAAGTTCCCAAAAAATACTTTTGTGTGTCCAGAATTTATACATGTCGGGTTTGTCAGGTATTGACGCCACTATCTCAAGATGATTGCTTAGCTGCCCAAAATTGTATTCATTTAGCACTTCCAATATTTCATCCCCCGTCCATCTCCTCGGCTGCTCACCTGTTTCCACAGTCCCATCAAATGCCTCAATATCCTCCCGAAATGGGTGATCATGTGGAAGCCAACAACGATGACGCATCTATACAATCTTCCTGCAATGAGGTCTGCAACACTCAACCGTCATGCACTCTGGACAAGCCCTGTATCCCCTGGTAACGTTGCCCGACAACATCCCGCGTGCAAGAAAATCGCTAATGGTGCCAACAAGCATGGCATGCATCTGGAACATCTCATTTTTGAACTTGTCATTAGTGGGATGACCATGCTCACTCAAGTACTTAAGTTCCTCAATCAAGGGTCTCAAATACACATCGAGACACTTTCCTGGATAACCCGGCCCTGGAATTATCATAGTGAGCATATTGTATTATTTCTTCATGCACATCCATGGAGGAAGGTTGTACGGTACCAAAATAACTGGCCATATACTGTATTGAAGACTCATGTTGCCAAAAGGGTTGAATCCGTCAGATGAAAGACCCAGCCAAACATTTCGAACCTCTGATGCAAAATAAGAAAACTCCTTCACCATGTGCTTCCAAGCCTATCCGTCAGCAGGGTGTATAAGCGTATCACCGTCGGGCAAATTCCTTTCGGCCCACCATCTCATAGCTTCAGCCGTGTGTGCAGACATGAACAACCGTTCTAGCCTATCTATCAGCAGAAAATACCGATGTATCTTCACAGCTTTCTTGTTTTCGGCATGAGTCAACTTATACCTATCTATACCACATACCGGGCATTCATCAACAGATTCAAGATCATTCCCATAAACATCTTCACCCCAGAAGAGGACACAATCATATCTACAAGCATGGATTTTGATGTAGGAAAAGCCAAGATGTTTCAGGATCTGTCGCACCTTACGATGAGTGGTAAGAAGACGATGACCGGGGGGCAACAACGAACCAGACCACTTCAGCCAATCATCAACAGCCTTCACACTCATTTTGTTCTCCACTTTGAGCTTCATTACTCTCATAACACTTTCAAGAACAGTCTTATTACACCTGTTGTACAACGGGGTCTGTTGGAAGGCAATGAGGTTGTTGTACTTGTCCATACCAGCAGTGTTGACAGCTGTAGGTAATTGCTGGACTGGCTCAATATGAGGGAAGTCTCCAACGGCGGGAGGGATATCTGGTGCTTGAGCAAATATACCGCTCTCATGAGGAAACATATCGTTGATCAACCTTGTTGTTGGATCATTGGATGTACTGCCACTCTACAAAAATTGTCCGTGATCATGTTAACCAACTGATGAGCTCTTACCGTGATAAATCCAACATGTGTACTTATCCCAAAACCCGTTTTTCTTCAAGTGCTCCAATACTTTATCGATGTGAAAGCGATATCGCTTGCTGCGACACTGACATTTCATACACAGACAATAATGAATTGTCATCCCTCCACAATTAACCTTCACATATTCCACAAAACTTCTAATTTCACGGTGATATCTTACATCCCATCTTGGAAGACACATCCAACTCTTATCCATCATGAAAATTATAACTGCATGTATATATACCCATGATCTTATTAATTAAAATTTCATAGCTAGATATATATATATATATATATCGATCTATATATATATATATCAATATTCAAACTATAAATTACATAATTTAATTATTCGATCTACTCGATCCCTAACTAGCTAGCTAATTAATTACAAATGAAAATATATATATATATAGTCGTCTAATTATTCTACTCGATCCATAATTATTCATATATATATAATTTCGTCTAATTTAACTCGATCAAAATCAAAACATTCGATCAATCAATTAATATAAATATATATTATATATATTATAATTCCCATAATTTTAATATATATATATATACACGTACGTACACCTTAACTATATATATATAATCGAGATCACATAAATCTAAATATATATATATATATAACCACACTATATATAATTAATCACAATTAACCGATCGAAACATCACAATAATCACGTACAATATATATTATACCCATAATAAATAATCACAATTAATACTATAATAATCACAATATATAATGCAATTAAAATTTTAAATTAATTAATCACCCTAGCAAGCTATATATATATATATAATCCAATAATCAACACAACAAATACGTACTACCGTACTCCAACTTAACTATCAATCACGTACTCAAAATCAACCATCAATTACTCAAATTCAACAATCAATTAACTCGATCGATCAATATATATATATTCAAAATCAACAATCGATCAACACACACATGCATATATATATATATATATATATAATATTAAGTACGTACCTATATATAATGAATCATGCATCACGAACTCATTCCCGACAGTTTTCCACATCACCCAAAGATTTCAGAGCATTTTCAGTTTTCGCGGGAGATTTTTTTGAATGACAGATCGAGCTGCTGCCCAGAATGGATCTGATGAAATAAGAAACTATAGCCGACGATTCCAATAAATCATCTGTTATAGTCTGAAAAAATAGTCGGTATTTGTTGAAAAGTATACCCGACGATTTTTCGGCGACTATAACCGACGACAAGATTATCTAGTCGGTAAAAAAACTATAACCGACGAGGTAATCCTATCGTCGATTATAGTTTACTATACCCGACGAGAACACTTGTCGTCGGTCATTTTTTAGGAATCTCGTCGGCTATAGGCATTCTTCTGGTAGTGCCAGGATGTTGACCTAGATCTCGAGTCTAAAACTCAGCGGCACTCCGTTCACTGGTGGCGAAGTGAAGAGAAGATTAATGATGATTACCAGCATAGATTAGGTTTGGACTTATCTTTACCTAGTTTAGGCTTCCAATTTTTTTACCCTCGTTGTAACCGCTCTGTTGGCTATTATTTATATTTTGTTTAGTTCACCTTGGACTCTAAGTAGAGTGAGAACCTAGTCTTATTCTTAAGTGTCTAAAAATAGAAAGTTGTTGAAGGAGAAAATAGATACGTAATCAATGTAGACTAAAACTTTACTTCTCTCTACAGGGGCGGAGCTAGTGTAAGGCAAGGAAGGGCAAATGCCCTTTTTTGAATTTGAACAATAAAAAATTAAGTACAGGTGTTTAAATATATTCTATTTAGATACATATTTGTTTTTCAAATCCATAATTTCAAAATTTCCATTAATATAAAGTTTCTAATTATTTATTTTTGCGTAATCTAATCGTATTATGAAATACATATTTAAATTATTTTAGTTTATTTCTAGTTATGTTTGTTCTTCTTTCCTCACTCTTAAATTATTTTTATTTTTTACAAATACTCTATTCGAATAATTCATTGGCAAATAGTAAAATAATTTAGCGGTAGAATAATTTCATTGACTACTTATCAATTTCATATTTTTTTCAATCAATCTATATTAATTCGATTTGCATATTGCCTTTCATTATCGATCTTGCTTCGAGTGTAATGCTAATCTTTTAACAGAAAATGGTGAATAAGTTTCCAAGTATATTTTATGAACTAAATGACTGTTGATGAATTTCATAGGTTGAAATACCATGTGTTAATTTAATTAAAAGAGAAAAATTAACCGCTTGGTCTCCCCTCCCTTGATATATTTTCTGGCTCCGCCCCTGTCTCTCTGTGTCTCGAGAAGTTTCCTGTGAGGTTCTCCGGTGAGAGAGTGTCTCTTCTTTTTAATGGCAACAAACAAACAAATAAACACCTAATTATTTTCCATTTAAAAATATTTTTTTATGTCTATACTATTCTTTAAGCTAGCAAAGCGGAGTTGTTTCCCCACTTTTGCATTTTCTTCCAATTATACCATTTTTTTCTTTGATAAAATTGGGTGTGTTGAAGGAGAAAATAGATATGCATAAATGTAGACTGAAACTGTACTTTATTCATTGATAGATGACCTTAATATAGGCATTACATTCTATTACAATCAATATCCCTATAAATCAAGAATTCAGAGAATATCTACTTCTATACTAATTAGGACAAGATACACAGCGGGATACCAGGAATATTCTTCCTTTAAACACTCCTCTTGTGTCGCGATCCTAATGTATGATGCATAACCTATTGCCTCACTAAAAATCTTGCCAAGCAAACAAAAACCTCATGGGTAAAACAAAAGTTTGGTCCAAGGAAAAAAGAGTACAACGCATTAACTACAAAAGCGACCACGTGTGATGTCTACGAAATGAACTCCCCCTGATCAGTAACTCAATCTTAGAGTTCAGATAATCTTTGCATTCCAATGCGTCTCACATGCTTCACAATGTAAAGTTTGGTAGAAACTTTGTAAACAAGTCTACAACATTATCCGCTGAACCAATTTGGTTCACATGGATATTCAGTAACTCCTGCTATTGTTGATTGAAGAATACTTCGGCAAAATATGTTTTGTATGATCACCCTTGATGTATCCCAACTTCATTTGTTCAAAGAAAGATGCATTTTCCTCAAAAATATAAGTTGGTGCCGTCGTAGTAGATGGCAATCCATTAGACCCGCTAATATGATGTATCACTGACCTAACCTAGACACACTCCTTAACTGCTTCATGCAAAGTGACAAACTTATAATCATTCGAGGAAGTAGCAACAAGGGTTTGCTTGGTTGATCTCCAAGAAATCTTCATATTGCCCATGGTGAATACATAACATATTTGGGAACGTCCTTTGTGACGACCCGAACCAGAATCAGTAGAGTAATCAGCGTAATCCACGAGCTAAAGCGTAATTGCTGTTTATCAATTATTGTGTGGTTTGCCGGTTTCGTTTACGACTTAATTATCGGCCAAGAATCTGAGTTGAGTCTCTTCTCGAGAGTTGTAGTACACGTGATTTCGAGCTCGTAGGCGGTTCCAGATGATTTTTCCGATAACTGAGGAATATAATATGATTATTTAAAGTTTCGGTTTATCGACGAGTTTATCCGTTCGTATCGTGTTTATCCAAATTGTAATGGTTATCCATTTTGGACCGTTGATCGTCCCGAGGTGCGAGTATAAATATCAGAAATAGCCAAAAAAATTGTCAAAAACACTGTTTGAGGCGTTGACCGAGCGTTGACTTTCACTGTTGGACAGTTGACCGTTGACCCGTGAAGGAATATCGACCCGATTGAATTTCGCCGGCCGACCTAGATTTTCCGGCCACCTCCGGCCACGTTTTGGGTACAGTTCGACTCCCCTTGAGCTCCTCTATTGATTTGTGTTTGAAATTATGTGAATTGATTGAGTTTTGGTTGAGTTCGAATCGGGTTGATTTCGTGGATTTCGCCGGTGACGAGGGGAGGTGCTCCGGCGAGCCACGGTGGCGGGGGTGAGGGGGTTTCGACTCCCCTTGCTCCAATGAAGCTTTCTGGGTCAGTAATTTTGGAAGAGGAGGGGTCTCCGGTGGAACCCGTGGTGGTTGCCGGAAATTAGAATCCGATTTGTTTCGAGCTGATTTCATGTTGTTTTGATGAGAATTGAGGCATGTGGTAGTTATAGTTTATATTGGGCTTGAGGAGAGCTAGAGAATTGGACTTTCCTCGCCGGAGAAACTCTCCGTTGACGGCGCGCCGCCGCCGGCGGCGCTCCGGCGAGAACGTTGACTTTTTGGTTTTCGATGATTTTAGTGTCATTTTTCTCGTAATCGCGCCCTGATCATCGCCTTGAGGTTTTTGAATTGATTTGGGTATCGGATTTTTAGTCGAGGGTTTCGAGTGAAGATTTCGGGAATTTCGTTGATTATTTTGTACAGTATTATATGTTTCCGGGAACGGTTGGTTTCCGTGGTGAGGTACACTGTTGTGAGCTATGATTTTGATCTGATATATTTTATGACTATTTAGGGGATCGAGATCGTGCTTCGGGTGAGGGATCTTCTGCCGGGCCACGTGATTAGCGCGAGTGCGCGTTTTGCTCACCTGTGAGTGGACAATTTCTTTTCACTGATAATAGCGAGTCTTTATATACGTTTTACAAGCATGAGCATGCATACGAGATTATGGTTTATGTGAGCATGTGTTATACGATTATGCCTATACCAGTATATATTACGTATATGCATTTATTTATTGCATTATACATTTGCATCGAACTATTTATGATTTGGTTTACACAGAGTACAGTCTCAGTATATGTTGTTGTATCGATACACTTCCATCCCGGCTGATCCCCGAGGATGTTTACCAGGGGAGGCTGTGACCCCTAACCCGAGGCCTTTACCGGGTGGGGGGGGGGCAGACCTCTGACCTGAGGCGTTTCTGGCTAGAATCACGTGTGGGTCTGGGATTCCGTGATTCGGACTGTACTAGCATGGATGTGTCCATGAGCGACCCCGTGGGATTTTTACATGCATGCTCAGTACGTTGGAGGAGTATGAGTTTACCTCGTGTACTTTATTATATTTATTCATCTGGACTCGCATATGTTATTTTAACATATATCATCTGGCGAAAGACATTTATTTTTGTCCACTCACTCTAACGGTTTTCATGTCTTTCCCCTGGGCTTTTCGGTTTCCGTGCCCAGTTTGCAGTTCAGATTCTGGAGTCTCAAGTCGTGGTTGGAGGCTAGTTGTTCGAGCTACCTGTGTTTTCCAGTAGGTTTCTTGTTTCGCCTACTGTTGTATATTCTGTATTTATTTACACTAGAGGTCGCTCTTATACATTCTGATACATATTTTATACAGTTTTTTTTCCCGGATATACTATATATTACAGTTATGTTTACTGTTTATTGTTAATGATATGATATTAAGAAATCCGGATGGGATTGGTGCCCACGGTTTGGCTTTTGTGGCATAGGATGAAGTGTTATTTTCCGGGTGCAGGTAATGGCAATTCCGCGTTAGTAGCATTACTCTGCCAAAATTTTAATGGTTTTTGTTGGTTCACGTTTTCAGAAGGGGTTTGATTCCGGTTTAGGCAACTAAATCGGGGTTGGGTCCTTTCATCTTTTATGTGGGTCAGAGAGATACCCAACACTAGCAAAACCAACCAAGACATAACATGGTGTCTCTGAGTAGAGGACCACATTCAATTGAGGTATAATGCTTGCTGTCGGAGATTTCTTCGACGGGTTGAAGAATTCACTCGACGAGTCGAGTGACCTACTCTGGTTGATCTAGGGGCTTCTATTCGAAGGGCCAAGAGAACTACTCGATGGGTCAAAAATCCTAGAATCTGCAGACTGCGTTTCAATTATTCATTTTCCTGAAATTTCAAGCTACTATCTGGTTTCTTTGTAGGAAAAAAATAAGCCTAAGTCAATGGATCCCTTTAAGTACATGAAGATGTGTTTAACACCATTTAATAATGTTGCATTGACGTAAAACTGAACCTAGCTAACAAGTTCACAGAGAATGTAATATCTAGAAGTGTGCACTGAGCTCCAATAACACTAAGGTATGGTACCTCAGCTCCCAATAGTTCTTCATCATCATCTTTCAGATGGTACAATTCCTTATTGGGTTCTAGAATGTGAACAACCATTGGTGTGCTGAGAGGGTCTGCTTTATCAATGTTAAATTGCCTGAGCATCTTTTGGATATAAGAAGACTGGTGGATAAGTATTCCACCAACTCGATATTATAATTCTAAACCAAGAGAAAATTGAGTCCTACCAAGGTCTTTCATCTCAAACTCAGATTTCAAGTAGCCAACCGTCTCATTGATTTCATCAAGAGACCCAATGATATTTAAATCATATACATATACCGCTACAAAGGCAAATCATGAACTTGTTCTCTTAATGAACACGCATGAGCACAAATCATCGTTCTTGTATCCCTTCTCAATCAAGTAGTCACTTAGACGTGTATACCACATCCTACTAGATTATTTCAATTTATAGAGTAAACGTCTCCATCTAATCACATGAGAACTCTGTGGTTTATAATTACTTGAATTGGGTATGACAACGCCTTCTAGCACTCTCATGTATATCTTTGAGTTAAAGTTTCCATAGAGATATGTTATAACCATATCCATCAGTTGCATGCTCATTTTTTCAAACATACCCAATTGACAAGGTAGCGGAAAGTAATGATGTCCACGATTGGAGAGTATGTCTCCTCATAATCAATGTCAAGACATTGAGAAAATTCTTGTGCAACAAGTCTAGATATATACCACATGACTTCATTCTTCTCATTATGCTTCCGAACAAAGACCCATTTATGTCCTTGTGGCTTAACATTCGATGGGCATAGCACTACTGGACCGAAAACTTGACTTTTCTTCAGAGAGTCTAGTTCGGCATGTATTACTTCTTTCCATTTTGGTCAATCAGCTCTTCGCTGACATTCAGAAACTGAGAGAGGTTCCACTTCATCGTCGTCAATAATCTCTTGAGCGATGGAATACGCAAAAACATCATCAGCTACCTTGGAAGACCTATCCATAACAATGCACGCATCATTGTTAGTTAGTGAGATTTAACCATTCTTTGACATCACATATAGATCTGAAGCGTTCTCCATATGTCACTTGTGATTCTAGGACATAATTGTAGTCAAGAACAATTTTAAGTGAATGATTCATAACGTTGATGATGAAATGATCATTTTGTGCCTAGATGACTTGCTTTTTCACCTGGAGCTCATTTGTAGATTTTTTTTGGTCTCCCCTTCTTCTTGGTAGGAGCTGAGGCCGACACTACACCCCCCACATGGGCTTGAGGGACATTTCCCTGCACGAGAGTGGTGTTAATATGCTTCTTCTTAGGGACTTCCAACCTTGCAAGAACGTTTGGAGTAGGTATATCTGTTCTCGTCACTTTGGCAATATTAGTAAAGGATCCAGGCATCGAGTTTGCTACATTATGAACATATAGGATATGTCGCACTTCAATCTCACTTTGAGATGTGTGTGGGTCTTCTTGAAACATAGTGGGAGTATACCACGTCAATTATTTTTGACGGGTTAAAAATGTGCCAAAACTAATCCAGAAGGTTGTCTTCGACGGGTCGAGAGAAAATCTCCACGAGTCAAAAGTTCCCTAAGATCAAACCATCCTCTTTTTTTTTCTCGTTTGTATGGTATTTTTGTGTCATAGTACCATAAAATATTGTATGTTTCGAACCATTCAAGCAAAATATATGAAAATAACCATTCTTAACAATTTCATATACCGAAAGGAAGAAATTTTTGTTACTTTGCCAATATCAAACTTACATCAAAGATTGTCTTATTCCAAAACCATGACTAAAACTAAAGTTACAAACAAAACAAAACAAAACTTGATTACATAATCGAAACATGAGTCTAATACATAGAATAATCAAATTCGTAGTCTCCAGACTTGCTTTTGTATCATCTGCTACAATAGGATTGGCTTCACTACCACTTTCCATCTCATAGTCTTCAACATAGTTGGTCTCATGTGCCAAGTATTGTTTGCACATTCTGTAGGCATTCTGAACGTCCTTGGGTGCACTACATTGTTTGTGCATATGCTTGATAGAACCACACCTATAACAAGGTGACAAGCAAGAAAAAGAAGCTGAATTTAAAGAATTTCCACCATTCCTAGGACCAAAATTGGATTGATTCTTGTTCGAGTTGTTTTGGCTATTGTCTTGGCGAGTCTAAGTCAAATTTCAACTATGTCCTCATTTACCACGACCTCTTCCATGTCTTCCTCTACTACCACGATTGTTGTAAGGTTCAGAACAATCGTTCTTTTTATCCTTACGTACCTTCCCACCAGTGATATACATCTCATGAATTTTCTTAGTACTAACTGGCTTAACATTGTTATTGAGAAGTATCTCGCGATATCTCTCTTTCTTAGTCAGAATGTTCATGGGATCACTTAATGATCTAATTTTTCCTTGCTCGTAATCCGTCTAATATTGGTGCGCGAGTATATCCATGGAAGTAGGAAAAATACTTAAAGACTTCTCGATCATAGTCTGACTTGTCTTTACCACACCACAAATTGTCAACTCAGATTGAAGCTCTAATATACCTTGATTAAATGAATTAATCTTTTGATAATCCAATAATCGGATAGAATCCTATTTTTCTTGCAGTTCTGGAAGTTTTGCATCATGCACATTATTCAACCGTTCTTTTAAAGTCTCCCACAAATCTACGGGGTCATTCTTTAGTAAGTACTACTTCTTCAGAACTGGATGTATATGCCACCTCAAAAACATGAGGGCATGTGCTCTGCGACTCAAAAGGAGCTTAAATTGATCTGGAGTTGGTGGCATAAGATTTTCATCAGGTGGTGGTGTTAGTTGGATAGTATCAGTAAGATTTTTATCGAGAAGAGTGTTCTCAACATCTCATACCCAATAATGGTATTATGGATCAAGGATGTCAAACTAAGGCCTAACCGGCTCTGTTGATGTCATCTACAAAAGCTAGGAGAAATAGAATATCTTGAGGAATGTTGCAATAGAAAATGAGAGAGTTTTTGTTAAAAAAAATTGCAAAAGAGGTGGAGCATAATCGATTTAGGTTTAAGGCTTCAATAGAGGGTGTGAGACTTTTAGCAAATCAGGGACAAGATTTTAGAGGTCATGATGAATCTGAAAGCTCTCTTAATGCTGACAATTTTAAGCAAGTAAGAAAGTCTTACAAAAGAATGGCTAGTCATGATGATAGAGTTGTCTTGGAGAATGCTCCCGGAAATGCCAAGTACACCTCTCCAACTATGCAGAAGCAACTCTTGAACATTCTAGGTAATAGAGTGAGGTAAATGATTTGTGAAGAAGTTGATGATGCAAAATTTTGTATTCTCGCTGATGAAGCAGTTGGTGTAGCTGGCAAGGAGCAAATGTCTATTATTTTGAGGTTTGTTGATCGTTTGGGTTTCATCCGAGAACGGTTCTTTAAGATAGTTAGTGTGTCTAACACAAGCTCATTAACTCTCAAAATAGAGATAGTTAAAGTTCTCGGTATGTTTAATTTGCAAGTGAAAAATATGCGTGGTCAATGATAAGATGGAGCTAGTAACATGAGTGGTGTTTGGAATGGTTTAAAAGCATTGATTCTTGAAGATTGTCCGTATGCATATTATGTTCATTTTTTTGCTCACCATTTGCAACTAGCACTAATTGGTGCAACTAAAGGTGTTCATGATGTTAGCCGGTTCTTTACTACTCTATTACTGGTTGTGAATTTTGTTGATTCTTCTGCTAAGCGTAAGGGTGAGCTAAAAGTGGTAAGGGAGGAAGAAATCCAAGAATTAATAACTGATGACAATCTTTAAACAGGTACGGATTCTAATTAAACTTGTACTTTACAACGACATGCTTCTACTCATTGGAGCTCTCATTTCCGTTCGATTAAGAGTTCGATTGAATTATATGGTGCAACCATAAAAACTATAGAACATATGAGAGAGACTGCATCCTCATATATTCAAGGAGAAGCTAGTGGTGTTCTTAAAGCTATGATATCATTTGAGTTCGTGTTTTGCTTGATTTTGATGAATAGAGTGATGAAGATCACATAAGTTCTTTATCAAGCAGTACAACGAAAAGCTATTGACATCTTACAAGCCATGAATTTTGTTACACTGACAAAATCACCTCTTCAAGACATGAGAGAAGATGGCTGGAATGATTTGTTTGAAGACCTTCTTTCCTTTTGTGATACACATGATATTGAGATGCCTGATATGAGTGCTCGTTATATGGATGGTAATCGTCGCCGTTCTCAATAAATGGATCATATCACAAATAAGCACCACTTTCATACAGAGATATTCAATGTTGTACTTGACTTTCAATTGAGTGAGTTAGATAAGAGGTTTTAATGAAAAATCTTGTGAACTTCTTATGCTCCGTTCTACTTTAGATCCTCATGATAAGTTCAGTCATTTTCATACTGAAAATGTGCTCCGTCTTGCTAAGAGCTTTTATCCTTAAGATTTTGTGCAAGATAAACTTCTTTCTCTAGAGTTAGAGTGTGCATATTATCAGAAAGGTATGGTTGCGGATTCAACATTTCACAACTTAGATTCTATCTCTGATATGTGTCAGCAACTTATTCAAACAAGAAGATCAGAGTTCTTTCCTATGATTTATAGATTGATTTGTTTGGTGTTGACTCTCCCTGTTTCTACTGCAACCACTGAAAGAGCTTTTTCATCCATGAACATCATCAAAACTAAGCTTAGAAATAAGATAGATGATGATTTTCTTAATGACTGTATGGTGCTTCACATTGAAAAAGAATTTGGTGAAGCGGTTAAGAAAGCTGTGATGATTAAAGATTTTAAATCTTCGGGTTCTTGTAGAGTAAGGATTAATTAGTTTTTCTTTTATGTTGCATTTTTCGTTTATGCAAATTTGTGCGAGGATAAGGCTTACTATGTCTCCTTCTTTTTTTATTAATAAAAAATTTCTTGTATCATCGATATTTTTTAAAAAAAAATTGGTGCTATAATTATTGTAGTAAAAATTTATTCCTGACTCCCCCATTGATCTTCGACGATTTTCTGGCTTGTAAATCAGTGTGTGATTCGGTTGGAACATTCCAACTTCTATGTTAGTTACGTAGATATGAAGCACGGATACGTGTGCAGCCCACTGTATGGCATATTCTATACGGTATAAATACGATACGGATCGTATACGCGGACACTTGATGTAGGGGTCGGCAAAAAGTCCGGCCCGGCCCATGTATAGCCGGCACGGGCCGGGCCGGGTCGTATGGCATATTCTATACGGTATGAATACGATACAGATCGAATACGCGGACACTTGATGTAGGGGTCGGCAAAAAGCCCGGCCCGGCCCATGTATAGCCGGCACGGGCCGGGCCGGGTCGGGCCTCAACAACATTTTAATATTTGCGGGCCGGGCTTTATCTTTTATATAAGGATCCAGGCCCGGCCCATTCAAGCGGGCTTTGCGGGCTTTTGCGGGATTTTGCGGGCCGGGCCTATCGGGCTTTAATTATTAAAAAATTAAGACATTTCAAAATAAACGTAACCTTCATCCATGCACCGGGGTTTAAACGTACTCCGACGATTCTAAATTTTACGTACGATGTTTATCACTATAAGATGGAGTTTTCTACATGTCCTCATTTATTATTAAAACATATTTAATTCTTATATTGCTTGAATTCTCCATATGTATATTAATGTTCTTACGTTTGTTCATTTGTTATATGGAATGAAATACTTTTGTGAAACTTAATCGGACATGTTTAATTATTTTATAAAATTGACCGTTAGATTGATTGGTTAGAATATTATAACCATGCCTTTAAAATTTTATAAATTTTGGACTTGATTTAGACATCGATCCATGTATTTCGCCAAATGTGACCATAGTACTCTTACAACTAAAACGGAAATTACCCCTCCCGAAAATAATTTTTTAACATCAAATTTTGGACACATATTCTTATGGAATACATATCTATCTCATAGTGTCAAAAAAATTGACATAAAAAATTGATTTATCTACTCCCCCCATAGGAAAATAAGGAAAATAAGATGAGTGTATTTTAGTGTTTTCACAAATTTTGTTTAATTGTATTGACTGGGATCCAAACGTACTTCGATTAGGCTAATTTTTACGTACGGTGTCTTTTATTACAAGGTGAACTATTATATATGGCCTTCTTTATTGTTAAAACATTTTTAATTCTTATATTGCTTGAATTCTCTACATGCACACTAATGTTCTTACCTTTATTCCTTGGTTATATGGGTTGAAAGACCTTTGTGAAACGTAATCGATCATGTATCATCATTTTACAAAACTGACTGTCAAATTGGTTGTTCATAATATTCTAAGCATGCCGTTAAAAATTTATAAATTTTGGACTTGATTTAGACCTACATCTATGAGTTTTGCTAAATGTGACCGTAGTACCCTTACAACTAAAACGTAAATTACCCATCCCTAAGGAAATTTTTTAAGATCAAAATTTTAACACACATTCTTGTAAATTACATATCTATCTCATAGTGTCAAAAAAATTGACATAAAAATTTAATTTATCTAATTTCTCCATGGAAAAATAAGCAATATATAAGAGAAGGGTATTGATGTCATTTCACACACTCTCAATTAAACTCTCACCATTGAAAAATTACAAGATCTAATCTGAACCATCTATTATATTTACTGTTTTACTGTGTAAATCGATAAAAAAAATTACAATGAAACCCTAAACCCTAAACCTAAACCCTAAACCCTAACCCCTAAACCCTAACTTACTCTAAACCTCAAAATTCCTAAAACCTAAAATCTAACTTACTCTAAACCTCAAAATTCCTAAACCTTAACCTACCATAAATCTCAATCCCCTAAACCCTAACTTACCTTAAACCTAAACCCTAACTTATCCTAAACTTTAAACAATGATTTAATAGTAAAATAGATACACAAATATAACTATATATGAAATTTCAATATTTGATCAATATATGTATATGTAATATATTAATATAGACATACACAAATATAAAATATATATATATATATAGTACTAGTCACTATATTATATATACAAGTGTAGGTATAATGATATATGTACTACTATCTTATATATATAAAAAATTGACTGTCAGATTAGTTGTTCATAATATTCTAAGTAGGCCGTCCCTAATTTTTATAAATTTTGGACCTAAACTCTAAACCCTAAAACCTAAACCCCAAACCCCAAACCCTAAACCCTTAAAAAATTACAATAAAATCCTAGAACCGGAACCCTAACTTACCCTAAACCTCAAATTCCTAAACCTTAACTTACTATAAATCTTAATCTCCTAAACCCTAATTTACCCTAAACCTAAACCCTAACTTATGCTAAACTTTAAATAATGACTTAATAGTAAAATAGATACACAAATTTAATTATATATGGAATTCGAATATTCAATCTATACATGTATATGTAATATATTAATATATATACACAAATATAAAATATATATCTATATAGTATTAGTCTATTAGACTACTAGTCATTATATCATATATATATGTCAATATGTGTAGGTAAACTTTAACTAGGTATAAATTGTATAATGATTAAAATTCATTAAATGATTTAATGATATATGTCAATATGTGTGCGGGCTTTGACGGGCCGGGCCTAACGGGCTTTGACGGGCCGGGCTTAACGGGCCTTGCCGGACTTTTGGCGGGCCGGGCCGGGCTTTAGATCTCTAAACCATGGTCGGCCCACCAACCACTTTGGCGGGCTTTTTTGCAGGCCGGGCAGGACTTTTAACCCACGGGCTTGCGGGCCTCCACCGGCCCACGAGGCCCACGGGCCAAATGATGACCCCTAACTTGATGACACCCCCCGATTTTGTTATCAAAGATAACTGAGGGCATAAAGGACCTTTCAATGCATGAAAATCAGCAAAAAAAAAACATTGAAACCGAAAACGGCAAAACCTAAAGGGCACACATCTGGCGCCGTTGCCTCTCTCGTCTCGTCTCTGCCTCGAAACAACAGTCGCGCGCGTCTCATCTTTCTTCATCGTCTGCTCTACGAATCACTTTGATCGTCTTCTGACTAGTTGTTTTTGTTCTTAATAAAATTGTAGGTACGAGCTTCCAATCCTTTGCTCTTAACACGTTGCTGACTTCCCCTCCTGTGTGTTTGTTGTTTAAATAAGCTTTAATATCAATTATTTGGTGTAATATTTGTGTGTGTTATGCTTGCGTGATGGATTCCGGGTTGTGTTTTGAAGCAGCAATCATGGCAGATGATCAGAATGATCTGAAGGAAGAGTTGGCAGTGCCTGATGTAAGTTCTATTTTTGCAATTGCATCTTGTATTGACAATACGGCGAGGGTTTCCGGCTGATGATTATAGTATTGGATAACGGTACGGTGTATAGATTGGAACTAAGCGATTGTGTCTCTGTGTGCAGATTGCCCCTTTTGATCCGAGCAAAAAGAAGAAGAAGAAGAAGGTTGTCATTGAGGATCCCGCTGATGACTCCGTGGACAAGTTGGCCGAGAAGACAGAAAGTCTGTCAGGTGATTTTGTTGAACAATAGTTGATTGCTGTTTAGTATTTTAATTTCCAATTATGCTTTGTGTGCATTGTTTTTGTGTGAGGGGAATAATCTCATTAATTGTGGCAGTTTCTGAAGGGCAGGATAGTTCATTTTCTGGTTTGAAGAAGAAGAAGAAGAAGCCAGTAAGTTTCCATCCTTCTTTCCTACACACAAATTGTCTTTCATAATTATGGACTATTGATGGGTTGGTTGATGTCATTATAGATTGAATCCAGTATTTTGAATGAAGAGACCAATGATGTAGGGGAAGATCTGGGAGATGGTAAGATAATCTGGTTTTATAAGATGTATACGATCTCATTTATCTCGAAACAGAAAGAGTAATACTTTGTTTGGCCTTTCAGAGCATCCTGCTGAGGACGAAGGAGGAGGAGGAATTATGCTAGAGTCTGCCAATCCTTGGGAGGGTAGCGATCGTGACTATGAATATGAGGAGGTCTGTATAAGTCTCATTTCATATCAGCTGTTCACAGTACCCTGTGTATTCTTTAGCCTATACGGTAAATGGTATATTTTATTTCTATTTTTCTTAAATTTAATATCTGCAGCTTCTAGGGAGGGTATATAACATTCTTAGGGAGCATAATCCAGAGCTAGCTGGGGACAGGCGTAGGACAGTTATGAGGCCTCCACAAGTTCTACGTGAGGGCACAAAGAAAACTGTCTTTGTGAATTTTATGGATCTCTGCAAGACGTATGTTTTACTTCCTTCGCCTCATGAATCACTAATGTGCTTTTGTCCTATATTTATGTTTGACGATCATTGTCTCAAGTGATCTTTTAGGCTATGATGTATTTTTTTTATTTCTCTCTTCTATTGGAGGTTTTTTTCCTTCTTCTTTATGGAATTTGTGACTGTTCTGTTTAACATAGGATGACATATATCAAGTTGATTTGAGCTTTTAGGCTTTAAATCTGTGTTCCATAGGTTCTTGGTTTTATGTTTATTGCATCATTTCTTAAGGAAACATTTGTATTTGTTCTGGAATCCAAGAAATGATAGTATGTGGGTATTTAGAATAAGCTTTGAGTTTGTGTAGATTTTCAGTTAATCTCATTTTTATATGGAGTGATTCTATGTTGGCTAGTCTGGCTAGACTGCATCCCACCACTAGTAGTGAAAAATTCTACATCCCATTTCCTAAGTGTACGTTTTACAGCAATTTTGATTTCTTTTACATTCTCCAAAAGAGTAAATGCTTTTCTGACCTGAGGCTTTGACCCCTCTTTTGTTGAATCACAGGATGCATAGGCAGCCAGAGCATGTCCAGAATTTCTTGTTGGCCGAACTGGGTACAAGTGGATCACTTGATGGACAACAGAGGTTGGTTGTCAAGGGGAGATTTGCCCCCAAGAATTTTGAAGGAATATTGAGGCGATATGTCAGTAAGTACCTAAGTTTTCCAGTTTGACTATATATTATTGCAGTTGTGCTGTTTTGGAATGATCTGTGTGGATCATGCTTTGCTTGTGACTTAATTGCTTTATGCAGGTTTTCTTCTTTTTCCTGTTAAGGATAATGCAAGCTTGGTAGTATATTATGTCTGTTCTGATTATTGTTGGTCTTAGTACTTTTGTTTATAGCAGTCTTTTTTGTCAGATGAGTATGTGATTTGCCTTGGATGCAAAAGCCCTGACACAATACTTTCAAAGGAGAATCGACTGTATTTTCTCAGATGCGAGAAGGTAACAATTGTACATTGTTGTGTTTTGGTTAGCTGTACTAATTATAGAAGGTTACATACCAATTACGGGCTTTTATCTACACATGTACACCATAAGCAGGCTTGGTGGGACTGGTTTTAAGAAAATTGTATTTGTGCAACAACAAAGCAAATATTAAAGATTTAAATGTATTCCAATGCTGATAGTGTTGTGTGAGGAGGGCTGTGATGATTGAAATTTTGCCTACATTGGCTGAGTCTTGCTTATGATGGAGTAAACCACATATATCTGAGGTCTCCTTGTGGAAGAGTTTGGTCTTGCTTAGTGTGGAAGGGATCCTAGCTCTCTTGAGGGTGCTAGTATCCCCCAGCTTTTGGTCTGTTAGAATATGATATTTAGGGTGCCTCTTCATTTGATAGGTCATGTACTGTGTCATTTGTTGTAGAGTTTATTCTGCATGTTTGTGTTGGGTTAATTTTTATTTTTATAAACAATGCAGTGCGGTTCTGGAAGATCGGTTGCTCAGATCAAACAAGGTTTTGTTGCTCGTGTTGGTCGGAGGAACGCAGGGTCGTAATCGGCCTGTTCTGCATTTGGTTCTTGGTTATGCTTGCTGTGATATGTATTAGGGGAACCATGGTTACCACTTGTTAATTATATTTATGTCGCCTGTTATTAACACCCAGACCGATGGTAACGGTCACACTTGTGATATCTTGTCACAGAACAAAATTCTCTTTGGCGAATTTGCTGTGATATATACCTATGTTGGTTTCTTCTGAAAGTCTTGTCATGTTTAAGTTCATGCTATCATTTATAATTTTGGAAAAACATTCACTAGGGTATAAGTCTTTTAGGCTGTATCAATATGATGTCTGACTTTAAAAAATTATCAAAGTGAAGTTCAAACTCTTGAAACTTGGTGATACTTTGAGTCATATTCTGTCATAGCACAGTCTCAGTTGATCATGTGACATTTATTTTTTTTAGCAAATTATTTTTAAGGATTGTTTGGAGGAGCCAAATATATTTAAGGGTAATGTTTCTTAGACAATGAATGACAATTTTATTATTAAAAACAAAAATCCTGTAAGTTGTCATGTGCTAATAATAAATTTATGTTTTTGCCTTTTTATTTATATTAGAAATGCATGTTTTTGCCCTTTTATTTATATTAGAAATACACTACAATTCTCTCTCTCTCTCTCTCTCTCAATACAGTAGCAGCCCTCTATGGAAAACCTAGCAGCTCGCCGTCGCATCTCTCTACCACTCTTTGCAACCGCTCCTCCTTCGTCTGAATCGACCACATCGTGACTTACAACTTCATCATCATTTTCCTCGTACTGCCACGGCCTGCAACAGCAAACTCCTCGGCCTCTGGCCTCGGGCGGCACTTTGTCACCGCATGCCACCTTGTCGTCAGTCGTTCACTCTCTATAGTTTGTTTCCAACCGCCGCCGGCCTCCAGCAGCAGCAGGTCAACCTCGCACTATCATCCTCTCTGCGCTCGTTCTAACTCTACTTCCTCGCCGTCGCGGCCTCTCCCTCTCGTCTTTCATCGCCGTCGACCGCCACAATCCTCTAGCCTCGTTGAACTCCATTACAGAAGAAGATCGAGTCGATGCATCAGCATCACACTTCGGCCTCGGCTTCAATTCGGCTGCCTGGGCTCACACCACATCCACCTCGAGCCTCCCTTCATTCATTGAACAAGCTCGTGGTTTTTAGTTTAGGTGGGAAATATATGAATTGGATAATTTGATGTATGTTATTGTGCCTACGCTACTAAAGAAATATGTATTTGTTTGCATTTGAATTAGATATGCTACTATGGCTAGTGTCCAGTAAAAGGCTTGTTCAAGGTTTATCTGCAATTGTTTCAGAACAAAATCATGTGAAATTTCTATAGATCAAACAGTAGAAATTGTTTACATGAGTAATATTCTCGATTGATTACATGAGTAATATTCTCTATTAGAAATGATTTCAATTAAATACAATAGCATATTTAGATTTTGCAGTATCAATAGTTTTTTAGAGTTATTTTGACATTGTTATTGTTTTCAAGTGTCATTGTAGTGTTATTACTTTTTCTTCAAATGCTGTTATGTTTTTGGTTGACTGATACTATGTTTTTGAATGTCAATGTTGTTGTGTTTTATGAAATGCTACTGTGTTTGTGCAAGTGTTGTTGAGGCTGCTACTGTATTTTAAGAGAATTAATGTGTTCTTCAACTACTATTACTATGTTTTTGCGAAACTGCTACATATATTGTGTTTTTGTAAATACTATTGTGTTTTTGTGTGGTTGTTACTACTTTGTTTAGTGTTAATTAACAATTGCTACTGCCTTTTTTTTGTGAGTTACTGTGTTTTTCACAATTGCTAATTTATTTTTTGAAAATGATACCGCTTTTTGCTTAGTTGCTACTGTTACTCTAGTTTTAGTGCTACTAAAATTTTGTCGAGTTGCTACTGAATCATTTGTTGAGTTGCTACTGAATCATTACAACCGCGCCACCTCCGTCGTGCAGCCTCATGCCATGTGGCTTCCCAGCCTCGGTAGCCACCGCATCAAGCTCCGCGTTGATCTCCCATGCTCCTCTGCCTCGACTTCAGCTTTATTGCAGCAGATTGGCCTCGACCTCACCCGTGGTGCCTCCGCACTTGGTAGTCGTCTCTCTCGATGTTCAGTAACCTAAGCTCGAGTTCTACCATGTGCAACACTCTCCACGGTCTCTGTTGCATCTTGTAGTAGCAGCATGCCAACAACCAATCACTTCGCGAGTTTTAGTAGCAGCCACAACCAGATGTAGATCCACTCGACTTCTGGCATGTCATCAACTGTTGGGCGGCTCCTATACTCGATTTGCAGATTTGTTAGCCTTGGAATCATTTAATGGTGGAAATGAAATGTGTGGAGTCTTATTAGGGGGTTGGAGCGCACGGTGAATTCCACATGACCAAAGTTGGCCGCAGATCTATGGTTTTTTATTTATCTTCCTTTGCAACTGCTTACTCGCACTCTCTTCATTTAATTTCCAATTCCAAAAGTGTGCTATTGTAGTGTTTGCAAAGGCTAATAGATCACATGGTTGATTTTCCTTTGCATGAACTGAACATATCGCACTTCAAAAATAAAAAGGATCACATGGTTTTTTTTTCTCAGTTTTTTTGAAAATATATTTGAGTGTTGAAATTGAAGATGAGTGGATGCTGTTACTGCATAGAATGTTGTTATGCATGGGGACGTTTGTATTTGTGTTTTTCTTAGTGTTAATGTGTTTTGAACTTCTTATTGCTATGTTTTTTGATCTCGCCACTGTATTTTTGAAAATATTTGTAACATTCCGACCTGAAATTGACCTCTTATTTTTGATTAAATGTTAACCGACGATGGTAACTAGTTCTTACTATTGGTAATTATTGATAGCTTTTATCAGAATTTTATTGATTAAGTTTTTTGAGAAATTTTATTGAGGAAAATTGTAGAGTTTATCGAGACGAGTTCGTAGCCATGTCAAGTGTTAAAATCAGAGTTACGATAAAGAAGTTATGATCAGCAAAAGTTTTATACGATTTTACAAAATCGGTTAGTCACAATTCGTATATATAAATAGGACTTTCCAAAATTGAAAAGTAAATTTTTTTTCATTTTGGTCAGACCTCTTTTTCTCTCTCCTCCCCACGTCTCTCTCTCCTCTCCCGTGAGCCACGAGTAGCCGACGACAAACTTCGCTGTTCGACCACCCAAACAGGTAGTTTAAGGTATCAATCTTCTTCTATTCACTCTCTCTATCGATTATTCTTAACCACAGGACCTATAAATTCTTAGTTTTTCTCAACTTTGGTGAAAAAGCTTCAAATTCTCAGAACCCTAGTTTTTGGGGATCGTTCTATTTCAGGCCAAATTGATCGGCGTTGAGCACTGGGCTTTGAAGCCCTCATCACCACGAGTCTAGTAATACCAAGAACTCACTCCAATTCAAACCGAGGAGGATGAATTGATGATTTGAAGTTTTGAGAATTTTTGGTGTTCTTGATTTTCAAAGGTAAAATTGATGAGTTGTGGTCCGAATTGGTATATGTTGTAGCAGACAAAGTTGTTGTTGGGTTGATTTTGCACATTTTGAGCTTCTGGTCGCCGAAAAATATCACCGGCGCCGCCACGCTGCCGCCGTCAGTGGTGGTTCACGGTGGCGCTCCGGCGAGTGGGGGAGCGGGGGAAGAATTTCGGCAAAAATTTTATGTCGTTTCACTCGTAATCGTGTACTGATAGCAGTGATGAGATTTTTGAATCGTTTTGGACATAGTTGATTAAAATGTGTGATTAATCGGACATTAATTAAATGATTTAACAATTTTAAGGAACGATGGAGTCAAACGTTGATTCGACCTTAAGTTGCATAACATTTGAGAATTGTATTGCGACTTTAAAAATGATTAAAGGTATTGAAATTAGAATTAGATTAAAGATTGTCATAAGTTCGGAAAGCTCGATATTCGAGAATGCGATGTTCTCGACGGTATTGCTCATTTGGTAAACGAGCTTAGTTATTCAATATTATTCTCGACGATTAGTTATTAAATAATAATCATTATTTCAAGATGATGTAATATCAGCCAGTGACAGATGTATAGAAATGCTGATATACAGGCTACGGCTTGGTGGAAATCACGGCATAGTACTATGAGTGGACACTTTATTTTCACTGTTGTTTTGCGATTCTACAGTTATGCATTTCTAGTTATGCATTTTTTAGTTATGCATTACATTAGCTTGGAGGCATATAGCATATTATTTTACAAAGAGCATAGTCACAATTGTTGCATCGATACACTGGCTTCTCGGCTGATCCCCAAGACACTCCGGGAGGGCCAGGGACCTGACCCGTGATTTACTTAGCACTGAGGAGGGTTAGGACACCACCATGATTTCATTAAGGTTTTAGTTTTCTTTTTCAATGCGTGCGTAGAGAACAAAAAGATTTTGACGATCTACGTTGTTTCTTAGTCTTACGATTGCAACCTGAGCATTACTACGCACTTTCTATCGAATCTATTGTGTGGCACTGTGAGAATTCAGTGACAATAGTTTGTCTAGTTATCGACCCGTAGCATCGACTCGAATGTTAGTCAATATATGAGGTTGCTCTTTGAGGAGCAATACAACATTTAGTGGTCTTATAATGGTTTCCCCTCAGTTATGCGATATCAGCAACCCTCTTCCCTATGCTTATATCGTCTTTTCCTTCATTCCAGATTTGTTTGGCCGATGTGAGTCATGAGTATTATTACTGTAGTAGACGAGGTGTTTATGATGATAACTACGGGAAGTAAGGTTTCCTTAGGAATGGACTTAGCGACCAAATTTCCCTTGATGGACATACTTCAGACCTCAGAGTCATTAACCCTCCAGTTTGTGATTTCATCGATTTCAGCGGCTTCAACATGAATTGTTTTGAGTTAATATGTTTTCTTTTCCATCGGAAAAATATGCAGTGCCATAATTGTGGATGATGAGAATAGAGTAGCAAGGATATAGTGTAATCATGAAATTGAAAATGAAATTTATTGCAGAACTCAAGTTGATTCTCTAATATTATTTGGAAACATGTGTTTAATCGAGAGTAAGTTTTATTAACCCTATTTTTACTCTCTAGCTCGATCCGACCTAACTATCAAACCTCTCGTCATCTTTTCCGGCGAACCTCTATCAGTACGTGTTTCTAATATCGTTCCGAGGCTTCCTTTTCTTGATTCAATTTTTGTTGGGTTTGGTGCCTACAAGTACTAGTATAAGAGTATCAAATAGTTTTCTCTCTATGCAACTCTGTCACTCGGTTCGGTGATGCACTCCATGTCGTGGTTGACATTGGAGGTAAGGATTAACTATAACGCATTTTATGCTTGATTCTTAACGTATTTCTCTTTACATCTAGTTATGTTTTTACCTTAATATTATTTGTTCTTACGTATTAGGTTATTTTTATGTTTTTAATAAAGGTAATGAGCTGAAAAATCACTAAGTGGAGATTTCCTATTTCGACTAGGAAAAATGGTCTTTTCCGACTTTGACTAGGATTCCTACTTGAATTAGAATGTAAATCGTCTGAGATTTTCAGAAGTTTCGCGGAGATAAAAAATGAAGTTTCCTAAATCAACTAGGAATGACGTGGTAGAACTTTCCGGAATGCAGACAAAATGATCCAAGAAATGGTCTTCACAAAGTTACCAAAATGGTGTGCAAAATGGTTTCCCAAATGGTGTCAAGAAATAGCAACCAAAATGACAAATGAAAAGGATGCCAAATGATGCAATTGAAGATGAAACATTTTTCCTACTCGAACCAGGAAAGAAGATGGTGGACGCGCCAAGCATTTGGGCCTGCCCAAAATGAAGATCAAATCAACCCAAATTGAAGCCCAAATCAGAATCCAACACATGGTAATTCGGTCTAGATATGCCTTGGAGAACAAGAAGAACAAAATCTGGAAAGAGAATATCCTCATTCCTAAAAGGAAAGAAAATCAAGCTACAGGCCTGTAACTTCATCGGATCACTAGGAATAACTCTGACATCAACAAGATCCATATGTACCTCATTACAAAGATCTTTGAGTCCTCTTTCCAATGAGACCAAGATCGCAATTTTTGGAGGTCTCAACTTCGGGACAGTTTACTGTAGTGGAGACAAGTCAATTTACTCGGGAAGAGAAAGTATACCTTGTTTTGGTAGGAAAAACCATAATGGCTGCCTATATAAGCATGACTTTGGCCTCATATTTAGTATCTCTCATCTTAGAAGCCAAAACTGTACCCGAAGCACCTCTCCTCTCATCCATAGCCAAAAATCTCTCCAAGGCCGAAGCATCCATCATCCACGAATCAAGAATAAACCGTTCTTCGTTTTGTTTCTTGAGAATCACCACTTAGGCGTTGTAGTGCTCTTCACAGACTCTAAAAGTGTAACCATGAACCTTCTATTTCATCTTATTCCTTGTATTGATTTCGGTTTAAACATGATTGAATTTCAATTTGATAAAAGGCTTTATGTTTCAGATTCCTTTTAATGTCTTCCATGTGTTCTTAGTTTTAACCTGTGGTTCATATGCTTGCTTCTTTGCTTAAAGCTTCAATACGTGTTTAGGATGATACACTCTTTGTTCCTCTCTTTTACATGTTTTGTATGATTTTTAGAACTTAAGGTGTTGCGCTCTTTGTTTACATTCTTATTAATTAAGCATGCGTATGTATTTATGGTTTTTACTAAAGAATTTCGTAGATGTTAAAGTATGAAGAAGCATGAATTTGTTATGCTAATTAGACGGGATGATCACTTGTAAATATTAGCTAGGTTTGTTTTCGGCTAGTAAGTATGTTTAGGGTTCTTTGATTCTGGTTGTTTTGCTTGTCTATGAGTTGAAGCATGATAGAATTTTAAGGTTCCTGAATGTGTGTTGCTGGCATGTTTTATTCTTTATTTTCATAAATTAATACTCAAACTTATAAACCCCCCATACCTTAGAATGTAGTCATGCATGCACTCTCAATCTTCGGTTAAGAATGATCCATACTTAACAATACTACATCAACAGAAAAGGGTTTGAAATTGTGGTGTTATTTCTGAATTTTAAGTGTTAATTTAATGTTTAGTTTTGACATTATTAATGAGCGCTTCACGACCTAGTCGGTGGTCTTGTGTTGAAGGTCTTATGCTGGCAACTGATCTAGGAAGGGTCGCGACGGCTTACATGAACATCGAATGTGATGGTGGTGGGCTGCGATGGGGCAGATTAAGCAGGCACGGACAACAAGATTGTTGAATGATGAAGGAAACTAATAAGATGCAAGGCGGTAGTTTCCTAACTCATGGCCAACTGCACACTAAGGCTAGATTTGAGCTTTTGAGCCTATATCTCTGGTCACATATGGGCCTTTGGAGGGTGGTACCCAATCTTTGTTTTTTTGGGTACCAAATTTGTGATCCAAATGAAGTTAATAGTGGTGCTTTGATTTGGATGAGGAGATTTGTTCAAAGTTGGCCTCTTCATTTATTGAGTTTTCTATCAGCTAGAGGCGAGGATAGAGGTATGCTTTGTTAGTACACCAAGGCGTAACCCCTAAATTAGGTTACACTTAGCACTTTAATAGCTAAATTAGAGAAATCAGAGAGAAAGAATTTACAAAGAATATTTTGCATGCCACTTTCCATATGATGAGTCATCAAATATGAGTAAAGGATCAATCTACTCTTAACTATGTTAAGTTTGCATACACTCCCACATTGCTATAGGAGAGAAGATATCACATTCCCTTGCCTATATAAGGAGGCCTCTCACCACACTCAAGTCAATGTCATCTAGTCTAATAGTTTTACTTGTTACTCTATATACTTACTAACTTAGACAACAGAACGTTGAAGGCGGGCCAACACAGTCTCAACTTCTAACGTTGTTTGCATGTCTATGTAACAGGTACTAATGTCTTTATCGAAGATCTCAACGTAATTAGTAGAAATATTTGACGTCGTCTGTGCGAATCGTATATTTAAAACCATGTACAAACACCACATAAAGTAAAACACGTCACTCTACTTAGTTAGGTGTGATTTATCATGTCCCTCCAGGTGCCTTCCCGCAAAGTCTATCCCACCATGCTAATTTATGCCAGGCGCCTCCCTCGCTAGAGGCCTCTGTTTGCCACCCCCCCCCCCCCCCCCCCCCCCACCGAGCGACTTCGCCAGGCCCCCACGGGCGCTTGCGCCCGTACCCACACGCACCCGCCCAGAGGCCCCATTTCGAGCCCAAGCGCACCCGCCCAAAGGCCCTCACCAGGCACTTCCCGCCACAATTCGAGCTTAACATCACAATTGGGCTCCACACTTGCTGCTAACTTGGGGACTTCGTCTGCTTAAGCCTTCAACCTCATACAACTCATGATTGTAGTCCGAAGGAGTCCACAAACAAGATAAGTCTTCTACTCTCTTCCATTTTCTACTATCAGTCGAGCATGCCTATCATTATGATGAAAACGAAACGTACATGTCTAAGATGCTTAAACATGTCTATATAGCTTACATGAAAAAACTATTCATCATCAAGCATGATTACTTTACATTTGGATAAAATAAGCGATCACCTAAACTATACATGTATGTTATATGGAAGTTGTTTCTCGCTTAATTGATCAATTGATTCATAGATAATTGGGTCATATTGAGTTGGTAGAAGTTATGTTATATCCTCCTGGATATACTTTACGTCCTTCGAGACATGGTTGCATCGCCTATGACTACCTCTTGACACTTACTTTCCAACTCACATACTTGACTCAATCAAATATGACCCAATTTAGATTGATATGCCGAACAACAATTTTTTCCTATACGCTACAACCTATATGTTTTAAATACTTCACGAACGGCTATATTTAAGCATGTGTTAATGCGATTAAATTAAGCTCGCTAGAGTGATTAATTTCATGCTACATGCCTGGTGCCTCACATATATGTTCTACAAGCATGTTCTAAATACACTATGTCATGCTATGAAATCAAATAAATTCAAGTTATATGTTTCACTAACATGACAGGGGACTCTATGGTATCACTTCACCTATGCGTCCGCCTACAACGGGCAGCATTACAGTTCGACAAATTCACTTATGCGTCAGCCTGCAGCGGGCAACGCTACGTTTCGACGAGTTCCCCACGCGCATGCCACAAAACGAAGAAATGCTAAGTGAATCAATGGAAAATCGCGTGTCGCTAGCCTAGATCTCGGTCTAGTGGCACATCAATCGACACTGTTCTTGCTTAATGTCACCACTAACGGCTAACGAACATGCTTATGTAGCCAACTCAATCAGCACGAGGTTTGCTACCACAATAAGCACCATCAAGGGACACATCCCTTCATTCGATGGCACCAAACATGCTATGTCCCATAAAGGACTAGGGGACTACACCCCTCTTTTCCCAAGCACTTTTTCCCTTAGTGCAATAAACTTACCTACGTGGTTGGTGCCTAGGGCCTATCGCCCAAACACATACTCCCCAAGAGATTGATCATTCTAGATGGGACGTCTCCTAACGCGGTCCTCAACCTAGCGGCATTGGGTACCTGAGGACTTAAACTCCCCTCGGCCCTAAAAAGCCCTAGCGTCGTTGTCACCCATCAGACGGCCTCAAATTGCATGAGCACATGTTGCATCATGCACGTTGTTCAAACACAGACTCCCTAGCGACTGATCATCCTAGGTACATCTCTTAACGTGGTCCTCGACCTAACGACATTGGCTACATAGGGACTTAAACTCCCATTGGGCCCAAAAAAGTCCTAGCACCTTTGTCACACGTCAAGCAGCCTCAAACGGCCTGAACGCACGCTGCTCTAGTGCACGTCATTCCTTACTTAATGTTTACTTCTCTAACGCATGACATCTCAAGCTTAACGCACATTGCTCTAGCACACGTTTTTCCTTGCTTAACGTTCGCTGCTCTTACGAATGACGTTTCAAGCTTAACGGTCGCTGGCCTAGCACATGTCATTCCATGCTAAAGTGTTTATTGCTCTCACGCACGACGTTTCAAGCTTAACACACGCTGCTCTAGCACACGTCATTCCTTGTTTAATGCTCACTGCTCTTACGCATGACGTTTCAAGCTTAACGAACGTTGCCCTAACATGCATCAGTCCTTGCTTAAGCACTCGCTGCTCTCACGCACTACGTTTCAAGCTTCACGCACACTGCTCTAGCGCACGTCATTCCTTGCTTAATATTCGCTGCTCTTACGCATGACGTTTCAAGCTTAATGCGCGTTGCCATGGTGCACGACATTCTTTGCTTAATGATTGCTGCTATTACACACGACGTTTCAAGCTAAATTCACACTTCCCTATCGTACATCGTTCCCTGCGTAAGCACTCGCTTCTCTCACGCACAATGTTTCAAGCTTAAACGCGTGCTTCCTTGCTTCACACTCGTTGCTCTCAAACATGACGATCCAAGCTTAATGCATGTTGCTTCTTTTTTAACGCTCGTTGTTCTCACACACGACGTTTCAATCTTGACGCACGCTTCTCTCAAACACGTCGTTTTTCTCTAGCGCGTGCTTCTCACATGCACGTTGCTCCAAGTGCTACCCGCCACAAGGCATTTCCCCGCTTACTTTTGTTCTGTGCAAGAGACCAATCTTCATTGTAGAGTTAAGGAGACTCAAGGGTACGGTACACTACACTGGCCTTGCGGCGCTAAGTGTGGCCACACTAGAGATTTCAATTTTCAACTCCCCAATCAAGATCGATCTCGTTGACATGGGGACCTGAGAGACTTGTTAGTACGTCAAGGCTTAACCCCTAAATTAGGCCACACTTAACACTTTAATAACTAAATTAGAGAAGTCTAAGAGAAAGAATCAAAAGAGAATATTCTATAGGCCACTTGTCATGTGGTGAGTCATCATTTATGAGTAAATGACTAATCTGTGATCAACCATGTTAAGTGTGCATACACTCTCACATTACTAAAAGGGAGAACATGTCAATTTCCCTTGCCTATATAAGGAGGTATCTCACCGCACTCAAGGTAATCTCATCTAGTCTAATAATTTTACTTGTAACTCTACATGTTTACTAATTTAGACATCACAACGTTGAAGGCGGGCCAACCATGTCTCAACCTCTAATGTCATTTGTATGTCTATGTAATAGGTACTCATATCTCTATCGAAGACCTCAATTAAATTCGTTAGAAACATGTTTTGCACTCGATTTCCGAGAATTACTAGTGGTGTTGAAGGTAGCTATCTGTAATACAGCATGCAGAACAACCAAAATTTAACCTATAATAGGTTTCAACCAGTGATCCATGGACGGAGTCCGAACCGTTTCTAGCGATTATCGATTTCCAATTCGTATTTTCTTGTTTCGTATTGTTTTTTCAATTCATTGATGTACGAGAATTTTGTATATTAATGTATTCTATCTTTTCGCTGCAAAAAATTGTTATTGTTCGGTTTGTTCCACCTGTTGACGAGGAGATCGAGTTAAAACAATATTCTCTTATATAGTCCTTGCTTCTTTCTTCTGTGAAATCTCTATGAGGGCAACGCTTGATCATAATTAACCAACGCGGATTGCTGGAGTCGTATCGAACATGCTCATCTCGGATCTGGTGAGCATACAGATGTAGTAGACCAAAGAAGGAAAGAAACATGCATCACATGCATTGCAACAATTGCGTCAGTAGCGTCCTTGTGTGCCGTGGATTGTGGACTCGTGGTTGTCTAGGTCTCCGGGCTCAGGGCTACAACCAAAACACTAAAATATAGAGTTTCACGAAAGTATCGGCTTTCTGAAATAATAATGAGTTAATCTGATGAGTATTAATTAGGGCTATCGATTTCAACACGACCCATACATTCGATTTGAAATTCGTACGAAATAAAGCGGATTAAACTCGCACGATTAAAAAGTGGCTCAAGCGGGGTCAACTTGCTAACACGATTATTATCTGTGTACCCATTTATTAATTGGATTGGGTCGATATATACATAACTCACATATACTACTCATTTAATTAATTGGGGCTTACATGCTATTCTATTTTAACCTTATATTAATTTATAGAACCTATTGAATAAAGTTGCATTGTTATTGGATTTTAAATTTTAGAGTGTGTGTTTTTAATAATTTTATTGTTTTGTATGTGAAGTTGTTTGAATTTTAACCTATTTAGTTTAAATGGCTTACATAATTCAACACGATACAATACGATTCAATTATTAAATAGGTCATAAACAAGTTACACGGGTTGACCCGTTTATAAACGGGTTGGGTTTGGTTTGCCTTTTCGACACGATTATTAAATTGGATGAGTTTGAATTTACCTTTTTGACACGAATAATTATATGTCCTAACACGAACCCAAAATGACATGACCCATTGACAGGCCTAGTATTAATTAAGCATATTGAGATTTGATTTTTTTTTTAAATGATGGAAATATTTAAATATAATTGATACATTCAAAGAATTATTGAAGATACATTGATGGCGTGTTTACTTACCTGAAATGGGTATGAAAAATCAAGAATCGATTATAATTTATGAGTATTACTGTGTTTACTTGTGCAAATTCAATTTAGAATGAAATGGGACTCACACATTTATCAGGAATTGATTCCGGAAAAACTCCTCGACTTAATACCCAAATGGGAGTATGTATTTGGAATGCAATCAGTTGGAATCAAATTTTTATTCCCAAATTAATTATCTAACTCAAAATTCATAATTTTCAATTTTCCTTCACTTTTCAAACAAAAAAATTCAATTTATAATCTTTTATTGTGACTTATGATAATTTGTTTACTTACTACTTTTATATTTTGAATGATTGTTACTGTAAATTTGCAACTTAGGTGAAAGACTTGTGATGATATGTAGACATGTTGCAATGTACGTATATTTGATGGATATAGTTGTCATTTACTTAAATCTTATTCCAATAATCCAATTCATAAGATAGGTAAACAACACTAATGTGAACTAGCAACATTCTTATTCTATTTTCATATGAATGGTAAACAAGTAATTATGAGAGCAACTCCAGCAGATCCCCTAAAAGTCAATTTTATCTATAATATGAGGTTTTTGTTTTAAAATCAGCTCCAAGAGATCCCCTATCACATTAGCTATTTTAGGGATTCCCTATATTTCATGTTTTTATCCCCTATCCCCATACCTAAAGCTTGAATTTTAGGTGATGTAAAAGTCAACATTGTAATTAATTATTTCCTAAAAGGTTGTAAATGTAATCAATTTCTAAGTTAATAAATGTTAATTATTTTTATTAACCAATCAAAACAAAGTATTTATTCATATTTAACTAAATTATGAGTAATATTGTTAGAGTAAATTTTTACAAATGTTTAGCTAAAATAGGTTTGAACTATATTTTGAAACAAAATAGAAAAATTTTAAGTGACATTGTTGGAGATACTCTGAATGACTTATTCCTTACTAATTCCTTATAATATATTTTAATTCTTATTCATTAACTAATTCATTCCAGTAAATAAATACGTCCTAAATTCATGTTAACACTTTTTAAAAATTTGCTCTGGGCAAGTTAATTGATTGAAATAATTTCTAGTCGAACTCTAATTGAGCACGGAAGTAGTCAATCTCTGTTGTCACGGTTCCTTGCACTACCTAGAAATCTGGGCTGTGGACACCAAACACAATGATGTAATTAGGGTCTAAGGGCACCATTGATTGGTGACTTTGGGCAATAGCCACCATTGGGCTACTATTAAATGGATGGTTTAGTTTGATCCGGCGACAAATACCCAAAACTCTCACCCATCTAAACTTTGGTGACTTAAAACCGGATCCCACCATTAAAATTATGCTACAACTGTTGGTGACTGCAAACTTCAGGATCCCACTTTACAAAAAACTCACCAATGTCCAATCGGTGACCACTTTGTTTCTGAACTAAAAAATAATAATTATATAAAATTTCGGTGAAGATCAATAGGTTTCTCATGATTCCAAACCTGAAACCTAAAAATAAAATGACTGGTGTCAAGACTCAAGAGTTGAACAAACAAGAACCTATTAGTACCCTATACACTAAAGTAGATAAGATCATACTGTGTGGAGACCGAATGATATTCGCAATGGTCCTGGTACATTATTATCATCAAATTACCACTCTGATTTCAAATTTTAACACATTACAAGCTTTTGACATGTTCTACAAAGTAGCAACAAGCCGCTATGCAAACAGGAAGTATCAACATCAATGGTTTTGTCAAACTCACCCGACTCTCTTCTCTTGCTAGAAATTCATGACTGTAAACTTAGACAGAATCTCCAAAAAAGTAAAGAATCAAGCAGAGAACTTCTTCATGTAACCACCATTTTCCAGAAGTCCGTAATCACAACAAAAAAAACCCAAAAAATGAAGTAAATACATCATCAAACCCTTTCAATACTCTTGTAAATAAAGAGCCACAATCTTTGGGATCAAAGTGGCCAATAGCAACAATTCCAAAACGCAAACATCACGCCACACCAAACCTAATCCACACTAAAATATCTCCCAAAAACAAAACAAAAAGCCAAATCATACTACAGAAAACAATCATACATGATAAGATAAGCATACAACAATACACAGAGACTAAACAAAAACCCAAATTCTAACCTGCAACAAGAATCAAGAGCACGGATTACAACACATAAAAATCCAATCTTTGACCAAAAAGATCGAAACTTTAAACTGAAACAAACCCAACAAAGTGCAGTTCATCGACTCAAGAACTTCAAAAAGACGTACCCAAAAGCCAACACAGAGACAAGACTAAAATGAGAGAAGTGAGAGAGACTCCGGGACTGGGGGTGCCATCAATAGGAGAGAAAGGCACCCTAAGTCAAGACCAATTAATATCCTTGCAATAAATAATTTACCAATCCAAAATCAACAAGAGAGAAAGGCACAAATGTTTTAAACACCTACCTGATCAACGGTAACAGTCAACAAAAGATAACGAACATAACACTATCCGGAGCATCTTTCCGTGAATCATGTGATATAAGGTCTCCTGGAAAGGGACTGGAGCACCTGTTGCAAGTCATACATTAGTGTGGGCAATAGGTAACTGGTTATTGTTCAAAATATATTTTGAACAAAATTTGACAGTAAAACTTAGAAAGCAAACTCTCCTATAAGTCAGTTTCGTTAGTTGTCTGTTAAATGACGATCATGATGATTTCAGTTCCATAACTGTTACAGATCAGTAATTAAATTCTTAGATTTGGCCTTCGAATCATGTATAGATGTACTTCAAAATGGTTGAATTTAGTGTTGCAATCATCTTCAATGCAATCTCAGGTACTAGAATATTAGAGACGGTCATCTTCAAAGTAATGTCAGGCACTTTGAGTCTATGTGGCTTTAAGCATGTTATAGCATAATGGAAAAGGGAAAGAGTACAGTAGTTTCATGAATTTCAAACCATGCTAATAAAAATAAAGCCACATATAAGTGAGTTATTTTTAACGCAAAAGTAGTACATGTTATTCCCATAGGTGGCTTACCAATGTTTATTACCGAATGTCTGTGTCTTACCACTCTTACCTGAGGTTATTGCAGAGGTGGCAACACTGGAGTAGGCAGCAGATCTGGATAAAAAGGATACTCATCAGGCTTGCTGTATCTACCCACCTGATTGCAACGTCCATAAGAAAACCAGCCATTAAAAATTATCCGACTATTTAAAATGTGTATAACTGTTAAACATAACAAAGCATGAAGTTTTTGTGTTTCCTGAAAAATGTATTCTACCAAGGAATCATCGAACCCAACCGTAGGGAGAACATCCAGGTCATAGTGAGGCACAAGATCAGTCTAAAAGGCTAAATATAATGCCGTCCTCCTGACGATCAAAGAATGTTGTATAGCTTATAGGGTCAAATTATCAGTTTCATCCACCCTTTTCTTTGTAACGAATGATCTACATAAAATCGGCAACCTAAAGTTAAAATCTAACCAAACTTACCAAAACCAAGTTGTGCCAAATCCATCTAACGATCAATAATTACGCATATATCTTTGATAAACCATGACTTGTTAGTCTTGAAGCATATATTTTGAAGCAAGACATGGAAAGCTTCAAAACTGGCAGGTAAAAAATTTGAAAACACAATGACATTGAAGTTTGAACCAAGTACTCCAGCTCAGATTTCAGACTTATGACATTGCTACTACCCCAAATGAAACATATCCCAATAATAAATGGTTCACCACCTGCACATATCATTAATCCCGTCTATTTGCAATATCACTGATATATATACCATCACCAAAAACATCTAATGCAATTGAGGATTGCCACGATTAATTATATCAATGCACCAACTATCACATAATGATCAAAAAAGCTCCAGTCCTAATATTCTCAACTTCACTCGATGAAACTATCCCAAACTAAAACAGAAAACTGAAACATACCTCCAAGAACAACTATTCAAGCTGCCACACTCTAAGCCACATATGTAATTGCAAGGAAGATTAAGAGCCTAAATAAGTCGGGAAAATTTACCTTGAGCACTAAATATTCGAATGTCCAACCTCAGA
Organism: Geum urbanum; assembly: GCA_946800695.1. Taxonomy (NCBI): domain Eukaryota; kingdom Viridiplantae; phylum Streptophyta; class Magnoliopsida; order Rosales; family Rosaceae; genus Geum; species Geum urbanum. The sequence goes on along the minus strand of OX327003.1, from coordinate 33,128,515 downwards.
TTCCAATCTCCAATCACTGATTCCGGCGAGTTTAATCAAAAGCTCAAACCCCATAATAGAGGCAGCATACACCACATGCGCTGCCGTCCGTGGCAACTGCAGCGGCGACCAACCATCATGTCACCGACGACCAGAAAGCGAGCAACACATATCAAAATCTTCATCTCATTAAGCACAACAACATTCTGAGTAGCATAAAGTCCAACTTCGAGCAAGGGAGTCGTGAATTACCTTGAACAGTTTGGGGTTGTTGAACTTCATTTCGTCGATGTGGCTTGTTCGAGTCAAATTAAAGGGTGTGACTGGTGGCAATAGTCTCGTGCAGAGGAAAGCATCAAAGCCCAGTGATTTATTGGCCTGAAACGCAGCGACCCATCCGATATAGGGTTCGGCTCCACTCCTCGATGTGATATTTTAGGCGAGAATTGGAGGTGAAAAGCTTAGGGGTAAGGAAAATGGGGAAGAGAGGAAGAGATTCGGCGATTCCAAACCTGCCGGCGGTGAAATTAGCCGGCGAACTAGGTCGGCTTCTGCGTTATTTTCTTCTTTTCCTTTCTAGTCGAGAGAGAACGAGAGAGATGAGAGTCATAAGACTCGTGATAAGCCAATGTTTAAACTAAAAAAAAATGCATCGTCACCAACATCCTCAATAGTGAGTGAACCCATCTATTAGAATAATAGAGATTAAAAAGGCATAGCCACCATCAATAGTAATGGTGAGTGTGAAGCCATGTGCCAGACAAATTTATGGAGATGAGCCACCATTTAACGATTGGTGTCTAATTTGTAGTGGCCTTGGCCCACTTTTGTAGTAGTGTTGAGCAGCAGCGAATCTCCTTGCTTGACACTTGCTTCTTGAATTAATAGCGATTTACGTGCTCGGCTCCATGAATTGTCACCAATCTCCTTGCTCAGCTCCTTGAGAGAATGAGAGGTCTCCGATCTTTTTGAGTTACGGACTGAGTAGGTTGTTGGGCTCTCCATCTCAAAATGAACTCTGTAAACGTAACATACGAATTTAATTCCCATTAAAATTAAAGTAAGTTTAAATCAAATTGTCAAAGTACGTGCCCTTAATTTCAGGCTACGTCGATCATTGCTAGAAACTTTGAACAATCATATATAGGTAGATTACTTATGGAGCAAAAGATATGATGATCGAGCATTCGGTACCATGGTTTGTACTTCTTCATTAGTACACAAGTATATACGAAGAAGACAAAGAAGCTTAACAACAACGACATTCTAATAAACACCAAGTCCCTCTTCAGATCTATCAATTAATTCCAATCTCAACAATCCGCAAGCGTAGCATCAAACAATTGATTTGTTTAATGCTATTACGAGCAAACAGTAATGTGATTAGATCAAGCAGCTAGGTCCATTAATGATCATGTACGTGTTTACTATTAATTAAGCTGGTAATCATCCACTAAATTAAAGCATATGAAACAAAAATTAAAGCATATGAAAAGTTGTGGATTTGCATTTAATAAAAGTTTACGCGCCTCCACACGCGTGATAAAAGTTCTTCAGTAGATTGTGTCTCGTCCAGTGACCCAGGGTTTGGCGTTGGCCCTGGCCTCGACCTTGTCGACATTCTTAGGTGCGGCCGGACGGGGCCAGAAGGACCTATGTTCGGTCATGCGGCCTATTTGCGGCGTTGGTTTCCTCAATCTATGTATGGAGATCTGAGGATGTGGGAGAGTAGGCGAGGGTCGGTTGGGGGTCTTGGATACGGCTTTTGAGGGTGGGCTTTAGTTCTCGGGACTATTGGTGTGGTTTCGGGCGAGTCGGTGAAACAGATAGACGTGGGACGGTCGTAGGAGACGGGGTTTGCTTTTGGCAGCCTTGATCTGAAGATTAGGTTTCCTCGGAATGGAGTTGGATTATCATCTGATTCTGATCGGATCTACCCGTTGATGGTGAATGGATCTCCTCCATCAAGGCGGCGCAAGGGTTGTGGGCGGAGGTGGAGGGCTCGGCTATGGCTACAGTGCAACTCAGGGGACAGTGGCGAAGCTCCGGGTCAGGTCGAGGTCTTGGGCCAGCGTGGTATCTACTTTGCCCCAATAACAGTTTGGTTTTGGGCTCAGTTATGGGTCTAATCCAAACTCTTTTAATTTCATGTTTTTTTTTTGTTTTCAGCTTTATTGTCTCTAGTATAGTTTTTGCTTTAGATCTAAAATAAGCCCGCTCTGTTTGGTGGGAGGGTAGGTTGGGCTTCATGCCTCTGTGTGCACCTTATGTGCTAGTTTGCCCTAGGGTTGGTGTGTGACATTGCGAATTCGAAATGGTCGCATCCTCCTAGTGGCATGATGAAATGTAGTGCCGACGATTTAATTATCGCTCGGTAGCATGGTTAGAAAGATGTTTTATTTGCAATGATGCGTCGCTCGAGTCGCGTTATTTTTCCTTTACTGTGTCACCACATTTGTGAAGCAGATATAGTAGCCGTATTTGCGCTATTTGCTAATTGGTGCAAGTTTAAATGCATATGTATTAGAAGTCGTCTTGTGATTATCCGAAAGGTTCTCTATGTGCTTATTATAATACAAAATTTAAGTTTTATGTACCCCGGATATCTATTCGTTAGTTTCATTAATAAAGGCATAAAGGCTATCGCACCGCCCGTTTTTCAAAAAAAAGAAGTACTAATTAACAGCATCAGCATATTCGGAAATTGCATGATCGATCACTGTGCGTGGTTCATGTGATGCGATTGTACGTACGACATATGGATTTGTTCTGATCATTAACTGCTCTCTCAAACAAGATATTTGCAATAAAACTTAATTTCGATCTCGACTAATTGTAATACGGCAGCTTCATTATAGTCTATAAGTTCATAATTAATTAGAGTTACATATAAATATATATACCCCTAATCAATCACTAATTTGTCTATGTTCGTCTTTAAATTCATTTTAAAGAACAGTATTTAATTTTGTTTTGATAGAAAAACAAAACCATTGTACGTTATTAATTGTCAGGCAGACTAGTAAACCGAACATATTACTATTCTAAATTTCTAATGTCTAATATTCTGAGAATCTGAGCCCGATCCTGCACTAATCAACCGGAGTAAAACGAAGACTATCGGAAATCAATATGGTCCACTCCTTAAGTAACTTTGGCACATTTTTACCAACCGATATAAACAAAATAATTGCCACACATCACCTGCCTGCAGAATCAGAAACTAAATTAAATAGAAAGTAGTAACTGGAGCAACGATGTACGTCGATCAAGACTCCTACGGTCAACACCATTATCTCAAAGAAGATCCCTAGCTTTCAATTGAACAAAACCGCCACAGTGGATGACCCTAGCTACAGGAAATGAGAGGCAGCTACTAGCTGGGTTTCAAAGCTTGCAGGTCCTATCTTAGAATAGATTATTTTTTTTGTACTTCATTTCTTCGTTACAAGCTACATCGTTGAAATTATTGGTATTCATTGTCCGATTGGATCAGTCAAAGTTTCGTAGTAAACTTCGAGTAAACTACGTACGTAGAAAGCTGTTGGGGTCTATGGGTTTATGGCGTCATCGTGAAAATGAAACGAACGAGAAGACAAAATTTTTAACATAATTAATTCATTAATTAAAAGAAAAACAAACGACTTCCGAGTTTTGAGTGTCAAGAGCTAACTGTTTGAGAAGACTGCTCGATCGATTCCAACTCCAATCGTGAAGATATATGAACAGGAAAAAAAAGGATGCTTCAACCACATTCTACCAAATGTCGATATTGGTGGCTACGATAAGCAAAGCTTTTTAATTAGAATATGAAACAGCTAGCTAGCTAGCCGGCTGGAATAGACTGTGGTGGTTTTTGGACTTTCACTTGACGTTAAGTTGCTGGTTTTCGAATCCGTTAGGTTAATTAGGTCGGATTTGTTATAAACTACTTCTTCGTTTAACAAATTCCACACTCAAGAGTGACTCACCATATTGAACATGTGTCCTTTAATAATATATATATATATATAGTTAAAACGAAGAATGAAAGAGACGTAAACAAAATATCCTGATTGATTATCATCATATTATAATTATCAAGCTGTCTGCTTTGTGATTTGTTAATCAGCGATAATGACACGCACTATTTAGTACGTAAATACAACAAGAGTGATGAACAAATTTCAAGTAGCTATGTCCAATACGGCCAAAAAAAATTACCGATTGTCAAAACAGATTATTTTAAATCCCCTGGAGCTACAATTTGTTTAGTTTGATGGAGTTTTCAGGATTTAGGGTTATCGTGCGCTATAGGAATAACACCATGCATGCAGTCTCATTGATCACTCTAATGGGTAAATCTAGCTCGGAGAAACTTTTCCATTTCTAGTGTTTAGATCGAAGAGGATGACAGTCACGTACTTTATCTATTAAGAATTTTGTGATTTACTATCATGGCTTATGTAGTTCTTGATGAGGATATCGATTAGGCTAGGGTTTGGCCATATGACTGACATTCCCGCATTCAAGCACTTCGGAATCAAGTTGTCTTGAATTGACATCCGATCAGGGGATGTCCATATTATCTTTTTACTGAAAGAATAATAGTTTCAGTTCCTAGTGAAGACGAATATTCTAGAAGATAATTAATATTTCCGGCCTATAGATTTGCATGCAAGCACATTTTCACTTGAAACTAATCGATAGTGCTGCGGAATATAAATATTATTCAGTTTTAGAGCGTTGAATAACTTTTATAATCCTCATTTTTGAAAAAATGGAAGTGATCCAATGCTCCAAAAATGGGGAGTTTTGGTACTCTGGAGTACTGTAGAACACCCCAAAACTAATCGAGGTGTGAGAAGGTCAAAGTTACAGCTCAACTAATCAAATTAGAGGATATAGAGAGTTCTTCTCAGTTTTGAATTATCTATTATCTATTATCTTTCACCTTTAATTTCCTTCCTAAATTCTTAGGGTATGTTTACTAATCGGGCCGGAATGGGAATCAAATCTCTAGGAATGATTCCGGGAGGGAAAAATTTATGCGTTTACTTGCACATTTGGGAATGGAAATGGAGTGGGACCCACCTAGCTTCTTATCAGGAATCAATTCCTGATAAACCATGAATTCGATTTCTTAGGGGAGAGATGGGTTTAGGAATCAACTATCCCCGGCCCTAATCAATTTTTTTACCCAAAATATCCTTATAAGCATTCATATACTACAAATTACCCAACCCTAAAAATATATTTACCATTCTCAATAGTCAGTAGACGACAACAACGAACAACGACAAAACCAAAACAAGTCGACTTCTCTATTGTACTCTGATGAGTGATCATTATCCTCTTGTTTTTTTCCTTTTTTTTTGAGATTTCATTGAAGCAAAATGTATTGTAAGCATAAGAGGAGTTTATATGAAGATCAATAGACTTGATTTTTGACAAATGTTTTTGATTGTACATTAGTCTAATTTTTCAATGAACTTTGCTCTATTTATAAGGAAAGAAAAAAAATCAAATAATATGGAAATATAGTACAGGGTTATTTTGGTAATTAAGTTAGTTTGATTCCGATTCCATATGGTAAGTAAACATTAACAATTATAATCATTCTAATTCCTGTTCTGATTCTAGATGGTAAGTAAACAACTTAGTTTAAATGAAATATTCCTATTTTGATTCCTGTTAATTCTGATTCTTGTTGATTCCGATTCCTGATGATTCTCATTCCCGATTAATAAATGTACCCTTATATTCTTGGGCTTGATCATGTTAAAGAACATTGCTCTAACTAGGGTACATACTTCTATGCAAATCTAAAGAATTCAAATTAATCAAACAAAACATATGTCAATCAGTTATATACACTACTAAAAATTCTACTATAGCCGACGACTTGAAGTCGTTGGTCTGTTGAATTAACTCGTCGGTTATAGGTATAACCCGACGATGTGTCATCGGTCATATCGTCGTCAAAAATACATCGTCGGTTATACTACAACTGACGACCAGTTAGGGCAGTCGTCAATTATAGTGTGGAATTATAACCGACGACAAAAAGTCATCGGTAATAATTTACAGCATAGCCGACGACGTTGTCGTTAGTTATAATGTGTTTTGGAATATTCTGAAAATACTATAGCAAACAACATAGGTCCATGTCGTCTACTATAGTTGGTGCATTTTAAAAAAAAAGGTAGATTCTTGATTGGGCACAATTCTAGAACCTGCAATTACAGAATACAACACATATTTTTCCAACAACATATATTATCCAACAACGTATGTATCCATACAAAGAAAAGACAACTACACTAAGACTGATCAAAATCTATGTTGTGTAAATAATTAGAGTGGTGACTCCCCTCGTCGCGCTGATCGTCTGCTGGCTGCGGCTGCGACTGTGGAGCATCGAAAACGTTCGAAGGTAGGGGCGGGATCTGGATTCCAACAGCCTGAAGCTGTGGCATACACTGCTTCCACCATGCCGCCATAGATGCATGCTACTAGGCTAATCTTTGCTACTCGGCGAATCTCGCATTTTATAATGTAATTGCCTGCTCCATCTCCTCTATCCATCTTCGTTGGTCCTCCATATGTCTATGTTTCTCTTCCATCTCCCGCATCTGCCTCTGGAGCTGCTCATGTAGATGAGAGGTCCTGGAAGATCCCGACTGGCGGGAGAATTCGGGAGTCGTTTTCAACACCCCTTGGTGCTTCTTAGCCAAACCCTTGACATAGAAGGTGTTCTTCCCAGGAGGTATCGTGGCTGCCATGATCCTCGCCGACACAGTCAGATCAGATGTATCAATCTGAGAGGTGTACTGGGTCAGCTCCTCATCCGAGGTGTTAGGATATCGCTCTCGAGCTACCTGAGTTAACACCTGTGGGATCGCCTCCTCTACTCTTGCCTAATTGTCAAGGAAATACGATTAACGTATTAAACATACAAAAATATATAGACAATATATATATATATAATGCAGCAAATATGTGAATTAATTTATGAGAGACTTACAGCATCTTCGGGGCACTACAGATACGCTTGATGCGTAGTAAACACCAACGGAGAGACTTCCGGGTGTTTGGCGGCTGCCACCTTAGCCCAACCAGAATAAGATCTAGAACCGCAATGATGGTTCTGGGTGTTTTTTGCCCGGTTATGAGAGTTTGTCTCGGAGATGGCCTTGTTGGATAAACATACATCAGAAAATGATTAACTAATTTTCTGAATATAATTAATACGACACAACACAAATATGTTCAAGTTGCATACCTTGAATCGCGGGTGCTCGAAGTGAGTTACCAACCATCACCACTCGTACTCCCTAAACCGAAACTCCCTAGGGGTACCATCTCGGTCTCTGCCATACTTTTTTCACTGCTTTTTGAGCTCGAACTTCCACTCCTTGTACCTATATTAATGCAACACAAATGTTAGATACTAAAACTCTTGAGGATTAAATTCTAACTCGATATATACAAAAATTGGGAGACATCACTTGCTCCCTTGCACCTCATTTACCCACGTGTGTCTGAGCATGTTTTCCATGTGAAACCACCTCTACAATATATATATAAATGGTAAATTGAGTTTAAAATGATAACTTGATTAATAAGTAGAAAATTTACGTAATAATAGAAAATGTAACTCACCGACAGTGCATTATGCACTTCCAACTTCACGTAGTTCGGCACAGAATTCCAATCCGACCACAACATATATTTTGGGACTCGATCTGTCCCGTATGATGCTTCGGCCATTGAGGCGTACTTTCGAGTATCATCTCCCTCGATCACCTCGCTTCCTTCAGTCGTCCTAATGACCACCTGCCCGTGCCTGGTCACCTGTTCAAGAAGCTTGTTGACGACGGTGCCTCTCGTCTTTTTGGCTTTGCCGTTGGCGACAGTGCCTAAGACATGGTAATAAGATGAAAACATAAGCACCCAATTTAATTTACATATCGGCTATATATATAAGTTGGAAATGCCATATTGTAATGTTTATTAATATTTACCCGATTTGCCTGTCTGTTGTCCCTTAATCCGAGCACTCCAAAGAGGTGTCTCGAACGGTATATACACGTACGCTTGGTCCACCGTAAGAAAAAGATCCTGTCCTCCAATAGGTCTCCCCATATCGTCGAAAATAGGTATGGCCGGTATCTTGTCGGGCACGAAGATGATGGACGGCGGTGATAATCGCACACCGGCCCTCAAACTACCTAAAGCACATGCCTCAGATAATTGAGCTGTAGAGGGAGCAGGCGTCGGCTCGATAATATGTGGCATACGCATATGGATCGACTGTTAAGACGTGCTGCCTGTTGAGCGTCAAATGGCTGTTTGTTGCAGCATCGCCTCCTGATAGAGCCTCCTTGCGATGGAGGGTCGGTTGGGTTCCTACAGTGTCGCATCCTTACAAAGTAGAATACGTTAGCGAGAGGTAACTATTGCTTATCGTGGCCGAGCTGCTACTCTCATTTCCACCTCAGGATCTAGACCCGGATCCCGAGAAATTTTTTTATATGAAAAAAGTTCAAATTCATACCTAAAAATGTATATTAATTCACATATAATCTATCTTCCACCTCGGGTATTGAAGATTGATGTCTTTCCAATATTGAACTTCTGGACAGTTAATCAGTACCCACCAGTGGGCTATGACTAACTCGATCATATGGTTCCAACTTGTACGATTTTGGAAAATTTTCATATAGTTCAACATCATTGGAGATGATAGAAAGGTTGAACTAGGGTTGATCTAACGACATATGCTGTGGAGAGTCCTCCACAGTTTCCAAATACAACTTGGTGTACATTATGCACTCGTGAGCAAGATATGCTTCAGCGATACACCATTCAGGTACAAATTTATTCTTTACATAGTATTTGTAGTCTCCCAGCTGTCTATCAATGCAAGTTGAAAAGTGCATATATTTTACGATTATACTTAAATAAGTATTGATATATAAAAACATAGCCAGTACAAAAATATTGAATCGTATATACTTTTCCATGGGATACATCCAAGTGTAGTGTACAAGACCGGTAAGCATCAATGGTTCGGGAAGATGGATCATCAGGTGAGGCATGATGTCAAAAAAATTTGGGGGAAATATCCTCTCAAATTTGCACAGGATAAAAATGATGTCATGTTGCATTTCCCACAAGTCTGACCGCTTCACTTCTCTGCAGCATACCTTTTGAAAGAATCTTGACAATGCCACTAACGACTCCACCACCTCTTTGGGCAGGTACCCTCGAATGAAAACAGGGAAGAGGGGTTGAAGCAGTACATGGTAGCCATGACTCTTTAATCCATATATCTTATTGTCCCGATAGTTAACACACCGACATATATTTCCTGCATAGCCATAAGGATACCTGACATTACCCATCCAACCAAAAATTTCATTCTTCTGGTCAGGCTTCACGGTATAAGAAGCTTGAGGCATTTTTTTCTTCCATTCTGTCAACCACAAATGTTTCCGTAATCCCATTCTTTTCAGATTAGTGCGTGGCTTAGGTCAGTATTTAGTTTTTCCCTCCCAATTCAGCACTGTCCCCACCACACTTTTGCACATATTCTTCTTTATGTGCATAACATCTAGGTAGTGCCTGATCAGTAACTTAGGCTAGTACGGGAGTTCCCAACATATATTTTTGTGTGTCTAGAATTTGTACCTGTCGTGTCTGTCAGGTATCGATGCCACTATTTTGGGATGATTGCTCAGCGACCCAAAATCATATTCATTCAGTACTCCTAAAATTTCGGGGCCCTTCCAGCTCCTGGGTTGCACACCCGTTTCTAAGGTTCCATCAAATGACTTCTTATCCTCCCGAAATAGGTGATCATGAGAAAGCCAACAACGGTGATGCATCTGGACAATCTTCTTGTTTTGAGGTCTGCAACACTCAACAATCATGTACTCTGAACAAGCCCTGTATCCCTTGGTAACGTTGCTGGACAACATCCCGCGGGAAAGAAAATCACTAATGGTACCAACAAGCATACCTCGCATCTGGAACATCTCGTTTTTGTACTTGTCATAAGTGGCATAACCAAATTCACTCAGGTTCTTAAGTTCCTCAATTAAGGGTCTCAAATACACATCGAAACACTTTCCTGGATAACCCGGCCCTGGAATCAAAAGAGTGAACATATTGTATTCCTTGTTCATGCACATCCATGGAGGAAGGTTGTACGGTACCAAAATAACTGGCCATATACTGTATTGAAGATTCATGTTGCTAAAAGGGTTGAATCCGTCAGATGAGAGCCTCAGTTAAACATTTCAGACCTCTGATGCAAAATGAGAAAACTCCCTCACCATGTGCTTCCAAGCATCTCCGTCAGCAGGGTGTAGAAGGGTGTCATCGTTAAGCAAATTTCTCTCAACCCACAATCTCATAGCTTCAGCCGTGTGTGCACACATGAACAACCGTTCCAGCCTATCAACCAGTTCGAAATATCGAAGTATCTTCACAACTTTCTTATTCCCTACAGGAGTCAACTTATACCTATCTGTACCACATATCGGGCAAGCATAAAAGCTTTCAAGATCATTCCCGTAAGCGTCTTCACCCCAAAAGAGAACGCAATCATATCTGGATGCATGAGTTTTGACGTACGAAAGCCCAAGATCTTTCAAGATATGTCGTACCTTACGATGAGTTGTAGGAAAGAGATGACCAAGGGGCAGCATCAAAGCAGTCCACTGCAGCCAATCATCAACAGCCTTGACACTCATTTTTTTCTCCACTTTGAGCATCATCACTCCCATGACACTTTCAAGAACAGTCTTATTACACCCGTTGTACAACGGAGTCTGTTGCAATGCTATCAAATTATTGTACTTATCCATACCAGCAGTGTTGACAACTCTAGGTAATTGCTGGAGTGGCTCAATATGAGGAAAGCCCCCAATAGCGGGAGGATCTTGTGCTTGAGCAAATACACCGCTCTCATAAGGAAACACATCGTTGATCAACCTCGTTGTTGGATCATTGGATGTACTGGAACTCTCAACAAATTGACCATGATCATACAGCCCCGCTGATGATGTTTCACCATGATAAATCCAACACGTATACTTATCCCAAAATCCGTATTTCTTCAGGTGCTCCAATATTTTTTCAATGGGAAAACAAAATCGGTCGCTGTGACACTGACAATTATTACACGGGCAATAATGAATTGGCATCCCTCCACAATTAGCCTTTGCATATTCCACAAAGCTCATAATTCTATGGTGATATCTTACATCCCATCTTTCAAGGCTCATCTAACTCTTGTCCATTCTGAAAATTCCAGCAACATATATATATATATACACACACACACACACACATGTACTAATTAATTTAAAATTGATCATTATATATATATATATCGATATCTAATTAATTAAACTACAAATTATATAATTTAATTCGATCTTCTACGTACGTACTCCCTAATTACAAACATATATATTGATATATATCGATCATATATATATATACATACATACTTACATATATATATATATCAATTATCAACAATTACAAATTTACATACATACAACTATATATATACATATCAACAATTAATCAACAAATTTACATATAATTATATATATACATATTTTTGTCAAATTCAACTCAACTCTACTCAAAATCAACAATATATCAATTAATATATTACTCAAAATCAACAATCAATTCAACTCTACTTCAACATTAATCAATGCAACTCAAAATCAACATATATTAATTAATCAACATATACGTACGTAGCTAGCTAGCTATATAGCTTTACAAACCCCTCTTCGATAGCCTCCGACAACATCCAACAATTTCAGAGCGTTTTGAGTTTTTCTAACCGAATTTTTTTTGAATGACCAAGCTGTTGCGAAGTAGATCTGAAATAAGAACTATAACCGACGACAAGGTTTGTCGTCGTGCTGTTTTTTCCGGTTTCGTCGGATATAGTATAAAATCTGGTAGTGATATAACATATCACTAGATAAAAGGCACACCCAAGCTGGTAATTATTTTTTAAATTAAAACTTAAAAGGAGAAAAAAAGAATGACATAATTTTAAGAGTTAGAGGGTTTAATCAATAATGATAAAGGGATAATGATAAAGGAAGTTGAGGAGGCCGGTAATTATTCTCATCCTAGATTTTAACTTTAATTTTTATTTTATTTTTATAATTTATTAATTTTATATATTTGTCATTGCAAAATTAAATTTTTTGAAAGTCAATTTATTATTAAAGGAGGATAAAATTTGATATTATGAAAGGTTGACCGTAATAACCATAAAATGTTAATAATATATAGAGATGTAAAGAAAATATCATCCAAGACGTTTATGGCAGATTGGGTAGTTTAGTTAACTACTAGTTGTCCATGAACTAGAAATCAAAGTCCTCAGAGACATGCATGGTAAAGAGCAAGAAGACACAGAAGATGCAGTGCAGTAGTACGTGGTTGTTAATTGTTAGGTGACATTAGATTGTGGCGGTTTCCTCCCGACTTTACACAGCCAGTAGAATAAGCAGCCCTAACTGAGCTCGTACCCCGCAAAAAGATCAGTAACCCTATAAGAGTTGAGTTTGGTCTGACCTGTGAACAACGTAGCTACATGGCTGGCCTTTCTTAAAGTTTCTTTGTCGTCGTCGCAATGCGCTGCGGATGCATGTTTGGAAGAAGGTATCCTTAAGAGTAGGTCACGTATACAGTAGGGAAGGTGATGATAACGAGGGAAGGGAATATTAGTTACTATCTTACTATATATACAAGAGGAGGTGGAGCCGAAGGAGGGCCACAGATTTGCATGGGAGGCAAGTATACGTACAGAGTCGCTTGTAGAAAAGCGTATGCTAAAACCAGTTAAGCTAGGAGAACTTAGACGGAGGGAGGGACAAGACAGAGCAGAAGGGAGAACAGACTCTCATGCATGCACAGATGCGAGGAGCTCTAAGTCTAACTAGGCTACGAGACGACGGAGAAAATTGATCACGTACAATTGTGTAAAATTTTCGGCACGGCGAGCACAAAGTCAAATGGGTTCGTCATCATCCATTTTGCATGTCCTCAATGGCCCAGTCGCCAACAACAACAACAAATTAAAAATTAAAAATAAATAATCTCATATCGATCTCTAGCTAATTATGACGTACTTGTAATCGAAAAATAAATTATGACGTACTTACATAATTATATTGGCATATGCCAATTATTATATACAATAGTTCCATAAGTAGAGAGATCGAGCAAACACCCACGTCAACGAACGTGGTTCTTAGCTAGCTAGGTATATATGCATTCTTAAATCTCCCTCTTGAAATTAGGTGTATGAAATTAAGTTTGCATCATTATAATATGCCAACATCAGTTCTATAGTTTTGAGTGGTTTTGATTAGTTATGTTTGATCTTCACGGACTAACAGATGTCTATGCTGAATTCATCATACTAGCTATATATACAATGACGGAGATACGTAGGGCCAGCAGGAACTCAAGCCCGTAAATTTAGAATAAATATTTTTTGTTTCTATTATTTGCATGAATGTTGGATTGGTCTGGAGGCAGAGATGTTGAAATTTGTTCTACAAGTCTTGGATTTGGCCATTCTCCTCGTCACATTCCCATCTTTTTTCTTTCTTTTTAGTTTTTTTGACAAAAAAGATAGTATATTCTTTTAATCTTTTTATTCATTCAATTTTTTTGGCAAGTTTTCTTCAGTTTTTTTTTTCTTCTTAGTGTTTTAAACCAAAAATAGCAAATTGGTTTCAGTTTTCTTCTTCTTTCAATTTTTCCATTCAAAAAATGACAGGCTTTTTTCAAGTTTTAGACCAAAATAAAAATCAGGCTCCCCATATTAAATCGTGGCTCCACCTCTATATATACTCTAATGTCAATGCAACAACCGTCAAAAACACATGAAACAAAAGTAGCATATACGTAAGTTCGAAAGGAAATACAAATCCTAATTCAGCTGGACTTGTACAACTTAATTAAAATCCATTTTAAGTATGGAAATTATAAGAGAAAAAGGACATATAGGATCGATGCTGATCAGATAGTTGTTATTTGTTAGGTGAAGATATATATAAGTTATACACCTTTAATTATAAAATCTCTGCCACAGCCACCGTACCCCACACCACACCTAAAATGATTTTGAAAAGTGAGAGCAGATAGAAGAAGAGCATGGTGTGGTCCTTTAATCAGTGACTTCAAATATAATTAGCTACGTACACCAAAATGGCAAGTGATCATTATTCAAATATGCCTCATTTTTACTCTATGATCTGTTCTTTGTTATATTTTTCTTATATATTCATAATCTACGGTGTTAATTTGGAACATGAATATCATTTACTTTATGATTTCAACATCATAATTAACCATGGCTACGGTGTTTAACTCTTTATTAGTCAAACTCTCGAAGTTATTCTCTTTAATTCGAATGTCTAACCTGGCCTAGCCTATAAGGTTTGGACAACAAAGAGGAAGCACTTCATCATATGAATAAAATTGAAGGGTTGCTATATATACATAATAACATCTCCGAAAGCCCCTCAACAACTCACCCCTCTGCAGACGACTTTGATGTCTTGCTTGCAGTAGTGGTGTTTCCTCACACGGCAATTGATCCATTGTCAAAAGGAAATCGAAACTCTTGAACAATTCTGCTTACAGCTCATTAGGACTGTCCATGAATCCCAGGATAGCTAGCTCTCGATCATTTTTGACCATTGGTACGTTATATCCAATTATTGTGAATTGATTGGGGTAAAGTAACAACAAAAGTACGTGACGCAGCGCCAGTTTTTCCTTGAATCCCTCTGTAATTTAGAGTGTGGTTTGGTAATGGTTAATTGAAAACATAAGCTAATTCAACGACTTAAATTGATTACTTTTTAGCTTGTCTTGAGGCTCATGAAGCTTCAAGTTGAAGCAACAACAAAATCTTATTAAATATCAACTATCTTTGAGATTGCTCGAGAATGCAAAGTTTGGAGGCGGTCCCTACTCGATACGTAAAACAAAAAATTATAAACAATGAAATGGAAATCTCACGTGTGAATGTTAATATGTATGAAAGTTTTGACTACTTTCATTTTCTTTTTTTGATAAATGTAGATAGAATAATTATACCTTTATTTATTGACAGATGACTTTAAATACAAACATTACAATATATAACAATTAATAACCTTATAAATTAGAGATTCAGAGAATATTTATTTTTACACTAATTAAGACAAGATATACACTGGAATACTAAGAATAAACTTTCCTTAAACACCCTATCTTATGTCGCGATCCTAATGTATGATGCATAACTTGTTGTCTCACTAAAACTCACTAAAAACTTTGCCAATTAAGCAAACAAAAACCTCGTGGGTAAAACAATGGATTGGTTTAAGGAAAAAAGAGTATAATGCATCAACTACAAAAGATATTACATGTGATGTACTCCCTCTGATGTCTACAAAATGAAACTCCCGCCCCCCTGATCAGTAACTCAATCTTTGAGTTCAGATAACCATCACATTCCAATGTATCTCACATGTTTCACTAATGTAGATTTTGGAAGTGACTTGGTAAACAAGTCTGCAACATTATCTGCCAAACCAAACCAGTTCACATGGATATTTAGTAACCGTTGCTATTGCTGATTGAATAAGTACTTTGACAAAATATGTTTAGTATGACCACGCTTAATGTATCTCACCTTCATTTGTTCAATGCAAGCCACATTATTCTCATTTATGCAAGTTGGGTGATGTCGCAGTAGATGCTAATCCACTAGATCCTCGAATGTGGTGTATATGCATCATACAAAACTATAATCTAAGAATGATTCGGGAAAGTAGCAACACGATTTTTCTTTATTGATCTCCAAGAAATTGTCAAGTTCCCCATAGTGAGTACATAACCTGTTTGAAACGTCTTCTCTGTGGGTCAGAGAAATATCCAGCATCATCAAATCTAACAAAGATATCACACGGTGTCTCTGAACAGAGGACTACACTAAATGAAGTATTAGTGCTTGTAGCATGTGCATCCTTCGACGGGTCGAGAGACATAGTCCGAGTGATCATGGAGCTTATTTTCGACGGGTCGAGAGAAGCTTTCGATGAGTCGAATAGGGCAGAATAATATTGTTGTGTTTCAACCATTCCATTTACTGGAACTTCAAGTTTCTCTCTTGTTTCTTAGTAGGAAAAGAATGGGCCCAAATGAGTGGATCCCTTCAAGTATCTGATGTTATGTTTTACTACATTTACATGACTTTATGCAGGCGCAGACCAAGAAGGCAATGTCTGGATATGTGCACCAAGTTATGTAAAACCAAGCTCCAACCGCACTAAGGTATGAAATCTCCACTGCAAAAGTTTCTCATCATAATCTTTTCAGATGAAATGGATCATTTTGGGTTTCAGAATGCAAACAACCATTGGTGTGGTAAGAGGGAGTACTTGTCCATTGCCTGATTTAGACATAAGTTGACTGGTGAATAGGAACTCCACCAACTCGATGTTCCATCCTGTTTCATTGTAGGGAAAGAATGGGCCAAGTCAGTGGATCCTTTTAAGTACCTAATATTGTTTTACTCCATTCACATGACTTTGTGCAAGTGGAGACCGAGAATGCAATGTCTGGATATGTGCACCAAGATATGTATAACCAAACTCCAACCGCACTAAGGTATGAAATCTCCGCACCAAAATTTTCTCATCACCATCTTTTCAGATGAAATGGATCATTTTGGGTTCCAAAATACAAACAACTATTGGGGTGCTCAGAAAGTGTACTTTGTCCATTGCCCGATTTAGACATAAACAGACTGGTGAATAGGAATTTCACAAACTTGATGTTCCATCTTGTTTCTTTGTAGTTAAAGAATGGGCCCAAGTAAGTGGATCCCTTCAAGTACCTGATGTTATGTTTTACTCCATTGACATGACTTTGTGTAGGTGCAGACCGAGAATGCAATGTCTGGATGTGTGCACCAAGATATGTATAACCAAACTCCAACCGCACTAAGGTATGAAATCTCCGCACCAAAAGTTTCTCATCACCATCTTGTCAGATGAAATGGATCATTTTAGGTTCCAAAATATAAACAACTATTGGGGTGCTCAGAAGGTATACTTTGTCCATTGCCCGATTTAGACATAAACAGACTGGTGAATAGAAATTTCACCAACTCGATGTTCCATCTTGTTTCTTTATAGTTAAAGAATGGGCCCAAGTCAGTGGATCCCTTTAAGCACCTGATACTATGTTTTATTCCATTCACATGACTTTGTGCAGGCGCAGACCGAGAAGAATGTCTGGATGTGTGCACCAAGATATGTATAACCAAGCTCGATCTAACTGCACTAAGGTATGAAATCTCAAGTCCAAAAGTTTCTCATAACCATCTTTTCAGATGAAATGGATCATTTTGGATTCCAGAATGCAAACAACTATTATAGTGCTAAGAATGTGTGCTTTTTCCATTTCCTAATTTAGACATAAGCAGACTGGTGAATAAGAATTTTAGCAACTCGATGTTCCATCTTGTTTCTTTGTAGTTAAAGAATGGGCCCAAGTCAGTGGATCCCTTCAAGTATCTGATTTTATGTTTTATTCCATTCACATGACTTTGTGCAAGGGCAGGCCGAGAAGGCAATGTCTGGATGTGTGCAAGAAGATATGTATAACCAAGCTCCAACCTCACTAAGGTATGGAATCTCCGCTCCAATAGTTTCTCATCACCATCTTTTTAGATGAAATGGATCATTTTGGGTTCCAGAATGCAAAAAACTATTGGGGGTGCTCAGAAGGTGTTTTTTGTCCATTGCCTGATTAGTCATAAGCAGACTGGTAAATAAAAAATTCACCAACTCGATGTTCCATATAATGATCCAAACCAAAAGTTACGCTAACTTTTACGATTTAGGTTTTTCGCGAATTATGCACCTTGTGAAATTTTGTTAACCACTTTTTCTTTGGGCAAGAATTTGGTTCAACTTTCTTCACGGAAGTCATAGAGTATTTAATTTTGTGCACGTAGAAATTATCGGGGAATTTTTCGGGTTATCGAGCTATTTATTTCGATTTTTGAAACTTTGTATGTGAAAATATGTATTTTAAAATATTTTTCTTGGCGGTTTACTTTGGACCGTTGGATCTTGATCAAATCAAACCTCAGCCGTTGATTTGATCAGAAACTTTTGGTATAAATACTAAATTTTTGGTAAAAATATGGATTTTTACGTACGAAATACGTATCGACCTGTATTTTGCCCCAAACTAATACCGATTTCGACCCACTAGAAAACACCACGGTTGCCGGCGTATTTGGTATGGATTTGAAGCTCTTCTTCTCCTCTTTACATTTATGTATTTGTTTGTGAGATTTAGTGATGTTTTGTGGCCGAAAAAATGGCCGGGAACCCGTCGGAATCCAGGTGCATGGCGGCTTTTCGGTCGTTTTCTGGCGTGGTCTTTGGGTGGGTTTGACTGGGTTTGGTCCAAGGATCAAAACCCCTTTGGTTTGGGGGATCGAGATGCGTCGCCGGCGTCAGAATCGACCGAAAAAATTTTTCGGCGATTTTCGACCCGTGGACTTTCGGGCTCAATTTCGGCCAATCGCCGTGGAATTGGGTCTAGGTCCAGTTGGGAAAAGTGTTGGGCTCGGTGATATCTTTCACACCGTGTGGTCAAATGCTCCCATCGGAGCAGTTTGCACCGGAGGCGTGTGTGGCTCACGCGCCACCCCGCGGCGGAGTTCGGGTGAGTCAAAAATCCTATTCTTACCGTGGGGTTTCCGGGATGGTTTCTGAGTTGTTTTTCGCGCGTTTTTTTTTAAATTTTAGAATTAAATGAATAGTTATTTATTCAGGAAACCGCGAGAGAGGTTTT
Source organism: Geum urbanum (assembly GCA_946800695.1). Classification (NCBI taxonomy): domain Eukaryota; kingdom Viridiplantae; phylum Streptophyta; class Magnoliopsida; order Rosales; family Rosaceae; genus Geum; species Geum urbanum. The sequence goes on along the minus strand of OX327003.1, from coordinate 33,109,630 downwards.
GACAAGGGAACTTCTGCCGGGCCTCAGGGATAACTGTTTACAGTGAGCGGACACTTTGATTTTCACAGTTGATTCGCTAGTCTATAATTATGATTTTACGATTATGCTTTTACGGTTATGCATTTATGATTATGCATTTTATGAGCGTACATTGGTTCGGAGGCACATATGATTTGTTTTTACATAGAGTATGGTTATTATGGATGCATTGATGCTATGGCCTCTCGGCTGATCCTCGAGATGCTCTGGGAGGGTTATGACAAACACCTGACCCGTGATTACACAACACCCAGGGGAGTTAGGACAAGCACCTGACCCGGACATGTTTATAACTTGAGGGAAACATACCCAAGTTATTTCCTCCACACATTACACGGCACCCAGGAGGGTTAGGACAAACACCTAACCTGGGCTTGATTGTTTTGACTCGCATGATTTCGATGTGCATTTGTTGTGAAAAGTATGTTGGATTTATATTTCCGATTTATGTGATATATAATTATTTTTTTCCACTCACTCTAACGGTTTTATTATTTATGTGCTTTTCTCTGAGTTTTTTGGTTTCCTTCTTGCCCAGTTTGCAGTTTCTATCCTGCGGTTACACGTCATCGTCGGAGGCCTAGAGTTCAAGTCACTTTTATTTTCTAGTAGGTTCTTGGTTTAACCTACTAGCTTTGTATATTTGTAAATTAAAAGTCACTCTGAGTACTATGTTAGTTTATTTTCCTTTGTAATGTTTTTTGAGTACTTACTGGATTTTGAATAATAAGTGTAAAGAAATACTTTTACTAATATTCAGTAGTTTGTGAATTTGAGAAATCCATATGGGAATTGGCATCTTACGGTTTGGCTTTTGTGGACTATTTGGAAGTGGGTTTTCATTGCAGGTTTTTGGTTTACTCATTTTATAAAGTAGACTCTGGCGAAATTTTTAAAAAAGTTGTAGTATTGTTAGGATCTAATTCCGGTTTAGGCCACTGAATCAGGGTTGGGTTCTTTCAGTTGGTATCAGAGCATTAGGTTTTAGGTTTTGTAGACTTTTGCAGTTATGTTACTAAGAACCTTTGAGAATGTACAGTATTTCCGGAGTGATGACCCGACCGGCTGGCGGATAATCATCAATGCTCTGGATATTGTATGCTTTCAAATGTTTGAGGTATCATTATTGCATCCTGTTGGTTTTTGTGACTAATGTTTGGTTTTCTTCGTATGCCTCCCCGATGTGGAGCCCGTGTTGATAGGGCTGGGGATCCTGTTGAGGATCAGCGAACGCACGACTTGCTTATGCGAGTTTGGCATTTAGAATGGCATTTTGACCCTGTAGTAAATGCTAGGACAGCTGGAGCAACTATTTTTTCTGGCTTTACTGATCCTGAAGTATGTGAGGCTTGCTCAGTCCAGGTGGAACGTGTTTGTGAGCACCTACATTTTACTCCTGAGCAGAGGAATGTTGCTGCTGTTAGGTTACTAGACTCAGATGCTTATTTCTGATGGGTTAGCACCGAGAGAGTTTCTATTGATACTCCATGGCCTACATTCAGAGATTTTTTTATGCGCCGATATTTCAATCAAGCTACCCTACAAAGGAAATATGAAGAGTTTACCGACTTGAGTCAGGGAGGTATGTCAGTGCTCGAATATCGAGATAAGTTCACCCGTGTGTCTCGATTTGCGCGTGATATGGTTGCATCTGAGGAAGCAAAATGCAGAAGGTTTGAGTTGGGCCTAAATCTAAATATCAAGGGAACTTTGACAACTATGTCTTAGGATAACTTTGATGACTTTGTGAGTGCTGCACTTAGAGGCGAAGACATTGAGAGAGAGAGAGAGAGAGAGAGAGAGAGAGAGAGAGAGAGAGAGAGAGAGAGAGAGAGAGAGTTATGCGGTTTCAGTCTCGTCATTTTGAGGATCGAATGTGGGTCCAGTAAGGGTCCTTCAAAAAGGCTGAGTTCTGGTAATTCTGGATTAGCATCCACTTCGAGTGGTGGATCTTACAGGTTTTTTACTGGCTCATCTGGTCAGAGAAGAAGCCGGAGATGGAGGAGGGATCGACCCCAGAGGCCGCAAGCAAGTACGAGTTCTAGTGGATTGAGTTACCCTCGACGTACATATGATACACCAGCTGCACCAAGAGATTATCCATTGTGCAACATTTGTAATAGGCGGCATTACAGTTTGTGTTTTCGAGGCACCACCAGTTGTTATCGTTGTGATCAGGAGGGTCACTTTGCATGGGAATGTCCACAAAGTGGTACTTTTGGGGGTGTTACAGCTCAGGGTAGCAGTCATGGTCAGGGTACCACTCTTAGAGATCGAGCAACACATTCTCCTGGGCGAGCAGACTAGCAGAATCGTAGTTAGCGTGGATGACCAACTGGACAAGCTTGTGTGCATGCCATGAATCTGAGAGAGGGCAGAGCTTCCCTGAAGTCATCATCGATACGTTATATGTTTTCGGTATTCCAGTTCTTACTTTGTTTGATCCGGGGGCTACGCATTCCTTCATGACATATAGATTAGCATAATTAGCCACTATACTTGCTTCTCCACTCCCTAGTATGTGGCGAGTGTTGTATCCATCCGGCAAGGTAGTGTGTCGGGTGGGTGTATCGGGACTGTGAGATTTTTATAGGAGGTTAAAGAGTACCCACATATTTGATGTTGCTGGATATTATGGATTTTGATGTGATTTTGGGGATGGATTTCTTGGAGACTCACTAGGCAATCTTCGTTTGTCATAGAAAGGAGGTAGTTTTTAGAAGTCCAGGCATGCCAGAAATATTGTTTCGCGGTAAAGGAAATGTTTCTCCACCTTGTTTGATTTCGGCAGTGAAGGCTGAGAAGTTGTTAAAGAAAGGCTGTGAGGCGTATTTGGCTCATGTGATTGATAGTGATGTTTATGTGCTGAATATTGGGGATATCCCTATAGTTTTTAAGTACCCAGATGCGTTTCTTGAAGATTTACCTGGTTTTCCTCCGATGAGAGAGATTGACTTCACCATTGAGTTGCTTCCGGGTACTGGTCCGATCTCACAAGCACCTTATCAAATGGCTCTAGCAGAGTTGAAAGAGTTGCAGACTCAGTTGCAGGAGATGATTGAGAAAGGCTTCATTCGGCCTAGTGTTTCACCATGGGGTGCTCCAGTGCTGTTCGTAAGGAAAAAGGATGGTTCTATGAGATTATGTATTGATTATCGAAAATTGAATGAAGTTATAGTAAAGAACAAGTATCCTTTGCCACAGATTGATGATTTATTGGATCAACTTAAAGGAGCTACAGCATTCTCGAAGATTAATTTGAGGTTTGGATACCATCAACAGTGGATTAAGGAATCTGATGTGCCTAAAATAGCTTTTCGATCACGGTACAGACATTATGAGTTTCTTGTTATTCCTTTCGGTTTAACGAAGGCCCTAACTGCTTTTATGGATCTCATGAATCGAGTTTTCAGATGCTACCTGGATAGGTTTGTGATTGTGTTCATCAATGATATTTTGGTTTATTCCAAAAATGTAAAGCAGCATATGAAGCATCTGCGGGCCGTCTTGCAAACTTTACGGGATACACAGTTGTATGCGAAGTTTAGCAAGTGTGAATTTTGGCTGGATTAGGTGAAATTTTTGGGTCATGTGATTTCGGCTGACAGAGTTAGCGTTGATCCTGACAAGATTGAGGCAGTGTTGAATTGGAGGCAGACCTACCAGTGTATCCTAGATATGAAGCTTTCTGGGCTTAGCGGGATACTATCGCCGTTTTGTACAGAACTTTTCGAGGATTGCGACTCCACTTACTCGATTGACGAAGAAATGAGTTAAATTTGAGTGGTTCGATGCATGTGAAGAAAGCTATCTGACATTGAAAGAGAGGTTGACTATTGCACCGGTGTTGACTTTACCTGACGACAATAGGGAGTATGTCATTTACAGTGACGCTTTGAAATTGGGTCTTGGTTGTGTTTTGATGCAGCATGGCAAAGTGGTGGCATACGGTTCCAGAAAATTGAAGCCTCATGAAGTTAATTACCCTACGCATGATCTTGAGCTAGCTGCCATTGTGTTAGCATTAAAGAGCTAGAGACACTACCTATATGGCGTACAGTGCAAGATTTTTACCAATCACAAGAGTCTTACTCATTTGCGTACTAACCAGATTTGAACATGAGACAGCGAAGGTGGATGGAGCTGATTAATGATTATGATTGTACATTTGAGTATCATCTGGGAAAAGCTAATGTTGTTGCTGATGCCCTTTGCCTAAAATCTGGAGCTTCCCTATTTTATGTACGTGTAGCAAGAGTATCACTATCGGCTGAGTTGCGAGCTACAGGAGCGGAACTGGAATGGGATGATGATGGGGCATTATTGGCTAGTTTCCAGGTTCGACCGGTATTGTTGAATCAGGTTTGTGAAGCTCAGAATGCAGATTCTTATCTACGAAGTAAGAAGAACATAATTCAAAATGGTGAACCAACAAAGTTTCAATTGAAGACGGATGACACATTAATGTTCAGAGGGAGATTATGTGTACCAGGTAATGCAGAATTAAAGAAAGATATACTTGACGAAACTCATTGTTCTGCTTATGCTATGCATCCAGGTGGTACGAAAATGTTCCGGACACTTAAAGCTTATTACTGGTGGTGCAATATGAAAAGGGAAATAGCAACCTATGTGAGCAAGTGCCTTATTTGTCAACAGGTGAAGACAAAGCGATAGAAACCTGCGGGGAAACTGTAACCATTAGAGATTCCAGTGTGGAAACGGGAGCACATTACCATGGATTTCGTGTATCAATTGCCTCATACATCTAATGGTAATACTGAGATTTGGGTAATTGTTGATCGTCTTGCGAAGTCAGCTCATTTCCTTGCTCTTCCCGGGAAACTTTCTGTGAGTAAATTGGCGAAGTTGTATATGGCTGAGATCGTTCGATTGCATGGTGTGCCTGTGTCAATTGTGTTAGATCGAGATACTCAGTTTACTTCCGAGTTTTGGCAGGAATTACAGAAAGCAGTGGGGACTAAACTGCGATTTAGTACAGCTTTCCACCCTTAGTCTGATGGCCAATCTAAAAGAACAATTCAAACTCTCGAAGATATGCTGTGATCGTGTGTGTTGCAGTTAAAGGGAAATTAGGATCAACAGCTACATTTGATTGAGTTTGCGTACAACAATAGTTACCTCCGTTGTGTTGGAGTGAAGTAGGGGAAAGATGGCTTCTTGGTCCTGATCTGGTGAAAAATACTGTTGAGGACATTCAGATTATTTGGGATAGATTAAAAGCTGCACAAGATCGACAAAAGAGCTTTGCTGATGTGAGAAGAAAAGATCTGGAATTCGAAGTTGGTGACTGGGTGTTTTTGAAATTGTCTCCTTGGAAAGATGTTGTACGGTTTGGGAAACGTGGTAAACTCCACCCGTGTTATATTGGTCCATATGAGATTACTGAGCGAGTGGGTGCTGTGGCGTACATGTTGGCATTACCTTCTGAGATGGCCAGGTGTGTTCCATGTATCTATGCTGCGGAAGTACATTTATGATCCTTCTCATGTTTTAGCACCTTATCAGCTTCCTATTTGGGAGGATTTGACTTATGTGGAAGAATCAGTTCAGATTCTTGATTCGAGGGTCCAGGAACTTCGTCACAAAGCCATTCATCTTGTGAAAGTCTTGTGGAGAAATCATGTAGTTGAGGAAGCCACATGGGAAATCGAGCAGCACATGCGGGAGCAGTACCCCTATCTTTTTAACTAACAGGTGTGTTAAATTTTGAGGGCAAAATTTCTTTAAGGGGGGTAGAATTGTAACGATCCAAACCAAAAGTTACGCTAACTTTTACGATTTAGGTTTTTTGCGAATTATGCACCGCGTGAAATTTCGTTAACGACTTTTTCATCGTGCGAGAATTTGATTCGACTTTCTTCGTGGAAGTCATAGAGTATTTAATTTCATGCACGTATGAATTTTTGGGGAATTTTTCGGGTTATCGAGCTATTTCTTTTGATTTTTGGAAGTTCGTATGTGAAAATATGTATTTTAAAATATTTTTCTTGGCGATTTACTTTGGACTGTTGGTTCTTGATAAGATCAAATCTCAACAGTTGATCTAATCAGAAATTTTTGTATAAATACTGAATTTTTGGTAGAAATACGGATTTTTACGTAGAAATATAGAAAATCGTACGAAATACGTATCGATCTGTATTTTTCCCCAAACGAATACCGATTTCGACCCAGCGGAAAACACCACGGTTGCCGGTGTATTTGGTATGGATTTGAAGCTCTTCTTCTCCTCTTTACATTTATGTATTTGTTTGTGAGATTTAGTGATGTTTTGTGGCCGAAAAATGGCCGGGAACCCGTCGGAATCCAGGTGGCGGCTTTTCGGTCGTTTTCTAGCGTGGTCTTTGGGTGGGTTTGACTGGGTTTGATCCAAGGAGTGGTCAAACGCTTCAATTGGAGCAGTTTACACCGGATGTGCGTGTGGTTCACGCGCCACCGCCGGTGGAGGTGCGTGACGGCTACGCACCACCGCCCGCGGCGGAACTTCGGCGAGTCAAAAATCCTATTTTTCCCGTGGGGTTTCTGGGATGGTTTCTGAGTTGTTTTTTGCGCATTTGATTGAATTTTGGAATTAAATGAGTTGTTATTTATTCAGGAAATCGCGAGAGAGATTTTGGCGGGGGAACTTCCGCTGGGCCTCAGGGCTAGCTGTTTACAATGAATGGACACTTTGATTTTCACAGTTCATTTGCGAGTCTATGATTATGCTTTTACGATTATGTATTTATGGGTATGCATTTATGATTATGCATTTTATGAGCATACATTGGTTCGGAGGCACATATGATTTATTTTTACACAGAGTATGGTTATTATGGATGCATCGATGCTATGGCCTCTCGGCTGATCCCCGAGATGCTCCAGGAGGGTTATGTTAAACACCTGACCTGGGCATGTTTATAACTTGAGAGAAACGTACTCAAGTTATTGCCTCCATACATTACACGACACCCATAAGCGTTAGGACAAACACCTGACCTGGGCTTGATTGTTTTGACTCGCATGATTTCGATGTGTATTTGTTGTGAAAAGCATGTTGGATTTATATTTCCGATTTATGTGATATATTATTATTTTTGTCCACTCACTCTAATGGTTTTATTATTTATATGGTTTTCTCTGGGATTTTCGGTTTCCTTCTTGCCCAGTTTGCAAATTCTAACCTGTGGTTGCACGTCGTCGTCGGGCCCAAATTAGTGGATCCCTTCAAGTACCTGATATTATGTTTTACACCATTCACATGACTTTGTGCAAGCGCAAACCAAGAAGGCAATGTCTGGAAGTGCACCAAGATATGTATATCCAAGCTTCAATTGCACTAAGGTATGGAATCTCCGCTCCAAAAGTTTCTCATCATCATCTGTTCAAATGAAATGGATCATTTTGGGTTCTAGAATGCAAACAACTATTGGGGTGCTCAGAAGGTGTGCTTTGTCCATTGCCTGATTTAGACATAAACAGACTGGTGAATAGGAATTTCACCAACTCAATTCCATCTTGTTTCTTTGTAATTAAAGAATGGGCCCAAGTCATTGGGTCCCTTCAAGTACGTGATGTTATATTTTATTACATTCACATGACTTTGTGTAGGCACAGAACGAGAAGGCAATGTCTGGATGTGTGCACCAAGCTATGTATAATCAATCTCCAACTGCACTAAGGTATGGAATATTCGCTGCAAAAGTTTCTCATCATCATCTTTTCAAATGAAATAGATCATTTTGGGATCTAGAATGCAAACAACCATTGGTTTGCTCAGAGGATGTGGTTTCTCCATTAATGATTTAGACATAAGCATACTGTGAAATAGGAATTCCACCAACTCCATGTTCTATTTTGAAACCGAGACAAACTCTAGTCCTACCAAGGTTTGTTATCTCAAACAAGTTGTTTATTTAATGAACACACATTGGCATAACTTATCATTCTTGTATCCCTTCGCAATCAAGTAGTCATTTGGGATAGTGAACATCTCAATTTGAACACATGAGTATTTCACGGTATTGAGTTACTTGAATTAACCATGCCAACCGGCACTCTCATCTATATCTCTGAATCAAGATCCCCATAGAGATATGTTGTACTCACATATATAAACTGCAAACTCAGTATTTTTGGATACTACCAAAGTAATAATAGCAGAAAGTAATAATGTACATATCCAGATAATACATCTCCTCATAATCAATACCAGGGCATTGAGAAAACCTTGTACTACAAGTTCTTATCATTATGCTTCCAAACAAAAAATCATCTGTGTCTAATCGGCTTACCATTTGGTGGTTATAGCTCTTCCATACTGAAAACTTGCCTTTTGTAAGGAAGTCTAGTTTGAACTAGATTGCAACTTTCCATATCGATCAATTTGCTCTACATTGACAATCCGCAACTAAGCAAAACTTCATCATCGTCAATTCTTGTGCGACGAAATAAGTAAATGCATCATCAACCAACATGCAAGAACTTGCATAGTAGCACTTGCATTTGTTTAACTTGGTGAGATTTCTTTATTTACTGACATCGTCATTGACTTTGTGGTGTCCCCTAGTATTTGTCAATGTCGACTTCTAGATATAATTGCAGTAATAAATAATCTCATGTGTTAATGATCAACGGTTATGCCTTGATATCTTGCCTTTTCACCGGCAACTCATTAGTGAATTTTGACATATGCTACATCCCCACTATGGATAGGAGAAACGCTACTTTGCCTAGGTATTACGTTAACTTACCCAATTTCAGGAAATTTCAACCTTGCAAGTTTGTTTGCAATAGGTATAATCGATCTCGTCACTTTCATGATATCAATAAAGGAGTCATGCATCGATTCTGCTACTCTCTGAAGATTGAGAATACATTGCACTTCATTCTTGCACTGAGATATGTGAGGATTGTGATGAGACATAGTGGAGATATACCACGTCATTTCCTGACATTCAACTAGAATAGAACCATTCATATCTCCCCCTAACAACGGGAAGTATGTCTCATCACAGTTACAATCTGTAAAACTAGCAATAAAGAGATCTTCTGTCAAATGTTCTAGATAATGGACAATCGTTGGAGATTTGTAACCAACATACATGGATTATTATTGTTGATGACCCAATTTTGTATGTAGTGGAAGCATAGAAGGCATATGTACCGCACGACCAGAGATGTATAGATGCGAAATATCAGGCTCGTATCCAGTCACCAACTGGTAGCACAGAATGGTTGGCGGGTTACGGGTCTCAAGTGAATAAGCATTGTTGTATGTAACTCTGCGTTCCCCTAAGAACATATGAGTAAATTAGTATGCATTATCAAAGCTCTGGCCACAAGCTATAACAGCTTGAATTGTGCCTCAACAAGACCGTCCAATGAATGAACATGGAGAGGATGTTTAACTTCAATCCCCATCGACATGCAGCAATCAGAAAAAGATTTTGATATAAACTCTCCTGCTTTATTCAATCTAATAAACCTAATTGGATTGTCTGGGTGGTAAGACCGAAGTGTAATAATATGTGCTAGGAGTTTTACAAATCAACATTCTTTATGGATAACAAAGCAACGTGTGACCAATAAGTCAATGCAGCAACCAAAACCATAACATAGTCCACATACCGGTTTGATTGGTCCATAAATATATTCTTGGAAATTTGTGGAGGAATGAAAGTTGTGTGACAGTAAAAGAAGGTCATGCATGTAACTTTGCTAATAAAAAATATTTGCAAAATGAGCAATGTGCATTGAATTTTTCCATAAAGGCATCTGGTGAGAAAAACGCATAACGCCTTAGTAGTATGTCACTGTGAAGGTGCTACACTCGTCTTTGAGACTGAGCCTAGACCGAGTGGAGTAATCTCAGTCCCCCCATCTAAACTGATGGTTTTAGGTATTCCCACATGCTTGTTTGCTCTTAAGAATAAGAGCGACATACAGTAGTATGAATGATAGCATTGGACTACGATAATATCTCAATGTTTTAATCATTATAGTACAAAAGCTTATATGAGGCAGAGTCACATACAGTAGTATGAATGATAGCATTGGATGCAATGATCTGAAACGTAGTAAGATATAAACCACTAAAAAAATTTGATAAACCTCTCCAGATTGCACTATTGGTGACATTCTATGAATATTGCACACAATATTTTTTCCATTCTCACAATATTATTCCAAGTGAAAACTGTTGGCACAAATGTTTTCAAAACTTAGCAAGGTCCAATTGGAGTGCTGATCAAGGCAATAACCAAAAACCTATTTAAAACAACATCTAGCTGGTCAAAATGATCCTCGTAGATTGCGTCACATTCCATGACAAAACTGATGTAAAATAACATCCAAAGAAAAAATATGACTTTTTTAATCTGATCCGTATTTTTTTGACGTGTCTAAAGGTATTCTGGATAAAATCAATGTACAAACAACATCACCATAACCCCAAATCTGGTAACAAACCTTTACGGGTCGAAGTAATCTTTTATCGGTGGAGAACCGGTTCAATGCGGGTCCAGGATACCCCTTTCAACAGGTCAAAAGAAAACCCAAAACCAAAACCATTTTTCGATATCAATGTTCTACGGGTCGAAGGAATCACCTCAACAGGTTAAATTTAGGTTAAAATCCTAATGGTAGCTGTGTGACGACCCGGAACAGAATCAGTAGTGTAATCGGCTTACTCCACGAGGTTGCGCGTAATCGCAGTTTTTCGTAAATTGATTGAATTGCCGGTCTTGATCACGACTTAATTATTGGCCGAGAATTTGAGTTGAGTCTCTTCTTGAGAGTTGTTGTACGCGTGATTTCGAGTTCGTGGGCGGTTCCGGATTATTATTTCGACGACCGAGGAATATAATATGAATATTTGAAATTTCAGAATATCGTCGAGTTTATCTGTTCGCATTCGAGTTTATCCGAATCGTGATTGTGATCCGTTTTGGACCGTTGATCGACCCAAACCGAAATTGGAATGATTATCGACTCGATTTGCGAGTTTCGCGATTAGTCGCGATTTTAACGTAATCGGTTAATATGACGGCTTCGTTAGCGACTAAATTATCAGGCAAGAATTTGATTTCGGATTCTTCACGGAAATTGTAGAGAATTTAATTTCGAGCTCGTGGGAACTTTCGAAGGATTTTTCCGAGTTACGAGGAATAAGTTGTGAATATTTTTGGGCGTCGGATATTGTCGTATTTATCCGTTTGGGATTCGATACGCGTACGGTATAAATACGGAAGTGATACATGCCAATTTTGGAAAGTTTCCATAAGTGGAAAGCAGGTGTTGACCCGCGTTGACCACGGGTGGGTCGACCCGTTTGGAGGCTGAAATGGTTTTGCCGTCGTGGAGCTCGATTCTGGCCACGGTTGGCCGGGGTCTCTTCATGGAAAACATTGGGCTCGTGCTCCTCTTCAGTTTGGTAGTTGGATCACCCTTTATGGTGGTCGGAGGAGGAAGAAATGTGGTGGCGAAGTCGGGCGGTTTTCCGGCAAAATCGGTGGCGTTCGGGTGGCGGCGTGGAGGCCGAGTTGGTGGCTCCTCTTTGAGGGGTTTTGTTAGCCTCGAGGTAAGGAAGCTATTGCAAGTGGTTTGGGAGGTTGCCGTGGCCAGAGGAGAGATCGATCGGTTTGAAATTCCGGTAAGGGTTTGGAACTTTGAGTTGAATTTTGGAGGTTTTTCGATTAAAATTGGCCTTAACTTTAAACTGGAAAGTTGTTGGAAATGTCGAGATCTTCAAATCCATGTGTTGGTTGCATTTTTCTGGGCCGGTATGATTTTTCGGCGGCCGGCGGCAGCGGCGGCGGCGACTTTTCCGACGACGTGTTTTTCGACGAGTTATATGTCGTTTCACTTGGAATCGCGCACCGTTCGCAGTGGTGAGGTTTGTTTTTCGAATTGAGCATCGAAAATTATAGTGAGATTTTGTGGTGTGATTATTAGATTTTGACGATTTCGTCGATATTGAATTATATGTTTCCGGGAACGGTTGTTTCTTGTGATAAGATTTGAGGTATCCAGTTATGTTTTGAGCAGTGGATTTTATGATTATCCAGGGGTTCATGATCATTCGTTTGGCGAGGGATTTTCCGCCGGATCACGGGATTAACGCGTATCGCGTATGCTCACCTGTGAGTGGACACTTTTATAGTTTCACAGTCGTTGCGAGTTCGTGATTTTTTCGTATTTATTTATATACGATGTTGAGATTATTTATTATTTTCGGAGGTATTATTTTATATTTTTATGGTGATGGCATACTTGCATCGATGCTTCGGCTACTCGGCTGATCACCGGTAGTCTGACCAGAGTTGAGAGATTCCTCTGGACCAGAGTTGAGAGATTCCTCTGGGCAGGGTTGAGAGATTCTCCTGTTATGCCGCCGGGGTTGAGAGATTCCCCTGGCCTATCACCGTTGGGCTTGAGCGATTCGCCTGACCGTCGGGCTTGAGAGCTTTGCCTGGCACCTTCATATATACAATTTTCGAACTCGCTATACTTGTTTATTGTATATAAAATTGGTGAAAGGCATATGTTTATTTTCGTCCACTCACTCTAACATTTTTATTTGCCTTTCCCTTGGGCTTTTCAATTTTCGTGCCCAGTTTGCAGTTCGGACTCTGGTGTTGCACGTCGCGGTCGGAGGCTTAATATTCGAGTGATGTTTCTTTTATGGTAGGTTCTTAGTTTGGCCTACTATTTGTATATATATACTAGAAGTCACTCTGAGCATTCTGTTGTTATTTTTTTTATACGATTTTTGTCAGATTTCTGTAAAGTATAGTTTTATTGATTACTTTACATTACTGTTATGATATTGAGAAATCTGGATGGGATTGGTGCCCACGGTTTGATTTTTGTGGCATAGGATGAAGTGTTATTTTCCGGATGCAGGTACAGGCAATTCCGCGTTAGTAGCGTTACTCTGCCGAAATTTTGATGGTTTTTATTTGTTCGTGTTTTCAGAAGGGGTTTGATTCCGGTTTAGGAAACTAAATCGGGGTTGGGTCCTTTCAAGCTGTCCTTCGACGGGTCGACACATTTCTTCGATGGGTGGAAAGTGTTGTTCTGTGATTGGTGGATATGCTTCGATGAGCCGAAGGAAACTAGGCCAAAAATTTCGACGAGTCAAAAATTTGCTAAAACCGCTCCAGAAGTTCATCTTTGACGGGTCAAAAAATTTCTGGGATAAAATTGCCCTCTCTTTTTCGTCACATTTTTGTGGTATTTTTAGTCATATTGCCATGTAACTTTGTATATTTGGAACCAATCATACATAATGAAGTTAAATATTATTCTCCATAGTTTCATATACTGAATTTTTTTTATATTACTTTTGCCAACATAAAACTTACACCAAAAATGTCTTATTCCAAAATCGACTAAAAACCAAGTCTCAAACTATGACTAAAGACAAGCCAAAAATAAACCTAAACTTGATTACAAAGCAGAAATATGAGTTTAATACATGGACTACTCAAAATCTGAAGTCTCCAAGCTTGCTTTTGTGTCATCTGCTACAATAAGTTAGCTTTACCGTAATCTTTCATCTCATTATCTTTTGTGACGTTAGTCTCATGTGCCAGGTATTGCTTGCACTTCTTGTAGGCATTCTGGACATCCTAGGGCGCATGACATTATTTCTGCACATGCTTTGTAGAACCACACCTATAACAAGGGTATAAACTAGATGGAGTAGAGCTAGAAGAATTTCCATCATTCTTAGGACTGAAGTTGGAGTGATTTATGTTGGAGTTATTATGGTCTGCATCTTGGTGAGTTCAAGTCAAGTTTCGACTATAACCTCTACCATGACCTTTATCCTGTTCTCCTTTCCCACCACGAGTATTGTAAGGCTTATAATGACCGTTCTTGTTATCCTTACGTGTCTTCTCACCAGTGTTGTAATTCTCAGGAATTTTCTTAGTCCCATCGGGCGTAACATTGTTGTTGAAAAGTATCTCATGATGCCTTTATTTTTTTGCTAAGATATTCATGAGATCACTGAATGTTTTAATTCTTCCTTGCTCGAAATTCGTTTGATATTGGTGCACGAGCATATCCATGGAAGTACAGAAGATGCTTAAAGACTTCTCGATCGTAGCGTGATCGGTCTTTACAACGACACAAATACTCAACTCCGATTGTAGCTCTAACATAGCTTGATTGAAGGCATCAATCTTCGGATAATCTAATTACCGGATGGAGTCCTTTAACTCTTACAGTTCTAGAAGTTGTGCATCATGCACATTAAGAAAATTTTCTTTTAACACATCTCATAAATCCTTTGGATCATTGATCGGTGTATAAATATGCACCTATATGCTATATATTGGTGCCCATATATTTATTCTTTTTGTTATTTATTCAGCAAATATATTTATGTTTTATTATTTTGTAGGTAAATGGAGATAAATGAAGAAAATGAGAGAAGTAAAGGATTTCTATTGCAATATGAAGTTAAGAGGTTTGACTTGATAAAGAGGAGAGTCCAAAACCTAAGTAAACAAGAATTAAAAGCTGAAACCAGAAACTTCTTGTGTAGATTCGTCACTTAATTTCGACAGAATATTGAGAGCAACTCAGAATGAACCAGATACTGATTTTTATATGCGTGGAAAGCCCTAGATATCTAATTTTCAGAACTTCTTCCAGATCGTGAATATCACTCTTTCTGAAGAAGTTATGGCCATTTTAGTATATAAAAGTCAGTCTGCTTGGGAATCTGTCTTTGATAAGAAAGTTGTTTTCGGAGGCCCAAGTCACACCGAAAACCCAAATCCAAAGGGTCCAACGAAAATACACATTCAACACCTTATAAATACTCTATTTTTGAGTTTTGTGAGGAGAATTAGATTTTGGAGAGCACACAACTCAGGATACAACAAGGTGCTGCAAACCAGATTCTTCTTATTCTCTTCTCTTTTGTCTTTGTTTCCATGGATTATTGTAGTGTAGCTTAATTGTCTATGGTAGCTAAATATTTAGTTAAGGGGCTGTTTTGAAGTCCCGTACATGAAGTTTACATGATACATACTCGTTAATCTAAATTTGCATATTGATTGAATGAAGTTTTCTTATATTGCTTTATCATTGATTGATTTCTTATGTGTTGATAACAAGTGAACAATCTTAGTATGCATATTTAAGAGTTCACTTTAGGAGAGTTAAGATAGAGGCATATCATACCCTCCTTGATCTCTCCATTATTGGACCCGATGGAGGTGAAAAATCATTGGATGTAAGAAATCCTAGGTCTAGCAGGTTATGCCCGTGGCTAGCTTGTGAACCCTTGTAGATTCTCAAACACTCTTAGAACATAATGACTTTGGTTTAATAGATGAGGACTCACCATAATTCCAAATTTATCAACTAGAGATTACACTAAGGCGGATGACCATTCCACTTAGTATGTCGGTAACAAATGTGTAGAAATGATTGGTATGTCCGGCTTGACTGGCTCAATTGTGGGAACTTTCATTCATTAGATTTCATATTAAGTTAAGTGTGTTTCATGTATATTGAGTAATAGTGATGGATACCCTTAACTTATTCTCCATTGTTGGTTCACTTTTATTTTTCAGCATTTCTCTTTTTTGTATTGTTTAATTAATTTTGTCCTTGAAATTATCTCCAATTTTTTTTATAAATTTACATGTTTGTTGACCACGATGTCTATATTGAGTCTATGTTTTTTATTGTAATTTTAGGTTCAGTCTAGATAATTTAATAAATTAATTCTTTGTATGTAGTTCGAGTCTCCTAGATTTCTGGTATTCGTGTTTTTAGTTGTTTAAAGTAAACAGTCTCATCAATCCTCTGCGGGAATGACCCCTACTTCCACTGAACTATATTGACATCTTTTGATCATACTTGGATAGCTAGTAAGAACTATCTTTGATAGGTGGTTTCTGCCTATTAATCAATGTTTTGCAAGTATTGTTTTTTTTCTTTCTTTTTTTAGAATTGGATGGATATGCTGCCTCCAAAACATGAGGGCTTGAGCTTTTCGAGTTGGACTGGGTTGTGGAATATTTTCACCAAGTGGTGGGTGAATATTTGTGACATCCCATCCTAAGAATTCTCTTTTTATGATTTATTTAAGGTTAATCAAGAAAGATAGGTAGTTTTGTCACTGTAGGTAAATATTGAGAGCTTTTTAGTTCACTTTTTTTATCAATTGTCGAAGTTGGTTGACTTTGGATGGAAGTCATAGAAATTATCAAAACGAGTCCGTAGACGCAAAGAATGATGAAAATAGAGTTACGATAAGAATGTTATGATCAATTAATGGAAGTTTATCAGAAATATAATACTCGTAAATGGACGAGTATAAATAAGACTTTCTATTTCAGAAAATTATTTGAAGGAAAGTCGTAGAGTTTATCGAGATAAGTTTGTGGTCACGTCAAGTGTTAAAATCAGAGTTACGATGAAGAAATTGTGGTCAACGAAAGTTTTGTATGATTTTATGGAAATCAGTTAGTCACAACTCACACGTATATATAGAACTTTCTGAAAATAGAAAGTCAGACTTTCCTTTTTCGGGTGAGACTTTTTCTCTCTCCTCCTCTCTCTCTCCCCGTTTCCCTTTCTCCCATCCCTTTCATTGTTGTTGGCGATGAACCCCTAGATGGCCACCAAATCCAGTGGTCTTGGTGTCAAAAGTTGCTTCTCGACCTCCTCTTGTAAATCCCCAACATGTCAACCTCCATTTTTCAAGGATTAAACTGAAATGTCCAAGCTTAAATATTTATTTTGATTTTCGAATTAGTTATTAAATAATAATCGTTGTTTCAAGATGACGTATTACCACCTAGTGGTAGTTGTTTAGAAACGCCAACATATATGCTTTGGATTGGTGGAAATCACGGGACAGTACTGTGAGTGGACCTTTTTATTTTCACAGTCAATAGCGAGTTCATTGTTTTTAGCATTTGAGTTTTTTTAGTTTGTTTTACAGTATGTTTCAGAGAATTTTAATTTGGAGGTTTTTCTTTGTGATGACATTAGTTAGTTGCATCGATGCACTGACTGTTCGGCTCATCACTGGATAGTCCAGTCAGGGGAGATCAGGGTGTCTCGTCTCGTCTTCATGGGAGGTTAGAATACCTTCTCTAGCCCATCACCTATATTTTTTTATACAAATTGTCGACTCAGGTTAGGGAAAAACTCCTGAGCGACCACCTCCATCAGGATTCAAAAATCAGCTAAACTTGCATTATTTCACAAAAATCATCGGAAAGGCATGCAATTATAGTTTTACAGATTTACACAGTTTAGGATTTTGTCTACTCATTCTAACGTTTTCTAATTTTATACCTTTCCTTGGGCACTTTGTTTTAAATTTCCCAAATTGCAAGTTAGTCGGCTGAAGTCGTGACCGTCCAGAATACGAGGCATGACAATCCACGACTTCTGTTTTCTCAGTGTAGGTTTTCAGTTGAAATAAAGGGTTACTCGTGCTAGGGTAGCTGGTACCAATTAGGTAGTGTTAGTTATTCTAATACGGGTCCTGCAAGACTTATGAAAAGACCCACCCCAGATTACCGTAGTAATCCAGGGTAAGTCTTGCGAAACCCGTACTAGAGTATCTAGCACCGACTAATCGGTACCAGGTGCTCTACCACGAGCAACCTTAAACTTTAATAGAAAACCTACATTACGAAGACAGAAGCTGGGGACTGTTATGCCTCGCATTCTAGACGGTCATGACTTCAGCCGACAAACCTATAAACTGGGAAATTGAAAACAAAGGGCCCGAGGAAAGGCATCAAAACATAAAACGTTAGAGTGAGTGAAAAAAATTCATATACTGTAAATCTGTAAAACTCTAATTGTATGCCTTTCCGCTGATTTCTTTGAAATAATTTGAGTTCAATTATAAATTTGAACTCTGATGGAGGTGGTCGCTTAGGAGTTTTTCCCTAACTTGAGTTGATAATATATATATAAAATGTAAGTGATGGTCCAGACGAAGCAACCTGACCTCCCTTGACTGAACTATATGGTGATCAGCCAAACAATCAGTGCATCGATGCAACTAACTAAAGCCATCACAAAGAAAAACCTCTAAATTTAATATGTTCTAAAATGAACTATAAATTAAATTGAAATACTGAATTACTGAAAATTGAACACACTACAACTATGACAATGAAATGGTCCACTCACTATACTGGGCGGTGATGAAAGGACATAACCCTAGTTTAGCTAGTAAACTAGAATTAAATCCTAACGATTAACTAAAGTTTGAGAAATTCTTTGAAAATTTTGACATAATTCCCCTTGAAAACTGAACAACCCAAAAATCTGCAAGAAGAGAACACTTCTAAACCAAATCCCCACAGACAAACCGTGGACCCCAGATTGTCCGTCCGGATTTCTCAACAAATAACATAAACATGAACCAGGAATTCAACTAAGTAATTTAAAACAACATATTTACAATATGCTAGTTCTGAATACAAATAAAAGAAATATCGACTACTACTCGAGAAATTGAAAATAACATATACAACTAAAATTCAGAGCGACTTCTATAAACATAAGATACATATGAACAAGTCTTTGACGACATCATGCAAATTAAGGATTTAAACTGTAGCCTGAGTGATAGAAATCGAAAAGCTCAGGGAAATGCAGTTAAAATATAAAACTTTAGAGTGATTTGATAAAAATAACGTAAACTATGTAAATCGATAAAACTTTAATAACATGAAATACAATGGAGGCGGTCGTTTAGGATGTTTGATCTAACCTAGAACAACTGTATGTATAAAAATTTAGATGATGCGATCATCTAGGGTGTTTGTCCTATCCCGAGAAAATCTGGGTCGAGCAAGGTGTTTGTCCTAACCTGATCCGACCAGCTATCCGGTGATCAGATGAATAGCTAGGATATCGATGCTACTAAATAAACCACCACAAAGTACGGCATGACGAATAATCTTTACGTTATCTGTTATCTCTTGCATGATATTTAATTTAGACCGATAAGGCCTCTTTCTCCAACCTCACTCCAACATAACAGAGTACGGCATTGCTTTCCATATAAAGCTTCATTAGGTGACATCCTGATACTCGAGTGGAAACTATTGTTGTAGGGGAATTCCGTAAAATGCAGATACTTATTCCATTACCCTGGAAATTATAGTACACATGACGTCAACATGTCCTCTAAAGTCTGAATATTCCTCTCAGATTGATCATCCATCTCTGAATGAAGAGTAGTGCTAAACAGCAAACTAGTACCTAACGCCTTCTGTAACGCTCTCAAGATCGAACTGCGAGGTGAAATGAGAATCTCGATCCGAAATGATAGAAACTGGAACCCCATGCAATTTCACTATCTTCTGCATATATAACTGAGCCAACTTGCTCACAGAGAGTTTCTCTGGGATCGGAATGAAATGTGCAGTCTTCATAAAATGGTCCATAATCACCCAAATGCTGGTATACCCATTGGTTGTGTGTGGAAGTTTATAGACAAAATCCATAGTAACATGCTCTCATTTCCAGACTAGAATCTCCAAACGCTGCAGTAAGCCCAAAGGTTTCTGACGTTCCGCTTTAACTTGTTGGCAAATGGAGCATTGACTCACATAGGTGGCAAGTTCTTGCTTCAGGTTCGGCCACCAATAATACTGCTTCAGAGTTCGTTATATCTTATTTCCTCCAGGATACATAGCATAAGCTGAACAATGAGCTTCATCAAGAATCTCTCATTTCAACTCTTCATTATCTGGTACACAAAGTCTGCCTTTAAATAACCAAAATCCAAATCTTCTCGATCTAAAATTAGGTGATCCACCACTATGCCCACCTTCCTCCAAATTTACTAAGGAAGGATCACAATCCTGGATTTCTCGAACTCGATAAAAAAGAACTGGTCGAACCTGAAAATTAGCAAACAAAACTCCCGGCTCATCATCTACAATATATATGAAAGTATCCATAGCTCGCAGCTCCGTCAGCAGGGGCATCCGCGTCACCTGAATATGAGACAACGAAACTCCATATTATTGGCTAAGTATGCCGGCTACCCCATTAGCCTTCCCAAGGTGATACTTAAAAGTGCAATCATAATCACTCAGCAGCACCAATTATCTTCTCTGTGGTAATTTTAATTCCAGCAGCATGAGGAAGTAGGTGAGACTCTTGTGGTCGGTAAAAATTTGACTCCTGGCTCCATAAAGATGGTGCCTCCAATATTTAGTGCAAAAATAATCGCGGCTAACTCGAAATCATGAGTGGGGTAGTTCGCCTCATGTGGCTTTAGTTTTTGGGAGCCATAAGTGCCAACTCTTCCCTACTGCTTCAGCACACATCCCAAGCCCAGCCAGAAGCATCACTATACATAGTAAACTCCCCAATATCATCTGGTAAGGTCAGCATTGGAGCGGTGGTCAACCTCATCTTTAATGTCTGGAAACTTTCCATGCATGACTCAGACCATTCAAATCGAACTCATTTCCTTGTAAATTAAGTCAGCAGTGCCGCAATGTTCGAAAAGTTCGGTACGAATCGCCGATAATAACCAGCTTAACCCAGAAAACTATGAATATCTACCACATTTGCTGTCTGCTCGAGTTTAACAAAACTTCAACCTTATCCGAGTCCATACTGACATCCTCAGCTGGTATCACATGGCCAAGGAATTTAACAATGTCAAGCAAGAATTTGCACTTACTGAACTTGGCATACAACTGGGATTCTCTCAAAGCCTTCAATACTATATGTAAATGTCTCGTATGCTGCTCCACGTCCCTGGAATAGATCAAAATGTCGTCGATGAAGACAATGACAAATTTATCAAGATATGCTCGAAACACACAATTCATCAAATCTATGAAAGCAGCTGGAGCATTAATCAAATTGAACGACATCACTAGAAATTCATAATGTCCATACCGGGATCAGAATGCGGTCTTAGAGACATCAGACTCTCTAATCCATACCTGATGGTACCCAGATCGTAAATCAATCTTGGAAAATGCAGTTGCCCCCAAGTCAATCAAAATATAAATAGCACAAATAGAAACATTCAACATACCGATAATGACCTCTAGGGATGCACATCTATCTTGTAATGTCATCCAATGAAGGCGTACCTGGCCTGATTGTCTTGCTGGTCACCCTCCCAAGCCACGATCGGGGTACGTCGGTGGTCGGGGTGGTGGTGTAGGTCTGTCCCCGGAGGTAGCCCACTAGTCACCACCAGAACTCTGGGTAGGGTATCCACTAGTAGTATCCCTCTATGGACAATCCCTCGCAAAATGGCCCAGCTGCTCACAATGGTAGCAGATCAAGGTCCCACGCTGACACTGGCCCACATGGCGTTTATGACAGATGTTGCACAAAGGAAAGTCTCGAGCGCTGGGGAGGTAAACCTGGATCCACTAGAACTTTCTCTAGATCCCTGTTTCTGGTGCCCGCTCCTCCTCTGTCTTGGAAATAACTTGAACGATGGGCATTAGGAGCTGAGGCATGAGATCCTTTGCCTGTGTCAATCAATATATAAATAGCATAAATAGAAACATTCAACATACCGATAATGACCTCTGCGGATGCACATCTATCTTGTAATGTCATCCAATGAAGGCATACCTGGCCTGACTGTCCTGCTAGTCACCCTCCCAAGCCACGGTCGGGGTACGTCGGTGGTCGAGGTGGTGGTGTAGGTCTGTCCCCCGAGGTAGCGCACTGGTCACCACCAGAACTCTGGGTAAGGTATCCACTAGTAGTATCCCTCTATGGACAATCCCTCGTAAAATGGCCCAGCTGCCCACAATGGTAGCAAATCAAGGTCCCACGCTGACACTGGCCCACATGGCGTTTATGATAGATGTTGCACAAAGGAAAGTCTCGGGCGGTGGGGAGGTAAACCTAGATCTACTAGAACTCTCTCTAGATCCCTGTCTCTGGCGCCCGCTCCTCCTCCATCTTAGAAATAACTTGAACGATGGGCACTAGGAGCTGAGGCATGAGATCCCTCGCCTGTATATGATGTGGAACTGGATGAAAAGAAACCTTGTCTCTTCGCGGGACCCTGGCTGGGTCCACCCTGCTCGAATCATCAGATCATGCCCCCCTCTGAACGTAATCAATCCTCACACCTAACTACAAGGAACACCTGCCATAAACAGAGCAATCTTTGGTCGTAAACCATACTCAAACCTCCAACACTGCTCCTTCCAAGTCTGACAGAACTCGGTGCAAAACGGGTTAAATGAATGAATCGGTCCCAATACTCCATCACTGATAAATCTCCCTGATGGAGATTCATAAACTCTTCATACTTTCTTTGCTCTGTGGCCTCACTGAAGAAATGACTCATGATAGCTCTCTGAATCTGCCCACAGAGTAGCAGCCTCTTTCTTCTCGATGCTCTCACACCAATGATATACATGATCCTGAAGTAGGCCGACAACTATCTTTGTCCTTTACTCAGGTGTTAGTTGAGGACGCATACGGTTGCAAACTCGACCAATTTTGATAAGCCAGTTTTCATAAACCCCTGGGTTGTGAGAACAAAGGAAAGGCACAACACGTGCCTTCTTGGCTCGAGTAACAAGATCGTCACGGTCCTCCCATGGTGCTGGCATCCTGCATGTGAATAGCTCATGCATCTGCTGGGCCAAAGATTGCGCCTCATCCAGAGGAGCTGGTTGTCGAGGCATAATGAACTACGAGTCCACCAATAATAATTACCCCACAAAACCAGACCAAGAAAATTGGCTAAACTAGAAGACTCTGAACACTTAACAATGCACAACACTTAGAGGTGATAGGGGATCCGCCGGCCAGTCGAACAACCCTTCCCGGGAGTGTTATACACTATCAAATGTTCGAACTGATCTAACCAAGGAAGTCTACAAAATCTATGACCTAATGCTCTAATATCAACTGAAAGGACCCAACCTTAGATTGACTAGTAATCTAGAATCACGCCCTAATGACAAGACTTAAACCATGGATTTCTGTAATTTTTTTTGACATAGTTTCCTCTACGAAGTGATCGAACTACCAGAAACATGCAAGAAAATCACACTTCAGATTTCCCATAAATAATACCGTTGACGACCGATGTCCATCCAGATTTCTTAATAAAGTGCGGAAAGTAAATTAATTAAAATGTTGGAACAATAATACAGGAACTGAAAACTTATAATCCAGTAATACTATCAATTCACAACCAACACTGAAAAATATTTACAACACTACTGTTCAGAGCGACTTTTAGGAGCAAAATAAATCATATGAAAATACACTACTAGTGAGTCGAAACCTACATAAAGGTATGACAATCCGTTGGACTCAAAGCCTCTGGGGATCAAAATCTAGCTGAGGAAAAGCACTGTAACCTGGGCATGGAAAACCGAAAGGCCCAGGAAAAGGAAGATAAAAATATAAAAAATATTAGCGTGAGTGGACAAAAACATATAATCAGTATAACATAGTAAAATATTCTATCTGTGTCTTACCGTTGATTTCTATGAAATCATGCGAGTTCAAAATAATAAACTGAATAAAATACGGAGGTAAGCGCTCAGGGTATTTGTCCTAACCCGAAGCAATTCCATAATTCTAAATACTAGGTGATGAGATCATCCAAGGTGTTTGTCCTAACCTGAGATGATATGGATCGGCAGGGTGTTTGTCCTAACCTGGTCTAACCCGACTAGTCAATGATCGGCCGCCTAGTCAAAGCATTGATGCAGAAAATAAAACTATCACAAACATACCTCCAAACTCTACCATAATAAAATACAAGAGACTGTAAATCTGCATAAACATGAACTTGTAAAAACTGTAAAAATAAATAAATGTCCACTCATTGTCTGTAGCTACTGCTGTGATTCTGATGTATTGCCCTCACTGGGGCCACGATCACTATGTTCTTAAGCACCACAAAAGGTGGCCAAACGGCCTTTTTTTTGGTGGGTCACGATTCGGGTCAAAAAATGGGTCGGGTCAACCACGGGTCAATAGGTCAATTTTTGACTTCCTAATTTCGGTAATTCGACTATTTCCGGAAACATGTTATTTCGGTAATTTCCTATTGATTGCTATCAAGCGATAAATGACTATTATTTGAATTTTTTGTGATCATACGACTAATAATTAGCCTATAAAAATGAGTTTCTTTTCGATATTCCATTATGATAACTTCCGATAAGCATCGCGATACTTATCCGGAAAAAAAACTTCTGAAAAACATAATAAATAGCTTGCATATTCAAAAAATTCCTCGAAAATTCTCACGAGCTTGAAATAAAATATTATACAATTCTTGTGAAGAATGTCATGTCAAATTATCGCTCAGTGAAAAAGCCGCTAACGACGCGACTAATTAACAACTAAATAACGATTATCGCAAAGTTCTCGATTATAGTATAATCTTGTTCCGGGTCGTAACACCAACGTCGAATTCTAGTTTCTTCCTCCTAACGTCTGTATAACTATTTTGTCGATCCTGGGCAGTCTTCAACCTGTCTCAAATGATTTGCACGTTCTCTGTAGTTTCATGCACAATATCTGGACCAATAAAGCTTCTCTCGCCTACCTCGCTCC